>JAGWCC010000398.1:0-614753 GCA_022651775.1 Drusus annulatus | reverse complement strand
ATTTTTGGGATTATGTGAAAAAAACTGGGGAGGGTTTATTTTTTTTTTTGATGTGTAAAAATACTTCCTTATATCGCAGATTTTTTTTGTATTAAAAACCATTTTTAAATCACTGAATAATATTTTAAAGTATTAAATATAAATATAAATATTATTTAGTGTTAAAAAATGGTTTTAATAAAAAATCTGCGATGTAAGTATTTTACACGTAAAAATACTTTTAACTAACTAAGTAGTTGAATATCACAAGGGTGGCAGAAGGATATACTGCCACACGACTTTGTCTTGGCACATACTCGATTGATATTCATACCATATCAATAAGCTTCCTCGCGGTACAGCATCGTCACTGAGCGGATCCGGACGTTGGGTGTGAATATCTTTGCATGGTACAATAAAAAGTTGAGCACGGGCGTCATTAAATTTGCACACCTTTCTCAGTCTGACCTAGGCCAACGCAACTGTTTTCAGATCGTAATGTCCTTTCTATTATGAGATATAAAGCTTATAAATATACATTTAACTGACCAAAAATAACACAAGACGCCATATTAATTATTCCGGAGCCAGTGGGCTATGGCATCCCCAATCGGACTATGTTGTGAGGTTGAAGGGAATGGAGAAGAACACGAGATAAGAAAGAGGAAGGTTGGGAAGTACCTGGCTATTCAGATCTACTCACCAAACACGACTAAAGCCATTTCAAGCAACGTTTTGATTTTGAATGCTGGTATTTCACAAGGGCGATACTTGGGTATCTACCATTCTGAAATATCCTATCTTGATTATTTTTCAATAAGAAAAAAAGGATGTTAAAACTCGGGCGAAGCCGGTTAGTAACTACCAATAGACAGAACAAAATATATTTTCGTGGATTTTTAATTTGTTGGGAAATGAAAACCACAAAATTTAGTAACAAATATATGCGACTGTAAATTAAATAAGTTAAGGTACGGTCACAATACGGTTAATTAAACGAAGGCATTCGACAGAATATTGGTCGTTCCTGGAACTGTGACAAAGTTTTCGATTCTATGTCAATAATTCTCAATATGTCCGCTGCGATGGAACTATCAAGTGCTTAGTTAGTTAGCTGTTTCGTAGCTTTTGCATTGACCGCGTTCAGCCAACAATGTCAACCATGTCCGTTTATTATTTAGCGTGCACTGTTTGGAGTAACACTCTCACGTGACTTTAACAGGTAATAATCTCAAAGGATATGCAACAAACTAGAGACTGAAGCAGATATTGGATGCGGGACATTAAAAGATGAATAATAATACTATATCAGTTGCTTGATAATAATAATAACAGTGAACTTATATAGCGCAATTTTGTGATATTTCACCTCAAGTGCGCTTCATACTTCATTAATTTAACTAAGACTAACTAGCAAGGAGAAAATAATATATAAAATGTATACAAATTAAAACTATCTAAAATCGCGACTGTTATCATAAATCATGGGAGAGAAAGGTTCAGATATGGATATAACAGTGCATATAACTCTTGTCACACTGTCTTGTACACACTCTTTGCATAATTTACATTCATACATACTATTAACTACTACTACTAACCATCACGCCGTTTCCCCGCTAGGGTAGGCAGAGATAACGGACCGCCATACAACTCTGTCTTGGCACACACTCCTTGCTTCATTCACATTCATATAGTCACATACATACTCTTCTGTTATCGACTCTTGACATGGCCCGATCTTAGATCAATTAAAGAATGTAGATACGTTACTGAGACAACGCGCCTGGTTGCACTAAACCAAGTCAACAAGACATACCTTCGAAACACGCTTCGTATAGCTATCTCTTCCGCACACACGTATTCTTTGAATGGCTATCCTTTTCATAAGCGGGTGAAACGGAAAACAAGACGGTACCAGTGGTACTACATTTTTCGTAAGATTTGTATGAATATGACGTGTCTTGTATTTTATGTCTATGGGCCCGACTCAAATATTTCATTCACTTGATGTGCCATTTCTTCCTCGGGCGTTCCCGACTTCTTCTTCCATCCACTTTCGCCTTATTTATTCTTCACACACTCCCTTCTTCGTTCATATCTACAAGCCCAAACCATCTAAGCGTTCCTTTCTTAATCCTATTCGTTACACTTACATCAGCCTTTATTTTTTTTTTTAAAGTAAGACAAACATTCCTGGGTTACGAATAACCTGACAATATTTGAAAACTCCCTACTGCCATCATAAAAAGCGGAAGATGTTGCTTTTGCAATGATGGAGGTCTTAGCCAGCAGAGGAATTGAACGCACGACGCCCGGGTGGGAATCCGACGCGTTCTCTACTCAGCTACCGACCGGTCAAAACTTGCATCCACATTTTTAACACGGTCATACATGGTTTTACCGCACATACGCTTCAGGGATCTCATAAAATATAAATGACTTATATTTTATAAGATCCCCAAGTGCGTCCTTTGATGTTGCTGTTACAGATTGATCAGAATTAATTAAAATGTGAATCTCGGGCAAACCCCCCGTTTTCGGAGTGTTATGTTCTGTTAATTGGTAATTTATTTGCAATGGCATCTAATTTCGATTCAATGTGAGCAGCTGCTAATTGCCGCAGTAAATTATCCGCCTATAGCCATCGCTGTGATCGCGCCAAACAACGAATTAAACTTCACCAGGAGAACCTAACCCAACCTGATATAACCAACGATTCCAGAGTGGTAGATATTCTAAGTATCGCCCTGGTGAAAGACCACCATTTAGAATCGAAACGTTGCTTGAAATGGCTTTAGCCGTGTTTGGTGACCAGATCTGAATAGCCAGGTACTTCCCAACCTTCCTCTTCCCAATCTCCTTCCCCTCCCCAACACCTTCAGCCTCACAACATACCCTATTTGGGGATGCCATAGTCCCACTGGCTCTAGACGGTTGGGACCAGTTGAAACTCTTGTGCGGTATTCATATAAAAAATTAAAAAAATTTGGTCAGCTGATTTAATTTTCAAGAAATATGTACACTAATCGCGTTTCTTCAATTTAATATACCTCCCGTAGTTAGTAGTTGAATTCATCTGTTTTAAAAATATTTTTTTTTAATGTTAAATTTATCTTTTTTTACAGCACAATGGATATTTCGAAGCCACGTAGTTCATTATGGAAACGATACGATATGAACTGAACATAGTTGCTATGACCAATACATTCTACAGAGCAAAAAGTACAAATTTTGTGACGCCAGATCTCACAGTTCGAACGTTTGAAATGCGACATATGTTCAATTTATGGTTGCTCTAACGATTTTTCCCCTTACTCTCACATTACTAAGTACCCATATAAAGAAAAATGTGATATAATAGCAGTATAATAATGTTTGTAAATACGATTCTACTGTAAACCCTAAGATTTATGGTACAGACCTTCTCACTAAGCAAAACATAATCTGAAAAGGGAGTAAGTATGAGTATCGAACTCTACCCGCCCGACTGCTCATCGAGCATCCAACCCACAGGGCTATCGACCAGTTCAACATAAATAGAACTTTAATGATATTATTAAAAAACTATATTACAAAAACTTTGACTTGACCTAGGCTTTGACTTAAATGTTCTTTCTTATCTATTTTGTCCTATTTTTATCATTGCTTCTTTATATTATGTATGTGCTGTTCTTTCGCTGTTTCTCTTTGTTGTAATTGTACAATAGTCCGTTAGTTTATAAATAAATAAATATAATAATAATATATCTTTGTCATATTTCTTTTTCTATATTGTTTTCTCCTTTATATTTTTATGAACTTATTTCCATGTATATTCTTTATCTATGAGATGTGTAAGATTTTTCACTAACCTCCCCACATTCCGGTTTTTTTTTTTTACTAATTATAAATATAACTTGACTTGCCAAGAAAAAATATTAGTAGCTGTAATTCATCTATTTCAAATAAAGAATAATGTCTGCTAAAATACATAACAGGTAGGTAGGGATTTGAAAATATTCATTTTTAATTTTGATAATTTCAATTGAAATCAGTTCCAAATTTGAAAAGTTCACACTCGTACGTAAGCACAAAGGAAATTATTATATTGTGCAATTATTATTCCATTTTTGAAACCGCATGGGTCAGTCTCGTGTATTCTGAATCGATGACTTCAATGTTGTTAACACTTGCCTTTAAATTGAATTCGCTACTTGGTCGCCTCGCCTCGCTTGGCGAGATTTCAAAGGAATCGCGATGAGTTTAGGTACCTACCTACAGACATACATCACAGAAGTACTTATTCGTACTCAACATTATTGCAATGGGCACTCGAAGACAGAGTCTATTAAAACGCTCTCACGATGCACAAATAACCCGAGCAGAAGATAACTGACATTCAAGTATTTTGCGCTATAAAAGTATTTATATTGAATACGTTGTACTCATTTTAGTAAACTGTAAAGCATAAATCAGTTTTCTAAATCAGTTAGAATCATTTAGTTAGTAGTTTAATTTTATGTCGACGAAGAAAACTATATATTTTAATGAAATGAAAAAATAACATACATACAGAGAGAGAACAAAATATAAAATAAAATAAATGAACAATGAGAAAACAATAGAATAACATCAAAATTATAAACAAAGGTACAGAGAGAAAGAGACAGATAATATGAATTGAAAGAGACAAAACGACAACTGAGAAGGTGATTAAAGAATAATGATAAATTTTATGAGTTTACAGGAAATATACCTAATATTGGACTACTGTATTTTTTGTTTAGTTTAATTTTGTATCCTGATGATGCTTAGACTAAGCGAAACCGGTCGATCATAAAAAAATAAAATAATATCCATGGTCTTATACAAAGTTATTTTTTCATTTCTTTGAACATGTCAAATCACAAAGTGATTGCTTTCTACGAAAATATATATTTTAATGTTTATATTTTTTACATAATACATAAAATTACTATAGGAATGATTCAGGGAAGAATCAGTGTATTCAAATGAAGGATTCATTATAATTGTCAGATAAATTGAAATGGAACGAGAAATGTAAAATTAATAACATTCCCAACAAGAAAAAAATCAAGCACACAGAAATCTCTCATGTACCCGGCCGTCCAACTATATAATAAAATTCCAACAGAAATCACTACAATAGGCAGTATTCTTTAAATTAAAAAAATAATTAAGAAAATTTCTTTGCCATAACCATTAATGTTGGTATATTATTTTTTAAATTTTTGTAACCCAATATTGAAAAAAAAAAGAACAATTTATAAAATGTCATAAGAAAAATATATTTGAAATAGTCGTGTCTTTATATATTTTATATAAGAACACACAAAGCTGTGGTCTAACTCAAAATAATAAAAATAAAATAAACAGTATGCTCTGGCATATGAAATAGCATGCACGGTTTTTTTTGTCTAGATTGTGTTCAAGCAGTTACTTTCAACTTGCCACGTAATTTCCACTATGAGTTATGGACTTTTTATATATCAATATAACTGTCGAGCAATAAGACAAAACCCAATATTTTACAAATGCTAAGTAAAAAAAATTGAAAAAAGTTTAAACTTTGGATGAGCCGGTTAGTATATAGATCAGTGTAAGAAAATAAAACAGGATAGCAGGTGTACGTAAAGATTACAGGAGTTTCTTTGAAGTAATCACTTGTTATTTGGATGATTGGACATTTTTTCAAAGATCGATTTTTCCACGTACATCAAACAACGCTGTCTTCTTTATCCGTGACAGTTCCCCGAAGAGCGCGCTGCTTTTTCTTCCCCTCGCATTCTTTACACTCGTTGTTCACTATTAAAGGAATTTATACTTCTTTACGTCTATAATTTATCCATCGCCTTTCCTGTAATTAGATCGCGAAGGGAATTCTTAAATTAAACATCAACCATAAATTATTTCCCGACGGATGTGTTATTAAATCAGTACTTATCTTATTACCTATAGCGTATTTTAGCAGACATTATTCTATAGTTGAAATGGTGGATTAAGGCAACTAATATTTTTTCTTGGCAATTCAAGATACATCCCGTGATTTTGATTTTGAAATAGTGACTAAAAAATTGAAAAAAAATAATGCTATGATAAACTATAGATGTTATCAAAATTAAATCTCGCTTGAAGAGTATCATATATACTGTACTGTGTGTATTCATAAAACCACGTAAAACTACCAAAATATAATATGAAACATCTCCAACGATGTCTATAAGAATTAGTGAATTATTAGTAAATGGGTGTGCAGGTATTAAAGAGGGTTACTATTAGATTATGTTTCGATTTTCGGAGGTCCGGACACCACATTAAGGCTTTAATTATAGGGGCAAATGGGTAGGTGATTAGATGATTACTCGGTTGGTTATACTTCCAAAGAGCCCAGTAGATTATATTAGGTTGGATGCTTGGGGCAGGATAATTTAAAGCTCGTACCGATCACGACCGGCTGTCATCTAAAATTGAAGCACTCAGTAGAAAAGATAAATACACAAGCGTGTTCAAATTAATATGTTCGGTGGGGTTGGGTGAATTGTTTTATTAAGTGCCCGTTGTTGAGATAGTTTTTTTGTTTATTCGCCGATTTCTGGTGGGATTCGATAGCTCTAGGCGAGAAGACTGGCATCCAAAGATGAGCCTCTAAGTAAGAAATAATAATGCCTCTGCCAATATGGCTACATTATTGAATCGAGAATTATTGGATCGCACTAAATATTTTGCTTAGAAACTGGGCTATCACGAGAGTTGATTATGATTTGTAAATAAAAAAAGCTTTATAATGTGTGTAAGAATAAGTCGTTATACATATAATCTGCATTACTTGTAAAGTTGAGAATTAAGCATCATTTAAAATTTAGTCAAATTATGATTAGATTAAGGATTCTATCAGCTTTATCTAGTGCCACTTTTAAGTCCAATAGTAAGGTACAGGTGTGTTTAGGGGAGATAAAGGGATTACGATAACTGACCTAAAGGTAGACGTTGAGTGGCTTAGGAGGTTAAATCTGTTGTGTTAAAAAGAAAGATTTGAAAGCTTGGTGAGTTGGCGTAGCTTTAACAACTTTCTGATAGGTCTAAAAGCCTCTCCACTATGCACGCCTAGTGTTTGGGAGACAGAATCACCAAACAAACTGGCGAAAGAGTATAACACTGTACTCTCAAACCTATTAAATAAATATGCACCAACTTCAACAAAAACCCGGCAAATTCGAAAATCTGACTACTGGTTTGACGAAGAATGTCGGAGTCAGAAGAGATTGACGCGTAAACTAGAAAGGTCTTACAGACACTCGGGCTTTGCCTCACGGGAATATTGGATACAGGCTCAAAAAGAGTATACAACCCTCATTAAGTCAAAAAGGTCTGAATATTGGACTAAAAGGATTGACTTAGAGGGCAAAAACCCACGTCGTCTGTGGAATTCGGTCAAGACGGTCGTTGCTGATGTTCGTGCCGAAAATTCAATCGACATAGCTCCGGAAACCTTTTCGAAGTTCTTTCTCGAAAAAAATGAGTCAATACGCGCCCTGACAATCTCCGCCCCACCACCATCTTTCACAAATAGCAATAGCGAAACCTCTTTCAAATTTAAATCTACATCCCTCGAAGAAGTGAGAAGGCTAATACTCAACTCACCAAACAAACAGTGTATTCTCGACCCTATTCCAACGTGGCTTCTGAAGAAGTGTTGCAATAAAATAGCTCCTTTTCTAGTTCATCTTTTTAATAAGTCACTTAGCATAGGTGATTTTCCCAAATCACTAAAATCAGTTGTCGTTACTTCATTAATAAAAAAACCGCAATTGGACGCTGAAGATCTATCAAATTACCGACCCGTTTCAAATCTTCCATTTATATTATATTCATTGCTTGAATGTTCTCTCTTATGTGTATTTTGTCCTATTTTTGTCATTGCTTCATTTATTATTATGTATGTGCTATTCTTTCTCTGTTGCTCTTTTTTACATTTCGTGTTTTATATGTCTTTTTTGTAATTGGACTTTAGTCCGTTAATTTATAAACAAATATCCAAGATTTAAAAATAAAACACTGCCTCACCGATAACTTTTCATATAAATTCAAATAAATTGTTAACTAAATATCAATCTGAATACAGAAGGTTCCACTCGACGGAAACTGGATTACTACGTGTTCTGTCGGACATCACTCTTGCCATCGAGTCAGGAAAGATAGCACTACTTTCAGTCTTAGACATGAGCGCCGCTTTCGACACGATTGACCACGGTTTTCTTATCACACGACTAAAAGAAACTTTTGGTTTAAACTGTAGCGTTAAGAATTGGCTGACATCGTATTTAAGTAACCGTTCACAAGCCGTAAAGAAACCAATCAAATTTCACAACCCTTTCATCTGGAGTACCCCAGGGGTCCGTTCTGGGCCCACTGCTCTTCATCCTCTTCATAAATGATGTCGCTCAAATAGTTTAATCATTTGGTCTTATATTACATTGCTACGTCGACGACCAGCAAGTTTACTTTTAATGCTCACCGAGAGAAATAGACACTCTGAAAATTAGCATGACCGAGTGTCTAGAAGCGATCACTCTCTGGATGACCTCAATTAGACTGAAGTTGAACCCTTCAAAGACGGAGTTTCTCTGGACCGCCACAAGCAGACGTCAGCATAACATCGATAACTCTCCAATAGCTGTCTGACATTATTCCAAAGACATCTATCAAACTTCTGGATGTTAATCTGGACGCTGATTTTTCCCTTAAATCTCAAATTAACAGGACTGTGAGCGCAGGGTTCTTTCAATTAAGACAAATAAAATCAGTGGGAAAAACCTGCCAACAGAGGCAAACAAATTACTTGTAAACTCATACGTCGTTTCGCGTTTAGATTACTGCAACGGAATATACGCTAGTCTTCCTAAATATCGAATTAAAAAAATACACTAGTATTCAACGCCGCGGCAAGACTTATCACCGGCGTATCAAAATATTCCCTTATCTCAGAGCACCTCAAAAATCTTTACTGGCTTAAATGTCCCGAAAGAATCCAGTTCGAGCTTTGCTGGGTGGTATTCAAATCAATTAACGGAATGGCTCTGGCTTATTTATCGGAATTTGTGTATTGCTGAAGATTCCAATTCGCGACAGTCAACCCTTAGATCGGTTATCGGAAGGTTGAAGGAACCAAAGTGACTCGAGAGAGTTCAGAGCCAAACTCAAAACCCATTTTTTTCAGAAAATCATATCCATAATCAAGATATATAACAACCCCAATAGAATTTCTGTTCAAACCAAGAAAAACTTTTTTTAAATACCTTTGATATCCTATATTTTAAATTTGCTCTCATGCCCTAAAAATAAATATATATGTATAAATCACCTAAATTTTAAGTTATTATTATAAAGTGATTGTGACCTGCTAGGTAATTATGTTGGTATATATTTATACAAACTAGTAATTAATATTTAGTAGAAATTAAGATTTATTCAGCGCCCTTGAGTTGATTTTTCACAAAAACGGCGCTATACAAATTATCCAAATATTATTATTAAATATTATTATAACGTTTATCACTATTACGTATGTGCACTGTTAATGTTTAATTTTGAAAAACTTTTATTTAAACAATATAATTATTTTAATTTTAAAAAATCAGTTTTATAAATCTGATATATTTCAGACAAAAAAACTGTAAAATGGAGTTCTTAAAATAAACTTTCCGACAAAAAACGTAACGAGTCTTAATTATGAATGATTTTCGTTAACTGCAGAGAAGCAACGTATCCGCGAGTATTTCTCGTAATTAAACACGAATGTGACGAGTTGAAAAGCAGTTCGCAATACGTACGTGATGTTAATAAAGCCAGTAACGATGCTATCCACATCCTACCTCAAATGGCATCGTCAACATCAAGTTTACGCGCAAGAAAGCAATTGCAGTTATTTACTGCGCGTACGTACCTAATAACATAAATTACTGTTCTCATCCATTCGAAGAATTCACACGCCTCAATAAATCTCTCGTCGAACTTGCAAGTTTTTATGGGCGTTATGTAGCGGCGCAATTAGGCTTTCAGTACAGACTATCGGGGAACATCGCAACAAGTAAAAAGGTGGCTGTTTCTGAGATGTGAGTAATCATAAGTGAAGACACACAAACAAGCCTCTGGGATCTGTGATTGATGTACCTCTTACCTGTACTCCTGCAGCGTCTCTCAGCGCTAGTAAATAACCGGCAAGGAACGCTTTCCTCGACGCTAAGTTCACCTGAACGCGAGACCCATCGCCATTTTATTTTATGTTCGTGGACAATCCATCAAATAAAAAAGTAAAGCCGGGACATTAAAAAACATTATTTATCAGATTGAGGAGTTATTTGCGAGTGCGCGTTGTATTATGCCTCAACCTGTCCCACCGTTTGCTTTATTATTATTCTTCCGCGACGTATTTCGAGCGAGGTGAAGAGTCTCGCTTTTTATGATTCAAATTTGTAATGGTTGTCATTATGCGCAGCAAAAATTGTCGGTCAGGCCGAGAGGTCCACCACTCCATCAGCAAAGTTGGCAGGAGTATTTCCGCTGCTTTTAACGATCCTGACCATTGGCCACTGTACTTTTGAAGCAAAAAGTCGAATATTCATGTACAGGGTACTCCGAGGACACTGGGATGCAGCATAACCATCACCTTAAAGGCATACCACTGATATCTCCGTTATAACTTCTCCCTGTTTAGGTAACAAGGGAGCTCTAAGCGGTAACTAATAAATACTATAACTTGGATCTATTTTAGTGAGTTAGTTGGCAATCAGTCTAAAGTGACACATGGATTCGGTTTACAGCTTCCTTTGTGACCTGTGACTAAAGTAACACGTCACTTGTAACTATTCGATCATCAAGGATGCCTCGAATCGAGGACGTGGAACAAATAAACAAGCATAAAAAACAGGTAGATCGAGTTTCTGCGTATACCTGCTGGAAAAATATAACGGAGAATAACTCCACGTCGAACGCAAAAAACGCAAAGGGAATGGGAATGGGCACTGATAATAACGTGGATAAAGCTGTCCGAGTCGGAGCTTTTTATTTTTTTTAAATATGTACGTAATTCAAATCAATTCTATTGAATCGTTGTAGGTAGTTATATTTTTCAGTTTTAGAACTTTTGGTTGAAATAGTTTCCCGACTTAGTGGTAAATTAATTAATTCTGTTTGTGTCTGATGGTACAACCACTCAGAACATAATTAATTTACATAATTAATTCGTGGAAACGTACCTATGCAATATCCCATCCTGTCAAAACGGATATTTAAATGACACATAGCGCATGATAGAAATAACGCTACAATCTGAAATTATTTGCATCGATTTAGAAATTTGAGAGAAAACTAGTTCGAGAATTTTTAGTTCGACACAATGGACACGCAAATAGATATTCGTTGTTTAGTTTAGATCCAATCATACACAAAAACATATCATTATTTAACTATTAGGTTTAAAAAATATGCCAAAACTGTTGGCACTAATGCCAACTCTAAAGTTTGCGAGTTTTTAGTGAGACATTACAAACAGATTTCCCGCTGTAATGTTGAAATTTCTGATCTACAAAACTAATAATTTATTACGTTGAAATGAAGAACTCTGCCGACATTATGAAGTGATTCGGTTGTTCATTATCAGATCAGATAATGGAAGGAAGGAGACGTAAATCGGTAAGTGAGATCGTGGGAAGGTTTGTTCAGTACAAGAAGCCCGGACTTGAGAAGCACTTGGCGTTCATTTATCTTCCGCTCTCCGTACTTAGACTTGTCACGATTATTTACAAATTAGTTGTGTTATCTCACCATTAGGATCAACATCTAATTCACGCAGTTAAATCCCAGAGTTCTCGGAGAAAAGCGAAGGAGGTAGACCAAATTTAATCATTGAACGCCTTTGTGTTGACAAATATGACGAAATAAAGAGAAAAGCGATAGGCCAGATGGATTCAAACAAGGAAAGGCCTAACGGTTAACACGACGGACCAATGATTCATAAATTATGTAGGTACCTAATTATAAAAAAGGCTTTCTCAAAAAATATGAGTCAGGATCAACTTTTAATAATATTATATTATATTTTAATAATGTATTAAATTGTTATATTTTGCGAGTGACCAATTTTGCAGGAGAGCAAAAAAAAAAAAGCAAAAAGCAACGGTGAAATGGTAGGGACAAATCTTAAAACCTGTTTCAAGTAGTGTTTCTTTATTCCATTCCATATAACACCCTCAAGCACCATTGATGCAAAAAAACACGAATTTAATATACAGAGAGAGATGTGCGGAAGAAAAAATTGCTTATTTAACAGTTTCGTGAAAGTGAAGAGAAAAAAACATAATAACGAACATCGTGCATTATAAAAATATTGAGTGGGCAAAATATTAACGAGAGTTGGTATACGAGTATACCTTCATAAAAGTTTTAATATATTATGTGGGCATCTGGACATGCGTCAGGAGTACGGTTAAAGAATCGTTTAATTATCCTCGATAATATGCAAGTGGGGGGCTCTTTTGAATATAAATTCACGATGAATAAATATAATATATCACTCACTGGCCACTTCACTCCATACTCTCAGTTTGTGTAAATATGGTATGGATCAATTACGATTTGTTTGAAATCTTGTGGAATAGATATTTGAATCTGTAGTTCGATTGGTGCAAAGCTATAATACTATTTCCAATAGAACAATGTTAACTTTATTTGCAACAGGTTGTTGATACCTCGAAACATTAATCACATCGCACTTAATGAATCGATCTTTGAAATTAAATCCACACACCGACTGAACCTTCGCATTTAATTTCTGTAATTACGATTCAACAGAGATAAATAATAAATGTTGATGCCAGACAGGTGACGCTAGATTAAGATTGTTGAATTGAATGCAAACATTAAAACAATTCGTCGGTTTTTGGCACAGATCAAATAGTCAATTTTATTACACGGAGGTTGATTTAAAGTGGTAGTCGGAACGTACAACAATTAATTTGAAAAGAATATAGAAATAGCTTAACCCACTACAGGCAGCTTTCACAAATCAATGTATTTATGTACAATGTACCCTTAATAATAATAATAATATTTGGATGATTTGCATAGCGCCGTTTTTGTGAAAAATCACTTCAAGGGCGCTGTACAGATCTTATTTTCTATTATTAACGGAAGACTAAGCTAATACACATACAAATGTCTAGGTAGAACAGGAATTAAATACTATTGTACGTAGGGGGTATTTCACCACCTCTGAGTAAACTGTCGATTAGCGCTATTCGTCGAGTAGCGTATATTTATCGGTTTCACCACCTCCGAGTAACGCTTTTCATCAAGAAAATGTCTGTTTTTACAGCCATGTTATTCCTATGAAAAGCTACTTGACGAGTAGTTACTCAACAGTTTACTCAGAGGTGGTGAAAACGGTCCTTAGTATGAAAAATTAAGAAATATATATTGTATAAATTAATTTCGTTAACTTTTTTATCACAATAAATGCAGTTTTGGGCAAGCATTACCCTAGCGCTGCAAGAGCGCGGGGTGCAAATAATATTCTACATAATATGCGATACTGTAGTGACAACACGCGAAGCCCATTGATCTAATTGAAGCCCAGTGGAACTATGGCATTCCGGACTGGAAAATGCAGTGAGGTGAAAAAAATTGGAAAAAAAGTCTCTGGCAATTCAAATCTAGTTACTTAACATAGCAAACGTTTTGGTTTAAAATTGTAAGTTTTTACCGAGGCCGCACTGAAAGTACTTACTTTGAAAATAAGTGTACACTTATACACTATATTTGAATTTTAGAGACGGAACTTATTCATTACCATTCCCTTCGCCGCGTTTCGAACCCCCGAAATTTGGGCTCAGAGCCAACGATCGTACCGCCCTAACACGGAGGTCGTCACACATGCCCACATTGTGAAGAAATCCGTTAACGATCGGAATGATTTGAAATAGGTGCACACTGCTCCCCTCGACGCGGCGAGTTACAAATAATGAAGTCGGGATTTTAAATGCGTTAAGTGGTTAAGGATGCGTGGGAAGGGAATCGGTGTCCGGTGGACTCAGACGCATCGTTTCAAATGGCCCGGTGCTGTCGGATCAGTGCAAATAACTACCGCTCCAACTATCGGCTGCCCTGGTCCTGAGAACCACGTGACGCGTAATGTGCTACTAACATCTGGTACATTAACGATGATCATTATTATTACAGCAGGCAGTACGCAATGAGCAATGAGCAATGATCAGCGAGGCTACTGTAACGTGTACTTGAAGTTAGGTACCAAGGCACGCGTTTAAGTAAAGTACCCAATCAGTCACAATCGCGACGTAATTAGACGTTACGTTGTTGCCTTCATAGATTGTTTATGGCTCGTTGCAAAAATATTGATGTTAATTTTTCACTCACAGAGTCGAGACTACTTTCAAAAAAATTTTTTATTCGTAAAAAAATCACACTCCAAACATAACACGACTGAAAGAGCCTACAATACGACAATTGAGATTCATAATGCTATATTTTCTCGGTTAAAGAGTAAATGTTGACAGTGGTAAGTCCTTTTACTTTTATAAAACCTCCGAATTGGTTAGATTAATTAGATGGTTTTCGATATAAACAGAATTAACTAATTATTTCTAATTTTGTAACTGTTAATTCAAGGTGGAATTCCATTTTAATGATTTAATAAAACAAATTTATAACTTTATTCCACTTTTTTTATTTTTTGACTGGACCGGTTTCAGTTTATAACGGCCATCTTCAGACTAGTACAGGTTGTTCTTATTCTATGGCTTATACACTATTTTTGGGATGTCAGGGGTAGTAAACCATGATTTTACTTTAATTGTATTCAGTATTGCCGCATGATTTTACTAGTTACAAGTTACTTTTAGTTTATTATTTTATATATCTATCTAGTATGAATTTTTATTTAAGATGGGTTACAGTTGTATTTCTCTAAATATGATTTTACGATGTATTTATATAATGCAAAGTTGGTGAGTACTGATTATTAATGAGTTTATTTTAGGTTTTCCCATCTTAATTGTAATGTCTAGATTTTCCATAAAATTTCCTAATTATTGGGTTACTCCCAGTATTATGGTATAATTACATGATTATATTTATTATGCACTTTTACAGTAGATTACTTTTACGAAGATGGCCGTTATAGGCTGAAACCGGTCCAGTCAAAAAATAAAAAAAGTGGAATAAAGTTATAAATTTGTTTTATTAAATCATGAATTAACTAAACTTTATTTTATAATAATAATATGACAAGAGTACAATAAAAGCGTTCGTAAAAAACATCGAATAAAGAAGGTAAAATTAATACTCATATAATCTGAATTATTATTATAAAGCAATCAAATTACTGTCTCCCTTTGATAGCAGCGAAATAAAATTAATATGTGTTCCGCGCAAAACACGGAGGTAAATAAATGCTTTTGAAAAAAAGATCAACGCGGCCGGATTCTTTCAAAGCCCCAAAAACACTGGACTGGGGGGATTCGAATGTATCTCGTCGCGATTCTGGTCCCCTAGCCCCGCACCATTCATTATATAATTCTCCCCTCGGGCCAAGGCGAACAGCTCCAGTGTACCCTTCCCATTCCCCACCCTGACACCCCCTCCGTAATGTTCTCACATTTGTCAAATTGTTTTCGACTCTTTCCTTCTCTCTCCCGTATAATCTCCATCATCTACGGCTGAGATATTACAGCGAGTCCTGTTTGCTCCGTGTAATAAGCGACGCCGACGTTAGGAATAAAAGCTTTATCTGTAAATTCTTAACAGATTCAGTCCGTATGTGCTTTTAGACGGTTGATGCTTGCCATAAATAACTTATCTGCCCGAAAAAGTTACGCGGAGGATTGTCTTGGATTTATCTTTAATCGTAAACCATAACAACTGAGGGAAGGCAGATTCAACATTTATCAATAAATTACACAATACATAATTGATATTGAAATGCCTTTTCTTCGTATCTATTCAAAAGAAATAATGTGAATTGCGCATACATTTTATTAGTTGAATGGGCATTATTTGTAATTTTTATTGGTTAATTTTAACATTATTTTAACTCTGTGTTTCCTCCCTCCTACAACATGTGTCTCTTCAAGACCCAGATTCACTCCTTCCTCTCCTCAAAAATACCATCCACACAGCATCCCCAAAGATGACATAGGGTCTGAAGGAAATAATTTCTCTCCGGGCATCCTGTGTGGTTATATTAAAAAAAAAAAACTCGATATCTCAAGATGGAAATGACGTTGTAAGCTAAATATTGTATCGACCTAGAAATTCCAGACAGACAAGGCTGTAAAAATTTACAAGGCCAGAGCTCACCATCAAAGAGTTTTAAATCAATAATGTAATTGTTGGAATTATAAACGCAACTTAATCTTTAATTCATATGGAACACGATCTTGAATAATTTTCTGACAAAATTAATCGTTTTCGGGATAAACGCAAAGTAGGATGACACATTCGTCAAATATGCCAGTAAGACATCTAATTGTTGACGTGTTATTGTAACGTTAAGGTTGTTTCACGTATTGAAACGCTTCACATAATCATGTAATGGCTTTCAAAAGAAAAGCTAATGCTTTCAGCGATAATAGCGAAAGACCGCAAGTGTCACTCTTAGAAATAAAGTAAAAACGGAATAGCAGATTTGTAGACAATAGAACCTCCAACAATGGCTTCATTTCTCTTTAATTACAAAAAACCGTTGAAAAATAATACAACGGACATCGCAAAGACGCGTTTTGAATTGAAATAAAACACAAAGAACACTGCGACGCCCGTTTCATTAGAAAGCCCGACTCTGCTCCTCGGAGCGGAAGGTGGAGCCAGTTCCAGTGGCAGTGGCAGTTGCGGTGCCAGCCCAGCTCGGACTGCTCCGAGAACTACTTCGAGTGCTTTCTCCCGTTCGAGTTATTTACTCTGAAAGCCAGCATTTGCATAGCTAATTGCCGGCTAATATTGAGAGATGTCCGATCGGCGGGACACAAAACCAAGAGAATGTGAGGTATGCTATTATCCATGGGGCCATTCGCCGTGAAGTACCGCAAGAGTATTATTTAGCTTCGCTTAACGTAAACCTGCACATCCGTGTCGTGGCATAAAATATCTAAGCGACAATGTATTCTCCCCATCATTCCCCGAACAAAGAACTGTCGTATTATTATCATTTTTGTCATCAGTAGAACGGAGGTGCGTAGGAAGAAGACATTTTAAATGGGGACTTTGAAATATTCCGATTTTTATGAGGCGTTTATTTGGCAACATAAATAAAATATTTCCTCTTCTTTTCTCATCACATATTAAGAATAACATACTTTACGGTGAAGAGTTCGCTTCAGAGCACATTTGATTCATTTGAATAATTGCCCCTCTAATAATTGAGCGCTTCTCCGCCGGTTGCTTCGAGTTCTTCTGCTCTCCTGCTCCTGTTGGCAGGAAGGGAGCCGCGTAGCGTGGAAAATAAATTCAAAATAACTTCGTCCGAATAATTATTTCTGTCCATTCATAATGCCACACTTTAGGAGCGCGGAATGGCCACATAAAGTGCCCAGAGGCGCGATAAATCTCGGAAATAAACGCCGGCGAACTGGACTATTTCGGATTCCAGGCCGCCTTTACTGCGCCCATACATGCATATTCCACATAAGAGCTTTCGCATAAGAACAACATTTCACATGCAGGAACACACCTTCAGCTTTATGATACCCTAATAACGTTCACAATTCATTGAACCGCGGTAAGTGCGGGATTATTTTAGGGATAAACAAAAGCAAATTAACAAGCAATAAAATGATAATTCTACAACACGACATTACACAACCCAGCCAGTTCGGTCGACTAAAAGGGCTGTGGCTGGGTTCCAACGGTGCCCGCTTTATTTCGCGCAATTATCATTAAGTTTCGCCGAGTCGAGATTGTCTTTGGTGGAAATACATATTGTTTGAAAACAGAAAAAACTGAATGTGATGTGTACACTACAATACCAATGAGTTAATAGTAATATCTTTGTCAAAATCGCATCGCCGCGGGGAGTAACTAACTCAATCGCATTGAATGGAATCACATTTAATGATTGATTATTCTGTGAGCACAATTATACACGGTGGTTTCACACATTCCCACACCTACCTCCGCGAACAAAGCTTACATTTTCACGGCTGGGCGGCCCGTGATACAAAGAGACTTGTATAAACGCTGACACATGTATGCATTTTCGAGCCGGTTTCACCACACAAGACAGCCGTCTACATCTACACGGAACGTACAATGGGAATGGAGCGATGGAGACTACAGCTACGCGGCGAGTGTGTGCGGAGTGAGGACGCGATACATGCATAGCAGAACAAGAGGGTACAGATAGAAACACGGCATGGGCAAGTACGGGCGACCGCTGTGGCGTGTTAACAGGCACCTTCTTCGCGTCAATTACCTCCGCTAATGTGCTGCGCTCCTCGCACAGATACCAGGCTGGCAGGAAGAGAGAACGGGTTGAGTCGGCCAGCCGCCCAGCCGCCCAGACCAGACCGTAGTCAACCATAATCCCTTTTCGGGAACGTCGATGCCTCGCTCAGTCGCGGAAAACGTACTGGAACGCGACAGATGATGCCTTTGAGCTACAATAATAATCATTATCCGGTGATGAATGCATCCGAGTAAATAACACACTGAACGAATGATACGAAACATAAATAATGGGACGTAAAAGCATCGTAGATATTTATTACACGAAACACAAATTAATATCCCCTCTATTGAAATGATAGATAGCCGCCATTATTCACGGATCGTGAAGCAATATTTACACGGAGCAATCTGTGGGTGTGAGCGCCAACAGAACAAATAGATTTCACTGGGTAAAAACATCATCGTAAAATAGTTCAAGATTAAAAGTGTCTATGTATAGCCTCCTGAATAAACGATCAATGTCAACAGAACCGTAACTGTCTCTATACATTCTTCATTCATAATGTTTCCAAGAAATCGAACGAAAGTTGATGAATAAAGGAGCCGTGACGTGGCACAAAGAATTCAGTATATTTAGAGTTTGAAAAAGTGTTGTTTTTGCATTAACCGCAAACAATTTTCTAGCGTTTTGTATCTGGAAGCCTTTAATCTGGAGTAATACACGAAATTGTTAACACGTTTTTCCTTTAATTTATTAGTGGTGATTTCGACCTCACCTACAAGTATTCGTGGCAAACGCAGATCTCTGCTAATTTATAACTTAAGCCGAGATAAACTTTCCGAGAACAAAGAAAACAAAACGTTGGCCAGTGCCTGGCATCATTACCATTGGCTCCCCAGAAGTTTGCCAAAGGTGTTCATAAAAAACTAAAATTCATGTATGTTTTGACGGCACATTTATTATCTATTAACTAATAGTCATCTCCGAGATTATGGACATTTAAAAGGGAAGTCGAAATAGTTAACGTTATCAAACCTAAACCGAAAATGAGTATGTTAGTGATGTCATCCTGCGGCAAAATACGAATTCTCGCCAAACTGTTTTTGTAGTAACGATTTTTCTTCCTTAAATATTCTATAAAATAATGCACAGTTGAATGCATAAAAGGGTTTACACAAACAATTAATATAATATCGTATTTTTGTTACAATAAAATTGGTGCGTCTGTCAACGATATCAAATAGATTTATTCTCGATTTATGTTGCTAAATATAAAGCAAATAATTCACTCGAAGTTTTTCCTGGCATCCATTAACCTTTGGCCTTAACGATTGTCGGTGTAAATATTTGTCAACATTAATGGGTTTTATTTGAATACATATATACGAGTATCTATCAATTATATGATATCTTGGCAAATATTGACAGCTTGCTCGATGGGTGGCCAGATACAAAACATCGAATACAGGACAAAAGTTATAGAAAGTAGTAATCGACGAATTCGTTAGTGTTGTTAGCTGAATTGACATGAATATTTTTTTAATTTATTTTGTAACGAAATAGAACAGCTTTATTATCGCGAACAGCGTAATTTTGTATAGTCTGTTCACAAGTTTACTTATTAGTAACTTTTTTCCAATTGAAACATTGAAAAATACGGAACAGATTAGTCTAGTCTTTTTACAGTTTAAGGGGTATTTGAAAGCTCACGATGGAAATTATGTTTTTAACTGAAAATAGTTTCATCGACCTAGCTATTTAGCTTAACGTTTCAGTTTGGATGATAGACTTTAACCTGGGCGATACTTGAGAGTATGTTCCACTCTGCGCACAGAATAAAAACTGCAAATTTCATGGCGCCAGAGCTCGCCGTTCAAAGGTTTTTGCCGACAATCACACATGTCTCTCAAATATTTATACACATCTATAATTCGCAGCATTCTTGAGTTTGGTTCCGTAGTTTGGAGTCCAATTTACGAAATTCACAAAATGAGGATCGAATCCGTTCAAATGAAACTAGTCCGAGCATTGTCTTATAGAGCTGGATTGTCCACTTTGCTTGACGACTATCAGAAGCGTTTGGAATATTTTAAAATTGAAACATTGAAAGAACGTCGAGACAAAAATGACGTCAAATTTCTTTACAAAATTATAAATAACCACGTAGAATCTTCCCTTTTATCCACAATTAAATTTAATACTAATCCCCGTCATTTAAGAAACCCCGAAACTTTTTACATTCCTTTCAAAAAAACTAATTTAACCTTCTCCCAACCTCTTATGCGAATGTGTCGACTGTATAACATCCACTGTAGTGGCAAGATTAATGAACATGGTATGATTAACGAAATTGATATATTCTGCAACTCACCTTTTAGGTTTAATCAAATCTTAAATACTATTTTTTAATTAAAACATAAACAGAAAAAGGTACACACATATACAACTTATTAAGATAATTTTATGTGTTATAATATTTTCTTTCCTAAATTTAAGCATGTGTTGATATTTCTTTTATAAACGGTTGTTTTTTTATTTTTCTATTGTTTTTATGATGTGAACATTTTGGAAATGGATTGATGACCTACCATTTATTTTGTATCTGTCAGTATGTATGCAATGTTGTCACTCTGTCAAATGTTCCAAATAAATAAATAAATAAATAAATAAATAAATAAATAAATATTGTTTGCTATTTTATTTTGAATGTATGATAAAATGTAAAAGTGTACTTACCAGAATTGGCAAAATAATTATAATTTATTCTAATTAATAAATTTTTAAACCGTAGTACGGCGCGAGATAAAAATAATTTTTTGGTGTTCCTGTGAATCGAAGCTTGGCCTTTCGTAAAATATAGCGTTGGAAAATTTGGCTCCACATACCTGAAACAAAGGAAAAATAACAAAGTTAATTTACGCATCGTGGTGGAATGTTTAGTGTTGAATAATTCATTCGGTTCTCCTTGTAGGACGGGGGACTGGGAGCTTATTACAATTGTCGACATTTTTTTCTCATCTCTATCATACTTAACTAATAATAAATTGATAACTCACACGTTTAAGTATAAAAGAGAAAACACGATATCTGTGACATCGCGGGACGAACTGATTCATAACGCTTTCCATTTCTTTACCTCCTCTGAAAAGACTATTCACCATTCAAACCTCTCTCGCTAATTTCATCTCGTGATGGATGGCATAAGTTAATCACGTACAAGACTTAACAAGGTATAAAGATGTGTACATTTGCACGGAAATAAATTCTCGAATAAAATATTACACACGCACAAAAACACGCTACAAAATATGATTGTATAAATAAGATTGAAATAGGCATTTACTCGAGTAAGTTGCTGGGACGTGAAAACACAATAATTCATCTGCCTAAGCCCGTCGAATTTCCAGCACTGAAACATAAAGCTGCCGCGTTCTATCGATATTTCAGCATCAGGGAGTAGGACCGAAAATATTCAGAGTTGCGTCCCGAATAATGGAGAAGAGAAACGTGAAAGCGGAAAGTCCTATTTAAAAATATATGTACGTAGGTATTCAAATTTAAAAAAGCTTCCCGGGCAAAGAGGGTAGAGGGTAGCAGAGTCGGGAACAAAAAACCCTGATTCATTTCCACGTGATTAATAAACCTGTGATCCCATCCTGCCCTACGTTTTGGAGAGCCTTCGTGCTACTAGGCTACCAGGGGGGCAGAGGGTGGCCGGGTGGTTGCGGCGGCTGGTGCGAGAGGGAAGGACGGAGAAGGACGCAGAATGACGCGGCAGGTGGTGTGAGGGGGAGGAGGCGATCAATACGACAGACGGACGGGGCTGTGTTGTGTGGCAGAACAGCTTTACGAGTACCCCTCGCTTTACTATGTGATTGTACTATGATTCGAGATACAAAGCACGCACACGGCCACACCGCTTATACGTATAACACACACTCTCACGCCAGCCAGACAATATTCACTCCAGCCTCTATCACCGCGCGCCTGCGGTAAAATAGGAATTTATACCAACGCGCATTCTAAATCGTTTCATGTTGTGATATGTGCAATAACAAGGGATACTTCATATTTACTGCTTCAATTCGAGGGATTACGCGAATTAATTATCACTGGGGCATGTTGTCACGAGGCTGTTGAAATTCATATTATGTTTGCATGAGCTGCAGCTTCACGACATGATCATTAATTAAAGCTAATTAGACCATTAAATTATATTGAAAAAAAAACTATAACAATTCGCAACTATAAGCGAGAGCTATATAATGTAATAACAGAATAGCTTTATAATGTCGGCGTGTAGGAAATCTATAAACGATTGCTCAAACTTCTACGGCAAAGGAGTAAAATGTCAAAACACGTTCCCTTTGATAAAGAAAGCACGGAATAAAATGCGAAATAAATAAAGAATGATGCGGAGTTTGCGGATAGCGTTGGGGTTAAAAAGTTATTCTGCGAAAGGAAGGAAGTATAAAAGGCGCGCGGACAGGGGTTCAGAAGTTTCATTGAGGTGGAAAAATTGCCCCGTAATGAATTATATAAAGGCGTCCGCTGGGCCCTTGCGACTACAGCGCGGTGCTGCCAGCCAGTCGGCCAGTCAGCCCTCCAGCCTTCAGCCGGCCCCTGGGGTTTCTCGCGAAAACTAAATGTAGCACACTTAGTCGAGAGTGCAACGAATAAATACCTCATTTAAAAATCATGCGAATAAACTGCTTTATATTTTCATCGCCAAAGAGTTATGTACTTTATATGGGTTGTTATCCCGTTTCTTTGTTCAAGTTTTCACACTAAAAATTAATATTACATGAAGGGTCATGTAATCGGAATTAATAGAATGAACACGCAGAGCGGATGAAAGCAGAATGCATGACCAGCACGTGGATGGAAGAAGAAGTTGAGGAGGCCACAGGAAAACGTGGTACGATCGGGTGAATCAATTATTTCAATCAGGTCATCTCGCGATTAACCATTAGGACCATTCTCGTAGATATGTATGAGAAAGTAGTAGTAACTATTATGAGAGTGGAGTATCTGCTAAGACAGAGATCTATGGAATTCCAAGAAATATATGAACGTAACATTATTAATTCAAACATTCACAAGGGCAAATAACTAACAATGGTTATATGCCCTGACTTGAAATGTGGAACGCCAACAAATAAAACGACCGAGGCGTAACAAAACTTTGTGTGAAAATGAGTATAACAATAATTGATTAAATTCAAAGATATCAAAACAAATGGGTCACAGAAGAAAATCCTTTCCAAATTTAAACTCTAACAAATAACTTTCATCCATTGGTATCCAAGTCGTTACAAGGAAACCGGCAAAAAAACACAATTTTATTATTCTCATGGTATAATAAATCAAACAAAAGAGTCGTTCTCAAAGACGAATCCCATAAATGATTCGTAAACATAAGCAGCAGAGTGAGATGGGGATAGGGATGAGAGGGGGGTACAGAAACAGATTGAAGGGAAAGAGGGGTGCTCCAAACATTTCATTCTACCAGGAGCCAGCGAGATGGAAAGATCTAACAATAAATAGAAATCAAAGTTGCCCGACCACCGGCCATCGGCAAGTACAATTCCAATGAAAACGTCACAAATTACGAAACATAAAAAATGAAATAACCATCTCTAGGATAGAGACAAAAGGTTCTTCTGTTATGGTTAGCTACAAAGAAAACTTTTGTCGATGAATTATTTAAATGAAATCAGGTTTCTTGTTTTGAAAGCATTTATGAATAGTATTTTCTTCGAACAAAGCTTTCCTTATAAAGACAGAGTAATAAAGTGAATCTGCGAAATTTAATTAATTACTGTTTTTTTAACGACAAAGGAAGCCACAATCGAGTTATATGTATGATTGACATAAAGCTGTTTTATGTAACAAGATAAAACTTTAAAACGATCATAAATCGAATTTTACTTAAACAGCGAGGTTATTTGAGTCGACATGTGTGTGTAATGAAGGACACTGATACAATGATATATAATAGCGTATATTTTTTATCAGACAGCTCTGTGAACGAAAGTGAAATAAAGCTCAGTGTTCACAGACCCACGCTAACAGTGGGACCACCTTACGCCATTTTGTGGCAGAGGTAATGTTTAACTTATATGTACATGTAACGATAAAATATTGCGCTTCTTTTGAAGCTTTCTACGAATAATAATAATAAAGGCTGCCAGGCGAGCTTTGTGTTCCGAAGGCAGCTCGCTAGGCCGGGTGGCTGTGTGGCTGGATACACCGTGCTAGGAACACCGGATGGAGCAGGAAAGCAGAACATCCTAAGAGGATATCTACAGGAAGGGTACTTCTACTTACACCCGGCCGGAGTCCCCGCCCTAACGACATAAGCGCCCTTCTCCGTGTTCGGCTTAGGAGGGATTATTGTGTAAGTCTCGGGGCACGCGGCACATATAACCTTTCCAAAGCCGATACAGTAATCAGTTTACCCGCAGGACGACATGATTCGACCGGACGACACACGTCGCGGTCAGACCATCGCCGATCTGTATACATAATACACGCTCGACTACCTTGTGTTTTTATTCAACGCCAAACGCTTTGTTCGCCCCGCAGAGTACCCAAAGGTTGGAACATTGTAGGTACGAGTATGTACTAAAGAAGGAGAATATTATTTTAACGACAGCACTAAAAAGGTTGAACGAGTTGCCCATTCATTTAATAGCTGAGATAATTTAGGAGATCGTAGTTCGGTTTTACCGTGAGGTTTGTAGGCAAGTAGTTGCGTGTACTTGGGCAAGCGTTGTTTATTGAAACGTGTAATCTAAATAATACAAATGTGTATAATCTCCGGTTCAATTTGAATAATGGCCCTCTTGTATTCCTGGCCGCCGCGGCCTTTTTTGTACTGTCCGTTCCGGGGGACGTGCCCGCGCTATTGATTCAATAAATGTATTTGTTTTACGACCAAACTTGTATAAGTGTGATTTACGCCGGATTAACTCGGGCTGGTGCGCGTTCCGGACATTAGAATGCTGGACACGCTGACATGCATTTACCCACTGAGTGATATCAAAGCGGCTACCTTCACCACGAGTGTTCGAGTATTCAATAACACCGAGAAACCTAACATATCTTTATCTTATACGCGGCATTTTATAAGAGAATGGGATAGGTTAGAACGAACCTATCAGTCGTATGCCTTACGAGATACATAATACGAGGGCAACCTCTACCGAACTCAATAAAAAATAAATAAAATACAAAATCTTAATCATATAGGTAAATGTTGATAATGCCACAAACCTTTTTATAGGATTACTGTTTTTGCATTTATACCCCTGTTTAAATATGATGGTAATAATAACTTCAATCGGCACAATGAACTACGGGGTGTATATAAAAATGAGATAATCCATAAATTGTAGAGAGTTTGTTTAAGAAGTGCGCACCCAACCTGTGCAATTACGGAGATGTTTTCCCTTATAAATAAGTGCGTGATACTTACAAAATGAAAGCGGAAAAGCTTCCCCCGCCGACAGGGGGAGTCACCCGGAGTGCGGGAGTGGGAGGAGAAGAGGGTTGTGGAAGGGGTGGCAACGGGCGCCACATTAGGGGAGAGTTAACATTTATTTACGGTTCTATATTTCCTTCCCCCCGACGGAAAGCTGTTTCAGAGAATATCTACGGTTAATTAAGAGCCCTGCAATTTATATCGCGGAGCACTTCTGTATTTTGA
This sequence comes from Drusus annulatus, assembly GCA_022651775.1. Lineage (NCBI taxonomy): Eukaryota > Metazoa > Arthropoda > Insecta > Trichoptera > Limnephilidae > Drusus > Drusus annulatus. The sequence goes on along the minus strand of JAGWCC010000398.1, from coordinate 588,603 downwards.
TTTAATTATTCCACTCTGACAATCCTTTCCATGTGCTCTTAGAATTAAAGACGGAAATTCATTCCTTGAGATACACGTTAGTTCCGAGAATAGATAACATAGATGCAAATCACTATCTTTCGGATATTAAATTATATTACACTGTCTTGTCTTGTCCTGACAAAAGTTGAATCGAACCGAAACTAGTTTATTTATATTTATTAATAATGTGATTTTAAATCAAAAATATCTTCCTATTCAAATTTATATTATTTCCCGTTTCAAATTTATTTCTAAGCCGTGTATTTACTAAGATACATTATAGGTAGGTATATTTCAGGAACATAAAAAAATATTACCAAAATTGTATAAATAACGTTAAAAAATATCTGGTTTAATGTTGCTTTAGTAATACAACAAAGTATCTGAACAAAAATATTAAAAAGCGTCTGGTCAGTTTAAAGGGTCCAATAAAACCCCGCAAAGCTGTTTTCCCTTTACTGCTTAATTCCATAAAACGGCTAATCGTTTGAACGGGGTCATTTTTGGCCAATATTTAATTAAAAATTCGTTTAAAAAACATGATGGGCTATTTGAAAATATCATAAAATAATTTTAACAATGTTACGGGAAATAGTAACATCAAACCATCAAAAGGCGTGTGAGGTCATACGAAAAAACTCCATTAAATAATAATTAGCGGAGAAGAATCTTGTTCACATGATCACGCCATTACAAGAATCCATCAGGCATTGCATTGTGGTCGGAAATAATGCCATTGTTTCATCACGAAGCGATATAACATGCGTCAAACAACCCACGTCAATCAGAAGCGTAACGAAGCCAGCGCTAACAAAGCCCAAACAAAGAAAATACATAAATAAACAACAGGTGATGATTAATCTTCTTTGGCATATTATTATCTAATGCCAGCTGAATATTAAATTTCACAATATGAATTGAATAAAATTCATAACTACTTAACTGTCAATTTCAGCACTTCACCAAAGTAAGTAGTAGAATTAAAATGATAATGCCGAGGGCTTGAAATATGAATTGAAGAATTCACAAACTAGAAGTAACGGACAATGACTCTAAAACAGCAATAACAGAACATATGAATGATGAGTATGTTAAAATGTTTGACTACCTTAAAAATACTTTAGCTATTTTACTCAGACTAAAAACGAGGTATAATAAAGAACGAAACATTATATATTCACAGATGTCGCGGCCTTTGACAAAGTTCAGATTTGTGGTTTAAAATATCTAGAGTAAAAAATGAAAAGACACATATTATTCAAATTTAATGTAAAAGTAAAAAGAGAAAATATTATTATTATATATTACGGAATTTATGTATTTCAACTTTGTAACGTTACTAGATATAGAATAATATTGATGATGAACAAAATAAACACCGGAAAGGGTGGCACCGGACAAGGGTACCGAGAGGTGAGGGAGTACCACCCCTTCGCGGGAATAGCGTGACGCTGTTATGATGTTCCCACCAATGTTTCAGTAAATTTTCTATTATAATTTGCTGCTCGGGGTCGGATCAGCCGCCGATATCTTAATGTTTAACAGTGGTACATTGCCGTAAGAGGAAAATTTAAAGTTCGCTCTAAGTCTGCAGTATTTGCCGACAAATAATTAATTTTCTAATAATGTTTGTGTAGTCCTGGCAAGCCATCAGGTCAAGTTCGTCATTGGGTAAAAATGGAGAGAGCAAAATTCAACATGAACATTTAGCCCTATTCGTAAAAGTATTCCCTCAATGCTCACAGTCATCCAGTAGATAAAACCAAGCATTCAGATGTTATTTGAGGACGTTTATAGTAGATAAATACACTTAGTAACTGATCAAGGATTCTCCAGCGGTCGTATTATTTCCTCTTTCAAAGTTTGTAAGAAATAAATTCTCCATTGTGTTAACGCATACATTCCGTCGAGATTAAATTCGGTAAAAATCTCAGGCATCCGTCTCAAAGAGCCGTTCATGCCGATAACGTTAGCAGAGCCGGGGTATGGGTACGAAGAGCAGGAAAAAAAACCTCTTCAGAACAAATGGTGCCCTGGTAGTGCGGCTAGCCGCCGGGAGTTGCGGTCTGTTAAAAGACCGGTACCGGGCGAAGGGGGAGGGGCGGCGCAGGGGGCGGGGGATCAATGTAGCCCCAGCCAGCGCACCAGTGGGACACCCGAAAGAAACCAACACAAAGGCTTTGCACGGAAAGGAATCAAGCGTAATCCACTTTCCTTCCCCAATTCCATAGTAAAAGTAGGCAGCTTTACCGAGTGCCAAGCTTCTCTGCAGAGCAGCTACGGGCAGCTTTCTCGAGTGGCGGTCTAGAGTCTAGAGAATGTGTCGAGGTGGAATGAGAAGGGCTTAACCGCGTTGTAAAGCAACGAATGAGACAGCAAACACTGGGCTATTAAATAAAAACCAATTTAAAGAACGATAGAATGCTTATCGCGGCGCTTTTTATTCAATTTATGCTTAATTTGGGATACATTAGAGATAGCCCAAATGTTACTTTACAATTAAAGGATTGCGTCAATAAAATAATTGATAAGCATCAATAAACGTGGAACGATAAAGCTACGGTGATTTCAAAGGGGGAAACTATGGTTCTCCCTGAAAAGTTAATACCGAACTATGAACTGTTAAAATGAAACATTAGCCGGAACACATTCGGGGAAGGCTGTCAAGCACGCAACTATGTTATTCCACCCAAATCGCGAACAGAGAATAGTTTTACAATACAATTCGCGTCAGTCGCAGCTCGCGGCGAGTGGAGTGGTTCGGCCAAACAGTGGCTCCCTTTGAAAGGAAAATAGTTTTGATTGCAAAGAGGGGAGGTCTCGAATCCCAAATGAATATTTTATTACAATTTATCGCATCCCTTTTCCGGATGCGGACACCCGGAGCGGAGGAGGCTGGGGAGGTGGCGGTGGGTGGGGGATCTGGTCACGTAGCAGGTTACGACTTACGACCTCCGGGCGAATTAAACACTCCCGCACACAATCCACCGCAACTATGGACGTGGTCACTGGTCATTGGTCACTTTTGCCAACAAGCAATGTGATGTTTTCATTATTTACAGAGCATCAACTTAATACTAAATCACAACTACCTAATGTTATAAGGATTTTGACAAAATTACAACAGATTAATGAAGCTCAATTTAAACGGGCCCTTATATTGCTTTGTAAACCCTCGAATAGAAAAATTAATGTTTTTGATTTTTTAACAATTTAAATCGGACATGATCCTTGATTGCTTATTTTCCCGTATCAATGCATATTGCAAACGCTACAATCCATCACTTTTCTAATTTTGAAACTGTTAATTCGTGGTGAAACTCCATTTTAATGATTTTAATAATAGCAATTTATTTATTTTTTAAGCTTTATTCCACTATTTTTTATTTAAGACCAGGCCGGTTTCACCTTATGACGGGCATCTTCAGAATTCAGTCTGAAAATGCCCGTCATAAGATGAAACCGGTCAGGTCTTAAATAAAAAATAGTGGAATAAAGCTAAAAAATTGGCATCCATTAAAATCATCTATTTGGTTGTTTAAAGTCAGTAGCTATATTAAAAAGTTTATTTTACAAAGTAAAAAATATGTTTTTGAAGGATTCAAGCTCGTGGCAAAGCACCTTATACAATATAATTGCACCTTCAGTACAGTTAATAATTGTAAGGGGAAGAGTTCGGTTATTTTTCTTTGTAGCGAGATTTTGTTCGGCTTGAAATAACTTATATCTACGGCATTTAAACAGAATTCTGCTGTCACCAACAGTCGACTGCTATTCACATTTAATTAAATATTTTTCTCAGTGTAATAAAACCGTTCCTGGTAATTTAAATATTTGTTTAAGATAAAAAGAACTCTACTGAAAAACTTTAAAAGGATAAAGGGTGGAAAGCGTGCCGTTTTATGATATTATTCTTCGTAAAAATGTATTTATTCACTTCAAACAACTAAGGTGCTTACAATGGTGGTCTTTAATGTTTAATTTTGAAGATGAAATTGAATCCTTTAAAGATGTTTCTAAACGGGTATTTTTTAAATACACCAATTCAGAAAACACGGCCATGTAAAATGTTAAAGAGAAAACCTATTTGTTTAGGTGCAGGAATGCTCTCGAGTGAAAGCATTATTTGTATACCAAACAAAAATCAATTTGTTCCGAGATTTGTTGATAGTTTGAAATACTTTGTGCTCAGTGAAGATTCACGATTTTTAAATGTTCCTCTTGGTTACTAATACATTATGTTTAGTTATTTATCATCTATCACGGATCATAAATCAACCCAACTTTGAACTCTGATTAATCGAAGTTTCGTAATACAAACCGTTTAGCCGAGGAAAAGTAGGGATGACCAATCTCTAAATTTAGATGGAACGCTCCGCTGAAATTAAATTAATTTCACGAATTATCAGCCCAAGATTACTGGCCGCGAATTGTTATACTTTTACTCTTATCTTTAGATAATAACTGTTTTAAGTAATAAATTGGAGATAAAAATAATAGGTTTTACACCATTAATAATTTATTTAACACGAACCGGGTTTCGCTTCGACTCAAGCTTCATAAGAGCCTATAGATAGCTAATGAGTTAGTATATATGAGTTAGTATTTTTACTACTTTTTAAAATCTATTTTGCCTTGTATAATTCTCATTCCTCTTTGTTTTTGTTGAGAATTTGAAACTTGTTCTATTATTTGTCGTTACACAAGAAAATAATAGTTGAACAGTAATGCAAATGTGGAGCAATAATGAAGAGGTGATGAAGTAATAATAATGAAATCTTAGATGTAAGTTACTAGTTATAAGTTATACTCAGTAGTAAGTTACGAGCCATAAGTCCTTATTGTAAGTCACTAGTTGAAAATATTAGTTGTAAGCCATTAGTAATAAATCTTAACTGTAAGTTATTGGTTATAAGCTTAAGTGATAAATTATAGGTTAGATAAATTAATTTGTAAAGCGCCCTTGAGGTGATTTTCCCACAAAAACGGCGTTATAAAAGTAATCCATTTATTATTATTATTATATATTTTATATATGCTTAACATAGTTTAAATGAAGTCACTGTGAAGCAGTCAGAGCGAAACCCAGTCGACATCCAAAATATTAATAAGCAGTGGTGTAAAATAAAGTAGTAATGATTTATTTTATTTATAATGTCACACGACAAAGTGCTTGCTTTCTTCGAACATATTATAATAAGATATTATAGGTTTGGACATCACCGTCCGGCCAACCAAAAAGTGAAATCGTTAGCGCCGTTTTGTTTGAGCTATTTGATTTTTTTCTTCTTCATTTTCAAAAAGAAAGACGAACATTGCCGGGTTATGAATAACCTGACAATTATTAGAAAAACTCCTACTACCATCATAATAAGCGGGAAATCTTGCTTGTGCAATGATGGAGGACTTAGCTAGCAGAGGAATTGAACCCACGACGCCCGGGTAGGAATCCGACGCGTTTGTCTATTTAGCTAGTTACCGATCGTTTGTTTGAGCCGTTTGATTCACCACTCCAATAGATTGTAGCTTATTATAGATTCATTTTAAAATGGCGTCATAGACAGCTGGTGTTGCTGTAAATATAGAATTATCATCGAGGCACCGAGGCGGCCATTACTCAACAGATGGCAGTTAATTATCAATGACAGTTGCGGACAATTAACAGGTCAGTGCCTCGGTTGACTTCGTTCAAGCGGAGACGGTGAGGAAGAAATGGGTCATACAAATTTGGAAAAAACGTGACAGGATGCTTTGAAAGCGTGACATACGAGAAACACGAGAAATCTAGAAAAACACGCCATGTTAGAATCATTTTACAACGCACTATAACTTTTTTCTAAAACACGATTAGTTTGATGTTCCATCTCTGAAATCAAATATCAATTGAATAGACCACTAGAATAATAATACATGGCTAATTTATATAGCGCCATTTTTTCTGAAACATCACCTCAAGGGCGCTTTGCAAAACATAAAAACTAGCCCCGACAAAGCTTGAGCTAATCGAAACCTGGTTGGCTGTTCATTCAAATAAAGTGGTGTTTTACAAAGTGTATTTTTTCATTCAATATTAAAAACAATGGGAAAAATATTCATAAAACTATCGAAATACCTAAAGCTATAGCTAAAATTACCTTATTGATATTTCGTATTAATTATTTACACATGTTGCGGGCTGTGAAAATGTTTCGAACTTTTTGTTTAGCAGTAGATCGAGAATTTATCCATCATTGCATGAAAAGATATCATCAATACTAGTGAGCGTAAATGCTAACGAGCTAGTCTAGCTTTGTAAATTAGGGCAATTGCGTTATTTATGGATATGATTTTGAAAAAATAAAAACATACAATGAACTTTAACAATATTAGCTACACCATAACACTCCATGCCATCATCAATTAAAATATTATTTAGTCAGAATACCATCAATAATTAATAATTAGCTAATTTGTATTATGTAAATTCATACATCTATTCGTACAGATGAGATTCCCGATAGTCAGACCGTAGGTTAATTAATTAACAAATTAAAATATTTTTCCTTTTTTTTAAATACCGACTCAAGTAAGCAAGAATGCTGATATAAAACAAAATAAACATGCATTTAAAAAGCAGTAAGGTAATTATTTGATCAAACAGATTCTCTTAAAATAGCGGGCTGGCATGAAAGCGTGGAGGCGAGCGGCCAAGAGTTTCCCAAATAGTTGACCGCACGATTACCTCTCTATAAATAATCCCCGCCACGGAGCCCGGAGATGAGGAGCGCGAAGGGGTTAAGATTAAATTCTAACCCGCCATGTCGACATTGCAACTTAGTTACGTTATTTATCAACGATTAACTAGAGATATGCTAATGTCTCCCCCTCGCTCGGGACACAGTCAAAGAGACATATGGACCAACAGCTGATTGAGATCGTAATTCCAAGTTTCAAGAGCTTTCATTCCGGACAAAAGAGCGTCTGAACATTAGAGCTTTCTCCGCAGAGTCGACAAGAGCTATGGGATTATACCGCCATCCATTCCAAATGCACATTCTTGAAATAATCATCGCAATTACGCCGCAAAATGTCCGCTTTCTGGCAGATTAATTATTCAGCCATTGTTGATTCATATACATTCCACGCTTAAAATCATCAATAAATCGGACACGTTAAATGAATATTACATCAGATTGAATTGTGCAAATAATACTCGACACTGTTTATTTTAATCGTCGACTCAAATGAACCCTTCCTTTGTGAGGTAAAAATGTATACACACAATTTTAGACATTACACGTTGGAGTGGGACATAGCACAAGGATAAGGGATAGATGAAGGTGTATGTTTTACAAAGTAGGCAAGTTTAAAACAGCACCTGCAAAAACAGAAAACTATAAATATAAAGCAAGCTCTTTTACAATATAGTCATAGAAATACCTGAATGCCTGTTGGATAATAATCTCATACGACGGCTTGAATGATTGATTCGGAAATGGCTAAACGATTAGCTTCATAACGGCGCATGACAAGTGAATAGTATGATTAATCCGATACGATTGCATAAACAAACGGCCGAATGGTTCCCATTGCTGGTTCCTAGAAGCGGCCAACAAAAAAGTGAACATTCTTTCACTCAACACGAATACGGATATATAAGTGCAATTTATTCATTTAATACCTTGATTCGATAGCTTTAACGGCCAGACTAGTATTTATTACATTATTGCGCATCCGCAGATTGAGCAGTCATAATCACTATTTTGAAAACTAGATACCTCGGCGTTCATTAAAACATCGTTTGGCTATTCTGTTAGGTAGACATGCACAAATTAAATTTTTAGCCAGATGCAATTCTCAAGAGAGGCGAACACTCCCGAATATCATTAAACAAAACAAATGCTTTGTTTTCACCACTAAATAAAGTTAAATAATTACTGATGGTCAGTTTCGGAAGAGCGGTGATTTAGTTACGACTTTTGTTTGGGTAAAAGAAGAATTTGTTTAATTTAATTAAATGTTGGCAAGCTCCAACGTAATTGTTTTCGACGAGCAGCATTCGATATTTTGTTTGCGTTTGAAGGAAAAAATATTATTTACAGAGTAAAAATATTCAATTTGCAAAATTCCATGATATTATTAAAATATTTTTCTCCGTGTTTTGAAAATATCTTAGTAAAACCAAATAATTAATATCCGATGAAAATTAAATAAATCATGAATATAAGTTTAAAAAAAAAAACAGCAATATTTTAGTAAAGTTATTGTTGTAATAAATAATTTCAATAAGAGAAGTCATACTCTGTATAGTGATGATGTTTAAATGTAGTACTTATGAAATTAGGGAATGCATGCAATACATGAAAGCAAAGTTGATAATTATATGTAGTTTCCGGTTTCCGCGTATGCTTTGAAATATAATGAAGTTAAGAAAGGGTCGATGAATATAAACGCACAGTAATTAGGCTGCTAATCCTATATGGAGGGGTAGTTAGCCGTGAGGAATAAAAAAACTTCAACACCCCATACATTAATTTAAACGAAATTAATTTAACATGACGGCACACTCGATGAAAACAGAACGGCGAAGGCAAAAAATATGATAAAACGTTGGCAGAGCAGCTGGCGAAATGTTCCTGCCCATTGAAGGGCCGTAGTGCGCCCATCGTGTCACGCTAAACCGGACCCAACAGACGGATATCAAACAGCTCACTTTAGTCTAAACGTTCAACGGAGATAAACATTCAAAGCTACGCATAGGTGAGCGGTCGGGTGGTAGACTGGTAGGTCGTATGTGTGCCCCCACTGCGAAGGGAAATAGGGTTTATACCTGGTTGGAATAAGGTTTACAGTGTTGTGCCACGCTCGGTGGAGATAATAATTGCGCTGAGAGTTTTGTACCATACTATAAAAGCACACAGGAATGCAGCTGCCTACAAATATCACCCTCGGGTAATTCTTTGTGACCCAAGGGTGATTTTTGCGTCATTTTGGGATATTTCATGTTGAAATGTTTTTTATACAAAAATAATCTGCTCGAGAACGTGGGTATGTGCGAGGTTTTACTTATAGATTTCGCATTAGAGTTGATGTGAAAAACACATACTTAGGATGGTGTGTATTGGTGCATATTTATACATTCAAGACAGCGATGTCCTAGAGAAAGGGCACCGAGAAAGAGTCTTTTGTCCCGCCCTTGAGGTGATATATTCCTGTCACGAAAACGGCGCTATATAAATCAGCCAATTATTGGTCTTGCTTACGCCTACTTATTTTTGCTAGCGAAAAAGGAACAACAGGTGTATGCATTTGTGTTTCGAGTACTCGAAATGTTTTTTACAGTGTGTTGTTTTAATACATCAGTTCAAAAAAAAAAAATTAACGACCGAATGATTTTTCTTTAATATATATTTATTTTTTCATTGGGTTGTAATTTTCTTTTCTGAAGTCCGAAAACAAGTTTGAGACATGTTGTATACAAGCAATGCGCCTGTCTAAGTACGGTGTTCGACTCAACATTCACTGTGATACTTATACAAAGAGATTAAGAGAAGCAACAAAAAGGAAACAATTTTTTACAAATTATTGTCGACAAGTATGCAAATTATGGAATGCGTCTTTTTGCGAACTTGTGGTCACTCAGTTGAAAGGATGCATTGAAAGGTTTAATCATTACGATATCAAAACGCCAAAATAATATTTATGCCTCAACCATAATTATTATTATATTATATTATTTTTATTAATTATCAGTACTTACCTACATAAACATGATATGTTATTATTATTTATTAGTCTTATTACGTACATTAAAAGGATTCCATTGAGCTTACACGGATATTCAGATAAAACGATAACGAACGCATTGTTAAGACTGGATAAGAAACCACCCTTGCGTTGTTTTATTTTATAATATTGTACGTGAATATAATACTAAGGATGCTAAGGGCTACGGCAGTCTGACAGGGGTTGGTTGTATGGGGGAAGCGGACTGTATCTGCCAACTAGAATGTAAAACTGAATCCGAGTGACGCGGGGTGCGGTACATGCCACGACTATATTAGGGGAATCACCCTGTCCCTGATGGAACCTCTTAACTTCGTATGCGCTCCGGGAGCCACGATCGTAATTTGATTCAAACAATGTGTAGTAGAATTTAATTAATTAGATTCTAAAAAGTTTGTAGTCCCGACGAGAAAATACGCACTAAATCACAACATAATAATATATACGTCTCTAAAGATAATCATACAGGTAAACAGAAGAAGCAAGAGGTATCTTTATGTACAAATATATTGAAGTGAAACATTGCAACTCGTGTAAATATTTATGTGAACACGTCAACCGGTTTTGGTGCAATTGTGGGTCTTTGTTAGGGCAGATATAAACTGGATTTATATCTGCCATGACGAACGCATGCTCTTGACGAAACCGAGTGGCGTGTTCGTATAAATGATGTGATGATGTACACAAAATTACTGTTTTTTTTCATTTAATGATGTTTCATCATAAAGTAACAAATTTCTAAAAATACATTCGTTTATATAAAAGCTCACCATAAACATTGAAGCGGTAAAGCGAGCCGTTACTTCTTTCCGGGGGTAAACTTTAAAAATACATTTTCTCAGGTATCCATTTTACTCGGACGTTAGCACCGAGAAGTAAAACTACTTATTGCAATAACTACACGAGATGCCAGACGCTCGAAGTGTGAGCGTATTCGTAATAGTTTTTACAACGGAGTGTAACTACCTAGCGGCGACAGACGGCGCATAACCGTATTAAATTTAATATTTGATGGGGGGACTTGCAGTCCCTCTTTGGCAAACCCAAAATAAATAACAATAAAACTGTTGATACAATATATTTTCATAATACCCTGAAGCGGGCTTAGAGGGTTGAAGGGTTGAGGAGATTGACGGATTAATAGGCGAGCGTGCACCCACGCCTCGGAGCTTTTTACTCGACTCAAATTTCTATCTCCAAAAGTTAATTTCACACTCGCACAAACTTGGGGCGGTATTCATTACCAAGAGTGTCCGTTTAATGAATTGGTTGTGGTGCAATAATAAACGCATACGTTTATTGGCCACTAGCTTTCAAATCCCTTTAGCCCGTGCGCAGGCGAAATAGATTAATTGCCCTGAAGGTACGATTAACATTCGATGCAAGAATGCAGTAGTAACGATCGACTGTTTGCGGGGGGCATACGTGATGCACAGCGAATTTGGACAAGAGGTAATTATTATAGAAAAATACACGCAAAGGAAGAATAAGTAACCGGCAGGGGGGCGGGGGAGTGCCGATCTCGACCGACTGTTCCCGAACCCGAGCGATGTTTTCAACAAATGTTTTTTTTTTTTACTGAGAGAGGCGGCCTTTTTGTCAATTCAATACAATCATCATTACAATATTTTTTATTTGTTCGTTAGTTTTTCTTTTTGCCTGCGCATATAACCTGTTAGATATGTCGTGGCGCTTTCGCAGCTGCCTGACGTGTTTTGGTCTTTCTTGTTATTTTTCGCCAAATAAGTAGGATATTTCACAAATCACTTCTTTGAAATTCCTGTACTGTATGACAAACTCAAAAAGTCCATTCTTTTAATTTAGCTCCCATGCCCGAAATCAAAAAAAAAATATATTAAAATAATAATCATAATTTTAAGTTAATAATTGTGTCTATCTGATGGGACCTGCCAGGTAAGTAAGTTCCTGTATATTTTCTTATCTAAACTAGGAATTAATATGTAATGATAGAAAGTAAGATCTGTACAGCGCCCTTGAGGTGATTTTTCACAAAAACGGCGCTATACAAATCGTCCAAATATTATTATTATTATTAAGTACACAGTCGATGTGGGTATTTGTTATTTGTATTTATACAAGCATCTTCCCCAGAGTATCGAATAAGAAAAAAAAACGCTTTTACAGAGTAAATCTTGTCAATAAAAATGTTTACGTTTATTTCCATTACAGCTTAAAGGTCTCGCTTTCAACAAATCAGATTCTCAGAAACGGATATCGGCGAAATAAATAAGTTATATAAATAACCTCGTACAGAGTGTACATCTGCGGATGTAAAACGCCAATTTTATTTGTCGTTATAAAATGGGGACGAATCGGCTTGAATTTGAAGAAGTCATCAAAGAGCTTATTTAACGAGTCCAATAAAAGGGCGATGAAATGGGAATGCATTATCTAGATTAAACTGAGGTAATTATAATACAAGCGGGTAATCATATTGAGAGAATTACAAGGCAAATACGACAGCCAAAAAAGTTCAATTTCATATCGTATATCTACTTCCTAAAAGTGATATCTTTTGTTTATTTTTTCTTCAGATATAACACGCTCTCTGAGGTCACACACCGGAATACAATATGATTTTAGGAATGAGAGGGTGTTCAGTTTGAGTTTTGTATATAACAAGTTACGCTTCGGAGCACACAAATGTCCATATTATTTTCAGAGTGTGCTTTGTCTGCTGCTTGCCAAGAACAAGCAGAACCTAAAGAAAGGAAATTGCAAATTGGAGTACATGTCAAATTTCATATTATTTTACGCTAGAACTAAAATAAATGAATAAATTTATTACAACTGGACATTTGTTGAATTTACATAATAATTATTATTATCATAAGGGCGCTGTACAAATCTTAATTTCTACCTAATATTAATTCCTAGTTTATATAAATATACAGCAACATACTTACCTGGTAGGTCACTTCTGGCAGGACACAATCACTATATCATAATAACTTAAAATTTAGGTGATTTTTACGTATATTTTATTTTTTATTAAACTTTTTATTTTTAGGGCGTGGGAGCAAATTTAAAATATAGTGTATCAAAGGTATTTTTTGTAGTGAGGAATAGATTGGAAATGGACGATGGCTCAGAATCAACTGGAAATAAGGAAAATAGATGCAACAACAATATTTACCACTTTTATTATAAGAACAACAATTGGACGTAGTTATGCAGAAAGGGTCCAACCCACAATTTGCTAAAATCGAGTTTTACATGTTTTCCTATAGATAAATACCAGATTTATATCTGCTGAAACATATTTTTGGTAATTCAATTTTTACCAACTCCACATTGCAGATATCTGACGTCCATGTGGTTTGAATGTTTTCTGCTGTTTCTAACTTATAAAATATCAACTATCGATAATAGTGTTAGAAAACATCCAAGTGGTGTGAATCCATTCACTGATTATGTTTAAATGCGTCAATATGATTTGTAAGAATCATATATGTAGGTTGAACGTATTCTGTGTTTTAAATGTAAGTTTTAAACGTGTCAATATTATGATTCATATAAAACGTCCAAACCATTTGGACGTTTTCTATTATTTAGTTTGTGGTCATTTGAAACATGTTTTTCTATCTATTATGCCATCTGTTTGATTTGCATAGTTCAAAAAAGTGCGCTTGATATACACCGCCAACCATTTCATAGAAGACATCCAACCCACAAAGAACGCATTAGTTCTAAACTCTTTGACATATCGACATTTTGTAGAAAGCATCCAAAGATTAAAATGTAGGATAACATAGGAAATACTATTATTTTTTTAACAAATACCCTGATATATCATCTATTTATAATGATTCTCATAAAGAAAGAACACTAATATTCACTTTACAAATGTCGTAATATGCTTTTGTATCGTCATATTTTCAAACGCCTTTTTCTCAGTTTCATCTTTTTAAGGTTGGTATCTTTCTGTATATAATTATGAGTCCATAAAAAAATCGAAAGTTCGAACAACAAGAAGTGAAGCGACGGATAAAAAGGGGAAACATTCAATGAAGCCTGAGTGTATCAAAGTAAAATGTAATTACTAGAGAATTATCCGCCCAGTAGCGGGGAACAAAAGAAGTCATAGTCCTAACGTAAGCGCTCCATGCTAACTCCAAATTGTCCCATTTTATCACCCCCTAGAGTAGTGTTCCCCTGGGAGGGAGTGGAAGATTGGATTAAGGAAAATTAACAGATGCCAAATTTGCAACAAACTTAGCGAATAGAGAAACTTTTAAGACTTCTGAACTTGAAAAAATGTAACGCTCTGGTGCTTTTAATAATAGAGAAAAACTATTTACTTTAGTTGTAAGCAACAGAAATGCTGGAAAGGATGTGTGTTTTTTTTACCTTCGTACCCACCTGTAAACGTGTGATGGAATGTGAGAAAAATATAAATTATCATATAAATTAATTGGCAGGGAAAGGACTCGGATTTTTCTTTCTCGGGAAACTTTTAATTCGGAACGGTTATTTTAGTTATATCTCACTTGGCATTTTATTATATTAAGAAAGTTCCCAGGCGCCTGTTTGTATACGTGGTCGGAGTAACGGGGGCAACCATTAATTTGGATATTTAAAAAAAATGTATGTATGTTTATACACCAACCAACCTAGGACAATTTCTGAGGAGAATCTAGAAGTAGAAGGGGGAGGGAGAAAGAAAAGGAAAATGCTTCTTTCCCTTATTTTTTCCCATGCACGTCTTTGTCGTGTAATCGGATTTTTCTGTTTGTTTCGCATTGCTAGCTGTAGCACCCTCAGAGAAGAGCACACTTAAAGCTCTATTATAAAAAGGAAAGAATATTTTAATAGATCTCTGGTTACAGAATATCAACTATTAATCTCAAAAGATTTTTATCTCGCTATGATCAATCAAAACCATGTTCAATATTGTAGGAAGTGTTGCTTAAGCACAAAGGCTAAATTACCCGAATCAAATTAACAATAAACATTAAGAAATAAATTACAATTAATTTGTTGCTCGTTATTATTGAATAAACACTAATTGCGCTCTCGGGAAATTAAGTTACTCGAGTTTAAGGAAGTTAATTAAATTTCACAGCAGCTTAGAATGTGAGAATTTGTCTCTTGTTAATACAGTGTAAAAGAAAAATGATTTAGATAAGTTAATTATGTGTTAGAGAACGCTCACATTGTATATCTTTTGCCTTTCGACGAGTCTGTAAACTCGCGCCGAAGTGCAGTAACTTTGTCTGCCTCCACAACTCCCGCTGCACGGGCACCAACTGAACAACTTCGCCGGCGAGACTTATTAACAGGGATAAAAAAAAATCATCCGAGAACTAAAAGATTGTTGGAGGAGTATTTGACTCATAGTAATCTCTACCGAAGGTAATCGTGACTAACACCAAGTGATAAGGTAGACTTCCATAAATAGACAGGATTAAATTAAAAACGCTATTTTATCAGCCAAAAAGTTACATATTATATCAGTCATCGACTGATGTGATACCTGTTTCACAGAAATGCAATAACACACTTTTGGTTAGATATATAAAATGAATAAAGTTTTTTCTTGCAGCACTTATCAATATTATCAGTTGAACCAACAGCGATACGGCTTATCAAACAAAACCTCGAGTGTTAAACGTTTCAAACAAAGGCATTGTAGTCTAAACGATCGATTGTGATACTAATACCGTTAGTGCATGTTCAAATATTTTGTTCGCGTCGCTAAAGTACGAAGAGAAATAAATCATCGCCGACTGAATTAAGCATGCAGTGAAACATGTCGGCAAACAGCTAAACTATCCACTTTGGAAGTGCTGTGGAAATGAAAACACGGAGAAAAAGTTGTAGCGACAAAGTCAAAGCTGAGGGAGAAATACAATAAAAACTACAGGCCACTTTATGGCAGGCAGGATAAAGAAACTCACGCCTCAATACAACGATACCCACCCCCACCCCCACCCACACCCTCCCCGCACACATACAGGAGTATGAGCTCGGGGTAAAGAAAGTAAGGGTAGGGTCGCTATAAATGTGCGATTGAGCGAGATGTTGGGACTGAAATCAAATATGGCAGAACGTCTCGTGTTTTGAGCTCCTTGGGATGCGAGTTTCGAAACTAAACAAACAAAATGTAAATGCTACCATTCGAATTTCATACGAACTTAAGTAACTCATTAAATCAATACACAACAACAAAGAAGGTCTTTTCAAAAGTTTTGATAAGATATAATTTATCAAATTCTTGATTTAAAGAATTTGTGAATAAAACTATTTGTTAAAAGCCTAATGCATAAGGTGAAGGTGTCTGATCCCATCAGATACGATGAATGGTTTCTACGTGACATTAAAAACTTGCTGATTAAATCAAAACATTTTAAGAAGTTTCGTAAACACATTTTGATTTAAGATGTAAGATATCAAAAAGACACTAATTAATTAAAGACAACATGTTTAATAGAAATGTATGACGTCACCAGATATGATGTGCCTGTACTAAATAGGCAAAAAATCTGCTGCATATGATGCATACAATCATGTATTATAAAATTTATCACCTACGTGAGAAAGCTCAAACCAAATTACATTTTGCAATCAGTTGGAATAAGAAGAGCGTTGAATTCAATCTATAGATCTAGATCGAAGCATGAATACACAGAATAATTCTGTGAAGCGTAAAATTGAAGCTACATATTTCTGTTTGTTTACTTCGTGAAACGTTCCTCGTGCCATGGTCCTAGAAAAAAGGCAATAATATGTATATGCAAATCGAACATGGCGGATGGCGAGCGGAAAATGCAATAGCCTCCTTTGCCTATTTTCGCGTGGCTCAAACATGAAACACGAAGGGTATATTTTACCATCAATTATAAAAGCGTGGAGCAGTAAAACGAATAGTTTGTAATAAAACCTACAGGTCTAAGATGGCGGCATCTCTAAAAAAACATTTTTAAATGCCTTGTATAATCTCTTGACATATTCTCCACAAAGGAAGTAACTTTATTTTTTACTTGTTAGCTAGTGTTTTTGTTATCGATTGGGCGAGATTCTCAATTCCATTACGACCACATTAAAATGTGGTTTCTAACTTGAAAACTTAACATTTATAACTATTTAATTTTTCTAATACTGCTCGTACTTACCTCAACTCACCACATTTTAATTTGTTTATTACTCGTAGAATATGCGAGTTGGCATATAATACAACAACGAAAGTCAGAAAGTTTACGTATCTGTGGGAATACCCTTTGGGAAAGTTGCAGTAATCGACCAAAATATTCTATGCAATAAAAAACTATTGATATCGCCAAGTTAGGATTCCAATTATATTAACGAGAAACACGAAAATATATTAAATTAAATATAGCTGGATACACCAGGAACCGGGAAATACAATATGGCTGTGGTTTGTGTGAACGGGGCACGGAGGCGGATCTAACCACGGGATCGAGTCAAATATACAAGTCACAGCTACGCGGTGACAAAGTGAGTGTCACAGTAATTAGCCGTGGAATAAGTCGTTATATTCATTATCTGCGGTGTGTCTTCGAGGCATAGCACATTGAGCCGTTTGCATGATTAACGTGATTTGCGAGACAAAGGTGTGAGCGTATCAGCGGCTGATAGAAGTACGTTTTGTCAAAAACGACGTGCTTATGTCGTTAACAAAGGCATTCTAGTAATGAGCACACCAAACAGTGAAGTTTTATTTTAGTATTACAATTCCATCTCCGGTTATGAGAGACGTGGCCCCGACAGCCATTACAAATCTTTGACACACTTCAGTCACAAGGAGTGGAATTGAAATAGCATCGTAAAATTAAATTTATACCGACGGTGTTAGCGCGCTTTTCGCTGGTCTTTGGCAAAATAAATAGTAGTGGAATAGCCATTAGACTGGGAGGGTAGGTAGTAGAGAGTTGAGGTATCAGTGGATATTGCAGTGGCGGTGGTTGGTTGGCTGTAGGAAGTGGCGTGGCTGGGGCCCGTTACTCAGCGGAAAATGTCACGACACGCTGGAATTGCTTCCCAATGCGACCGAATCGAAAACCAATACCTACTTCTGTTTAAAGCGGTCGAAATATCCCCGCAATTCCTTTGTGGAGCCAGTTATCGTTATAGATATATAAAAAAATAGCCTCATCCACAATTTACTGACTTTCTCGCCAAATGCGCATTCCCAAAAAATATCCATGGCATGAATACACGATATGATACGAAAGAAAGCTTCACCTTGTGTACAAACGAAACAACGCGTCGCAATCAGAACGAGAGAATGGTTCGTAGGGAAGTTTAGACATTTGTAATTTGATGGGCGTACCTAATAAAGCGGTACGAGCCGTGAAAGAAGTAGATTCTCACGATTATATCCGCGGTACGGAGTCAGTCGCTATTATTGTTTGACTGTTAAAGCGCAATTTCCACAACTGTAAAACGCGGGGAAACAAAAGACCAGCAGCAATTAAGTTAGCGTTGAAAGCGCTTCTCGTCGCTTGGAAAATAGAAATGGATATTTCGTCCCCACTAGAAATCCGCTCGCGGGAATTATGTCCCGACAGGAATGTCGCGCTGATCCCCGCAGTGTTCGTTTCAGCGTGTAACATAAAAACGAATCGTAAAACTTTTGTTAGCATTACTATTCATATATGCTAATACGAAGTTGGTTTTCGAGAAAACTATTTGTCTACGTAATGCTCTTGGCATACGAAGATTTTCTAAACCTAGGAGTCGTAGAAATAATATTATTTCGGTGGAAATCTCGCGCATATTGGATGGTTACAATCAGACGATACAATACAAACGACAAGTACGTTGCATTTAATGGTTTTTCGATAGTCACAGCCGTGTCCGCTGCAGTACGAATTCAATAACACGTTTCTTGCAGATCTACTCGGAAAACAGTGAGAAAATCTTAATACTTACCGAACCATTGTATTATCGATGCACGGAAGGAAATAACAGCTTACCTGCAAAAATAAGAGAAAAATGGATTAATACATTTGCCAAAGTAAATAGTAATATGAATTTATGATTGAAAAATCTTTGCAACTTGTTTCCACTTTTTTTCCCGGACCGGTTTCATCTTGCGAGGGCATCTTTAGAATGTAATAACTAATAAGTCTAATAACCTACTGAAGGGTATGTCTTATATGCATCGCAATCATTTCGACTTCATAAATGACTTTGATTCTTGTTTATACATCGACTATTTACTTTTCAACATATTAAATATAGAGAGAACATGTTAAAGAGCATTTTTTTCGAAATAATTTAGGGGGAAGCGTCCGAGATGGCCGCCATATGCATCGTAGAGGCGTCCGGCTAGAGATATCTATATAAATATTAACCGTTATCCGATTCAATGTTTTTAGTTTAACAATACAAGGAAAACACATTATTTATATAATATAAAATATAGAAGTTGGTACAATTAAAGCAAGTAGTTCATATTCATTATGTCACCAAACTTTAATAATATCATCAGAGTCCAACGAGAAAAGCGAAAGACGCCGAAGAAACTGTTCATTTAAAATATTCCGCTACCAGGAGCAGAGAACGGAGTGAGGATGAACGATGTAAAATATACCCGCGTGAACGTGAGCCACTCGCGCTTGAAATTCATTAGCTTAATTTGATTCGGTTGATAAGGCAGTCGCTCTTAGCGCCGCCTGCCACCCGATATCTGACAAACACGTGTTAGGGTGATTTGCCAGTGTGTAACCGTGTGCGGGGAGGGAAGTCGACATGTATCTGTTATCTACTGGTAATAGATCACTTGATAACTTGTTGTTAGTGACGATTTCTAAGTCACGCGATAGATGTACACGCATACGATCTGTATTATTACGATCTTCGTATACGCAAAACAGTATTTTACTATTCTAGTATCCATTTCATGATAATATTATGCTAATGATTGTCACTACACTAAGCTATCTATAATGACGTAAAAATAAGTTAGTAATAAAGAGAGGTATACTTATATTATGGAAAATTATTGATTAACACGAAAAAATAAGTTGTAACTTGTCACACTAAAAACTTTAGAACGGCGAGTTGAAGGAACCATTTTCAGCTCGCATATATCCATCATGCGTCACGGAGCGTTGAAACATTCATTTAACTGACAAAAAATAAAACAAGATGCCAAATATTCAATAAATTGTTCAACAACAAAGAATAGTGTTGAAACCGGCCGGGTAATAATATTTGGATAATTTGTATAGCGCCGTTTTTGTGAAAAATCACCTCAAGGGGTAGTAATCAAACAACAAATTATTTATAATGCATAACAATTGCAGCACCTATGTGATGATTAACTAATGATTGTTACCTCGCTGTGGGTAATAATAATAACAGTGGATTTATATGGCGAAGTTTTGTGATAACTCACCTCAAGTGCGCTTTACGCGAAAGACAACCTATTATAATAATAAGATTATAACATACATCAGGTATGTATGCAAAATTAAAACTGTTATTTAAAAAAAATCATGAAGCAGAAAGTACCTATCAAAGGTTATGTACCTAGGAGATGGAAAGCAACAACAATTAGAATAGAAAAAATAAACGAAAGAGCAAGATAAAAGAACAACAAAAAAACACAATTTATGTTTAGTAATAATCATAATATCATCACTGGAAAAGAAACAGGGCTTAAGCGATACTTTGGTAAAAAAATGAGTTGAATATGCAGTTTTAATAAGTTTTTTTTTCTGCATCGAATGATCTGACTTTCGTTTGATTCTGAGAC
The DNA here is from genome assembly GCA_022651775.1 of Drusus annulatus. Lineage (NCBI taxonomy): Eukaryota > Metazoa > Arthropoda > Insecta > Trichoptera > Limnephilidae > Drusus > Drusus annulatus. The sequence continues at coordinate 568,070 of JAGWCC010000398.1, read as the reverse complement.
TTTGGTGGCGCTTCAGTCATCTTAAATATATGTACCATTTGGGAGAAGACTTAACTTAAGTGACTAAAGTTTGGGACTTTTTAAGCTTTTTTCGCTTTAGGTAACTTAATGAAGCATTGAGTTACCATGTACTGAAAACTTGAAAGTGCTCTGGTGTAAACTTCCCTAAATGGCGCTTCAGCCCTTTTGCCTTTCCGGCGTCGATAGTAGGCAGTTAGCTAATCTCTTATGATGTAAAATGAGCGGTAAACTTATGTGAATTAATAATCATAAAGAGCATGTAAGAATTTGATTGTATTTGAATGTTGATTACCACTATCAAAAAAAAAAACGTAGAAAGGAATCACTTTGTGGTTTGACATATTTAATGAAAATAAATATCCTATATATATATATGTCTGTATGTAATGTTATTTAGTTGATATATAGCCCTGAAGAAGCTCGAGATAAGCGAAACTTGGTTGGCGGTTGACTCAAATAAAGTGGTGTTTTACAAAGTGATTGTTTTATTTAATATACAATGTCACACCCCCCCCAAGTTTTTGTTTCCTTCGAAAAAACAAAAATAATAACTTTGAACAAGACTACAGATTTTCGGTCATAAAAATTAAAATTAAATCTGTGGACCTATACAAAGTTATTATTTAATTTTTATAAAAAAATAAATTGTTTTGAAAATCGAATGTATTATATGTTATGCAGAAATTAATGTAATTCAAAATCTTATCATTCAACTGTAAAAGCAAATATGCATAGAAGCTGACAAACAACTACTAATTTCAATGAATAATGAACCAGTCATACTATTTGACACATTAAATATATAATATTATTCAATTAAATATGTCGTAAATTAAATATTTGTGTTACTTTCGTTTTGGTAAAGATAGGTATATTATTATTACTCGAACGTTTCATGCAGCTTTTACGGTCAATTAAAATAAATTTATGTATCCGGTGCACCCGCGATTAATTAGTCAATTTTATTTGCTCCAGTATGCCCACACATGAAGTTAATATCTGATGCAAGATAATAATAAATAATAATTGTAACCGTTGATAGCTGACTAATAAAGAGCAATCAGATATGTAATTGTACGTACGGTCCTGTGGCTAAGAGCTCTGACGTAACCATAATAATAATAATAAAGTTTTATTCCGGAAGGAATGCAGAAGTAGTGCAATGCAATACCTTACATAATTGATATCAATACATAGTAATAATAATAAACACATAAAATAAACAGAAATTTATGAGAAAAAATAAATTAATTTAATTAAATAATACAAGTAAAAAATATTAATGGGGGATATTAGGCCTGATTTCTGCAAAATGCCATCAAGAGGGAGTCCACCCTGGCAGCGTTAAGATTGATGGGGCCAATAATTTACTCCAATGCGCTTCTATGCTTGAATTCGGGATCTGACGGGATTCCATGATGAGGTCATTTCTGAAGTTGTTAATCCTATCCCGCATTCCTGCCACCCTGGTTATCATAAGGGCTGCAAATCCTGGAACTCGCCCCTCGGTGAATATACCGGAAGCACTGCAGTGCCTGGGAAGACTGAACATCAGGGAAGACTGAACACCTCCCCCTTATTCATATACGACGCATTCAACAACAAGAGGTTATAACAGAGCTCTCAGCGGCTGTATCATTCATACAATTATATCTCTGATTACTATAAATAATTTCCTTTGTGAGTACTTTGTAAGTAACTTTTTAAATGTGAACCTGATTTTATTATAATCAAATTTTATAAATGTTTTTTTCAAATCCCTACCACCTACCTAAAATACCTTAATGCCTAACCTACCCATAATGTATTTTAGTAGACATTATTCTATATTTGAAATGGGTGGAATAAAGCAAGTACATGTATTTTCTTGGCAAGTCAAGTTCCATCCCGTGATGTTTCACAGGTAACAACTAGTTAGACAATAAAGCTATCGGCGATATGACATTATCACTACGTGTAAAGTGAGTACCTAATTAAACTTAGTTATTATTATGTTCATAGACGATTATACAAAACTAATCGTGAAAAATAGAAGCACGGTAAAAAGAATAATCCACTAGCAAAAGTTTGTATTAAAATCGACTCATTAGAATCGAAATATTTGATTCCGTTAATATTGCCACGTCGTTCTGGGCTTCCCCGATTTCTGTATAATAATACTAAATGGAAAATATACCTACATAGTACCGTTTTTTTAATGAAAAATCATCTCAACGGTGCTTTACGAGATGACACAGTCAAATGACCAAAATAAGTCAACGAATTAAACGTAAACGTATAAAACACTATTCTTCCATCGAATTCGCGTTAAATAATGTTCTCCTGAAACTCCTCTTGCATAATGAAGTAGAATTAATATGGTCATTATTATTTTGCGACTGTTTCATACGTTTCACAAGAGTAATTGCTGCCTAATATGGTAGATACGGGGACAAGTACGTAGGCAAGTATCTAATTATGTTTTGTTATACGTTTGGTCCTTTAACAGAATATAATGAACACGAGAACTTTAAAAAATAATTAAAAATACATTCGCAAACTCTTAAACATCTAAACGCAAATCACAAACTCAAAGATTATAACAATACAATTCCTTTGCATTTAGAAAAAAAGGCCGTAGATTAAATATTTTAGAGCAGTTAAAAAACAATAAAAATTCTAATGATCCTAACTCAAACGAACGAAAAAAAATTACTCATTCGCCACTCTTTAAACTAAGATTAAAATATCATAATACAAGTTTATTATAAGGGGGAAAAACCTGTTTCTCTCAAAATTAATTAGGGAACGCCAATGGCCATGCTTAATGACCTTTAGTCAAATTTAAACAATAGAATAGAACACTTAAGTAGAGAAACTTTGCAGGGTAATTATCATTAATAATATCCGAAAAATTATCCCGAAATGTTAATAAGGGCATTAGTAGTGAAAATAAATTCGTTAAAAGCTATGGAATTAGGTGTCTAGAATCGATATAAAATAATATTTATAAATACAATAGTTTGTCAGTCAGTGGCTTCACCACAGTTTGACGATGACTCCAGTAGGCGAAACAGATGTCACACGTAAAAATAATTATATAGCAGAATCTTTTTGTAAATTTAAATAATGATATTTATTATTTAAAATAAATTTAGATAAATGTGTGACAAAATTTTTAAATGTTTTTAGAGGATGCACTCGGGATGTAAGTAAATTATATTTTACATTAATGAAAAGCTGACCCTTCTTACAATTTCATTATCATCGTAAAGCTATTTTTTGAATTTCCAAATCATTTTTCACCAAAAACGTTAGCAGTAAGGACTAGTTTTTTTTTTCATGCGATTATAAGTTAGTTCACAAGAGATTCCTCGGAAAACATTTGAGATTATAGTAATATCAGAATTAATTAAAATTAGCACATCGGGCAGGACACCTTTCTAGGCCTGCTACAACAAACTCGAACCTATGCCCATTTTAAACAAGATGAGCATTACTTTTTTCGTCCCGCCTTTCAGGTTATGTCATTTTTGGTTCAGTCGCCGCCCGATGGTGGGCCGATAAGCACGTCGAGTCACCGCCACAATCAACAGCGAAGTTTTAATTTTTATCTTAGCAAAGTGCGTGAGAACATTTCGTAAGTACCTATCTATTTCGTCTCAGGCTCGTATTGTGGAAGTTTGTTTTTGTGCAAAATAATGTTCAGTATTGCTAATTTTAATTTTCGTTCGTTTAATTTGTAAAAGATGGAAAATGGATGAATGAAGAATGAGAAACGAACTCGCTCTTTGGCCTGTATGAATGAATGTATGTATATTGCGTATGTATTGTACGTATGCATAGTACGTATAATATACAGTACGTATGTAAGTATGTGTGGTACCTCCAGACAGGCTCGGAGGTTATCAGCACCCAATTTATGTGTAAACTGTCGGGAATTTATTTGAGAGTTGTTATTATAGCAGATGTTTGCTTTACAATATTCGTGATTTATGACCCGAACTGGCGTTTTAATTTTAATGTTTTCTTGTTTATTTTATGGGAACGTGTTATAAATTAAGGAACCATCAACGGGTCTTTTGAAAAGCAATATTTACCAGTCGATGAGAGATAACCCTTTGAAATGTTAATACCCACAAAGTTTGTTTCATACATTGCACTGAAGGGTTATTAAGATGAATTAGTATGAATAGGAAAACAAATAGATTATATTTTAAATGTACATTTAGCGCAGTTCATTTTTTATGTTGAGATGTAGCACTTTCAGAGTATCAGGCGCTAAACCTTGGAATAAAGTCCAATATGAATTAAGACTGATAAAAAACTACATTTGGAGCTAAACTCAAGTCTAATTATACTATTTTCTTTAAAATATACGATTTATTTTATTTCATGGTTCAACAAAACAAGATCGTTTATGTATGACAAATTAAATATATTTATATATTGCGACCTACCAAACTAGGCGCCCGTATTATGTCGGTCGAACATTTTACAGAAAATTATCTAATGAAAAAAATTGCGTTTAAATAATAAGAGAAATATCAATCAAATTGTATTCAATTATTATTAACGCAGGTTGGAAAAAATATTCCTCATCTCCGTTTCATAAGCTGTCCAGTTATTGGCGTGGGATGGATTTGAGTGTCTGGAAGTTGGTAGCAATGCCCGGGGATGTCATGTTGGATAACAGTGGATATAATAACATAACATATGACAGCAGAATCCAAATAATCTTCTTTTCCAAGTCCAGTCTTCTTCGCAAAGGCATACTATCCGCTGTCAGTACTCCGAGCTATTTTCTACTGGGTTATTGTTATTCTTTCGGCAGGGGAGATGACCAATCCTCTGAGGGCGTTGATGATAAAAGTCAGGATTGACCGATGCTAGGATAGGGATGGTGTAAAGGACCATATTTCCTCCGAGTTCCACAGCGATTGATTCACGCCATTTCGATGTAGAGTTAAGCAACAGTTGATGACTTGTATTTATATTTATAAGTTAACTTTGATTTATTACTGTTTCATTCTTGAATAAATTTAAACCATTTCACAGCCCGCACAGATCCGTGAAGATGTAAATACCAGTTTTTGTTTGTATAGTTTACGTGAATATAAAAAGGTCGTTTTAAATTTATTATAGTTTTGCGTTATATTCTAGCTTTACACGGCGTTCTTGAAGCGGTGTTTAAAAAAATGACTCCATACAAAGTATAAAATCACAGGATGTAACCATGCAACTTGACTTGCCAAGAGAAAATATTAGATGTTTTAATCCACCCATTTCAAATATAGAATAGTGTCTGCTAAAATACAATATAGATAGGTACTTTATCGTTTGACTAGATTAATTTTTGAATTTGATAATTTTCTGAACACATTCATCTGTTCCAAATTCGAAAAGTTCACAATCGTACGTACGTACTCACAAAGAAAACCGTTTTTAGGTATACCTCAGTGCACAATGTGTGTCATAAAAAATGTAGATACCTACTATGATATTTCTGTCACGAAAATGGCGCTATATTAATCAGCCAATTATTATGAGTTACAAGACAAGAAACGCGTTCAAATTAGGATTCGCTCAAGCGGCTACTCAACAAACCAACTATCCATCATATTTCTAATGGGGAGTTAGAAAACGTGGCGAATAGTGCCCGTAGGCAAATGTTTATGGATTTCTTCTTCATTAACCCTTCATGGCCGTAATGGTTCAAGGGAGATATCCACTGCATCCAGCACTTGCGGGCGTACCTCGTGCCCGTGCTGAGAAGGCCGATTCCGCTCATTCCCAGAGGAGCCGTTAAATATTTATGCACTTTTGATGGCCGCCATTAAAGCGAGTTGCAACACGCGATTTGGCGAGGGCCAATAAAACAGACGACCAGATTTAAACTCTAGGCGGCACACGTAGCATATTATTATACGGACCATCTCAACACGTCTAGGCAAAGTGATGACTTCCCTGGTGTGAGTAGTTACGCGGGGGAGAGTTAAGTATCCCAGAGATTTATTATTTGGTATTTGTTCGAGTTTCGCCACGCTGAAAATATTGCGTATCGGTTTCAACCAACACTAGCTATAAAATCAGAAATGCGGTAAAATAAATGAGCTTGCAGATAAGTCATTTTTGATTAAATGCATTGTAAAGTTAAAGACAGACATTCTAACACTATTTTAAATTCAAAAAATTTACGATCAATCTCCATTTCTTTCAGATAGTTTTGCATTCGTAAGATACTGTGGGTACCAATTTACTGTTTCCTATGCAATTCAAAACACGAATGTAATAAAATCTCGAGATGGTGTTCGATAAAAAGATATCATCACTCTTCAGCACGTCGTTAAATGAGCTATTAAATTTACTGGACAAGAACTTACAATGCCCACTAAAGGTCATTAGTGGGCGGAATGTTTTAGAGTTCCCCGAAAATATACAATAAAAATCACGGGAGAACGCTTTGAAGAAACAACATTTACCAAAAAAAAAACCAACGACAATCGCGCAATTCTCCCATTTTCCATGGAATCAGACTTCTCTTTTTCTTTGTCGGCTTATTCTAATATATGTTCCCATGTAAGTACTAGCTGAGTGCTCCCATTCCCATAACATTTCCATGTCTAATTCTCTGTCAAACATTTGCTTCGCCATCCAGACTCGAGTCGCAGCCCCAGCCGATGCGCAGTGCATACGGTGCGGGGCGGCACTACACCAAAATACCCTCGACGTACATAGCCGCCCCTCTCCGACAGGAGCAACTGCTCCGCGCCGTTTTACTAGCTGCCGACAAACTTCAAGCGCGACTTCGGGATATATCCGGCTCTAATGAAGCACTCTGCACAAAACCAAGAACCGGATCCGCACATCTCAGAGATTCGTTCAGTGCGAAACTAAGTAGCGCGGTCTGTTCATTTCGGCACATTCAAGAAGCGCGGCGGAATAAATTAGCAGTATTTTTTACAAAGTGGTTTAGCGACTATGATGGTGCGGACAGGGTGTTATATATAATTCAGGGGGCGGTATTGAATAAGTCATTTATGCCAGCAAGTGGGTAATTGCGAACTTTGCTGTGATCAAATTCGCACACAAATAAGTTATTCGGTAATAATGAGGTATAAATGCGTAGCTGTTGCCGCCTCTTATCTCGAGATTTAACTCGGCATTTTGCAAGCAACTCGCCAGATATTTCAGTGCGCATTGTTAAAAATTTAACATTAATGACACCGAGAAAGAGTATTTTCACGGTGAACAAGTGTACCGTTAGAAACAGTAAACAAAAATAAGACTTATCTACTGTTTACATGCGATACGGCTGACGGAAAACACAATAAAAAGTATAGAAGCCCTGAATATTGGATGGAATTGCCTCGAAAAAGACAACTGCTAAGGGTTGTCTGCTTCTTCAAAACTTTGAAATAAAATAAAACAGGGAACCGTATAAATGTGAAAAATAACAGAGAGAAAGAAAGTCTCAATCAGAAAGAAAAATAACATATGAATGAGTTTTCGTTGCGAGTTAGTTCGGTGTGGAGTTGCGGGGTTGTGAGCAAGATTGTTTGAAATGTTCGCGCGCCCGCGTTTCTAGGAGACGATGAAATCACGGAGATGTCAACTTGGAACTTCGCCCCCTTTATAGCGTTGTTTGCGACGAGTGCTCAAAGTATTTAACTACATTGTCTTTATGCTCCCCGGGAACGCCAAACTTACCGAACAAAGTACAAGAGACTCGTTTTCTCCGAGGGTAAATAATTAAACGCACACACACTCGCGCCGAACATCCCTTTCACATTACTCCCCCTGCTTTGTGACTTTTATTATCTCCCGTACTTTACTTTATTTTAATTGAAGTTTGGCACGGCGAAATGCGGAATTCCACCCCTGCGGTTCAGCGTGACACGCTCGGGCGCGTTATTATATGATCTCCGGATCTATTCCCGGGAGATTATATTCAATCTCTACGTGTAAAACGTCTAGCGGCAGCCCCAGCTCAACTAAATTGTGGACAAACTTGCCAACGATGTTTATTTTAATCATTTAATAAAACAAATTTATAACTTTATTCCACTTTTTTATTTTTTGACTGGACCGGTTTCAGCCTATAACGGCCATCTTCAAACTAGTAGAAGTTGTTCTTATTTTATGGCTTATATACTATTTTTGGGATGTCAGGGGTAGTAAACCATGATTTTACTTTAATTATAATTATCAGTATTGCTGCATGATTTTACTAGTTACAAGTTACTTTTAGTTTACTATTTTATATATCTATCTGGTATGAATTTTTATTTAAGATGGGTTACAGTAAAGTTGTATTTCTCTAAGTATGATTTTACGATGTATTTATATAATGCAAGGTTGGTGAATACTGATTATTAATGAGTTTATTTTAGGTTTTCCCATCTTAATTGTAATGTCTAGATTTTCCATAAAATTTCCTAATTATTTGGTTACTCCCAGTATTATGGTATAATTACATAATTATATTTATTATGCACTTTTACAGTAGATTGCTTTTATTATTATCATTTATTTATTTTAATATCCATACATTTTTATATTGTTATCCCTAAAACATTCTACATCTACATTAGGTATTATAATGGTTGTTATAAAATAAGTTCAGGTTTTGTTATTTGAAAACAAGATTTGCAAACACAATATTATCATAAAATTGGCTTAACATTTTAATGTAAAATACAACGAGATGTACTTTTTTACATTACCCTCATACAGGAGGTCCTGGGGAAAACCTTTTTCTCCAAGGTCAATGTTATATTTGGGGATGCTGTGTGGAGGTCGTGGAGGATCTGGAATAGATGGAGTGAACCTGGTTCATGACCTTTTCCACTTTCATTGTATTTTGATCCATGAATAATTCATATTCAAGGTAATTATTGGTTCGTGACCCATGTTGTAGGAAGGAAGAAACACAGAAGCCGGAAAAACGTTACACAACCGAGTTTTTGAGCACAAAAACTACCGTTTCTCGTGGGAAAAATGTCAACCGCGTACAAATGTTGTAACGTCAGGCTATTCAAAATATACAAGAAGTATTTTAATAATAATGGCGTTCATCCCTGACCTGCATGCTATAAATACTATAGCGTCATTTAATAAAAAAAGCAGTCTGAAGATGCCCGTTGTAAGCGAAAACCAGTCCGGTCAAAAATAAGTAAGTTTTCAAGGTTTTTCTTTTCAATCATAAATTCATATCAAAATGGAATTCCACCACGAATTATCAGTTTCACGCGAGGAAAATAAACGAGTTATTTGCAAAACCATAACATTTTCAGAACCGAATCAAATATTCAAGTGCTTATTTAAACAAAAACATGCACAATAATGGAAATTTGAATCTCGCTTTGGTTAACCATTGCGGTGTACGTTACGAGATTCACGTTTTACGAGAGTATTTTTAGGAGTATTATTGGGACGTACGTATTGTAAAATTGATGCGAATACTAATGCGGCAAGATGGCGATAACTAGATGAAGTGTATATATGTATGACATACCTATACATAAATACAAGCAGCCTGCTCATGTATAAAACTGAAATAAGACCAGTTGTTCCCACGGTGCCTAACCCAAAATTAAGTAACAAAATTAGCAGTCTTTGAAGGAAAATCCTACGAAAAATTTTTGGACCTACGATGCTAGAAAAGGGAACGTACAAAACAAAAATGAACTCGAAAATCGAGCATTACACCATCGTAAGATTCTGTAGTTTCCAAAGACCGCGATGGGCTGGACACGTTTAAATAATTCCAGATTGTCAAAAATGATGACCACGTGGATGCCCCAGTGGAAACGACACAGAGGGAGATCGAGGAAAAAGTGAATGCACTGCATGGAGGAGGACTTTTATTTATTTATTTATAGTGAATAAAGCACAAGAGTCCCAACCTTGGAGAAACAATGTATGGAGAGAGAGCTAATTATTTTTACCCAACCGATACAAACTTTCGATAAATCACTTTCTCCGGGTGTTTAGGTCGTACTGCATGAGAGAGAAAGAGACAACAAATATAATACTCCGCTTCTATGTACTGTCACAATGATCTTGGGCTCCTGGGTCACCGCGGGACTCCGTTCACATTTTTTATTATGCCACTAAACTGGACACAACTAAACGGGTTTTAGGTTAGATGCTATATTTTTGTTGATATCAATACTGTGAAAAAGTGGTTATACGAATAAACATAAACATTATGTCGATATGAATGGATGTATAAATACCCTAGCCTTAGTCTTAGCCACGCCCAGGTCCGCCGAGTCAGGTAAAAATCATCAAAAACTGACTACACTGCCTTGGATAGATACCACTCTATATACTCTAAAGTCCCAACTGCTCGCAACCGTCTAGAGCTAGTGAGACTATGGCATCCGCAATCGGGGTATGTTCTGTGACTGAAGGTAGTGGGGAGAGGAATTAAATGGGGGAAAAGGAAGGTTGGGAAGTACCTGGCTATTCAGATCTGGTCACCAAACATGGCTAAAGCCATTTTTCTTTAAAGACAAACATTCCCGGGTTACGAATAATCAGACAATATTTAAAAAAAATTCCTACCGCCAACATAATAACCGGAAGATGTTGCTTGTGCAATAATGGACGACTTAGCTAGCAGAGGAATTGAACCCATGACGCCCGGGTGGGAATCCGACGCGTTTGTCCACTCAGCTACTAACCAGCCAAAGCTTTTTCAATTTCGAGCAACGTTTCGATTCTGAATGGTAGTCTTTCATCATGGCGATACTGATAGAATCTACTACTCTGGAAGCAAATAGCGAGGAACCGCAGCCCGTGGAAGAGGCCGAATCCCATCCGTGACAATGATACATAAATAATATCTAGACGCTTACCAACGTAAGTTCAGTGTTTTCCACTATGATTATTCTTTCACATTACGTAAAATAGTTTTAGTCTCGACAGACAATGGACAAATGACGGACAAAATGCTAATGATCAAATTTATAATCATATTTAAAATGTTGGCTCACGTTTTCGCTTTGTGGCAATTCGCAACCGCGAAGAAAACAGACATAGAATAGGCCGCGAGTAATACTTTTCTAAGCGACAAACCTCCTACGCGACCAGAATTTCAGCATTACAGCCATTTAATTAAGTAAATAGTACATATTTTCTACGCTATTCATTTCGCTCCCGCATTTGAAAGTTTTCGTTTGCGAAATGTATTTGTACGTATAAAAAATATTCTTCACAGTCGTTGTGTCGGTACAACGGAATAACCAGGGTAACATCATCAAATTAAACAAGCTCGTATTCTCTCATACACGGAGCGGTGTCTGGTTTCACAGGTTGGCAGAAAATGGGAAGAGATCGTGGTCACGATGTGCCGGGGATAACCGCGCGGAGAGGGGTATGAAGAGGAGGAATGCGATAGTATGGAGATAATTGACTGCTAGCCGATTCATTACGACTAACTACTTCCCATATTCATTCATGCGCACGGCGTAATTGTGCACACGCATGTAAAGCAATAGTGAACGATCATCGAATGTGTAGGACCTGGTAAAACAACTCTATGCCGCTGAAATACTTGAAAACGTATTCGAATACCTATGCATAAATTACGGTTTCATCCGTATTAGTAGTATGCAAGGGCGGCTCGTGACTTCGTATGCTAGAGTACTGGGATTGAAAAATACGAAGTTATTGATGTTGTTGTTGCCGAAAATTTTTTTTTTTTTTTAATTTTGTATGAAGATTTTCGAGATTTTTGAGTTTTGGTGGGTCAATGACCATAACATTCATATAGATATATTTCAAATCTCCAGAGCTCATGATGGAAATGACGTTGGGACCCAAAAATAGTTAAAGTGATTGAGTTAATTCCAGAAAAAAATCTGTGCAAATTTCATGACGTCAGAGCTCACAGTTTGAGAATTCTCGCTGCTTCAGAAAAACTATGTGGCGTTTAAATCAAATTAGATTGGAGTGTTTCAAACATTGCCACATTTGATTATCGATGCATAACATAATTTAAAAAAAATGACAATTGAAAGGTCTACGGTAAATGCCCGTTTCTGTTTTTTATCAAATTGTGATTAGCTGTAATTACATAGCTTCGTCCAGACAACGCGCGGCTAGCGCACGAGGCACCGTCGCAACTAACATAGTATCGATATATTTGACCGGTCGGTAGCTGAGTGGGCAAAAGCGTCGGATTCCCACCCGGGCGTCGTGGGTTCAATTTCTCTGCTGGATAAGTCCTCCATCATTGCACAAGCAACATCTTCCGCTTATTATGATGGTAGTAGAAGTTTTTTTAAATATTGACAGGTTATTTTTTGACCAGGGAATGTTTGTCTTTCTTTTTAGGGGAAAAAAATTGACCATGGATGAACATTAATGGAAAGGTTCGAACATATTATTACTGTAACAATAAATTTCATACACTTTATTTTGCTCTTTTGACTGTAGAATGATTAATTTACTAGTTGCGAACGGTAGCCGTCCAGATGGTACGCTAGCCGCGCACCGTCTGGACGAAGCTAATTGCGGCGAAAGGGCAACAGCACGTGGGCTCGCTTTAACAACTTACCGCCGTGGAAGGATAACACGACCGTCGGAGAATGGATTTAATTTGTTTTACGGGCGGCATGTGCGTGGCGGCGGCCCTCGCGGATCGGGTTCAATGCCTGGCGAGCGCAGTCCGCCGGGCGAAACACCAACTACCCATTTCCGTCCGAACATCCGCCGAGCCGAGTGTCCGGCGAGGAGCAAGTACCGGGAGGTGATCATATGTGAAGAGTATCACGTGTGTAAGGAATTACAAATATTATTCACGATAAAAGAAAAATTAACGAAAATTGAATTTAACATTATACCAGAACCAAATAATTAGATCAGTTTCTCCGCTCAGATATATAAAATATAGAAAGAAAAATAATGATCAGATACGTCTTATAAAATCACTATTTCCCAAAAGTCCCTGGTTTATCAGGAATAGCATAATTAACACGGACTCTAAAATTCCTCCATTCCGAAAACACTTGATAGATTTAGCCAAAGTATTTTACTCCAAATTAGAATCAAACGTGAATCCTTCCATTTCCAACATGGCCGCTGGACCCCCTTCGCCTCCGTCCAAATTCCATCTTATTCCCTCCCTAACCTTGTGAATTGTGTATTCGTGAAGATTACAATTCGCGACAGCCAACCCTTAGATCGGCAATGTCATCGGCTATCGGAAGGTTGAAGGAATTAAAACGCACACCAGACACTAAGTTCGGAGACCTAAAGCCTGGAATGGACTACCACATGATCTGAGAGTAATAAAATACTCGACAGAGTTCAGAGCCAAACTCAAAACCCATTTTTTCAGAAAATCATATCCATAATCAAGATATAACAATCCCAATAGAATTTCTGTTCAAACCAAGAAAACTTTTCAGACTATCTTTCCTTAAATTCATTAAAAGATTTTCACCATTTTCTGTTCCTCGCTACGAAAAATTAAAAAATACCTCCGATATACCTTATTTTAAATTTGCTCTCATGCCCTAAAAATGACAAAAATAATAATAAAAAAAAATAAAATATAAATAAAAATATAAAAATATATGTAAGAATCAGCTTATTTAAAAATTATTATGATATTGTGATTGTGTCCTGCCAGAAGTGACCTGCCAGGTAAGTATGTTGCTATATATTTATATAAACCAAGAATTAATATTAAGTAGAAATTAAGATTTGTACAGTGCCCTTGAGGTGATTTTTCACAAAAACGGCGCTATACAAATTATCCAAATATTAACCTTGTTGAGTGGGCTTAAATAAAAGATTGCTATATAACGACACAAAACACACTCGACAAAAATTTCACTTAAAGTACTTGTATACAAACGTATACAAAAAAAGCCCCAAACAGTGGCAAAAGGCAGCCTGCACACCTCTCACCGGGTTGAAAAGATAATCACCTCATTAATGCACCTCTAACCACAGTTGACACAGGAAGAGGGACAAATATTCCCTGGCACTGTTCAAAATTTCTACAATGCGGTATATACTCGTATAAAATCACAAAAGAAAAAGGTTTTTATTCCACAGAAACCGAACACTTTGTGGTGTGAAATTATAAATGAAATACAATTACATTGTTTTAACAACGCTATGTTTTATGTTGATTATTGATTTATTGCAGTTGCCACCTAAATAAAATTTCGAAGAAATTTGGGTCAAGCCGGTAAAAAAATTCAAATTCGCAAGATTGTTATTTGCACATTACAGGTTGGAAATTTTAAAGTAATAATTTTGGTTGGAGATGGTCGGTACAATTCTTTAAATGATTTACTAGATTAAAAAAAAACTCCACGTTCGCAACCTCCCGCCCATCAAATTTTTAAAATCCTGAAATAATTCGCTTTGCAGTCCGCGAACAAATAGAAAACTGTCCCTTTTGTTAAGTTACGCATCCCTGATTTATGGGGAAATAAGTCGTGTTTAACCTTTCCGCAGCAGAAAGTAAAAATCAAACGTGCAATCCGAGGGGGGTGACGTAGTTTCCCCATTTGACCTAGCTTATTCAAACGGTTTCTTCGCATAATCTTAGGTAGGTAATTTGTTTTTTGATAATCATTAGAGTATATTCATCATATTTTTCAGTAATCTTTATCTAAGATATCGTAGAAAACTCTCGTTCAGGGTTCTCTTCTTGAGCCAATGTTTCGGGCAGCCTTGCAGTGTCCATTAAGGCAGATGATCATATTTTTAAACAATAATCCAAGCATCATCAGGGCTGCTTAAAGTAAGTTTAAAATCTATTATTAAGAATAGTTTATTGCCGCCACTGGGATATGAGAGCCCGGATCTTTCGGCTAACTGGGCAACTGCTATAACCATTCCGACCACATAAATCCTTCAATACCCATAGCGTGTCAATATCTCATTCTATGTTTATCTCCATTATACTATTTCTTGGCATTCATTTAAATCAAAGTGTTGCTTCAATGAGAACTCGACTTGACAATACGGTTAGGTCTAGTTTATTTTATCTGAGACAGTTAAAATGATAAGAAGATGTCGCCAAACAGATTCTGCTAAGATTTCGGTTAATGCTCTTGTAGTGGCCTCCAGATTAGACTCCTGCAAAAGTTAGTATGCTGGTCTGCCTAATGTACATTTGAACAGACTGCAAAGGGTATTTAGCACAACAGCTCGTGCCTGGAAATACTGTCACATCACCCTTCTTTACACGTGTTTCGAGTGACAGAAAGAGTTACATTTATCTTATGGCGTGTAAGGCACTGAACGGGCTGGCACCATCATACTTGACTATCTCAGCGTAAGGGGGTAATCTTACTCAGGTGCAACTCACGCTCAGGTCGGCCAAGTCTGGTGCTTCAAGCAGACTGCTTGACCCTCTCGTATGAATGATGCGAAATTGGGAGACAGAGCTTTCAAAGCGCTGGGTCCACATTCTTGGAATAACCTGCTATTTAGTTTGAAGTTAAGGCTACCTACATAACAAATGCAAAGCGCCCTCGAGGTGATTGAATCATTAAACTCAGCGTATAGTTTAATTATGTTTCAATATTCAAAGTCACCATGGTAAGGTATGCACACATAACGATTCTTTTCTTGTGTAACGACAATGAACAAAACCGGTTTCAAATTCTCCAAAATAGAGCAATGAGAATTATACTTAGGCAAAACAGATACTCAAAAGTAACTAAAATGTCAAGAGGAACTAAATTGGCTAACAGTAAAACAGATGCTAACATTAAACACATTGATGTTTTTACATAAAATGAAGAACAACTTGTTACCAAAATATTTTTCTGACAAAATTATCTACTATGTTGATATTCACAAATATAATACAAGGGCATGCAAAGAAATTAGACTACCAGAAAAAAATAAAGCCAACACACAAAATAGCTTACTATATAAAGAAAGGGATGAAATCTTATAATGCTCTGCCGGAAACCATCAAAATTATGCCTATCAATAAATTCAAAATATCCTGTAAAAATTATTTAAAATGCACATAAATCAAAATAATAAGTAGTATTTAAGTTTAAATATTATAAAGCTAAAAAGAAAATGAAATAATTAGCTACTTGTAAACTTGAATGTACAAAGTAACTAATTTAAATAAATAAAACTAAAAAACCTTTTATCCCATAAGCATTTATTAAAAATAAATTTAATATTTTTCTTAGCACTGTGAGGAATGACACTAGTGTTCTACTCTATCTTACTTCATGTACGGTTAGAAAATCTAAAGTATTTGTTATACTGTCGTGAAGACTATAGTCAAATGACCAAAGCGTTAGACAGCTGCTTTGAGGTCAGCAGATATGATAATCGACTAGTCGAACCGTCTCGGCCGAGAAGAGATACCTTGAATAATTGTGTTTTTGGTATTCCGAAAGCACAATTATTCAAGGCATATTTAAGTTTTAGCTTGTCCAGTCACGCGGAATTTCTCACGTCTCTCAACTCTTCTTAACATCCGAAATTATTTCAAATACATTCAAATGGGTTTCAAAAACCAAATACAACCAACAGAACTACATAAATATTTAAACTTATTATATGATAAATACTAACCCACGTTTCAATCGATTTTTATGATCGTTTTTTCTCCATTGTCTTTATTCTCTGCTATAAATACTGATTTTCGGTTTACTTCGGTTACTGGTGGCCGTGTGGTTTTCCCTCGCGGATGGTGACTTTCGCTTAGCGGATATTTGTTTAGTGTGCTTATCAAGAACCCTGTCAAAGCTTTGGCCTCCTCTCCGATTTTCTCCTCCTTTTTTGTTTGTTTGACTTCCCGTTTCAAAAAAAATCTTCCAATGTATTGACATAAATGAAATGCAACCTGTTTGACTTTATTGACAATGCTAGGCCGCGTGAAAAACTCTAGAATTCTTTGTTCTGCTTTACTTTATCTGCAGTCTCTTCCCTTTTAAGATTAATTGACATTGATTAACAATACACATGATGCTGAGGACTGGGAAATTCCGTACTGCCGCCGAACAAGAACCGTTAAGTAAGGTTCCCTTGTGTAAAAGTCTCCATCGTTACCAACTGGGGTAGCCCAATACCTACTCTTTAACCATAGGTAAATAAGTAATCGATCCAATACTTATGAATAATTAAAGCGTATGTTGAGGTTTGAAATAAAAACACGCCGATTGATTTCATATATTTTTTGCTTCTTTGGAACATTATAAAATCGAATGTGGAAGTTTTAAGTCATAGATTCAGAAAGGTACTTAAAAGCAGAAATTTGTACGAAAAAAATTTTTTTTGCCCTGAGGGGCACACGTTTTAAAAAACGCTTCTTAATTACAATAAAAACTTGCTTCTGTAAAGGAATATTATTACTTACAACTAATTGTCTCTTATTCACATGTTTTATCCATTATTATTTAAACACTTTCTATTTTCTGTCTATATGCTCGTATGGTTATTATTTGTTAGGACCATTATTTGTATATATTAGTAGGCAACTAATATAGCGCTATTATTTATAAAATATCATCTTAAAAGCTAAAGCACACTCGGATGAAATTCATAAATAGCTTTTTAGGAATAAAATACTATTTTAAAAAGTATTTCTGTACACAAATTCAAAAAATGAATTTAAAACACATTTCAGAAGTTATTGTTAATAAGTATAAAGTAAGATAACGTACGTTGTATTACTTACCACTTAAATATTCAACAATAGAATGTGAGACAGGATGTTCCTGCGCATTACAGTTCTTTTAAATTGCACATTGCAATCGTTTCTTTGAAATAATTTGTCGCTACGTTAATATTCCCAAAAGCTTCAGACATATTTATGCGTAATTACTCCAAAGAGGAAACAGAAGCCGTCTTCATTTGCATAATCAACAAATTACTGCGGTTATGAGCGCTATTCTCCGCGTATCTCTATGAAAATCAAGCTGGCAGTACATTATTACTGGTTATACGTTCATATTAAATACGGGAGAACGAATATTCCAGAATGGAGCGTTCTATTTCGAAAACTGGGTAAATGGCAACTTGGAATGTATGTTATCCTATTTATTTATTTAAACATAATAACATACTTTCAAGCGTCTGTGTTATAATGGTGTGTGTGTGATTGTATTTTTGATTTGAAAAAATACATGTTTATGTTGATGAGAAGATTGATGATTTTTAGATGCGTTATTATGTTCTGGATAAGTTAATTGTGGACCTTGCTTTTTATCCAAATATTATTATTGTTCAATATGGTTGGCATGCAGTTATAAAGTTTAGCAGCGTGGTGGGTACTAACGATAATTTGACGTGGATTGATGTGACAAATTGTGTAGAATACTTGGGATTCTTGCGGTGGGCGGGGGTCAACTGTAACAGGCCGTCGTTAATCCCGCAGGTAGTGACACCTCGCCTATCTGGCCTTATCGTGTTTATTACTATTAAGATTGTAGGAGAATGAAGTGCAAGCCGAGTGTGAAGAAATTTATTATGTGCGGATTGCCATGTCGACTCATTCAAAGTAAGTCGTGACAACCCATTTCTTAAATTGGCATTAAGTATAAAACAACTATTTTAAACCTGGTAGATAAACGGATTATGCTCTTAATTTTAGTGATGACCGTATAAAAATGTAAGAATAAGCACGAATGTAAATTTGAATAAGTGAATATTATCAATACTCATATATGGATCGTATACATGGACTCGTGTGCAGAATGTTGTGACAAAAATGGCCATCACGCACACATAAGAGCAACTCTAATCATCAGGAGTGTCCACTATTGCAGATCTATAGACTTCCTAATATAAAAATAAATAAATATCACAATTTTAGATCAGGTTGGTGGAATAAATGGCTGCAACAAAACTACCTCGCTTAATTAATGATCAATTAGCCATGCCCATATTTAGCACATGTCAAGCACACGCTGATATATGCATCAGATAAACCAGAGACAAAGTAGATTCCTTTAGGAATAGAGAAAGAACAAGGCAACAAATAATTCTAAAGGTATGACGTCTAACTTAAATTGGTTTAATTAAATGAACGAGCGGCGACACGGTAAATAAATTGTTCAGTTCAAGAACGGCGCTGCTACGTGCCACGGTTGTAGGTACCCGAGTACCCGCTGTGATCCCGTCCCTTTCGCCCGCCCGTAGCAGCCATCACTCTATCTCTATTTGTCTGAAACTGCCGTGAATTCATCTTCATGAGGTGTGAACGAGAGACAGTTATCAGAGCCGCAGAAAGTTGGAGGAGAGGGTGAAATCATATTACGAGTCTGAAAGCCCGAAAGCAGTTACTGGGAAGGATGGTTCCCAGAATTGGAAGATTGGAAACAAATACCCGACACCAAAGGGGGGAAATTTGAAACACATACCGAGGGTCATCAATCTTGGAAACTCACAACAATCCTTCGACTTAATAACATTATACAATGACAACGACTTACATGAATATTTTATCGGACTGTGGCAAGTTGATTAACAATTTTAAACGTCCTTCAAAATATTTTAAAATGTACAATATGAGAGTGTTTGATAATGGTTTAAAAGTTGAAATGGCTTGCACGCAACAAATAATCATTTAATTAAAATATTATTTAAAAAAAATATGGAGCTACAACTCAATCAAAAACATAATTAATGAAATAAATGTGATATGTAAAACTGAGTTTCGTACTTAAAAAAATAGTGTCAAGCAAATACGGTTCTAAAGAAAGTTCCCGGATACAACAATAGAATTGGGAAACATAAAATATATAGGGAGAGGGGTGGCTGTTGGGAGGGAGGTTCTGTCAACATTGTTCTCAATATCCATTGACAAAGAGAAGGAGCCGAACTATTTCTGAATAAGCAAATATGTACAGAGCCTTTGTGACTGATATTTGAACATATCGAATTCCTTAAGTGGTCTGTTTTGAAGTAACTTCGTAATATATATACATATATGTACTGTATATATGTGTGACATCAATTACAAACGTAGGAAGACACGCTGATGAGTATTACATGTTCAAAACACTTACAGTAAACATTTTACGCTTATCAAAACAAATTTCAATGACTTCATTTGCATAATTCGGGGATATAAAACCCAATGAATAATTTAATACGTTTCATGCTATTCAAACGGACCTAAGTAGGTACCTTCCGGAAAACACAACTATACACAAAAAAATACTTAATACGTTTGAATATGGAATAGATTCAGATAATATCTAGTAGACATTAGACACGCCACAATAATATGAAAAGGGAATGAAAAAAGATATCCAGGAAAAGAACGTTTTACCGATAAACGAATTTTCCGCTTGTTCGCTAGCCATCGGGCTGAAAATCACAAGTGACATTACTCGTGTGACGGGCGGCCGTGACGCATTGTGTATTCACAAAGGAAAGTATGGCGCGTATACATTCCAACATACATACATACGAGTATATAGTACTTTATTGTGATTTCCAAGCACAAAAAACACGTGAGTGTTTTGACTCCAGAAATGGCGAACAAAGAAAAGTCGGTAAATAGTACGAATATGACGGTTACACACGGGCCGCGAAAGGGATATACAAACAATGTCCTAAAACCGGCAGGCGCGTTGTGATAAATAACGTGATCTACTCAAAGTTATAGCATTTCATTTTTCTACTCTAGTTTATTTGGGCGGAGGTTATGTTCACATTCGAATTTTGAGGAAAATGCGCGGAAGGGAAAACACGCGGAAAAGCATTTTTAAGAAGGGTAAAACGTTATGAAAAGAAAAAGCCGATTTCTGTTATTTACGTTGCGTATTTGCAGCACTGCATATCTTTGACCGGCGAGTATTTAGCCAAGCCAAAGATAGTTCTTCCCACGTTGCGTTATTCAGAAAGCTATTAGAGCTATTTTAGTTGGATTATAATACATTTCATTAGAACGATTTAGCACTTAGTGTCTCGAAAAATAGATAAGGACGCCAATGGTGAAGAGAAAAACAAACAATGAATATTATATGAATCTGCATGGATTCATTAATTTAGTAAGATTGCAATAATGAAAGTTGATTCTCGGATATATATCGTGTCGTGATGTATTTAAAACAAGTAATACGTGGCGAGAATAGTTTTAATAAGGTTTAAATAGAATAATTTGTATTTGAAAACAGTTCGATGAATTAATATGTAAAATTAATACATACTTAATTAATGGGTCATGCACTTTAATTCTAAATCTATCATATAGTCGTAAGCGTTGATTTAACCAGAAGGTAAAAAGGTACCTATTTAAATGTGAACTTTCTATAACAATTTGGATAGCATTTTCAACTAGCTACATTCATTTCCTCGAAAGAGTAAACTACCCGAATGAGGGTACAGTGTACATATGGAGGAATGGAAAATGACTACGTGAAGTTGACTTTTCTAAGAGTCGGGAATTATCTTTACTCCCAACGCGAGGTAGGACGTTGGTCGACATATAAAAACACATCCACATCGGGGGCCATAATAAAATAGTCCTTAATAACGAATTGAGAGGAAACAGCCATATCTGATATCCCAAACCTTCCCACTAAGTCGCAAGTAAAAAGGAAATGATAATTTCAAACCTTCTCCCGAAGACGAGAAGATAACGAAATATCGGTACGGTGTTTTGTACCTATCGAGGCTGAAAGATCGCGTGTCAAACCCGTATCGTGTCCAGGTTAATCATGAAAGAGAATTTATTTATGCCGTGTGTCAGTACATTCTGAAAATGGAAGAAGATTTTAATCTACGTTATTGTCGAAACAATTGATTTATGACTCTATGTTAATTTTACGATTGTATTGATGTATCGAAATAGAAAACGGAAACGTTCTGCAAACAATAGCCGTCTTTCAGCCGAGTATTTTCCTTTTCGATTTGTGTATTTTTTAGGTAATGATAACAAAACTCGCAATATTGAAGAGGTTTTCAGGCGTTCATCGCGAAATACGGAAAGACACTTTAATACTGCTATCAGAAACACATAGCAGTGTCAGAATTGAAGGGTTCCGAATTATTAATTTCTAATCACTCGACTGAAAGAAATTACATCACAGTTTGTACACCCAAAACAATAAAGCTATCATTAAATACCAAAGTCATAATTTCCGCGCAAGCGGAATGCTGTCCAAAGTAACGCGGTTCATTAGCAGTATTTACCGAATAGTTAAGTGGTCCTTAACATCCGAGTTTGGTTTAATGTGTTTAACCGTTGGCCGCTGGATGATGTAAATATTTTATAGATTTGGAGAGTACGATTCGTACGCTGGTTTTATATTGCACTACCAGGAGAGCAGGAAATCCAGGCGTGATTTTATATTACGTGGAGAACGTGTGCCACCATGCTTAAGTGGTTTATAAGGTGATTTATGAGCTGGCCCGGCTCACGTTACGTTACGTAACGTACCCGGACAGAAGCGCGGATTAGGGTGCCATAAGAGAGAGGAGGTCGGAACCGACGCCGACGCCGACGACCGAAATGGGGAAAATAAACCGCCCGGGAAAATCATTTTCCCTCTAGCGTGTCGCCGTTTCGGAGAATCGATCCGTTTTTTACGAACGGACGGACGTCGGTGAACAATAAATTGAAAGATAGTTCAACGAGACATCTTGTGTAATATAGTTATTACGAATAGTACCAAGCAATTCTATTTAAAAAAAAAATACTCTAAATGTGTGTAGGTTTTAAAAACATCGATAAAAAATACTGTTTATAATGCAATTTTATAAATCGTATGATCGCAATCTAATGATGTGTTATTATGTTCTTAGCATTTTAAATTGGATTCAAATTGAAAGCGAATAGACTCAATATTTTAACAGACAAGGAGGAACGGAACAAATTATAGCAGTCAAGAACTACGGTGAATGAAAGATAATATGCAAAGTGCCAATGGAGCAAGAATCGGGCCAGCGAGTCGGAACACGGTGCAAAGTTACATCCAAACAAATTTAATATTGCCGCAGTACTTCGGAGAAATGATTCTGCAATGCATAGTTTCCAGTTAGCTTTTACCTCGGAATGGATCACAATTTTATTATGATTCTTGGATATGATTTAAGTTTTACACGGATTGGTTTGTTTCGGGGTGTTCTCTTGTCGAGTCAACGTGACACGTGTCACATCTGCTCTGCTCATGGACACTGCAAGGCTGTCCGAAATGTTGGTTCGTGGAAGAGGAGATAATACAAAGTCGCTAACATCACAACCATTAAAAAAACATAGTCATTATTCTTTGTACTCGATTCTTTGTCCCTAATTTTTTGCTTCTTTTAGTATCTCTCCCTTTTATTTAATTTCTTCAAAGATAGGATCGTTCTTCAATGAACATAAATTTGACGGTAAACGTAAGTATTATTCTCGTTTCCCGATGAGTCTTATGTAAATTGACGATGAAGAAATCTAGTGAAAAGCAGAAACAGATTTTTTAAATATGGAGTATCTGAGATTTACGTCACTCTACTTTTGATATATAAATAGGTTTGAATAATTTCAATGTATTACTGATGTGTTGTCAAGCTCGGTTGTTGGAGTTTCGTCGAACGCCTTGCTCGCATAAGCCATTGGATAGTGTGAGCGCGACCCGTGTTATCAGGATGTCAGAAACTCGGGGCGGGTTTAAAACTATAACATTTGCGGTTTGAACATCTGAGTCGGCGAAACGACCGCATTTACTGAATAATAAGACAGACACACTCCCCTCCACACTTCCACAGTTTACAGTCTACACTTCTACGGTCAGTCTTTGGGCGGCGAGCACTGTTTGAGAATGGGCTAGCAATACTAACTTTTAAATGATCTAACGAGGCATGCATGTTGGGTATCTTGTTCTTGAAAAAAATACAAAAATTCTTAAAGCAAACTTTTTTGCAATAATTACTTCAAATATATAAAGAGCAATTTAGGCGTAATTCACCTCTAATATCTTAATAGCAAACCTAATCCGGGGTGGAACTCAACATACAATTAATTCCACAGTGCTGTTTATATAGTTACATTTCAAACAACCTAACTTTGCTTTCAGCAAAGTTATTGTTATTAGGTAATATTAATAAAACCATGCAACGCATATTTCTTTTATAATTAGTTCCACTATGGCTACTTAGCATCAAGGTTGATATTTAAAAGCACATCGTTATAAGCTGGCTGAACAAGCGAACCTGCCATTTATTTGAAGGACTATGAACAGGAACTACAATAATATAACTTTTAGACTACATCTATATTAGTTAGTAAACCAATATAGGAGCATTTCTCGAGCAAGTATTAGTCGGTATATTTAGCTCCATTACGATATGCGCAACGAAGTAATTCTGTTATATGGTTCGAGGGAGAAGTTAGAAGTGGATGCACGCTACATGCATGTTCCTACATTCGCAACACAGAGATGATGAAGTTTCCTCACGAGCGTCACATTAGAGAGACTTCCGCCTGCGCTGAGCTAAGTATTCCTACTTCCTTTGAAACCACGATTCTTATGTTATTTTCAAGGGGATTCATTATTTGCATGGTGAATATACCTATGAAGCGTAAGTTGATAGAAGTCAGAAATGCTCGAAGAACACATGGCACGATCAAATTACTTAAATATTTGAGTGAAGAGTCGGTATAACACAAACGTATGTATGGATGTGATACAATAAGAGTACCAAAACGCGGTGTTTTAACTCTCAATACCTACCCTTCCGGAAAAATAGCCTGACGGATAGTAAGTTATTCGATAAATCTGATTTATAAAAAAATCAAGCCATTATTTTTTTGCCGCGAACCGAGTGAAATACTTGTCTGGCGTTGTATTTCATGAGAACTACACAGCAAAATAAGTGTATATGGTACGGTACGGTACGGTACGAGTACAATATGTGTTGGCTTAAAGCCGCTAGCGCAGTTTGTTTCAACATACAACCGCTCTGCAGATACTCTAGTCCTCTAGTACTCTAGTCCACAGTCTACATTACGTAAAACGTGCTCCAAGCCGCGCTGTTCGCTACACGTGGAGCAGCGGTTTAACGCCAAGAAGCATCACAGACGATGAAGAAACGGGGGAGGGTATTTAAGAAGATCGCATTCACTGCCTATAACTGAAAGGTTCAAAGAAAATCTCAATTCCTATGCAAGTACCTTCTAAACGTTTCCCGGGCGGAATTCAAGTTCGATAGCCGTCTCTCTCACTCGCGTACTACGGTGATTTATCAAAAAGTACTTTCCTTCTAAATGGAAGCGTAAAAAATAAGGGTGAATTGAAAAGCGCGAATTCCGAGAGAAACAAAGTGGTATCAGCAAAGCGGGAAAGTTATAGTAGAGAAGGGTGGCAGGAGGAAGGAAGGGGTGGGATCGGGCTGGGGCGGCGGTGGGAGAGGAGGGGGAGGGCGGAGATCTATTATGGGCTGCGGTTAGCCTGTTTTCATGCGGGGCGGTGACATGGGTAAATACGTTTCGACTTCAGAGAGAAAATGCCAGTCTATTATGACAGAGTATCTTTATTCAATCATCCGCGATGTCGGATAATTCCTAACAAAAGAAATGTATATTGAGGGTTCCAATTGTAAATATGATAAGAGGAATGTAAGAAATTCGAAAAGATAATATTAGATCAGAAGTCGTAGATATTTATTTATCTGCCTTATATAATAAGTTAATACTCTTTCTGAAATACTGATAACCATTATTTAGAAAGTGGTTTCTAATTTGATAAAATAAAAACAATTTTTATTCGGGTAATTCTAAAGTAGACGTTCCCAACACAGGTAGTTGTTTCTTCTTTATATCTCCACCTCCCTAATTAGTATGGCCGTAATTACACACTAATAACTTAATGCTAGATTATAAATACTTCTGAATCGTTGTCTAATTATAACCTTCCGTACATGCTTCCGTGTTATCAGTTGGAACATTTTACTCGAAACACTCTTCAATTAATAAGATTATACAAGACCTAGGAAGATAAGATCCGCCGATTCACCCAGTCACTAATCAACCGAGCAGCCAGATAGTTAGGCAGATACCTTTTGTGAAACAAAATCTCAATAAACGATTCAGATAAAAGGGAACGAGAGCCTTCGGTACGTAACGTATGTAAGAAGGAATATGGTATGTTCCCAAGCTCGGGGCTATGTGAGTTAGAATAAATATAGTTTGTGGAGCAAATCTCGGCTCTTACGGTCGAAGCCACCTGAGCCTCGCTCCGCTGCCTCCCACAGACGGCTGCTCTCCAGGTAAAGATAAAATAAACCCGACATTATATTTTTGAGCCTTGACAAGCAAGCAACCACCCAACCAACCAACCACGTGCAAGGCTTATTAAATGTGATTCCTACTGGTGATTGTGCTTTTAAACTCTCAACTTGAGTGTAAAGTATTAAATTGTTACCCAACCCACGAAACAATAATTTAGTGGAATGGTTAAAATGATTTAGGAATATAGTATAGGTACAATTAAGTAGTTTCTTTAATCCTAAAAAGCGAATAACAGCTTGTACTCTTTTTTAATTAAAATTTCCCGGAGTAAAATCGGAAAATAAAAGTTCAACATCGCGATGATACACTTAGGCCAAATGGAGGTTATTAAGGCCCGCGGAGACTAAATGAAAATAGAAAAGGCGAACGAACGAGTGTCGGAACGAGACGAGAAAGCAACTCCAAAAGGGAAAATAAACGAAATGAAAAACAAATGTGAGCAATCAGCGGGAGACGCCATTTTCGGAGACGGCTCGTTACGCTTTGACCGAGAACGGACACCGCGCCGATTAACTATTGCAGCCAGCCAGCACTTGACGTATTTATACACACATCACATTTCACAAACAAAATATTTTTTATAAACATGTTATTTTCGATCCTATTCTGTTATGTATTATTGTTCTCATATGATTCTATTATTATAATTAAGGCTTGAGTAAATAATTATGTTTAGATAGGCAGACACTTGACTTAAATATTTATAACCGTTAAAATTGTTTTGAGGTGTGGTATATTTTATAACAAGGAGATAAGCACAAAGAGGTTTCACACACTTGACACATGAATCTTGTATTTTGTTTTTTCTTCTCTCGCCTACCACTATTAGCGCATACGTAGCAGCAGCCTGCGGGCTTTTGGTTTTTTTCTGTCGGCGGAATTAGTTCAGGCATATGGTCGGTAAAGTTTTTAGGGAAGATTCTGTGCGGATTTGAGCTCGTGGAGGTTGTGGGACGTGCTAATTCAAATGTTTTACATTTTTTGCTATATTTTCCTATGAGCTGCTTTATTACATTTAGCTGGAAATCAGCTAACGGTATTTTTATTCCAGTAACCGATTTATAAATGGCGAAAGCATTTAACAAATATAAATCTATTATGTGAAAGGCCACTTTCTTATACCACTTGGTGGATTTCCTCATACAAGACAAATTACTTAAAATCATGTCAGTCTTGTCAACTGCACCCATTGACTTATTGTAATCAAGCACACATTTTGGCTTTAGTATGGGCTCATTGGTTTGATGGTTTGTTTTACCGGAAGCTTCCATGGAATCGTCATGCAAGGTGGTCAGCATATGCGTCTCTTTGTCGCACCATTTGAGGGCAAGTAGTGATCCACGAGATTTTGCCTCAATTTCGCCCTTTTTTAACTTTCGAAAATCAGGCATCATTTTCCGGTTTTTTTTAACAGTCCCACAAGCATTTGTCTTATTGTTATGCAGATATTCGAATAACTTCGGACTCGTATACCAATTATCAACCCACAAATTGTGTCCTTTCCCAACATAATCTTTTAATAGCGTAGTAACAACGGCCCCAGTCATTCCAAAATTCTGTTCGTCTATAATATCACTTCCATCTCCACAGTAAATAATAAAATCAATAACATAACCAGATGTCACATCGCATAACACAAACATTTTAATACCAAAACGATGTCTCTTTGATGGAATATATTGTTTAAACATAAGTCGTCCCTTAAACACTACAATACTCTCGTCAATACACAAGTTTTTCTGTGGCACCATTGATTCCTTAAATATTTTTCTAGTATGTTCTAAAAAGTAATCTAATTTTAAAAAAGTCTGTCATGAGGAACTGGGAAATTTGAGTCCGAAAAATGTAACATTTGTGATAATAATTGGTACCGATCTCTCGCCATTGTTTTACTAAAGATAGGAGCTCTGAGGAAAATATCACTACTCCAATGTTCTTCTACAGTCAAATGCTTATTCCGTGTCATCAACATGGACAAAGCAAAGAAAGTGTACATTTCTGGTATATCAGTATCTATCCATTTATGTGAACGGGATTTTGGAGTCGGTTCCATCTCGCTAAGCTTAAAAAAGTAAAATTTGTTTGTTTCTGCAACAATTTTCTCCATTATATCCTTATTCAGAAAATGTTCAAAAAATGTAATTCTGGAGAATTTTCTGTTAGGCTGTTGTTTGTTATACCTGACTGAAAATCATCGAATTCATGAATTATTGGGATATGGGGACCAGATGTCCAAGACCCAAAATTATCATCATTTTGTTCCTCGACGACCTCAATGGGTTGCATTTCTATATCCATATTTTCATTCGATACATCAGATGGCTCATATTCTTCTTCGGACATTTCATAATCCGAATCTAGCGCGCCGACAAATTCGATGATTTGTTCTTCGGATAGGTTTTGGTGCTCCATTTTGGGTTAGTTATCTAATATTACAAGAACTTATAATGCTGAATTAATGTGACTAATTGAATCGTATTTGTACTCACAATTTGTATACATACACAATCCTGCTCATTTCCTTTAAATGTTTTTGTAACTCTTGCTTTAATAATAACAAACTTCATTATTTCTTCACGTAAATTTTCACAGATCACAATATATAAAACGTAACCGACATATTATTAATAAGAACACTATACTATACTATTTTAAACAAAATGTAGAACAATGAAAAGTTATTTCATAAAATAAACATTTTCTTAAATGTAAATAAACAAAAGTAATGCGCTTTCACGGAATCAACGCACGGACCACTCTACACAAACTTGGTGAATCAAGTGCGCAGGCGCGCGAGTCGGTAGGGCGAGCGGCGGGGAGATTTGAATGTTTACGCAAAGGGGATCCCGACCACCGATCACGAATATTTACGATTTGAGAACGAATACAGAATGTTAAAGTTAAAATATTATAGGTGTCGCTAGCATGACGAATGTATGAAGATATTTGTGAAGATTTTACAAATATAGAGCACAGGATTCCGACTTTATCGACGCCAAAACTTCAGGTCCCAACTGTTGAGGCATCCGCAAAAAATGTACACAACATAATGATGGAAAAATGTTATTTTAACCAAAACACATTGCATCGTATTTTGCTTCGTATCAGGCAGGACTAACTGGGGAAACCAAAAATAACAAATTTACATTTGAAATAATTAATTTGAATCGTATTAAATTAAACGTGACATATTTTCGCAGCAGATGTGCCACACACGACTTACTTTGTTTCGTTCACGTGCATCCTTATAAATACTAATCTATTATTTGAACTCTTGACACGACCCAACTCAAAAGTATTCAATCCGATTGATCGTGTGTCATGTATTCCTGGGACGTCCTCGACACCTCGATTCAACAATTAAATGGCGGCAACCTTTATTAAAAATGTCCACGTAACGATTGCTATTAGATAATTATTTAAAACGTGAACCGATAGCATACTATAATATAATATTTGATTACTACACCATTAGGATCTTTTTTTTTTTCCATCAGTTTATCCCTCAATACTGTAACCCCCGACACATTAATGATATTTTTTATCCAACACCTGGTGGATTTCTGTAAATCATATTGTATAAAAAACAAATTTGAAAACATATGAATACATAAGTTAAAACTATTTAATATTATCAGGATATATCTGTTTTCATTGCAGTCTGAAGATTGACTGGTCGAACGTAACACTAAAAAAACAACGGCAACAAGCAATACAGCAGATTCCGAAGCTGTTGGCTTTAAAAGATCTCGCAGCACAAAGGGGAGCGATAAATAAAGCTCCTCGGGCGGCCTTCATTAGGACAGAAAAATGCCGAAGCTCGCCTTTATGACAGCATCGGGCGCTGCTAAAGAAATTACACTAGGGAGAAAAAACATCACTGTCGGTTCATAAATATGAATAAACTCAGCGGCTTTGTAATCAGAACAAGGTGACGCGACCCACCGTATTTAATACGAGTACACGAACCTCAATGACGCTGAAGAATCTCATTTGATGCACTTTGATTCTGTTTAATGCCTCGTGATCGAGTCGTCGAGTGTGAGAGTGTAAAGTACGAATACGGTTGCGATATAGCCGCATAGCCTATAGGCCGCAATCAGCCAACAGCTGTCCACCCACCTTCTATTTGCGGAAGCAATTAATTATAATGGTACAAAACGCAAAGTGCGTGATAAACGTATTGATTTGATTGATAGCGTAATTTATCGCTCGAACATTAAACACAATAATTAAAACAATCGCAATTGACTTAAACTGTGATTGCACTGTCGGGAAATAATTTAATACTTGTTGAGATGCTGTAATTAATCGCTTCCAAGTTTAATTGAGAAAGATTTTTTTGTGTTGCGGAACACTGTGTTAGTAATGAGAAAGGTTATTTCATCATACGCTGTACAAAAGCAATTACATATTACTTATGCTATTTTATCTCAATCATAATATACCTTCGTCAACATACATACATCGATATAACGCGTTATCAATATATTTTCATAAGTATGGGTACCGATTAATGTTGCTTGCGAGAATTCCATTTTACGAAGACAGATAATTGAATGCAATTAATTATTGATTCGTATCGATAATAGGCATCGGAATAACAGAAGATCGTGGTCATCCGAAAAGAAAATAAAGTCTAACAAGCAGGCAGCGGGAGCTTTGCCAAAAACTGTTGGAAATCGACAATCGTGCCAAATTCAAAGTAGGTACCTACACAAAGTGTTAATAAACAGCGAATTGCAATTAAAACATTATGCAGTTAGCGGAAAAAAAAAACTGGAGAAACAGTTTTATGGAACATTCCGAACTCTTTTTCACTCGGGCTTACCAACATACGAACATAGGCAATATTAATCATTTTTTAAAATTACATCGCTAGTCACAAAGAAGGTTGATTACTAGTAGTGTACTCAATCAAATTCAATAATAATGTTCATATTTTTTTTTATTTTTTTATTTTTTTATTTTTTTTTTATGCAGTTTAATAATGCCCTCAGAAGGCGAAACAGCTGTCACGCGTAAAAATAATTACATCGCAGAGCTTTTAACTAAAAACTGTTTTTTAAAAATTAAAATAATAATAATTATTGTTTAAATAAAAGTAAAAAACCTAAAAAATTAAAATGGAGTTCTACAAAATAAACTTTAAAACCATAAATAAATATATATAATGTTCATATTAAATAAATAAAATATTAGATAAGCGTTCAATGGAATATGACGTATAATATGTGCGCAGAGTATTAATAACCCATCGGTATAAACAACTCGTAACAAAATTGAAGAAATTTGATTTTTTTCATTTGATATGGAGATTTATGCGCAAAATGGATAGTGTGAAAGATTACTGATAATTTGTAGAGAGGGTTAACTTTTCAAAGTGCAATTGAGCCAATTGAATGTACGTGTATCAATTTCAATTGGTTTTGTTAACGAATCTATCGGACGAAATTGAGTTAATTGGTTACATTCATCAGGTAGACAGGGTATGGCAGGGTTGGCTGAAGGGATCCTCGTGCAGTTTAATCGATGAAGTGTTCCAATACCGCCTCGCAGGAGAGGTGTGTAGCACAAATGGTTTCCAATTAGCCGGCTGCCATTCACCCGACCTATCTTGCGGGCTCCTGGTAATCACGTTTGGAAGCTGTAATGGGTGTCATTTCATCTCAGTTGCTCGCTCGACCGACAGGCCAAGATTGCAGCGTCATGACGATCAAACAAATACTTCATTGATTGTATGTGTGCAAATTTGATAACAAAAATTTGATTAACAAAATAATGAGTATTATGCCGTACAAATATTTTATGGATTTAATGTCAATAAATTTATTCATTCAAAGATTACCGTTAAATACTTCTTCTTTGCTACTTATTGCTTATATTCTATCTATGCTGCTGTTTTTGAATATATTTTTTGTGTTATCTTTTTCTTTATAATTATATTTTGTATTACATCAATGCGCATATTGCGCCGATAAAAAATAAGGTCTAAATTAGAGCGTAAATAAATAAATTACTGAGCCTTTGACCTGTAGAAAAAAACACTTCCCTAGACACAGTTTTAATACATTCATGATTATCAACACACTAAACTCGAGTTTAAATAATGAAAGGTCTAAAAAGTCGTTTTAAAACGTTTTTATTTTAAAACCTTCCGAAATTTAAAGGACAGGTATATCATTATTGTGTTGGCAGCCTCGTGTATGGAATTGTTGATGGAATAACGGCAGATTTATCTTATTACGTAATCTGAAACGAGGTAATTCTACAGAGAGGAGGTATTCGGCAGCCATTAACCGCGATGGGACCAGTTCTTAAAGCGTAATTAATTCAATTATAGAATACATTACGGATTGCTGAAATGCAGAGGTGAAGCTTACAGATTGTGTTGGCCGACCATTATCATCATAATCGAGTGGGCATTGGGAACAATTCCGATTGTATCAATAAGAGGCGAACATTCGATACAAAATCAAAAGAGAATTATTTTCTGTACAATTAAACTCGGTAGGTATATACGATCTACGATTGAGAGCCAAAAATACTTGTATTCGTGGCTATTTGAATTTTTATGAAATTGTATCTGTGTTCGATCGAGATTAAGAAAATAAACCACAATGATGATACAATTGCACCACAGTACTCACAAGTGTTAACGTAGTAATGCTTCATAAAAACGATATGAAAATCATAACATTTTAATCATCTTAAATTAATATTAACCTTGTCACTTTAGAAATAGGTAATAATGACAATGTTTTTTTACTAATACTATTGGGTAAAATTAACATAATATTATAACCCGAGACGTAAGTTATTGTGTTGAGGTTTCTTGTTGAAGATTCGACAAGTACATTTATCAAGTCTATTATTGAGTTGAATTGTTCCAAGATTTGGGAGTAGGTACATACTTATGTTTAATACTTGCACGCCAGATAAGGGTAGGAATTCTCCCGGAGACGAGAGTAATTAACGTTCACCCGGGGGCTGGGGAGCGGGAGAGCAGGGGGCGGGGGGTCGCCCAAGCAGGCATGAGGGAAGGATTATAATGGTACATTCCCCTTTCATCCCCTAAAGTTTGACGGTGAGCGCCGCAAGTCGGGGGCTATCATGCCGTGTATTAGGGTGTCAGAATAGCGAGAGGATTTGCGGTTGTAAATCTCAGCTGCAGCAATGCTCCGGAAATTAGTTAACAGATTAGGAAATTTACAATTGTCTATGCTATTACAATGGTATTCTTGCTCGCCGGATAGTTTATACCGTGGGAATACAAAATAAAAGCAAAACTCAATTTCACGACTCGATTTGATTTATACAAGACTGGTATCCATCTAAAAACCACTATGATGAAATTAAATGCTTTCAACTAGCGAAACCACTCTCCGATCACAAAAGGAATACCAGGATATCTGCTTATCTTTAAATCTCTTCAGATGGTAATTTTCAAAAATAAAACAGTAATTAATTGTCAGAAATGTTAATGGAATATCTCAATTTGATTTAATTTTCCAATGTTGTTAGATATTTCCGAATAAATCACGATACCTAAGCATTCATAACACGTAATTCCAATTAAAAGTTAGCAAAAAGTATGCCCGTTTGAAATTAGTCCGTAGCTATTATCATTCCGGTGTGTAGTAAATAAACACGGGTGGTATTAAAACAAACAATGAATTAATTCAATTTTTTTCTCTTTGTTCTGCAAATTAATGTTATTGTACAATCAAATGCAAATCAGCGCGAATGATATGGCAGAAATTCCCGCTTTTCATAAGATCCGATTAGGAAAGATAATCAAAAAAGTAATGGAATGAAATAGATTTAAATTTTATTTTTCCAATTACCTATTGCACACAGCGAAAACATATTTTTATATAAACATATTTCAGAAAGTAAAACGCAAACTATAAATGCCAATATAAAACACTTTATTGTATTATAAACCTTGATTTTTATCTAAAATCACAGTTTTATCGATTCGACCACATTACGACAATATTAAAAAGAAGAAATATAAACACATTACCGGTAGGTACTGGTACGTTTTGTTCGAGCAATTCCGCTTCAGTCAGGCAAAAAGAAACAAGAAAGGCATTGTTATAAAATGAAACATTCTTTTTGCATAAATCGAGCGTATTCTGCCTGTTCAAGAAAAAATCCACGAAAGAAAGTGGACCATTCCAGATGATGAAAGGTCCGATGGTCTGGGCGGCTGATTTATGACTCCGGGAGGCTGTGGGCGGCGGGATGGACCGCCCCTCCCAACAGACGATTCGACAAGATCAATTGTACAATTGAAAGCCGAGGGCAATACATCACGTAGAAAGTATGTCCGATTGTGGATTGGAGATATTGAATTCGTTCAAATGGGCCGTACTATTGAGCCGAATAACGGTGGTACCCAATGTGTAAGTCTTGATTAATTGTTATGTATATTTAATTGGTTGGAAGCCTCCCAGATTACTCTGGACAGCTTTATTATAGTGCCACAACTACGAAGTGAATTTTGTATTCGTTAATCTCAAGTTTGAATACCAATCTCCATAAGAGAACCCTTCTTACCAAAACTATTGTCATTGCATGTCGCGTACTGTTATCTTCTGTCTTTATTACAGTTAGCTCTTATAAATCATTATATTTCATGTTGAACGGGTAAGAATATTTTAATTTGTTTTAATAACCTTTTTGTAAATGACTGACATTTAAGATTTATCGCTAACTCAGCTCGTAATTAACTTCTTACTACAATATACTCTAGAAGTAGATAGATACTTGCTCTGCCAAATAACGGGCCTTGGAAAATAATCAAATTGACGAAGAAAGCCTATCTAAGAAGTGAGACTATTAGTACCCACCAAGTTTTATTTTTTTATTTACAATTAAAATATTTTAATACTGGTTTCAAATTGCTTGTATTTGAGAAAATGCTTTTCCTCAACTGAAATAATGTATCGAACAAGAAATATAAACGAAGCCAAGAATTTGAATAAAGAAACGAATTAATTAAGTTCTGTTGGTTCTGCGGAGGGGAATATTTTTTAACTCATTAAGTACTGAAGCATTACCTTTAAAAAATACCCCGTGGGGAATAATAATTCCTGGCTGGCGTTTGAAAGAAAAATAATATTCTTGTTAGTCGCTAATTATACTGGGGGACCGGTGGGTATCTACCTCTGTCAGCTGTTTGCACTCGCCATTCGAAACTAATAAAAAGGTAATTTATTCGTTTGATTAATGTGAAGCGACGCCGTGTAGATGCAATTCAAAAGGAAAAGATGAAAGTGACTCCTTTAACGGATGCGCATTTCGCAACGAAGGTAAATAGGTGTGAAATTTTAATTAGCTATTGGCGCTTCGTGAATAAGGAACAAAAGTTCAAATGAAAAGGATTTTTTACCACTCCGTTTATTATTGGATTCTCATAAAACATCATGGGTAAGGAAATGCGTGAATGCGAACTAGAAATGAGATGTTCAAAAAGTTTTTGCGTGAAAGAAATGTGGCATCTTATTATTCCACAAACATATTCCATTTTGAGCACGCGTATTTATTCTAAATCACAACATCGACAGAATTGTACATTATGCATGGAGTGGCACAAAAACCCGTATCAACATGAAGGGAAGAAAAGAGCGCGCATTGAATATGTATGTGTAAGGAAACGATATTCTTATATTCCGTTGACGTTCTCGCATCAGTTATTCTCGAATATAATGTTGTGTAGGTAGAAGGTGGAAGGGAGGAAGAAGGAGATGGGAGGTAGGATCACAAGTCGGCAAAGCAGACTCGAGGGGAAGGTGGAGTAAGGTTCTCTCTCCCATTGCACCCGCGGAACACATACTCGATAAAAAGCGAATAAATAAATGAAGTCGAGACTCCGGCGGACAAAGTTTGCGCACTTGTATACGGAGATACATAAGCGTTCTCGGAGGAGATGCAGCCCGCTAGATGCTGGGGGTTGGGGCGGGCTTGCCACCCCGCCGCCCCGCTATCCACCCCCTGCACTCGCGAGCAAGGAACGCTGCGCCAGCGGCTTAGGGAGAGGAAACAGCCAGGATTTATGCCGACGAAATTAGGGATGAAAAGGAATGGTTCGCTACACGCCGCGTCACATTTTATCACATTAAGTTTAGAAAAACTTAAAACATTTGTATTTTTGTTGTTTTCTTTTGTTACTTAAAGTCCCCCATAACGTTTCCGGGAAAGGTTGTATTGTGATGCTGCCGGATATGCTAACAAAGTTACTAATGCTCAGCGCACAAAGGTGAAGGGACGATCTTTAAACCGAAATGGGGCTGGCAAATTGCTGAGACTTCTTCATTCAACGAATTCTGGAAACATTCAGGTTATAACCAAACAGTCTCTTGTTTCGTTCAACAGAATTTCTGGCAAATTATCAAACGTACAAATCTAAAGAAAAATAATCATATTTGAAATACTTAAGTCTTCGAAACTGGAACATCAGACGCGTAAAAAATATTCATTATCTCAAAAAAGAGATTGAAAGGGGGAGTGCTGGGGGATGCCAGGGTGGTTCCATTACCAGTGAGGCGAGGGGGGGGGGAGGAGAACATGACGAGGATGAAAGTTCGCGCTCTCTTCGGCCACAATGGAAGAGAGTCAATTGATTTCAAAGTTCAGAACGAAAGACGAGGTTATTGTTTAAACGACTAATGTGTGTGTTTAATCTGGAATGGAAAAATAAAGATTTAGGTTCACTTTGGAAACCAAGCATCTTTTGAGATTGTTTGTTATTTTAGGTCAATATGGTAAAGTTTAAGACTAACATTTTATATCTTTAGAAACAGTAATTTGAAGGCATGGGGGATAAGAACATACATTTTGACGCAAAATGCATTCCAGTACAAAAAACATATTGATGTATTTTTTACCAGTGTTCAACATTTTATCGTTTTTATTTTACCGGCGATAAAATAATACACTGAACAGTATTTTAAAAGATATCAGCCGAGGGATCAAACGAAGATAATTATTTGTCGCCTAACAGATTTTAATAAATCCGAACAAACATAAATATACCTCGGGGGGCGAGTATCCATTGAAGTGTAACGGAAAGCCGATAAGGGGTGGCTTTCAAGGGTTGGCAAGGACTCAGATGCTTTGGCAGTACCTACCTCCCCCACCCCCCCGCCGGGCGGCTTGGGGGTGAGGAGGACATTGAGCGGGAAAACTGGATAACGAGTACATAATATGTGGTTACATACAGCGGCCAAACACGGCGTTTGAGAAAGCCCGGGTGATATTGCGGTATGCTATGCTTCATTGCTACGAGCGGAAGGCGGAAATAAAAACTATTAAACAGAAATTATTAAAAAAATAACGAAATAAACAGTGGCTAAATTCTTGACGACAACCAAATAGATATTTCTTGGCGTCGGGTATTTATTTAGGAACCTTATGCAATTACGAAATCATACCATAGTTAATAATATTCGGGGGTGAGACTTTGAGGAAAAAAAATCAGAAGATCCATAAAATTAAAGGTCATAAATATATTTTATTGATTATAAAGAAAGTCATCATGCCCATATTGCGACGGCTACCGTTTTAAGTAGAACCGTTAAAGATCCCAATCAACTTCATATGAAATTATTGCGCCAAGTCACAAGAAACTAATCTGAAAAATTGACTGCGAATGGCGAAATTATCTTTGATTAAATGAGTTCCCAACTCGTAGCGGAAAAAAATCAATTTAATCTTTTAATACTATTCGCAGAACGTTCGATGAGAATGTTAGGATAACTCTTCCATTACACGGTGGGCACCTGATTGGAGGAAACTTTTTCTCGTCTTTCTTTGTCCCCGTACTCTTTTTCCTTCTGCTACCCCCTTTAAATTTTATTAAAACTGCCCCTACCCGGAGCACCTACACCCACTCCCTCTCAGCGCTTATTATCGACATCTCCATTCCATCCTATCTCATTACGTAGGCTATACCTTTCTACTGCTCCTCTCGCTATGCATGCCATTTTATAATACTCTGTTCCAATGGAGGGCGTTTTAATTTCTGCGGGACGTGGGAAGATTGGCGGGGATTTACATAATAATATTTTGATCACTTTCAGGCCAAAGTTTTCTTGCGAATCGAGTCAAAGAACCAAGCGAGTCTTAACTCAGTTGAAAAATACACACGTTAAAAGTACGAGTTAGTTCTTGCCACTATGAATGGTATGCGGTAATTGAATCACCACCTTTATCACTAATTATTTAGAAGTACGTGAAACAAAACATGCATCTAAACTGTATAGCTTATAAAGTTGCACACAACAAAAGCTTTTTTGTAAATTTTCTGGTCACATCTCATTTCCTTCCATCTCATGAAACTGAAAAATCTAATACCAAATTATTAATAACGGTGTGGTAAAAATATGGAAAATCTGGCTAAAAATCTAAAGCTCTCTGCTCACCCCTGTAGTAGTATCTTTGAGATTTTTCTCAGTTCAAAAGAAATTCATGTCGATATAATTTATTCCACCAGAGATATTCCGCCTATTGAAAGAGATGCCCCTTTTTCGTATTCTTTTCAAGCGTCCCTTTTAATCTAGATGTTCCCCTCCCCTTCCATTTCCCGCCCCCCATTATCAGGCCCCCCTCGCCCAGCTTCCGCCGTTAAATTTGTCCGCCAAAGTTTTCCTGGTACTTTAAACAATAACCCGCAAGTACCAAGTACCCGCAAACCCCGGAGCGGGCTTGTGTCACAGACTGTAAGAGATGAGAGCTCTTTGAAAATACAATTATCGATTGGAAAGAAGATAAAAATCGGAGGTCATAAATTCCAACACTGTTTATTTATTCGAATAATCGTCATCCATTCAGAAAAAAAGGTTTTCGATGTTTATTGGCATTCGTATAGTAAACTTTTAATTATCAAGCTATATTTTTCTAAACAAAATTCTCGTATGTTACAATACATTATAATGTCTAACTATAAAGCAGAAAACCTGTCTAATTATAAACTCAGGAACGGTGAACGTTATGACATATGCAAAGCTTTTTTCTTTCTGCAACTATTATTTTCAGCTCGCAACGTCATCTTCATCACAAGTTATGGAGCTTAGAAATTTTTATTACACGATCAAAAAGTAAGACATGACATAACATTGTTTGTTAAATATTTTCGATGTCTTTTTAATTTCGTAATAAGGTGTTGAAAGTCAGGTGTTGCCGGTAGCAACTAGTAACTAGCTATTTGTACATTGAATCCCTTATCCACTATTTGAATCAATGCAATTTCCTACGAGAGCTTTCAAATCTTTAAAATGTCCCTTAAAACTTTCTCCACCTTTTCGTTAAACGTCCTTTTGATCGTGTTCATCGTTAAGATAATATCTGTTAATACCGGGTGATTTAAAATAAGAAAGTTGGTCCGAACATCAGCTATTTCGATATTCAAAACAGCCCTCCTTCAAATTTTTATATCCAAATTTGAATATCTACCGTAAGAGATTATGATCTTTAAATTGCCTGTAAACTTGCGAAGGAAATTAAATTAGAGGCAGTAAAACCTAGGAGTGAATAAAAACTCTGTTCACACGGCTGAATTTTAAGTGAATTATTTTTAATGTTTGGTTCCTCTCGCGGATAAAAACAAGTTTAACGAGGCTCATACATAGTTAGATGTTAAATGAAACTACTTCGTTAACTGAACTACGTTATAACGTCGAAGTAACAAAGGAGGCATAAATCTCAATTCAAGTGAGGTAGGGAGCGGCCGCTAGTCTCGCAAGGTGAACTTGGCGAGGCAAAGAGGCAAGCAGCATCTACTATCCGGACCGTGCGTGATATCTTCTTCATTCAGTCGAGATAACATTTGGTAAGAATATGTTTCAATAAATAAACCACTGAAGATTCGAGGTAAAGTTTTTGCTAAGATGTAAAAAAAAAAAATGTACCTACTTAGGTTTATGTTAACTATAAAACGAAAAATCTGTTACTGTTTGCCTCATTAAAACTCACGAACGGTGAGCCTTGCCATCATGAAATTTGTACAAGCTTTTCTATCTGTTTTTTATAAGTAAACTTTCAGCT
This sequence comes from Drusus annulatus, assembly GCA_022651775.1. Lineage (NCBI taxonomy): Eukaryota > Metazoa > Arthropoda > Insecta > Trichoptera > Limnephilidae > Drusus > Drusus annulatus. Next base: position 527,788 of record JAGWCC010000398.1, on the reverse strand, counting down.
TGCAACGTCCATTTTTCATCGTGCTTAATGAGGTCATGTATTGATGTCAAAAAATAACTCCGAAGACTTTCAATGTTCAAAAGAAAAAATATACATGTTGAAACTCGGCGAAGCCGGGTATAACTACTGGTCAATTTATTTGTAGCGATCAAAAACGATTTAAAGTTTCAAAACGGTCGAAAAACACAGCAGACCAAAGAAAATTAGTTCTCGGTTATGAGACCAATCCCAGGATAACATAACGTGGGACAGAATTAGAGTATTTTCGTTTTAAGATTAAGGGAACAAATTTATCGCGTCTCCTTCGCGGTAGAGGCGGAACCGCGCCCCTCGTCGGGTGAGATTTATTACAATTTGTTTGGTAGTTACATCCACATTCACCGCCGCGAGAACTATTTCATATCTCCGCCTCGCTTTGAGCGTCTTTTATGCTTTAGTATGAATACGTAATGACTACGTAAAATGTTGGAGTTTCTTTTTTATTACGGTACGTTGGTCGACCGCAGAAGCACATTCACAAAAGTGAGAAATAGTACGTCAAATTGAACCGCTTCAAAGTACCAAGTCGGAATATGAAATGACGAATAGATAAACTGAGTTCGCATTGCTCCCGTGAAAGAAAAACCGTGAAGAAGAATACCAAACAGATCGTCATAGAATAGAATCACGCATTGCATGAAACTGAAATATAAGAACGTGACTAGAAACTGGCGATTAAATCATCAAATACATTTTCGAGGAATGATTTAAGATCTCACGGCTGATTGAATTTTGGGAAACCTCCTTTCCTTGCGTTACCTCCTTTTTGAACACTTTTCATATCCCAAAAGTCAAACAACTATATGACATAAATAATCAAATAAGTTTCTAGAGCGTTTAAAATTTAGCCAACATGCGTTTGTTATACATGAGTTTCATACAATATTGATTCTACTACGGTTACCAGGAATCGATTTATCAGAAATGGATAAAAACACACTCAGATAAGGTGAATTCGGTCTTAAATTTAATAGTTCTGAGTCTGCAATTCAATATTAATGCAAAACAGATAACATCAGCACGGACTGAGCTCTCCATGGCACGTCGAGTCGCGTTTTTATAACAGTCCGACCGCATTAATCTCCCATCACTTAAAAGGAGCACCAGCTCGCGAGGACCGGTTTCCGTCCGACAGGCGGTCCATTAAAGAATAACTCGAGTCCGACTCCATACGTACGGCCAGATGAAGAGATTGTTACGCTGGTACCGACAGTATCGATGACAATTGTCATGAAGAAAAGAGATTGTATTGACTACTAAGAAATGCCGCATCCGTCATCGAGTGCTGTTCACTGTGGTACCATGTCGACAGAGAAATTCTTCAGCGACGCTAGAGAACATCAGGTCAGGTTGCCGGAGGACAAAAACTCTATCGAGTCGCACAAGTTCGTGTTCAACTTCATACATTATATAACGTGTATTTTTATATCTGATTAGCACATGACCAATTGAGCGAGTTGCCGAATAAGGGCAATATAATCACACTAAATGTGTTTCTTGGTGATAAAGTGTGTAATTCAATTAGAAAAGGAAATATAAAGAACAGATTCGACCGGTCGGTAGCTGAGTGGACAAACGCGTCCGCTACCCACTCAGGCGTCGTGCGTTCAATTCCTCTGCCGGCTAAGTCCTCTATCATTGCACAAGCAACATCTTCCGCTTCTTATGATGCCAGTAGGAGTTTTTTAAAATATTGTCAGGTTATTCGTAACCCGGGAATGTTTGTCTTTAAAAAAAAGAAAAAGGTTAGACTGATTTTATCCTGCTCCTGCAAAGATGACCAACCATTAACGGAAAGAAATTAAATAAAGTCACAATAGTCTTGGGTAAATAACATCAAATATATATTATGGTCCAGATGTGATAAAAATCCTTCCTCCTGTTTTAACTGTACCAGTACGATATCGGTAGCAAAAGTAAATTGAAAACGTGTTTTTTACCAAATTGTTTGAAATTAGCAGATCAAAAAATAAATTACTAACGAACATGCTAACAACACAACGGACACCGAAGCGTATCTGATATGAATGGGAGCCGAGGCGATTGATATCGGCGTTTAATTAAAGTGCTCATTTGAATAAATTACCGGTCTAATTGTATCAAGATACAACATCATGGGAAAGTTTCCAAAACGGTCGGCTATTCTGACTACCATTATCGCGCGAGTAGCTTCTCTGACAACCGACAACCGTCATTACAGCATGTATGATCTTATGTTTACTGCACTGAATCGTTTTACCTTTTTGTTCGTTCAATTTTATGGTTATGGTAGTCGTTGCCACTGGTGAGCGCGTATCAACACATTAGACGTTTAAATAATAACATATTACATGACCAATCAATTTGGAGTCATAAACAAAATAAAATACGTCAAGACGCAATAGTAAATGAATGTAACCTCACTTAACTAAATCAGCACTTGATGAAGGCAACAAAATGCGTGGGGATAATTGTTGACCTTAGAAAGGCATTTGAGAGAATTTCACATGGAAATCTAATTTAAAAAAAAAACACTTTTAAAATATAAACATCAATTAATGGGTCAAATATTATCTGACTAACCGCCCACAATTTGTTGAAATCAAGAACGCAATTTATTAGAGATAATAAAAAATGGCATCCCACAAGGCACGTTGGTTGGACCAATTTTATTTTATGTACATGAGTGAATTATGTTTATATCTTTAAAAATCAATACTTTAATATGAATTGCACATTTTTTAGTTAAACGAACCAAATTGATTTACTAGGACGATTACCGCATTTCAACTGTTCAATGTTTATACCACAATAAATGTTTACTGATTATTCCGAAATGACCTTTTTAAATTACGTGATTTTTATTTTTCGCCCGCCATGTTAAGGATGTCGCTGTATTATAGCCGGACGAAATGGAATGTGGAATGAATATGGTTATATTATATAACAGATATTCTTAACGCCTTTTTATACAGATACATAAATTTGAATTATCTAAGCATTATCAGCAGACCATGAGTCAATTACTAAATACCGTAATTATCCTTATTTTATCTTCTCTGTGTAATCGACTTATCTATCCTTTATGTGTAAACTTTGGCTATGTAATAAAACTATTAACATTAAGGTAATTTGTCATGAAATCAATTAATAATAATGGTAAGCTTGTGATTAATGTACTTTTACGTATGTATTTTTTTTATAAATATTAACTCCACGCAGGAGGCCCCGAGGGAAGTTATTTTCTTCAGGGCCTATCATATCTTTTGGGATGCCCTATACCCCGTGGAGAGTCTTTCTGAAGAAAGGAAGAACCTGGTCTTAAAGAAGCTCAGATTGTGGGCGGGGGGAAACACAGATGCCGGAAAATCATTCCACCCATTCTGATGTGTCGAATGTCAATCGTGTACAAATGTTGGCTGCGCGTTTCGCGAGTTTCCCGGTTGTGCGCCGGTGCCTCAATGATCAATGACGAAAGTCCCTCGAAGCATCTTCCGATTTGGATCATTTCCATTGGAATACCGGTAGACAGCATTTCCACCTGACGTTGTGCTCAAAATATTTCAATCTGGTTATTAAGGTAAGGGAATCTATCAAACGGACCGCTTGTTTATGCAGTAAAGTGTTTTTTCCATGTATTTTGGGATTCAAGACCGGAGACGGTAGGTGGCTGCCAACTTAACAATACAACTTACGGTTAGTAAAAAGGGTCAGAAGTTTTGTCCTATTAAACTATCTTACCTCTCTATGTGTCTAAATCTCATAAGCGTCCTTTTCTTATCCTTGCATTCTTAATTATCCGTAATTCGGTCATACACTGTTTCAACACGCGGGGATTTTAGTAAATGGGTTTTAAAAAAATTTATATTTTTTAGTTCATCAAAATGATGAGATTATTGTAATCAGTTATCAATTATTTTCGACTTACTTTAAACATAATGCGTTGGAGGCTCTGATGACTTCATTTCGATGCATGATATAATCTCATAATTGATTCGTAGCTTAAATTACCCGCTTGTATTCCGCGCGCATTATCGCACACAGCCATCTAACGCCTGACGACTGACGACACGGACATTGCTTTATTAAATGTCAAAGAAACCAATCATTGCTACCAACGCCACACATACAAGTACAAACGGCTGAGAGTTAAGTGAAACAAATTGATAAGCGCGAGAGCAATCACAGAAGGTAGATTGGTAAAGCCTGTTTCAATAATTGAGTACGGGCTCTAATCCGATCGGTATCACTATCTCTCCTTATCTCTCTGCCTTGGACAACACTAAATAAGAAAGAGAGCGAGCGAGTACATATATATTAAATCGATTTATTCTTACTACTGGTGAAGGTTGTTCGGAACTACTAATACAACCTGGATTAATGGTGGCCAGTTATGTCGTGTGACATGTTTCTTGGCAGCTATCTTCGGCTCGGATTACATCTTTACATGATTAATACGAATGGCAATTCAAGCGCACGTTGCACGTGTCATCATAATAAGAAGGAACTTACCTTGGAATCGGTCTTTAGCTTCTTGGTAGGTGGAGGCTCCACAGCCACGACAGCAGTCGCGGATGCAGCTGCAACCGCAGCCACGACCGCAACCGGGACGGAGGGCGCGGGGGCGGTCGGGGGAGCTGCAGGCGTGGCCACGGGGCGCGCGCGCGACGCCTCGGGGGGCACGACCGGCGCGGGAGAAGGCGCGGGGGCCCCGGGCGGCTCGGGCACGGGGCCGACGCCCCGTTGAGCTCCGCGGTAGGATGCTTCTCGCGCGCCTTGTCCCGGCGGTGGGCGGCGGAGGCCCGGCGCGCGGGCGGCGCCCCCGGCACGGGCTCCTCGGCAGGCGCGTCGGCCGCGCCGTTCAGTTCGTTGGACTTGACTATCTCGTGTTTGGCCTCGGAGGTCTTGGTGCCGGGCTTGGTGCGCTTGATCTTCATCTTGAGTCCTTTGTCGAGGGTGGCGGAGTGGTCCGCTAGCTTGGCGGCCGCGGCCTTGGCGGGCCCGCCGGCCGCGCTGGCCATGGTGCCCGCCGCCGTGCCCTCGTCCGTCTTCTCTATATCGGCATCCAAGTCTATGATGAGGTCCCCGATGCCGATGTCCCACTCGTTGTCATCGTACTCGAAGTTGTTGGGCTGCTCGGTCCTGGGCGCGGGCCTGCCGTCTGCCGCCCTGGGTCGGTGGCCGTCGGGCGCCTGCGGGCCGTCTCTCATTGGGGCAGCCATCCGCGCAGCTCGCTGCCTGAGGGGAGCCCCGCCCGGCCCGGCCGCGCACAGCCCACCCTCACCATTGTATCCCTGCAACACACACACGCACGTTAGCGACTCAACCTCCCGAACTACTAACCCTTTCAATGGAACCCATAAACAACACGTCACTCGAACCGCTTTAGCCGGTTATGCGATGTCATTTTAAAGAAAGAAAGCGTGAACGGAGAACTCCGTATAAGCGAGTACCAGGAGAACATGCGCGCGGAGAGACAGAATCCCGACAGGTAACCCTCGCATTATGGAAATGATTTATGCGTAGTTCGTACGTTCGGGGCGACTCGCGATTCCTGTAACCAGAGATTTATTTGCGTTGCTCATTAAAGCGTGGATTTAGAGATTACACAATACATCGATCAGAGTTTATGTTTGCCGGGTAGTAAAACGTCCGACCGTTAAATGAACCATTGTTTCAAGTTGTTTACAATCGCTGCGGAGCTAAACGATTTCCTGGTAAAGCAACGGTGGATAATAATCGTGGCGAGCGACAGCCGCGGGCATACTTTACTCTGCCATTTGATTTCTACTCGTAGATATAATTAGGCAGCTGCTAATCAACATTTCTCCATTGAAAGGATAGCCACTGCAGATTAATTGATTACGCGGAGAACTGAATGCCGAGTGGGAACTCTGAAACCGTAAAGACCTACTGTTTCACGTAATAGCATTTATAGCGTTCAATTCAAAGGTTATTCCGTTCAAATATACAATTAACCTTATCGAAAACATAATTACTTACAACATAAATCTTTAGAAGTAAAATTTAAAAGGGGGAGATTGGTAATTCAATACCGTTCGAAACTTAACCTTAAGAAAAAAATCCACTACAATTTTTGGTAATTCAATACGCTACAACGGCTGTAAGGTATTCGGCTTCCAGCATTCTACACCCCCATGCTTCCTCAACCTTTCACACGTCGGCCAGCGGGTGCCATTTCTTACAACTGAAAATAATAAAACATGAACATGCGTTTCGCGTTTTGTCATGTTACCTGAACGCTTTTGTTCGTTTACTCATATTATTTTTCTGTTATCTTTATCTCGTAGACTTACTTATGATGTCAAGTAGTTAACGGTGTGTTGGCATCCTGGCCTGCCGCCTTACATCCAGGAATCCCTTTTGAACTGAAAGCGAAAGTCAGAATGCTCTCCTAAAGATTCGTTGTGAACCCCGTGACAGACTTCACACGTAAAAGATGAATGTATCTAATTGTGGATTCCGCTATTAAGTTGGCAGGGTTTTCTCTCTCAGAAAGCGTGGACAATATGACTCCGCATCCCCCGATGGGCACGGTGAACAAGTTCAAACCACGGAGCAAATTATTGGCCAGTTCCCGAGGTGCATAGAAGATGCACGAGGCGAAGCCGAATGTTATTGGATTACTGAAAAATCTCAGCAACCCAAGTAGCCACAATTAACTCTCCAACCACACAAAGAAGAAGGATGGCGAGCTTCTTATAAAGATAATTCCAAAATTGGTGGTCGGGTCGACTGTTCCAAGGCTGGGTGACGATACTTTCGGATAAAAAAATCCACGGGTAGAAAGTTACAGAAAGTACATTGTGGGCGACGCTCAGAGCGCCTCACGGTGGCGATTACAACAAAAGAACCGCAATGTGCGCACCGAGGTCGTAATCTATTTGAAACCACAAGGAAATATACAGTGGATCTACGAGTATATTACAGTGTGAAAACTCCGATTCGTAACCTCGGATGAAAGCTTTGCAAAATAAATACATAATAGAGCAATAATTAATACTGGAACATTTAATCTTCTTTAAAAATGGCTATTAGTTATATGATAGCTTATAATCTCACAAGTCATCAAACTCGAAAAATGCCTGGCCCGTCTAGTGCAATTAGCGATGAAGAGTGATACACCTCCGTGATTTTTTTCTGTTCTGTGTCTTTATACAAGGCATGGATGGAAGTATAGAGACCGCATAGCTTCCGCCTCTCTGATACTCCGGTATTAAGTTTCATCACTCCTAGAGCAATGGTGGAAAGAATGCAATGGCGGGTCAACGAACGACACGAGGCATTAATGTTCCTAGAGACATGCGAGAAACTACTCCGTGTAATTAGTATGTTGGCAGTGGCCGGCGAGTGGTGGCCGGCGAGATGGTATAGGTCTTGTGTAAGTGTAGGTGTTAGTCGACCACAAGCAAGAACCGAGACTCGTATTCCAACACTTTCGTCACGTGTATCAATTACTAATAATCTGAGCGTTCACTTCTGATATCCCGAGACTTAGCAATAGCCATGCCTAATATGTCAGCCTGACTTAACTGACTTGTCAACGAAGGCCGGGGATAAATGTTACTGCTGGGAATAAAACATTACGTTGAGAAATACAAATAAGCTACGGCAAAAACCTGAGTTTATAAAACAAACAGTTGCATCTACGAAATCAAAATTATTTTCTGTAAATTAGATAAAAATTACATGTTTTGAAACTGGGTACAGATGTCGAATAAACCTTAAAAACAACGATGATAATATCGTGTAGCGCTCCTATGTGTAAACAGTTTCTAATCTGCATAATATCGACCACGCTGGGTATAAAGAGTAAGTAGTCTAAAACAGCGACATCTATTCCCCTTAAATTGTATTTATAATATTTTTAAAAAAGTGACAGGTAAATAATTATAAAATTTTGCCTGTTACAAAGTTTTTTTTTCTGAATTGTTATGATAACGATAACACATAGATTTTGTCACAGATATTGAAATAATGAAAAATACTAGATTTATTTACTAACATTCTCTATACCTACCTAGAATGATAAATATATAACACTATTTTTATATGAATACCGCACAAGAGTCCTATCTTATCTCAACTGTCCGGAGCCAGTGAAACTATGGCATCCCCAATTGGGGAATGTTGTGAGGCTGAAGGGAATGGGGAGGGGAAGGATATGAAGGTTAGGAAGTACCTGGCTATTTAGATCCAATCACCACACACGGATAAAGCCATTTTAAGTAACGATTCGATTCAGAATGATGGTCTTTTACCAGGGTGATTCTGAGAGAATCTACAACTTTGAATCAAAATTTATCAAGTTCATTGATCGAAAAAGTTTTCTCCTACACATTTTAACACGTGTCAGAAAATTGAAATTGTATGCTCCAAAGGAGTGAGAAGTTTTATTATTTAGTACTTGGCATAGTGACTAAACACATAACACAAGTGACGCTCTGACAAGTCGAGTGTTTTCACCATTCGGAAACCACCAATTATATTCAATAATGTTTTGAATATAAATTATCATCAATAAGACAACAAATAATTTTTAAATTGAGACAGGATGCCGACGGAATCAACGAGAGAGGGAAAGACAATTAAAATGTCGCATTTGGCTTCAGGTGGAATCATTACATTAAATTACAAGCTAATAGCGTCATTCGTGCAATTCTTATCGAAATGTTCCGAGATTGCCGTACATCATCTGTCCGCCGTGGGATCGTTAATTATTCAAAAAAAACTTCAAGATGTATAAAATGTCAAGATCTTAATCTGCGCGGATATTTCAACAGCAATAAATAATTGGGCAAATCAACAGCAATATTAGTATTGTGATCAGACAAACATTATCTATCTATATGAACAAATGAAGACCCCACGGCAAAAACCTGATAACTAATTGATCAAGTCATTCTGAGATATTTAGTCTTTTTGCGTTTTGTTAAAAAAAAAAGTGTGTACCAAAAATTAACAACTTATTTTTTTACAGAATCGTATTTTATGATGTAAATAAAATACGATTCTTTTAAAAAACAGTTTTTATTTTTGGTACTTGCCATTAAAAAATATTTCAGTTTTAACAAATTTACGGCAAACATGTTCAATTCTTTGATATTTAGTCGTTTGCGTTTTGTTAAAAAAAAGTGTGTACCATCACAAATCCACAAACTATTTTTCATTAATGTTATAGCTCATATAATAAATTTAATATATAATTTGGCATTTTAATGCATTTCTGCAATACAATTTTATTATTGTAGATAACATGTTCTTGGTATTATAAAAAATTACAGCAAACATGTTCAACTCTTTGTTTTTTCATGTTCGTGTCATTTTCTAATGAATACTAACTCATTTTTGACAAAAACGTTAGTCAACAGGTTCTTCCAGAGGGGGTCTTCGAATGTCACCTTGTACGAATACTAACATAACAATAACAGATGTTCTATTTTAGGATTTTTGTGTTTTTATACTATAGGTAATATTGTTATTTTTTTGTACTCTGCGTATATTTCTATCTACTTCTATCTTTTAATTTCTAGGTTAGGTATAAGAAAAAGGTGACCATTGTTATATGTATCTGTAAACAACAAATACATTAAATTTGATTATAAATTGCTAGGTATAGCTAAACGGTGTTTATAATAATAAATATCATTGCATTTATACATCGCCGTTTTGTAAAATTTCACCCCAAGTGTACTCTACTATAATATACATTTAAAGAGGTCATTACCGATTCTTTACCGTATTTGGGATGTTTATATTTTATCGGTGAATCACCTTTACTTAGATACAAGCGTGGGTTGGGGATTATGGGTATTCTGTTTCTCTAATGCCTTACTTAAAATATTACTCACACTATAAAATAGTCGTGTTTATTTGTGGTTTGTGACACACGGGGAATTAAGTAGTAAAAATGCTATCCGTAAACTGTTAATAAATCAATGGCCAAAAAATTGCTGCGATACATTATGAGGACTCTTTTAACATTTAACTTATAGGTATACGAGTACATACTATTAGCCACGAAAACGGTATACGAGTACATGGGTCTTATTAGATCCGGAGTATATATTATTATGTTTGTAGTGTATACATTTTATTTGGTAACATTTTAAACGTTGTTGTTTTATATATATATCAATTATCTTATTATGTATAAAACAAAGTATTAAAATGATTCTAAATTTAGACTTTTCACACGATAAAATTCTGATATTTATGAGAACTCACTTTTTTGTTGAAAAAATGATGTGGTTTTTGCAACAAAAACTTGTAAACGCAAAAATTACACTACCAACTTAAAATTAAGGCTTTTGGAAAACATAAAATCGTTTAACTTTTCGCATTATATACCGAAATAAAAATAATAACAACCATTATTTTCTTACAATTTTTGTATCTACTAAAAAAACAGAAATATTCGTTAAGAGCATTATAAAATATAATATGGAGAATAAAATATATATAAGACCAAAATTTAATTTTTGCATGTTGCTGTCATAGTCAGTAATTGTTCAATTTTCTCCATTTTCAAAATTCGAGCTGGTAAAAAAAAATACACTGGTAAACATGGGTCAAATTGGACCGAGAAAAAACTTGCGTACTTAAATACAAAAATTTTCACTGACAACTGACGTGTGTTAATTTATGTTGCAGGGTTCTGTGCAACTGAGGAATACCGGAAACGAGGTGTGTGAATATCGAACGACTATTGAGAGATGATGGATCAAAGGGAACTTTTTCAACACATGTATACCAGTTAGTATTAAGAAATCTCACTAAACATGGCATTAAAATAACATTTGCGGTTGCATGGCAATAAATCTAGATGTGAGGGGGTAGGCGATGGATTCTTTACAATACTACATGGAAGTATTTCCCAAAAACAGTATAAAGAAACAAACAGAAATAGTAAACTCCCACGAAGATCAATCGCGGGTTGTCCTTTGAGTGACCGCATACAGTTCGGGCTGGTCCCGACCCACTATTACCACTAGTTCGTGGAACTCAAATGCAAGCGTATCCTTCACGGACTAATGCAGCCTTTAAATTAAATGATATTTTTAAACGACTAGATTTTAGAACGCGTACCGCTCGACGATGTAAAATATTGAAACTACGCATATTAAGAGTTATGAACTTAGATGAAAAGGGTTACTGTGGCAACCGGGATTCGAACTCAGCACCCGTAGCGTTACCCGGTTTAGCGATTAACCTACTTAGCTTGCATTAAAAAAATCGTATATTAAACTTGAAATTACGTTAATTGTATGTATTGGAGAGATATTGCGAGTCTGAAAGTTGATGCGATAGATATTAATAAATCAATGAGCATTACATCAATTTTAAACTAATTAATAAACCAATAACTACTTAAATCCATGAATATATTTAATGGCTGATATTAATTTGCTTGAGGCGATACATACATTTTTGCCTTCGGACACTTTGTCATCACTGTCATTATTGACTGTAGATTACCTGAAACAAGAAAAAAATAAATAAATTAGAAATATACCATTTGAAATGCATAATTATTATATTTATTACAAAGTTTGCATATTCAGCAATACTATATTGTATATTGATGTAAGTAAATAGCATACATTTCCATAAATCATGCAAATTGTAATTTAAAAACATACTTTCGTGAAAACGGTAAACCAGATTGCATGACTTGTAAAATATCCGACACCTTTTCAATAATGTAAAGCAAAATCATTTTTGACAACCTACAACTTTTTAATTCAACATCGAAAAAGAATAATACGAAGTTGAATTCATTCCACGCGATAAAACGTTGCAATTTAGCCGGGAGATAAAATTACAAACAGCACCTAATAGCGCAAAGCAATCCAGTCGAGTACAAATTAGCTGTTATTATCATATTTTATTTATTTTATTTATCATATTATATTTTATTAGGTGTTAAAACGTGATCGCTCCGTACTTGTGTCTAGAAACCTTTCTCGTATACTTAGGTGAAATATCTCTAATATTTCACATGGTCCATAATTTATTCTTATCACGACTCCATGTCTTTGTTCACGCGAATATAGCGCAAACAAACCTTACGTCAAATGTTTAAATATACCTACAACTCTTTGTGTATTTTTTTAATAAACATCGGGTATCAGTAGAGGCAAGCAGGTGTAAATTTAGATGCCACTATTTAAAAAAAAAACCTTTTTAACCAAGAAATCTTTGTAAATTGAAAATTTCAAAAGTAGATTAACGACATCATAATTATTTTTAACTTGCTTAGATGTAAGCTATACCTATTGTAAACATGCAAAATGTTCCAAATAAACAAATAAGAACATTAAAAATATGTGAACCTTTTCACAGCCCGAGATAATTGTAAATACCAGTTTTTGTTTATTTTACCATATAAAACCTCGAGGATCAACGTAAATATGGTCCTACCGCTCAGAGCTACGTTGTATTGTTTTTGGTTACATGCGTCATTTATAAGAAAGAGGGAGAGGTTCAACGGAGCTATCAGGGGTATGTATTTAGCGAAGTATTTGATAGGAAGAAGGCTTTGATGTTAAAAAAAATAAGCCGAATAATGTATTATAATTAATATTTATAAAGATTTTATTACAAAATATCGAATGCACTTTCTACTGATACTGTTTAAAGGGCATATTTAATGGACACATAGATATATTTTATGAACTATTCTAAATTGATGGTTTAAAACTTGATACAATCATTAAATGAAACAAAGAAAACTGATTTTCCACATTTTACTACAAAAGCTAAACATTTTTTTCTTATCGTTGTTAAAGTTATTATAAATGATTCTAAAACGGTGTTCACAATAAACAAAGAGTTGTTAATTTAAGTAGGTACGCGAGGCAACCGTCACGAACATAGCGAATTACTCAAACAAGACACGCCATCTTGACAGGTATCAGGCGATCATAATCAATTAGGGGTACCCGAGGAGAACAACGATGCACAACAATAACAATACATTTAGGCAGAGATCACGACAGCACGAAACCAGCAAGCTACCAACAAACCAACGTCCAGCATAGCTTATGATATTCCGATAAAAACATCAAAAGTTAACTATTTATTTATAAACAAATGTAGGGCGCTCGATTAGCGTTCGTTCAGATCGAGTTAGATAGGTACTGTTATAATTAGACGAGTCATGCTTAGTGAAAATGTCTGTACTATTATAAAGACTAAGTTTGACAATTAGTAAGTACCTATTGTGGTTGAGATTAAATAAAATTATTATGTCATTTATGTGGCCGTGATATAATAATTGCTGTAATAAATTTAAATCGGTGTATTTTTGAACAATGTGTGTGCTTACAATACAAACACTCCATCAGGCCGTAGTCAATACGGCGTGCACCACACCTGTCAACCGCAGCAGCTGGTCATTCAGAAGTTATTACCTAGTACCTACCGACGCGGTGCCCAGTGCTCACCGCTCACTGCTCACCGCTCACCGTGCTACGGCCTTTCGAGAGACCTTACAATAATAATTATTATTGACAAAACTACATTACGTAAGGCCTTCTCGCGACTCTGCCATTTATCACAATAAATCTCTCTACCTTTTCTCTTCAAGAAGTATTATTCCATCTTGTTCATAACCATTATTCTTCTCGTGTCAATATTTAAATTGGAAACAATAAACTCGACGACGGTTGAAAACATCGCGAGAGGAGAAATAAATTAAAAGTTTAAAACTTTACACGAGAGCGGCGATTAGTGACGACATTCCTAACCTTTTGTGTTTTTTTTCAGCATTCGATACTCCTACTTGTCAATTATTCACTCAGCAATTTACACTGCGAAACAATGACTTAATTATTAATTCGACGGAATGGGCGCGTCAAACACAATAATTCTTTGAATGATATATTACAAATAAAAACTACACCAATAGGTTTAATGTTAATTAATGCAAATTTGAAATTTGAATAGCCATAATACGGAATAAATAAAAAGTATTTTTTATGGACATGTTCTTAGTAAATGGCATAAAAAAGAACCTTTCGAAATGAGCATAAATTATTATTCAAATTGCCAGGAGCGCAACGGTTCATAAGGTATAGTAATGTACACAACTCACGATCGCGATTTTAATTGATTCCCAATGGCCGCCGTGTCGGTTATCAACGCGGCCGTGATTGATGAGCGATACATATAAACTTATATAAAAGGCCAACACGAATCATTTATAAAGTGGGCAATCGACCAACGGTAGAGAAGGGGGAGGTTAGGGAGGAAATGGGGATGATTAATGATACAACCGAGTAGGGAGGGGCTATAACTATTGTACAAGTCATGGTTCCGAGTAAAGCTGGTACATTTTTTTTTAAAGAAAGACAAACATTTCCGGGTTACAAATAACCTGACAATATTAAAAAAATAACTGCCATCTAAATAAGCGGAAAATGATGGAGGACTTAGCTAACAGAGGAATCGAACTCACGACGCCCGGGTGGGAGTCCGATGCGTTTGTCCATTCAGCTACTAACCGGTCATACGGTTAATACGGGAACCCGAACAAAGGGCGGTTACAGTTGCCTTTCTACTTCGCCAGGTAATTTAGCGCTAACACCTGGAAGGCCAAAATCAGTATCCCCGGTGAATATAAAACTAAGGTAGATTCCTCGAAGGGATATGTCGCCATCGTTTAAAACACTTGGAGTCAACAAGAAGGGTTTTGCTGCACCGCGTGGTTCGTGCGGGAATTCTCTAATTCGGCAAACTTGTTTGTTGGGCATTTGTATTTTGCACACAAGTCTAAGATTTACGTATAAACTTGACAATTAAAGGGGAATTGCTTTCATCGAGTGCGAGAAAATGACAACCATTTTTAAAAAGCAATGTATTTTGAAATTCATTATTGAATGTCTTGATATCGATGGCTGGGATAGTGAAAAACCTCTCGGTCCATTATTAAAGTGGCCATAATGGTAAATTTTTGGTTGCTGTCACTGGCAAAACAAATGTATCCAAGCTTTTTGTGTACTGCCTTCTGATTGCGACTTTACGACAGTAAAGTAAGGTAAAACCGGTCGGGTCTTAATAAAAAATAGTGACAAAAGTCGAAAAATTGGTATTATTAAATCATTGAAATGGAGTTCCACCACGAATTACCAGTTTTTAAATTAGAAATAATAAAGTAAGCATTACTACTAATAACATTGAAATTGGCAATACGACAATGCACACTAATTAAAATACGTATCTATATAATCAGAGCTGTTATACGCAAATAATTGTCATGCATTTGTCATCAAGTTCTCTCGTTCGCAACGCCAACATTCTGTAAAGTGTGCATCAAAGTAGCACAAAACAAAGAGCCGTGAGAAACATTATGACAGCTCTAACGCAGTATCCCGACAGCGAATCAAAGCTGGGCGCTTGAGTACAAACAAGCCTGCGAGAGCAAGTACCTGTATCTACAATACGTATAATTCAGCAGCACGGTTCCCTCTCGGTAGATAACTCGATCCCGGCCGAGACTTGGCCAACGTCCAAATCTGTTTAATGAACGGGATGCACAAGCAGAAGCTGCGGGAACCAGAGAGCAAGCGATCTAAATGCGACGGCCAATTTTGTCAGATTTCATTTGACAATAATTTATTTTCAAGTGTGATTGAACGGGCGCGGAGTGCTTGCTGCCCGAGCTCGACTGCTCGACTCGGGCGTGGCTCGGATTAAAGCATCATTAGGAGAGATCAGTAGGTCAATGACCATCCATTAGCCGGCTGATTCTTTACAATGATCCTCCTCCGCGGTAGGCTCATTTCTTAAGGATGAATATTTAACAGTTTGCTTGTTTAATTCAACTAAAGTCTAAACACAATACGGTGTTTATTGATCTCGTCGTGGATATTGCAATATTACATTACTATGTAAATTTTTATTTATTTTTTAAATATACGAAATGCAATTGTGGTCGAGTGGTTAAGATCCTCGATTACGAATCCAGAGGTAGCGTATTCAAATCCCGGCGGGCGCTAAAACATTTATTTAATTAATAGGTGTTATTTTATTTGATTAATATTATATAAAATAATAAACAGTTTATTTGCGACACTTTCCAGAGCGGTAGATCCTCTCAGTATCACCCTGGTGAAAGACCACCGTTCAGAATCGAAATGTTGCTTGAAATCGCTTTAGTTTTTGTGACCAGATCTGAGTAGCCAGGTAGCTCCTCACATTTCTCTTCCCTAATTCCTTTGCACCTCCCTCAAAATATACCCCAATTGAGGGTGACTGACTTCGGAAAGTACATATTATATATATATATTCATATTGCAGTATCCACAACTATAATATCAATAAATAAACAATAAAGTTGAAAACGTATTTCAGAGCTAACTCGTTATTATTATTTTCCATAATTCCATATTTTAAACAAAATACAACACCTACAATACCTGTAAAGCAAGAGGTCTCCGTGTATTGAGATCTACGGTGATTAAGGTACGCTTCAAGGTATTCAATCCTTGAAACAATATGAATAATCGCCGCGCAGAGCCGAGCGCACTAAACCATCAAGACAGCGCAGTGGAAAGATGAACACGATTTTCTAACACAGAAGATTATACATAATAATTTAAGCCGACTGCCTGAATACATCACTTGCAGGTACGTGTTCACTTCATGCACACATGAACATTATATAATAATAGACTGAGATGTAGGTGCACAGATGATAACTATCTAGATTCTGAATGTTGGAACTACGAACTACGGCGCTTCCTTTGTCTCGGGCGAGCATTATTACTGGATACAATATTATAAGTGGTCACTAATTATTATCATGTTCCCCGTATAATCTGTAATACGTGTATTTATACGCTCTAATGTGTGATACTTCACCTCGGATTTACGCTGGTAGCATTATCACTCGTTACTTCTAGTTTAATGAGAAGTAACACCCAACATTATTGCCGTATTATATTTAAGTGAAACTGCTATTCAATTATTAACTGAACTAAATGATTTAAAATTATCACTGCTAATAGTGTTATGGCGATTGATTTTTTGGGTAATGAACCGCATTGCACGTCTTTCTCCTTATTGAACCAATGTTTCGGAAAGCTTTGCAGTGTTCGAACAACGTACCTATTACTGAACTGTCTTTAGTGACTGAAACATTTGTATTGATTTAGTCAACAAACTTTCATACACATTTCAATGCGTGAATATTATTTGTGTTTATAGGTTGATTTCCTAGGTGTTGAGCCGTTCATGTTAGACTTCCACCTCTCCTCCGAAAATTGGCTGAATAGCCAAGAAAGCCTATAATTTATGATCCACAAGATTCTTAGTCATGTAAGTGTGTATTCGTTACACTCAAGTTCGATTATGCTGCCGTTTTACGGGTTTCATTATTTAATTCAGGTTAAGTAGCACAATTAAATTAATTTAATTGGTAGACCGATTCAGGCCGAACGTTTACTAGGGTCTCGTGTATTCAAAGGAGGAATCAAATGGCTCTTTGTATCGCGGTTAGGTGTGTGGGCGAGAGGCGGATGGCAGCGGGTGGGGGGAGGGAGATGGGGGGATAAAGCCTAACTATACCCGTTCCAGAGTATGCGCGCCTGATACGAGACGGGAATGTTCTCTCGGGAATACAAGGGGAGCAACATGGAAAGGAGGTATTTATTAATTAGGGTTAACGGATAATACTCCACAACTTTTAAAAGCACGGCTAATTCTGTTAGATTCGGATATCCCGAGCTGGGGGAACTTAGTTCGGTCAATTACGGAAAGGGCACACTAAAGGCATAATGCGCCTTTTTACTTAATTACGTTCCTACGGCAAGTTCGCGAATGTGAACTTATAAAATCTAGATTACTCGGGTATATCATACCTACAGATACTACGATTGTCAAACATAAGTTTGGACATTGTCACTATCATTCTTTCTTCAAGTAATGATCTTCGAAATGACAAAAGTATACAACTGCAACTGTTACGTATATTAATAAATGATGTGGTTTAAAATTGATACGGAAGAATAAAAAAACATTTTAAGATTCAAAAAATCAAGGGAAACTAGGAATAATCTGTAATAATAAGCTTAGCCCAAACATATTTCGAAATATTGTTGATGCTTTCTTGTAAAATTGTGTCAAAAGTCGATAGAATCTATTGATAATATAACCATTATTCATTAGGTTGAAAAGAGTCGATACGTCTGAAGACGGCCACTCGCGACCAACAAAAGTTAATGAACGATGTTGCGTTCGCGTAATAACTCATCTCCGAGCGCGTTCACAATGACGTAGAACCAACTCATATAAAGCATTGTGATCGGGCGGTACATTCATTACCTCGTGTCCGTGCATTCGTAAGCCGGGCTCTAAATGCGGATGCCATTTTACACGATAATAACCGCCGCTAATCGCAGGAAGCGAAGAAAAAGGTCCCAAATACCAAAATGAAACACGATAAAGAACAGTCAGCAAAATCGTTTGTTCTCGTAACTGATGATGACCTACCCACGGGAGCGAGATGCCGCCATTCGTCAAATAACCAAAGTGTGCCGGCCTTTGATCTGGAAGAAAAATACAACGCACGCGAAAAGGCCCATAAAAAGGTCGTTATAATCTCGAGTTTGAAGCTGTGGAACTGCGGACTAACGTGACGACTTGACAAAGCCTTAATAGTTACCGTTGAATTTATTTATAAATTAACGGACTAAAGTCCAATTACAAAAAAGACATATAAAACACAAAATGGAAAAAAGAGCAACAGAGAAGGAATAGCACATACATAATAATAAATTAAGTGATGACAAAAATAGAATAAAATAAACATAAGAGAGAACATTCAAGCCATGGTCTAGTCAAAGTTTTGGTAGAGTCGTAAAGAATGACAAAAATCATTTAGACTGCTACCAAAAATTTCAAGACCATGGCTTGAGTTAACAAGTCTTGACATTCTGGACATTGGAGAATTATACTCATAATTAGTATTGTGATAATTGAGGAACCTATAATGTATTTTGGCAGACATCATTCTATATTTTAAAAAAATAGTTAAGTTACATTGAGTGATTTTTCACGGGTAACTTAGTCAAATATAATACCTTCAATAAAAACTGAATTTCAGCATTTATGAATCATAATAGTTGAAGGCTGTTTGTCGATAGTCAGGGAAAACATTAAAAAACCCACACGTTAAAATGAAGTCCCTTGAAGGTAGCACTGATATAAACGATGATTTGTGTGACCTGTCAAGAAAGTATGCTCCTGTATATTATCTCTGAACATAATATAAATAAATATTAATATTCCACATATTACATGTAGTTAGTAATAAGATGAAGCATGGGAATTAAGATTTGTACAGCGCCCTTGAGGGGTGATTTTTCACAAAAACGGCGCTATACAAATCATCTAAATATTATTATTACTAAGCGTAGTGGTTGTGTGGAAATGTTGAATATCTTTCGAAAGCAGTCATAAACCGTTACGACATTTTTTTATGTCTGACACTGTCATAACGTCAACACATATCACAAAAAAACAATGCTAACAATAACTACTCGTATCAACGGTTTTAAATTATCCAAGTATCTGTTGGCTATCACCACGCCTGTGATGATTAAAACAAATTTCGTCACTTTTTTAATGCATGTACGTACACTTTTAATTCGAGAGAAAGTATTTCGTGAAGAAAATATGACTCGTTAAGTATTGCTAGCAGTATAATAGAAGAGAGGGGGCTAGAAACAAATAAGACTGTACCTACACCAACTAGAAATAATTATTATGAAATTATACTAATTGTTTATTAGAACATATTTGAACACATGACTTTATTTTAACCACTTTATTTCAATACTAGTTATTACCCAATCACGGGATGTAACTTGACTTTCCAAGAAAAAATAATACGCTTTAATCCAGTCATTTCAAATATAGAATATTTTTTGCTAAAATACATTAAAGGTAGGTACTTTATTAGGTAGGTTGAGATTTGAAAAGGTTATTTTTTACTTTAGTAATTTTCTGAACACTGACACAAGATGGAACACTTCCATCGGTTCCAAATTTGAAAAGTTCACACTCGTGCGTATGTACTCACAAAATAAATTATTTAGTCAATAATTGTCGACCGGTTTCGGAAGCATCCCTTCATCTTCGGGACAAATTAAAACTTTAAAAAAATGTTCATTAATTAAGTATCGTAGTATTCACAATCAAACACGAGTTATTAGTTTTTCATTTATGTGAAATATGTATTTTAGATACATTAGATTTATAATTATTTCTCGACAACAATTTTGAAATATCGCCTTCGACGGTAAAGTCGTATAGAGAGATGTGGTAGATGAACAAATGGCGTATTTTTCAGTTCATCGTTATAAATAATGCGTCAGAATTTGCAGCCCGATTGAAAGTGGATAAGAACGTCATGGCGAAGCAGAATACCAGGAGAGCAACAGCTCAGTGGGAGTCTCTGTGGAGATCTAATAATATCTCGTTGTTGAGGTGGGTTAGTTGAACACATGAAAGCGATAAAAGCTCTTTTCATTATTTTAAAATAAATGTACACACGTCAAGGAGAACTTTAACCAACGAAGAACGGACTATATTAACAGATCAGTAAAATACATATTAAAATTTTAAATTTAATTGAACTAGACGCAGAGTAAATGCTTTCGGAGCCAGGCGATATATTTTGTACACAGAGCGAGTTCTGAACAAGTGTCCACGTTGAAAGACGTTGAAAGCTTTCATCGTGGGTTAAACTTATAAATAAAAGCTATGAAAACCGCATCAAAACATTTAATCGTTTGATGCATAAGTTGGTAACGTTTTGGTAGTAATAGCAACTTACTTATTTGTATGTAATTTAAATGCTATTTATTGTACTGTTTTATTGACAACGTGTTGAATTGTTCAAGAGTTCGTGGGGGGGGGGTTGGAACGTTATTCAAGATAAATCCAATTCTCTCGATCTTGCTACATCAGATTTTCACCTGCTTCAAACGTGGCTTCACGACTTTTTCACTTCCGAACCATGGATTTCTTCAGCCGTGAAATCGAAAAACAGCAAGAATGGAAGTCAACCGTAAACAATGCAGGGGAACGTACTACAGATTAGTAAATGTATCTTTATAATTTAGAAACATATAATAATAAAGTAAAATCGCAACTAACCGCTGCATTCACACAGTATAATCAGGTTTAAAATCATTTGCTATATGTAGTACCATTTTTATCAAAATAATATCCATAATATGAAACCAAAAGAGCGCCGTTTACTAATAATTGTTGGACTAAATAAATCGTTAATTTCATAAAGAAGCCATTATCAATATTTATTGGTATGTATTATTGGAAAGTATCGGTTGGACGAGCCGTAAATCGAATTGAATCGAAATGATGGTGCCTGTTTCGACGTAGTAATAGCGTTTGATATTAAGCTTAAATAAACAAGTTCGCAGATGGGCGGCCAATCCGGCGCATTTGTCCGGTCTAATTATTTCAGTTCAACGTGACAGGGCGTTGGGCCGGCCGACCAGAGTCCTTCATCAGCCTGGGATTAGAGGCGGCCGATACGGATCCTGATCGCATGCTGTCCCAACAGACAATAATACTCGGTCATTGCGACTTCCTAATGGCGGGATTCGGAGGGTTATGTGTGTTATTATTAATTGGTTATACAGGTACGTGGATGCCATTTGGGAGGAAACTCAAATAATCAAATCTTTTGTCACCAAGTCTGACAAATACTGCCTTAACTTATTTGGATTTTTTTTTTAAATCGAGAATGTTAATAATCCCCTTTAAAATTTCACATAACGAGCAAAAAACACGTTGTATTTTAATACATTGTACACCGGTGTTACGATATTATAACAGAATATGGCAGCACCTCGAAGCGAGTATTAAAGTACCTAGTAAATGTCACTTTTGCTTAACACATTTAAAAACAATATTATTTACCATTAATATGTTGTGGTTTTACCATCGTTCGACGATAAAAAATAATATTATCTTCACTTGCGGTTATTTAGTTTTAAGACTTGTCACTTTTATTACAACACTTTGGCATACTTGTAATAAAAAAATAATGTACCTACATATTTTAAGTACAGGTGGCACGAAGCATTAAGTCAAGGAAAAAAAATATAGAATGCGATAGAAACTAGAAACCTGCCGTGGTCTACATAAAATCTTATAGTTATCGGATACGAGGAATATTTTGTGACCATTTAGTAAATGAAACAAATAATGTGTAAAGTAATCATTAATACTAATTATTTAAAGATACGTATGATGTGAAAACATTGTTTAGTGAAACATCATACTTTAAAGATAAGTAAAACAAATTGTAAAATCTGTTCGTGTGAAGATTTTAGAGTATGAACCGAGGCAACATTTTATTTAGGTAACAAACAGTTGTAAATTTTAAAAAATAATTAAAGTAAGAACATGTTTTAAACTGATTATATTACATTAATAGAATACAGGATCGCAGTTTAAGTAAATGTAGTATACTATTTCAAAGAAAAAATAATAAATAGATATGAGTACAATTTTCGTATCACTTAAATTATCAATTCAGCGAGCTTCACTTTATATGCCTTAAAGGTATAGTCGAATATATTAATAAAGTCGTGTTGTGATTTTTGCAGATGCGTCCTATTAATGAGTTTTGCGGATATTTGGATTTACAATGTGCTATATCAAATAAAATGTGTGATCTGGTGGTGCGTTGGGGGCAACGGACCTGCAATATTTTCTAACAGATTTGATGAATCAACAAGACAGTTCACAATTTTTGTATGAGAATAAAGCGTCTACATTTATATAAAACAACAAACGATACGTGTTCCATCATCACATAATGATCAATATAAGTTTGATATTGAGTTTCCAAACTACTGAGGTAAATTCTAATTGTGACCTTACATTTCGTCAACGGGAAAATATCTCCTATTTGGTCAACTCTACAAAAATGAGTTAAATATGAAATTGCGTAGAGTTTCAATTTGTGCTTCAAGTTTCAATGTTTTTATTGGTGAAAATACATTGTTGCATTTAAAATTACAAAGCGTATTTTTGATGTCTCAAAAAACAATCTGTAACTATCAAAAATCAGTTTTTAATTTCCTCCTGAACATTACGCTTTTGACACATGGAGGTATTTTCGAGTTGACGACGATATGCCATATATAGCAGAATAAGTATGTATGGCATAGGGAAGAAAAGCCCATTTGTTTATAGGATCTTTCTAAAATATGTTCAATTTGGTCCTTAAATAAAGTTTTAGAATATAGTAAAACCTCTGATTGTTTCTACTTGTTGCAGGTTTCTTCGTTTTGTATTAAAATAAGTAGTTGAACGTCTCACCCACTTCGCAACAACTGTGATTTTTTTCTTCTACAAAGGGAATTTCGATTTAATTTGCTGGTTTTATTCTACGAATGTCATTAACACACTCACAAGTACGTACATAAATGAAGTTGTGTAATCATTATTAAGAAACATTCTTACAAAAAGGAAAGATATATTAAAATCAATTTAACAAACGGATTAAAAATTGTAAATTGTGGCCTTAGAGAAATGAGCTGGCTGTGGAATAAAGCATATTTGATTCGTAACGAAATTTAATTAAAAGTGATGTTATCCATTCGATGTGAACTATACGTTGAATTTAATTCGAAGTACTGCTCAGTGAATAT
This sequence comes from Drusus annulatus, assembly GCA_022651775.1. Taxonomy (NCBI): domain Eukaryota; kingdom Metazoa; phylum Arthropoda; class Insecta; order Trichoptera; family Limnephilidae; genus Drusus; species Drusus annulatus. The sequence goes on along the minus strand of JAGWCC010000398.1, from coordinate 504,053 downwards.
TGTTTGTGAAATGGTCGTGATGTGAAAGTGCAAAAAATGTTTAACACCTACAAGCGTTAGTTTGATCGGAGCCCATAGCAGGCCCCATCAAAGAGTAATATTATGTGTATTCGATGTGTCAATGTTTTATCTGAAAAACACGTATACATTATATACATTAGGTACCCGAGCTTTAATAATACCACGTATCTAATAAATACGTGTTTGCCAAAATAACCAAATTACAGAAATAACCGGTACTAATGTTGGAGATCAATATTTATACAGTGATATTATAAATCAAGTACCTACGCTGGTATCTTTAAAAAATGTTGTAGATTTGTATTTAAGGGGAAACCTTTTAACTCTTCGAGAGAAAACATAATTCATTTTTTGAAAAACTTTTTATTTATTTATTTTAATGTTTTTGTAGAACTCCTTTAAGAGTTCTGAGAGAAGTATTTTAGATGATGAAATAAAATGAAAGGGAGATTTTGTATAAATAAATCGTCATTGGTTTTACTATAATTGATAGAAAACGATCTATTGTTTGTTAAAATTATTGGACTCTAAGTTCGACCGTGGTTACAAGTAATGCCAGAAAGGTTGGGTAATAATAAAACTTGGCTAATTTATACAGCGTATTTTTTTGTGGAATATCACATCAAGGGGCATTGAGTAATGACAAATATGACCAAGGAAATGCAAAAAAAACTTACTTATTTACACTTTTAAGAGCATTTTCCGAAAAAAATAATACCAACAGTCTTATAAAATGCAAAAAAACGATACCAGGAACACTACCAATATTTACAAAACATTCGATCAACGTGACGACGCCGCACCCCTTCACGCATAACTTTAATTAAATTATCAAAAGACAGAATAAATTAACAGTAGGCATGCGTGGCTCGTGGATTCACTACCAATGTTTGAAATTTCAATTGAAACCGTTTACCAACTATTACAAAACGAAGGTAATCACAATCATTAGAATCACCTTGTTTCCAGAATAACATAAATTTACATACGATAAATATAAAACTACTAAATTATAAAATTAATATTTACACAGTATAATTTCAACACATTTTTTAATATAATTTCTCTTAAATATGCAACTCATTCGACCGGTTTTAATATCCACACAAGAAACTTACAATGAAGTTGATTGAATAATCAAATTAGATTAATTTGAATTTGCTGTAATCGTTTTAAACATATTCTTTTGTAGTTTTTAATAATTAGCACGAATATAATATCTATTGTATGGAAATGTACGTCCATTCGATTGAATTTGAAGTTCTTTAATAGATTTTTGATTATCAGAAATATGCAGATATAATTTTACAGATAAAAACATTGATGAAACGCATAGTGTAGAAATTTACATATTATGTGGGTATATAAAACATATAGGTACACCAAACTATAACAAACTTATTCGTTTGTTTCGGGATAAATTAGAGATTGGAAAACCGTAGATTGCACGTCACACGAAGCTCTCTAAAAGTATGGCCGTCAAAACCTCGGAAGAACTATATTATTCCTCCAAGTTTAAAACACATTTTGGTTTCCCTATCTATGTATTTAACCTCCTTACTAGCTTACCTAAGAGGCCAGCAGCTTCGAGATCGCCGAGAACATTTCAAAAGAATTTCGAAAATATTGTAAAAGTATTGCATAAATCTATTCAAACAGATAAATAAAATAAAAATCTAAATTATAGCTCTGCTCTCCTAACAAAACGTTTTCCTATCGATTTACATATTTTAAAATCAATTTTGTTTAAGTTTACAAAAAAAGTGTCCTTACTGGGAGACCCCGTTCTTAGGTCACATGGTATATGGTTATGGCAAAAAAATACTTCACAATAAATGTGTACGTACATGACAAAAATATGATTTAAAATAAAATTCACTAAAAGTTACAAAAGGTTTAGTATTTATATTAGGTACTTGGGGTGAACTATCACAAAACTGCGCTATTTGAATTCACTGTTATTATTATTATTAAATGTTTTATAACGAACGTCTTAATATTGACCTAATTACGTCGGCTAAGACAGTCACTGAGTTCATGATAAGCGATTTAGCGAATAAAATTAGAAATTAAAATATGCAAATCGATTGATCGAAATATGTATTTATGTTAGAATAATTGAGTTGTAATGTCGTTTTTTTTTATCGATTTACAGCTTTTATTTTCGATTAAATCTGAGATTGCGCAATACCTTTACAAGATTTTGTTCGCTTGTAAGTAGGGCCGAAAGAAGTACGCTCGAGGGTTATTACTGTTACTAGTATTACTGCTGAATAGATCATTAGGCTGTCTGACAACGTAATAGAAGATAAAAAAGCAATTATTAACCATTGTAATTTGAATCCATTCTTAATCTTACTTAATAATAATTAGTTACTTTTTAACATGGTTGCATTGAAATTAATCATAAATGTGACTGTTTGGCATAGGGAGGTCAATGTGACTCTGTTAATGCGACGTGAATATGATACACATTGCTATCAGTTTGACAAACATGGCTACTTTCGATTTTTAATCATAAATTGATAAAAAGCGATAAGGGAACAAGAAATAAAACAAAAACTTCAAGCAGCATATTACCTCCGAAACCTACAATATACTCAAGATCCACTTATACCAAGATTAATTAATAATATAGGTATAGGTACTACCATTACTAAGATTTTAGAATATGATTGTACAGAAGGACTTATTAAACCGACTTGCTGTATCGACTTAACCACACAACGCACTTGTCAAAACATATGTTCAAAAAAGAAATACTGGGAGCACATAAGCAACGAAGAAGATTATTTCTTCAAAGCCGCCATACAAATTCTAGGGAGCGGATTCTCAAAGGCTTACCCCTAAACAGGATTAGAAACCGTGAAGTGGGTATCGTAACAAGGCTGAATACATTTTAACGTTGAGTTTAGCGAAATGGCTGAGTTAATTCAATGTATATATTTACATACTCGTATATTTTATGATATACCATATACATATTCTTATTTCATTTAAAAGTATATATAGCTAAACAACTATTGGGTAATTTAGATTTTTAAAAAAATAATAGATTACTTATTTGTGATTATTAAACTGATATTCAGTCAATTACAAAAAATATATAGATAAAAAAAAAACAATTCGATAAGGCAGCGTCTGGTACAGTTCAATGTATCACTTCGACACTAAAATGTGTTTGCACGTTCGCATTAATTGTGCGTTAATAATGACGTCAGTTGGAACCTTGGAGTAAGAATATGTATGGAGAGTATTTTTTCCCAACCTATACAAATTTACGATAAATCACTTTCTCCGGGTTTTTACGTCGTAAACCGTGAGAGAAAGAGACAAGACAAAATATCGCACCACTTTTCCTGACTACAGTGTTTCGCAAAGCTATCCATCCTGTATATTATTGTTCCGAGTTTGGAACTTACCGACAGCATTATTATATTTCATCACGCCTGCATTTGACGTGATTAATGTAGTGGTCTCGCATCACTGTTTCTCGGTTATTTGTATTCGAGAGCGAGCGCAGCCACTACACTCTCACTCAACCAATAATAATCCAAGCAACAACTGCGCGATGCGAGAGTGAAACTCGGGTCCCCCGCCCAGGGAAAAATCTCGCCGACAGTGTAGAGTTACCATCACACTTAAAATAATGCAAATAAATATTTCTTGAGAACGTATTTATCAATATAGGTTTCAGTTGTTTTTAGGATTATTAAACTAACGGCGAACGAGTATTGACCATTCCTCTCAATGATGCGATGATTGTTTCCGATTGTCGCGTGGTTGACCTCATTGCACGCCGCCTTACCGAAGTTTCATAAACATTCACTCTCAATAAAAACTACAATCTAAGAAACATCTAATGTGATAAAGACACGTTAAGTGACATGGTAACAACATGGGAGTCAATCGGTATCTGAGTGGTCATTATTCATTATTGATTACAGAGGATTGGGATTGGTTTATACTGATTCAATTGTCACTGTGTGTTTATGTGTACTCGTATACAGTGTTACAACACTAGAGGTAACTCTATACGGAGAGAGTAGAACTGTGGCACCCTTAATTGGGGAAGGATATTTTGAGAGTAGGGGTAAGGAGAAAGTTGGAAAGTGACAAGCAATTTTGTCGCTAAATAAAGATGGAGCCATTGATGCTATTTCAAACATCGTTTCTGTAAAGTGGATTTTTATAAATGCAATATTAACAATATTTTCCATTCTGGAATGAAGTTCAGTAATTTAACCTATTTTTTTGTATAGGTTAGCAACTAATGATCCTTTTTTTTGATCTTGGCAGTCAGTGAATGGAGCCCGCGTCCTCTGGGTCTAGAGCCAAGGATGTGACCGACCGCTTCGGTACTGATGTTAAAGATTAGATCAGGAAAATATTGATTTTAATTAAGGTAGTTATAGTAGTCGAGACTATTTTTGTTCGCCGAGGACTATAATCCATATTAAGTGGGTTGGGTTCTGCGTTGAGTGGTTGAAATGTGAGAATGTGTGTATTCTTATTTGAGTGTCTTTGTATGCGGGTAACTGGGGATCTCGTATGTGAGAAGCTTTGTTCGTTTGTGGAGGCTTGGAATTTGAAAATATGCGTGTACGTGTGTGTGTGTGCGAGTGTGTGCGTGTGTATATCTCTCTCCTCCAGGCGTAACCATTTTCACTATCGGAGAGTATTAGGGGCGCATTAGCTGAAAGAGTATAAGCATTGGCAGGAATAAACAGTGTCGTAAAGGCGAGCATTCCAAGCAACTGCCGTGACTCTACTTGGCTCCATTAGGAGAATCCACAGTGTGGGGAAAGTAACAGTGGACTCATATAATACTAATTGGGCGGAGAAGAAAGCATAAAACGTGATTATGTTTGAGACTAAGTAGTTAACTAATATGACGATGGTGTTTCATGTTATGTTGTTGAGCAATTGTACACAAAGGACTCTTCATTTGGTGCAAACAAAGGAACGAAGAAAGCTTTCAATTTAATTATGACCGATCTCCTATAGACACAATACAGAAGGGGTTAAAAACTGAACGCAACCTGGAGTGCCGAATTTCGTGCTGAGCATCATTCGAAGACATCGGAAACGAAACAAATAGATGAGGAAGTAAACAATAGTAATAGAAAAATATATATCTGCGCTAAAAACGAACGGCAGAGGGCAGGAGACATTGCTCGAAAGATTGAAGGAGAATCGCGTAGATCAGTGGTTTTCGAGAGGAACCATGAGATAAACACGTTAGGCGGAAATGCGTGGAACCAAGAGTGAAAGCAGCTTAGAAAAGCCTTCCTCCAGCAGTGTACAGAATTGCTGACAGTGACGAAGAATATCAATACAAAACCAAAAGCAACCAAAACATTTTGATGAATAATAGACTGAATCATGAACTGAAGCTGTTATAATATATATATATTTTTTTATATAATTCAATTGAATTAAATTTAATATTATTATTGTTGAGTTCTGCTATTTTAATTTTTTTATTTTAGTTTTTAGTGACACCGGCGTTTACTGTCAAACTGACGCCGAAACAGCTTACTTCGCTCAATAATAAACCCTCGCGGTTCAATTCTTATATAAAATTAAAATGGAGTTCTACAAATTAAACACAAAAACTATAAATAAATGTTATAATCATTATTACTTCGCTAGTAGGTACCCTCGCGGTAGTCTTCATTGCCAGTATTAAACTGAAGGAATGTACGCTTGCGAGCCGACGAGAATGACAACGATATCCATAAACGCCGGTCTTCGTAATGTATATTTTTTGGAACAGCTGGTTTCCCTTATAAGGGCATCCAAGTCAGCCGCACTGAGCGCCGGGATAAATTATAATTCACGCTTCACCTTTTATAATAATTGGCCAATCGGTTTATTAAACATCTCTGATGCGTGAACATAATGGCAATCAAACATAACACACACACACGCATAGTGGTAAAGAAGACTAGAACACGTTTTATTCCTCTGGTCTTTCTTTACTTCTTGAATAAAGTCTAATGTCACATGTCATACACTGTCATTCAATGAATTATATTTTTAATTGGCGGTTTAATTCCACATAACATTTACCAAAGCCGTTATTTTGAAACGTCTTACTTCATTAATTTAATGCAAGACGCGCATTGAGATTACATCGTAAATCGAGCCATAAACAAAGTATAATCTTGTCATATCATTATACCGTTTTATTTGTGATATTAACTACACTGGTTTTTCATCTTCGTGTAATAATGACGGGTTGTTAACATTAATTATAAAAAAATAATCAAGAGAATCATGAGAATCATGATTCATGAGTAGTTTCTAGCTATCTAACTCAGTTACTAGTGGATGTCATTATCTTGGAGTAAGCATATATATACCATATATGGAGAGCTAAATATTTTTAACCCAATCTATACAAATAGGAGATAAATCACTTTCTCCGGGTTTTTACGTGGTAAACCGCGAGAGAGAAAGAGACCAGACAAGTTGTTACAAAATATCGCACCACTTTTAGGTATGTAAGCATGTTTTCCATCTCACGCGTCTCCGCCCACTACGTTTTGTCATGCGACATAACTTAATGGGTTTTGAGGTTATATCCTATATTTTCTTTGATAAAACAATACTGTTAAAAGGTGGTTATACAAATAAACAAAACATGTCGACATGTGCTATGAACGGATGTAAAAAGGTGTGGCATGAAAACCCTAGTCACGCCCGAGTCAGGAAAAATCAACAATCCTGCCTGCACTGTTCTGCAAAGCTATCCCTCCTGGTATATTATTGCTCTTAGATCATTATGAAATTCACTGGCGCCACACCGATATCCCTCCTTGCCCACAAGACCTTATGGGATTCATAGTAATGACTGATTTCCCGTACAACTGTCATTTTTTATTTAATCAAAACAAAACTTCGACGTAAAAACCAAACTACACCAAAAATATATTTATTTTGATGTGGGTATGTTCATGATTATATTGTATTAAAACAAAAACAACTGACCTACTCAAAATATTAATAATATCTTAGCGTTTCTTATAAATTATGTAAACAACTCCTAGCGAATCGTTCCAGACCAATTACCTCAACATGAAGTCAAAATCTCGTCACTGTAATTTATTGTGCTGAAATTAAATAACATACATATTTCAAAACACCCATGTGAAATAATGTCACTTACTCTAACTTGACTCCTACGGTTGGTGTATTTTTTTCTGGCAGCTATCTTATTTAAATATTCTCTTACCTGAAAAAGAGAAAAAAATGTGTTACATTTCGTAAACATCAATTCAATCAGCAATGATAAGCGATATAATTTAAAGATTCGTCTTTATGAAGATTCTTTTACCCATTTCACCTCTGGTATAGATTTATTGGTAATGATTCTAACGATCATTAAACCAAGTATGTTGCACACTGATCGTAAAACTGTTGATAAGTGCATATATATATGTATAAAAATGTTGAAAGACTGCATTTGACATATTCTTTGCAATTTACATGGTAAGTGAATGTTGGCTAAATTAATTTAGTTAGATAAAAGTTGAAATTTCACTTTTTTATTTTAATATTTTTTATTCACTATCAAGAACATGTCAAATAAATACAGTTTGAAATCGGGAATTTTTTGTACTTTCTATGGTTTTGCAATCAGCGAACGATGTGAATCTATTTACTATCGAAATATGAATTTCGTAGTTTTAATCTTGATTTATTGCCGAACTAAATTGAAATAATAAGTAATAAAATAACATTCCGATCTAAGCCATTATTAATAATAAACACCTTTTAGCAACCATTAATAATACCTTTTAGCTGGTAACAATATGGTATAAAACCAGGCTATCAGTATAAATGCTTAATGCTTACGTAGCGCATTTTAAAGTTAAATCACTATACGAAATATGTTTACATTCTATAAATGCGGTCATTGTGAAAATTGAATAAGCAAACAGCTGGTATTTAATAAACTTTGGGAACCAACGTTATTTACGATGTTATTTACAACCTGGTAACTTGCAGTCAAATTCCTACGTAACCAAATGAAACCTTAGGGTTGATCTAACTATTTCAACTATTTCGGTTCGGGTTTACAAGTTAAACTTCTCTGTCTTCTATCTATGTGGCAAATTCCATCACCAACGGATCTTTAAAATGCGGCTGCTGAATATGCAACTAAAATGCTGATATATAGTCAGTTTAATCACTTTGCATTTTTTTTTAAAGTATTAACCGCGTATACCTGAGCCTACTTCTTAATGAATTAGCATACAGAGTATGGGACCAAATGGGCCCCCGCTCTTTCAAAAAAGAATGAAGTAATAAAAGATGGTTGATTTCTACTTAAACCTACACCGGTAGGCGACAAATATTTCAACAAATTGGTGGTTTTATCCAAAATGATTGTTTTATTCCACAATATTATCTTTAACACGATAATTTAACGAGGTACACACAACAGTGAATAAATTAATTTGAAATTCCACCAGGCATCGAAGTATTTAATATGGCTTTAATTAATCTTACAAAATAAACATGAAACTGACAGGTCAACAACAAGAAAGTATGTACGAAGGAGAGAAGTGTAGGAATTCAATACGGCTCATTAAACCGGTCTCATTTAATTGGAGATTACGAATTGTATCCGCCCAGTTCCCCGAGATATGAATCGTGATAATCGAGTCATAATCGTAAAGCACGGCCCACCCAATTACAGATTCCCACTAAGTGAATTTTATGTCCGTAGTCCGTAAAATAGTCGTAAAACGGCGACACACAAACATGGACACGTTTAGCTTCAGACGTCTTTATGTCGCTTCAGTGATTGCCGCTTGGGTGAGCCCGGCTATACTAGGTTACAGTTACAGGTACTCGCAGGTACCAGGTATACCTGGATCCTTGGCTCGGTCGCGAACCGTTCCGAGGTTCTGTCGGCCGTCGACAGGAAACACATTTCTTGAATGTCGAAGTGTGGGCGTAAGGGCATCCCTTTGGTAATGACGAAATGGGTTGCAGCTCGAATCTGCGAATAAAGCCCGAGTATGTGCTGAGAGCTCCATTGTAACCTCTCTTTCTGTTACGTGCGGCGTTTGTGAGAAAGAAGGAGACGTTGCAACAATTGCAACGGAGCTATCGGCGGTATGCTTTTAGCCGACTGCGGCCCTGTCCTTGTTCGTTCAAACGGCGAGACAATCCATACACGTAGGTGCACAATAAATAAATTTGTACGTTTACCATTTACAACGCGGCCTCGAGTTTGTGTTTATACTAAAGGAATTGAATATATCGTTTGTGTGAAAGCGCTATGAAACAATTATGAATTACGACCGCCAAATAAACGTTACGAGAAAAACAGCTCACAGCTGTTCATCAGCCCCTAATTGGACTGTAAGGTCATACCTAATCATGCACTTGGTAATACATGATTAATTAGGTTAGTGTCGCCTGCTAAAACGGCGATCACGTCATCAAATTAGTACATTTTTTGCTGTCAAGAATTTCTAGATCTCTGCTATTTTTAGCTAGCAACGTCATTTAAATCATAAGGAATGGTGTGCTGTTTCGAAAGATTGATAAAATTTAAAAAAAAGTACTTGGAAAATAGATGAATAATCTTCTAATAATAATAATAATAAATGGATAACTTTTATAGCGCCGTTTTTGTGGGAAAATCACCTCAAGGGCGCTTTACAAATTAATTTATCTAACCTATAATTTATCACTTAAACTTATAACTAATAACTTACATAAAAGTAAATTAGTTTTAACACCACTTTATTGGATACATATATACATAAACCAACCGGTTTCGGCTCTACCTGAACCTTCTTCAGGGCTGAACAAATATGTATTAATACATATTTGTTCAGCCCTGAAGAAGGTTCGGTTGGTTTATGTATATATGTATCCAATAAAGTGGTGTTAAAACTAAGTTACTTTTATTTAAAATTTAATTATGTCTTTCCACAAAGTGAGTGCTTCATGTCAAAGTTTAATAACTTACAGTTAAGATTTAATTTTTACAACTAATAATAACTAGTGACTTACAATAAGGACTTATAGCTTGTAACTTACTACTGAGTATAACTTATATCTAAGATTTCATTATTATTACTTCATTACCTCTTTCATTATTGCTCCACATTTGCATTACTATTCAACAATTCTTTTCTTGTGTAACGACAAATAATAGAACACGTTTTAAATTCTCCAAAAAAGAGCAATGAGAATTATACTTAGTCAAAATATATTTTCAAAAGTAGTAAAAATGTCAGACGAACTAAATTTGCCAACAGTGAAACAGATGCTAACATTAGTATGTACACATACAATAAAAATAAAACTTATTACCAAATTATTTACAACGTGGATATTCACAGGCATGATACAAGGAAATGTAAAATCAGACTACCAGAAAGAATAAATCCAATAAACAAAAACAGTTTACTCTATAAAGAGATGAATTTTTACAATGCGTTGCCGGAAACCATGAAAATTATATTATGTAACAAATAAAAAATAGCCTGCAAGAACCATATAAAATACATGAGTATGTTATATCAAGTAGTATTTAACATTAGTTGTGACATCGTCTCTAGAAATAGCGTGAAACTCTTAGGTGTTTATCTAAACGCAGATCTCTCACTCAGATCCCAGATAAACAAAATAGTAAGCGCAGGTCTCTTTGACCTGCGTCAAATTAAATCCAGATGTTGGTAAGCTCATACGCTGTGTCACGACTCGATCACTGCAACGGCATACACTCAAGTCTTCCCAAAATATACACTGACAGACTTCAAGGAGAAACTTATAAGTAAATGGACAAACTGGTGATAGATCCGTTGTTACGTCTATTTCTTTACCACATATGACGCAAGTAACAGAAAGAGGTTATAACAGAGCTCTCAGTGGCAGGACTCTATACAGCTATACACACTTATATTAAAATTATCGATGATTGGTGACAAACCTACATTAATTAAGGATTTATACAAATCGAAGTAGCATAATCGCTCAACATTACTTTTAAGTGAACATCCCAATAAAGAAACAAGTCTCGACTGCAACAGCAGAGAAAGATAACGCCATCGAGAATCTACCGAACATCCAAGACACAGAGATGTGCCGGGGTTCCGGAGATAGCGGCTGGAGGATATTACAAGAGAAATCTTGTTCCCTCGCCCACTGCGAGGAATGTAATTTGAATTCAACTCCGATTGATATTCGGATACAGAAGGACGGGTTTGTAGGTGATTGTTTTATTTGTAAAGACGTCGTGTTCATTTGCCATTACTACAATACATAAAACAATTCCACTCACGACTCAACAAACTGACAACAGGTTTGATGGTGATATACTAAACCAAGGTAATAAATAGTACAATACAATAATAACAACGTTATAACTGGTATATTATACTACTACATGCGAAATGCGTTTCACATGTGACTTTCTTCAATGAGAAACTCCCGTGAATTATTTTAAAAAATAAATACAATATTCACCGTCTTACTTAAACGACATTGATGACGTCCCATAGTTGTCAATTTATCAGAAATTGCGTCACAATCGGGTTAGGAAGATGTCAGAGGAGTTTAGATCTGTTTGTTTTTTTAAATCCTTTTTTTAAACCTATTATCAATTGTAAGAATAACCATATACAATAAATCATACATATTGAGAATCGGGTTTTGTTGTTCTATATGAATAAATATTTTTAAAGATATTTGGAGTACCGTATTTAGCTTTGGGGCGTGTTGCGCTTCCTCGTTCTTTTTAAGTCAACTTTTCGGACAACCTTGCTGTCTCCATCATCAAGGCAGAGTGTGGAGAAATGTAAGTTTAGAACGTAGGAGTAATACCACGGTGCAGTAGTTAATCCTCTTTAATGCGGGCTATTGAGGTCAATTCCGGAAATACACTAAAAACCGGGATACCAAGTAATTACCCGCCGTCCATTATGTTGATTGATGAACCACGATACATTATAATATCTGACTTTCTTCGGTGATCAAAATATGTATATTTGGAAAGAAACAGAATAATAAAAGCTCTACACGAAGATGACACACTCAACGTGGGGTTCTCAGTTATTAAACGTCGGATATTTATCGAAGCGTGCATCTAAGTTGTTTTTTTTTTGTAAAAGTTTAAAGATTAGTCAGGCATCGGTAGTCAAACACAATAAGAATCAAAAGCTCCGGTTAATTTAAATTGAGTTTGCGTTTAATAAATTAAGAATAAATAAACGATATTTCATATGTTTACCTACTGTTAGGTTTAAATGCACTATGAGTTTGAGTTTGAGAAAATGTTCTTTAACTTGTATGTGACTGGAAGGGTACCCGGGTACACTTTTCGGGTTTCAACCAGTAAGTCTAATCGGCTGAAACTTCCTGACATCTCCACTATAGAGGAAATTAACAATTCGACTCAGTTCTTGAACTTGGGGAAGTGGATGGGAATTTCACCCAGTACCATTTTTTCTTGGAGTTTCTAGTTCAATAGGTGATTCAAAATAGTATTAAGGATGCAGGTGATGTACTTTGAACACAACCGTACATCATATTTAGCATTTAAAATAAGATAAAATGATAAACAAATATGTACAAGCTTAAAATTCCATATAAAACACATGAGGGTACCCGAGTACCCTTGCAGTCATGTTAAGGTGTAGTTTTCTTCAGTCACATAAGGATTAAATAAAATTACTTTCCCAAAACTTTTTGGGAATGAGAATATTTGAAAAGAATGTAAAAGGAGTCGCGTAAACGGAAAGAAAAAACTTTAACTTACACTTTGTGCCTCCGGTAAATCTCTTTATACTACTGGGCAAATCTTCTTTATCTTATATGTCGACTGTGTTCAGGTAAAAGGCGTTATTCCACTTTTTTGCAAGAAAACTTAGACCTAGTGGTTTGAACCACTGTCGCAAATCTTATGCCTAACGCCACTATGATTTTTTACCATTACCATTTAATTACATTAGTAATCGCCCCCGTTGACCACTGAGTCTCGGTCCGCTTCAGCAATTGATACAATTATTAGCAGAGGAACAATAATTATTGCCAACGGAATTGCTAATTATTATTACTATAAAAAACGACTTCGGTTTATTTAAATTATAAATGACAAATTGAATCTCTATAAGTAGACAATTCTGCTAACCACTGATATAAATCTGTATTCACGAATCCTACGTGGATTATTTTTTATCGGAAAATTGTTAAATTATTAAGCGAAAATTTACAGAAAAGGATATTTGAGAGGTTCCTTATATTACGAGTATTATATAAACACAACAGTGGATAATATAATTTGAGTAAGGAGGGTGCTCCTGAATTGATTATTTTTGAAAATACAGTATTTATTTCATATTCGCAAAAAGCATTTACTTTGCAGTTGCCATATTTATAAATAAAACAAATAAACTTTGTTTTTAAACAAAGTTTATCTGTTTTATTTACAGTATTTATTGCTTAGGTGCAGAATTAAGCGCATTTGGGGTGAAACGTCACTAAATTAAAACATATTTATAGTATTATTGATGATCTAAAAATTTACAAAACAATTACCAATCTTAATGATTGTTACGTATTCCAATTGAATCTTGTAAACGATAACTTTCGCTAGATTAAAAATCATTAACAATATTAACTTAAAAAGAGTTAAATAAAGGATCTGGGTATAATTTTTGACAGTAAATTAACTTTTGTTCCTCATATAAGAAATGCTTGTTATTTTGAGGACAGTAGACTTTAAATTATTGAATTCATTTAAATTCATACCGTTGGTTATCTAATCTAAGTACAATTCTACAATCTGGGCTCCATTTTATAATATTCACCAACTTAAAATAGAAAGAGTGCAGCATAAGGATTTATTAATTATAAGTTATGTATCCCAATTGTTGACCTTGATTACGTATATTTAATGAACTTGCTTAACCTCACTGATTTATCATCAAGACGCACAGTGAGCGATTTAATATGTCTCTTTAAAATAGCGAATGGCAGATTGGACGCCCCGGATCTAACGAGCCTTATTACCTTGCAGTACCTACCCGTGATACTACAAACAATTATTTTGATAATTCTCCCATTCAAAAGACTGCATAGACTTGGTAATAAATATGGTTCAATAGATGTTTACCGTTACAGGGTAAAATCTAGCTTACTTGAATGTTTTCAATAGAACACAAAGGTTATTGTTATTATATGTATAAACCTACGCTATATTTATCATTAAATACTAACTTTTCTCTTAATGTTATATTCTACCCATCTATTGTACTCCTTTATTTAAAAAATGTATTTATGTAAAAGCCTTAAAGGCGTTAATAAAATAAAATAAAAAATAAAATTATTAATAACTTGTTATCGAGCGTGAGTAAGGATATAGCGATTCACCTGATCTAAACGTAGATAATTATAGCCTTTTATAAAACACCACGTTTTACAGGCATGGAGCCGGTTACGTATATGTAGTAGATGCCTTTACGGTACGGTAATCTCTAATTATATAACGGAATGGTATAGTCTTAGAGTATATAGAGTGGTATCAATCCAAGGCAGTGTAGTCAGTTTTTGATGATTTTTACCTGACTCGGCGGACCTGGGCGTGGCTAAGACCAAGGCTAGGGTATTTATACATCCGTTCATATCACATATCGACATAATGTTTTTGTTTATTCGTATAACCACTTTTTCACAGTATTGATTTATCAACAAAAATATAGCATTTAACCTAAAAAACCGTTTAGTCGTGTCAAGTTTAGTGGCATAGTAAAAAATGTGGGCGGAGTCCCGCGGTGACCCAGGAGCCCAAGATCATTGTGACAGTACATAGAAGCGGTGTATTATATTTGCTGTCTCTTTCTCGTTCATGGTGTACGAGGTAAAAACCCGGAGAAAGTGATTTATCGCAAGTTTGTATCGGTTGGGTAAAAATAATTAGCTCTCTCTCCATACATGGTGTCTCCAAGGGTATAGTTAATATAAGACTTGATCGTTAAGGCAACCTAGTACCCAAAACAGGGGGTTTGCCCAAGAATCGCATTTGAATTAATTAAATAAAAATATCAAATGCTTTCCGAGGATGTACTCAGGATGTACCTAAATAATATGTTTTTTAGATTATTAAAAAAACTGTCCGTTACCGTTCACATTCTTACCGTAAAACGATTTTTTAAATTTCAAAATCATTTTTCAGAGACAACATAAGCGGCAAGGACCACATTTTATTTTTCTATACGATGAATTAGTATTGAAAAGATTTGCAGTTAAAGTAATATGTTCATCAGAATTCATTGAAATGAACACCTCGTGCAAAACACTTTTCTAAGGCTGCTACAGCAGACTCGGTCCTATGCGCCTCCTATACGCCTTGCGGTGAAAATTATTTATTTTATTCGATATGTTTACCTCGAGAGTCGGCGGATAGAGACGTCAGATCTGCGTATATCGTCAGCGCGAATTCTTAATTTATTTTGACGAATATTTGGTGAAATTTTATGTTTAAAATTTTGACTTCAACTACATCCGTAAATAAAGAATTCAAATTAATTTGATCTTCCCACATATTTTTGGGAACGTTCCTCACCAATTTTGTTTCTAGGGTGGTGTGTCATTTTAGGCTATTTTAAAACAGATGCCATAATAAGATGACGTTACGATGGTGTAGCAGGGAATCAGTAAAGATGACATGAAGCCATCGTATAGCGAATGAATGGCGTTGATGCTTTTTACTTAATTAACACGGCATTGAATAAACAGTAACCATAAAAAAACGTATTAACCATAAGATCTACTGGTGCGTATAATAATATTAGATGTAAAGTCTCCTAATATTGTAAAATCCAAGAAAACCGTCTACACAAGACCCAAGAAATCTCATAAGATCTATTGTCTCAACTTTATTCCGAGTAAATGCAATCAAAGCCGGAATCTATTGCCTCCCACGAAACAACAGGTCGAGATTTAGATCATTACTATGAAAACATAAAAATGTGTTTGATAAAACTTTCTTATTAAACGTCTCCAATTTATTTACTTCTGCCATTTCATTCGCGATGGAGCGCGTTCGCGAGAGTAAATTAAAAAAGCATCCCGGCACTATATCAAAATGGGAATTCAAGAGTTTGCCATCCGGAGAGGTTATAAGTAATGCATGGACTTTTTAGTGTGTTTGGCTGTTTTACTTGCAGCCGAGTGTAGAGGAAGATATCTCCTCCGGAATAAGTTGATCCTTCATGAATATTTGATGAGCCCAGCCGGCGCGCGCGTATTGTTCGCGGGAAGTTTCCGAATTTGTTTGCTCTAAAGCCGCATTGAATCATAAGCCAGCCAACCGCCAGCCACCCATCCTTCCCTCCCGAACCTCGCGCGTTTCCCAGCAAAGCCACACAAGTGGAAATGCTACACTAAAATCCTTTCATCTGAATCGTATTATGTGATTTAATCCAACTAGCTGGCGGTAGTCGTGAAACGAGGGAAAGCACGACATACAATACATACCCTCGTATAGGCGTACCAGTTATAATCTATGTCTTTCTCATAAAAACGAAGAATGAGAGGTTACAACTGAGCTCTCAGCGGCAGGTTCCTAACATGTGAATGTTTGATATGTTATCAGTACAAATATACTGAAGAAATATACACCAAAATAATAGCATGGCAGTTAATGGAGATAAGGTTAGCTACAAGACAAAGAATCCTAATTTTATTAATATTTATCAAACCTGCAATATACGAGTACAGGTTAGACTATTTAAATAATAATTAAAATAACAAAATTAATATGGAATAAAGATCGTTGATACAAAAAGTAAAAAGGCTGTGATATTGCGTTTAGTGAAATTTCACATTCGGAATCTAATACATAAACATAAAAGAACATTGATTACTGATTTAAATGAACCAATAAATAAAATAATAACACATTTCGAATTTATCCGACTGTCCGCTCTGAATGAGATTTAAAAATAATTAAATTAGACTGTTGGCAACATTTTCCTGGTACGTATTAGATAATAAACGCGTTCATCAAACGATCGATCACTTTTACTATGTATTCATTCCATTGCAAAACGGAAATCGCAATTTCAAACTAAAATCAAACAACCGGCGTGCGCAAATAAAATTTATTTAATTAATTGTGTCATAACCCATAAAACATTAAATAAAATTATATGCCGTATATTTGCGGCACGTTTCAGAGTGGTAGATACGTAATTATCGCGCTGTTGAAAGACGATCATTCAGAATCGAAAAGTTGCCTAAATGGCTTTAGCCGTGTTTGGTAACCAGATCTGAATAGCCAGGTACTTCCCAACCTTCCTCTTCCCCATCTCCTTCCTCACCCCACTACCTTTAGCTTCACAAAATACCCCAATTGGGGATCCCATAGTCTCACTGGCTGTAGACGGTTGTGATCAGTTGGGACTCTTGTGTGGTATTCACTTTAAAAAAAAACTTTATTTTTTTAAATCATTCCTTTTTTTCGGTACGAATGTTTGAAATGAATAGAGATAAAATAACGATTTAACCCATACAAGGCTCGATTCAGAAACAAATTATTCTAAAAACGTGATTGTATAAATAAGTACCACGAATCAATTACCAGCAAATTATTCCGAAGAATTTTAATTTATTTGCGTAGCACACAGATTGAGCACACAACCAAATCTTTGATGTTCTATTTGAATCTAATTTTTAAATTTTGAATTTGTTTATTTATGTTTTCACAAGTCAAACGTTTGAAGAAGAAATCTGAATGTTTATATAATTATTTCGCAAAGATGTTAGTGCCACGTAGGTGTGATTAAATAATGTCAGTTATATTGAGGATTCATCGAATATTTACCCTACTCGCGGCTGAAGGTTACTTCATGAGAATCGTTAGTCACGAGCGTTGAAAGCGTATTTTAATTACAAAAATGTTGGTAGTATCCAGTAATTGATTATTTTAACCACAACTACAATCGGTAAACTCATAATATAAAAAATAAAATTATTAAAATATGTATTTTTCAGATTGCATCATTTACTTACGTGTCAAGATGCTGTTTTTTGTAGGTACAAACGAAGACGCAATTTCGTGAGAGAATGTCATCAAGGTTCTTATTCTCCTTAGGTACAAGTCATTAAAAACATTACCAATTAGTTTTTGGTTGCAGGCTATTATTAATTTGTAATAATTTATTCGAGAAATCGCTTTTTTGTTCCATTGTGGTGATGTCAAAAAACGGCACTAAATAAATTCGTCAACTTAAAGTTATTAATTAATTTTAGCTTTAAAATGTCATGTGAAGAGTCAAAATAACAGAAGAGTATGTATGAGACGATGTATGAATGTAAATGAAGCAAGAAGTGTGTGCCAAGACAGAGTTGTATGGCGGTCCGTCCTCTCTGTCTACCCCTGCGGGGAAACGGCGTGATGGTTAGTTAGTTTAGCTTTGAAAGTTTTCAAGCTGTATCCTAAATATTCGCAAACTGTAG
Organism: Drusus annulatus; assembly: GCA_022651775.1. Taxonomy (NCBI): domain Eukaryota; kingdom Metazoa; phylum Arthropoda; class Insecta; order Trichoptera; family Limnephilidae; genus Drusus; species Drusus annulatus. The sequence goes on along the minus strand of JAGWCC010000398.1, from coordinate 485,540 downwards.
CATCTGTTTTCAGGTTGTTAAAAAAACTGTTCGGTACGTATGGCTATATTTATTATTGTATTAGAGTATAAATTTCATATATGCATCATCAAAAGCATGAGAAATACATGTTGTGGCCTAGAGCTAAAACCACAAGAAAAGTTGATTTTTTCAGTAAATAACCAAACTCTTAACATAATATAATTGAAAGGTAAACAAGGCGACAGTGCAGATGAAATTCAGAAAGTCATTTTAAATAAAAAAAATTCACATAAAATTTGCAAACTGTAAGAATCTTTTCATAATGAATGTCGAACGACAGATTACTTCATTGCACGATGTGCAACAAAGCGGATAGTAGAAATGTATAATTTGAAACAATGTAAACCTTATTAACCTGTATTTTACTACGGGTGATAGCGTGCCGGTAGGAGTAATGAAATATCATAGGATGTCAGAAGGCAATATTAAAATACATAACAGCAAGTTTTATCCCAAACACTGTGTTTTGTGACAACTTCGTATGTTAGGAGCTTCGTGACAGTAGCGGAAATAATACTTTATGAAAATAATATTAGTCGAAGTTCTGGTTATGGGGGCGTTTTTTCTTGCATCGTGTTCGGTAAAATGTGATTTTGTGAAGATTATTAAAAAAATAAACGAAACGAAATGAATTTGTACAAATAACCTTTCAAATTGAACGAATACTGTCAGAATCAGAAGTTATTTTTTGTAAATGTAACTTCGGCTTCTTCAATAAGATGTTAACCACATAAGTAACTTTGGTGTCATAGAAAAAAGTAGCATGAAACATAAATCATATCATACATAACCGAATTTAAAGTACACAACGCAAATTTTTGAGCATGATTATTATTTTCGGCAGCTTACATCTGAGATAAACGAAAATAATACGAGATGTTTTCAACATCAACAAGTCAACTTTGAATCAGGTAAACTGAAGCAACGTCAGTTTGAAAGGCCAGGTGGTTAATTTAAAGACCTGGCAAAAAATACTTACTGTAAAGAAAAGTAGGAACAGAATTCTGGCCACTAATTCAGTAGCCATAGAGAATTCATCTTGACTGACTACTACTCTAAACAAATAATGGGCATAATCGAGATTTTTTAAATAATTAAAAATATTTTTAGTAACTCTATAGATAATCGACTCCTAAATCGATTAATCGAATTAACCGAATGAAAATTCTAGACAGTTTGCTAAAAAAACGGTTACGACATCAAAATTCTGGCGTATTTCAGTGTCTCAGAATCGGATGTTTCGTTTATCCAGCATAACATTTTTTACTGTTGAAATGCAACGACTATTATCGCACCCATTATAAATGATTTGTCAGCAATTGAAAACTTACTCAAACGTTGCCGCGTTTTTATTCTACGATGCCATTAAATTATTAGCACAACTTAAAAAGTTAATCATTTTTTTTAACGTTTCGGCAGTTTTTGTAAAATTAGCAAACTAAAGTAGTTCATTCCATTGACCCAAATTAAATTCGGAATATTTGCATACGGGTATTGATTTGTATTTTTAGATTTGACAGTGGTAATTCACAGTTAATTACAATTACTTTTAAGACTCAATATCACTACGTTTTACTAACTTCTTTGGTCTTCTAGTAAACGACCAGAAAAATATAATTACGCTGTCGTTAACGAGACAAAAGTAATAACATTCAAATACAAGACCAAAAGCAAGTGGGTTCGAGGACTATACAAAAAGTAACAAAATCGAATAGAGCACATTAAGGGAACCTAACTCGAATCCTATTTAATATAGAGACGTTCCGTAGCTGGACAAACACGAGCATCACTCAATTACACGGTCTAAAGCTGGGGGCTAGGCGAAGCAACTTCGGCCGCTCTGTCCGGTCCCCCTCGGCTGTTGGGTCAAATGAATGGAATGATAGAAATCATAATGAGCGTGTTCGGGCCACAAAACGGTCACGACATCCAATTTATAGCCCGGCTATCGGAGGAGCCGGCCGCGGTGGGAAATTACATCGGCTTGCGGTGCCCGGTGTCTGGTGCCTAGTACTGCCTAGTGCTCGGTGCCTCCTATAGACGGGGCCCCGGCCAGAGTAGTATTCTGTGCCGCGGATCTCTCGGTGTACTTCTTTGTATTCTGCGCCCCCGGGATCCGCTAAGATTAAATCATTTATGTAAACGAGTTTTGTGTGCCCGTGTTTGTTGCTCATCATTCATTATATATTGGTTGCGATTTACCTATTATATAAAATTTAAAACGCAAAAACATTATAATACTGCCGCTCAGAACTCCATTATAACATCTATTTCTGCAAAATTTGCCATTTATGAGAAAAAGGGGGAAAGGGTTACAACGGTTCTTTGTAGTGTAGGCTTTAGTTATCGTAACTAGAATAAACTTAAATTTATTAAATATATTGGGAGTGTAAGTATTTACTCATTAAATTAAAGTGTTTCTCAGACTACTACAAGGTAGATCCAAATACGGTTAGATAAATAAAATACCTAGTAGGGTAATATATCGATGCCCGAAAGGCAAAAGGGCTGAAGCGCCATTTTGGGAAGTTTACACCAGAGCACTTTAAAGTATTTTTATTTTACAATAAAATTCATAGGTCTTCAGTACCTGGTTGGATTGAAAAAAATAAGTTGACTCAGCTCTTTCACAGTCACTTTCACTTTCTAAGGTAATGCTCACATTGACCTGATGCGACAAAAAACTTTTAAGAGTCCCAAACTTGTGTCGCTTGAGTCAAGCCTTCTCCCAAACGGTAAGTATTTTAGATGGCCGAATTGGCACAAAAGTCTTCAGAATCAAACGAGAGTCATAGCATTCGATGCAGAAAAAAACTACATATTCAACTGATATACCCTTTTGCCTTTTCACCGTCGATATAATAGCAAGCAGTGCTATTTTGCAAACTAGATTTTGGTTTACTCTTGTATAAAAATCCCTATCACGACACTGAAACCGGAATTCTATGATTCGTTTATGAAAATCTTTATTTACTGTTTACACAAAACTAATGAGCGCTGAACAAATAAATGTCGACAGAAGCATCCGTAATCTAGAGTTATTATGCGCAACCATTAGAAAAAAAAAAGAAAACATTTTAATGGAAGTCTTAATTAGCCGAGTTCAGTTGAGCGTTGACACGAGATCGTTAAGAGATATTTAGTGTGGTCACACGTGACCTTAGCTATCTCCGCCAGACAATAAGGGGAGACTCGAGCACTACCAGACTCGAAGCCATTAAAGAAAAACTTCGCTATAAAACAAACGACTAGTTACGCGATAATTTTAAAGCCAGCTCATTAATTTGTATGGCATTTTTGGAGCGAGTAATCCGGGCGATGTAAATTTCGGCCGCCACATTTAACAGGCCGAATCTCGATAAAATAATTGACAATGGTAAATGCTGACAATTTTGCCTCTGGCTGCCGGCCAACACTGTCAGCGAGAACATTATAATCATTTATAAGCTACGGCCCTTGTGAAGTTGCGTGCTGTTTGTTTGTTTGGCGGCCATGTGTGATATTCTGTCACCGAAGCGAGGGCCGCGCGAGTGTCCTCTCCTCTGGTCCGCTGCCAAGAGACGCGGCAGACGGAGATGGGGCTAAGCGACGTGATTCGCGTCAACGGACTCTTTGTCTTCGCCTTCGCGAGATAATTGCTGCCGCCCAATATTGATGGGAGATTAAACTTTCTATTTAATCAAACACTGCTACTTTTTATACATCACTTTAATTTCAAACAACACGCCAACCGGTTTCGGCACAACAGTGCCTTTGTTAGGACGGGCAGGTATAATCTAAATCAAAGAAAGAGAAACTATGAAGATTTATTTTTTTGTGGCAATGATCAACACGTAAAATTCGTAAAATCAAAGTGAATAAAAGTTTATCACATGTTTATATAAAAATGACTAAAATTGGTGCGGATTGACATCTTTGCTTCTATACCCTTCATGTTATAATAAACACATTGAATAATTAATCCACTAAGTTACTATGAGTTGTACTATACTAACGTTATGTTATGTTACTTCAAGATCCTCACTTTATGTTGAGCGTTTTTATTTAGTTAATATTTTTAATAATCAAGTAAAAACACTGAAAAGGGTTTTCTCGTGAACAAAGGAGCATGTCTCAGGATTCGTTTGAAAATAAAATATTTTCAAACGAATCCGTAGTTGAATTAACCTATCAAAATACATTTCCACACACTAAACACTTCGATTTCCGTAAAGCAATATAATGAATATTCATAAATGAAACGTTTCAATTTTTTATTACAATATACGTGAATCATTGAAAAAAATCTTTGTAAAAATTGTAGAACACCATTTTATATAATTAAATAAATTTAGCATTATTATTATTTGGTTCTGCTAGTTTTAGTTTTTAGTGACAGCTGTTTCGGCGTTTGTTAATGGTCTTAAACGCCGAAACAGCTGCCACTATAAACTAAAACTAGCAGAACTAAATAATAATAATATTTAATTTAATTTAATTAAATTATTAAAAAATATATATATACATATAATTTTTATTTTATTTTTTATTACGCTTTTTCGATAGAATAGCATCGAGTAAAGATATTGAGAAGAGTTACTGGTGAATTAAGAAAGCATGTCGATATTTTGTTAAAAATAGTCAACTTTCAAACATTCTTTATTTATTTACAGCTGTTAAAGGCTTTATGCACAAATATTTTTTTTAAACAAAACAAAAAAACAACCTACTCATAAACAGTGCAAAAAATATTATACAAGAAAGAAAAAATAATATTGAATAACAGGCACATCCAGAGTCAAATAGTTTTTATATTTGAAATTATTATTAAGCTGATTGCTTAACGCTGTTGCGCTTTGTTGCAATTATGACTAAATATTTCGCTTTCCGTAAAGCAATGCCATGAATATTCATAAAATGGGTGAAACATTAAAATTTACATACGTACACGCCAATCATCGCGAAAATGATTTATTTTTCAAGCGTGTTTGTACGAATTCATGGATGTAGAAAAAGACCGGCATAAATGCATAATGGATATCATGCAACGCCGGCATCCGATATAATTGTAACTGGTAACGAGCAAGACAGCCCATCAATTCCCAGCGCATGATTACCACCTTTAGTGGCAGAAAACCTGCAACAAGGCAAAAAAAGCTCTCTGGGCTGTTTTAAAATTCACAAAGTCCCAGCCCGCAATAGGTCGAGGCCTTTAGCGAGGAACGAAGAGTGAAGAGTGCCGGCGGGAGTAGGTGTTCGTCAAGTGGCGAGCGGCCGCGGGGTCTGTACGTAAGATTACCTGTGGTGGACAAGGATAGAGTGGGACGAAATCTAGCGACCTTTATTTCCAAAATGATTGCCCAATTTCAACAATTCACACCGGCGAACTTTTATCAAAAATATTAATCATGCGATAAGATACCGCAAGAGAAATCTAACGAAAAGGGAGATTTAAAATACCTGCCTATTCAAATATAAACCAAGTTGTTTTTTTTTTTTATTGAAATAAATATTTAAAAATGGGAAATGATTAATTATATTATATTTTATATTCGTAAAAAGCATTAACTTTGTGGCTTGCCATATTTATAAATAGAACACATACACTTTGTTTTTAACCACTTTTTTATTTAATATTTTGTCTACCGGTAAATATAAACTTCAAAATCTTTGTAAAATGAATACTAATATACATTCTCCAGATACTTCAAAACATACATTTTTTGATCGTGTACAGAATTTATCTCCACATATGTTTCTTCCAGAAGAGATGAAGTTATTATCTAAAGATTAATTTAATATTGTCCTGATGATGGAAGGGTACTTCCGAAACCGGTAGACAAAATATTAAATAAAAAAGTGGTTAAAAACAATGTGTATGTGTTCTATTTATATATTATATTTGTTCAGATCGGGTTTCGAACCCACTTACCACTCTGCCACGGAGGTCATCAAGGTTGTTTGAATATGTGAGAAGTACAAAATGTAACAACTAACCTTATAATATAATCCAACTCAAAGCGAGTAGTTTAAACAAGTTCTTTCAAGTCAGAATAGAAAAATGATAGTCAACTTAATCAATACGCTGCCTTATTGGGTTTGTAGATAAACAAAACACCGTGCGGTTTGCACAATACGTCGGATCATTAAATAACATCTCAATACCGTTCTGTTCACCTTCGCGATAAAACGGACATTAATTAAAATTCATGTTATGCGCTTTGAATGCATATCGCAAGAGGCGACAGGTAAAGAGGACCACATTTATGGTCGGGCGATTAAACATTGCAGTAATGTGAGAAACGACGGACGGATTGATTATGCTAATGGAGGGTTTTTAAGCGAACGAAACGCCGGCACATCATTCTCGGATAGACTGGTAATGATGCTCGGAGGACATTAACTCGCCAAAAAGAAACGCAGTGTTACATTATTAAGGCACGAGAATCCGGCCCCTGACTATTTCGGGCAATAGTACGAAAGTTTAAATTTTAAAGAGAGTCATAAAAAGTCACCGCGATTACGCTTACACTGACCGGAATCAAGATTATAGGTGTTTAAACCTTGTAATGATTGCCTACAGGTATTATCTCGACTCAATGCTGTATAACATATAGTAAATTATAAACAGTTTTTATCTGAGTGAGAAAGAGAGCCGTATAAAAAGTAACCGCGTTTGCAGCAGAATTTATAGGAAAAATCCATAAATTGTAATTTTGATTTGAAAGTCTTCTACGACGTTATAATTAACGAAAATGATTGTCTATCTAAACGTTTTATGAATATTAAAATGAGAACTTAATACATGTCCGTTTTTACATTTATGTTTCTTTCCACAACTGCAGATAGCCCTGTGGGTGAGATATATCAAAACCTGGCAAAACCCAAACATTCAAAATAGATCTATCTTTTAGGGAGTCCAACTCACAAAACCTCGCCTCATAGACGAATACGTAGACCGTTACAGTTCATCATCAGGCAGACGCGATGATGTGCACTGTGTGATGAAGGAATCGCAACACGGTCCAATAACCCAATAGTTCAAAAAAACAAAATAATAATAATAAGAATTGGTTGATTTATATAACGCCGTTTTCGTGACAGAAATATCACCTCAAGGCGCTTTACAACATAATCAACATAATATTAAAACTAGAACCTAATATTAACTTATGGCCAATACTTATAACTGATGACTTAGAACTAACATTAACAAATATTTATAATGATTGTTGCCCGTGCTGTCGGACCTAAGGGTAGAAAAAACGGAGTAAGTAATAGTAAACTATATAACTCGTTTTAACTATGTATAGCACTCGGACTGAGTGATCAAAACTCTAGCGAAACAAATTGACGTTATTGTGGTTAAGATAATTTAAAAATGTGAGTCTTTAGTTTTGCTCTGAACTCAGTTGAGCTGTCGATCTTTCGCAAATGAAAAAAAATACTGCTCATTTATTACCCATCATTAATTAAAATATTACGGAGTTTGTAAATCGACTAAAGCAAAATAAAGACACACTTAAAAGAGATGAAAACTGAACTGACTCAATCGCGTGATTTACATTACTATGGTTCACTATTCACTGGTACACATTGCGCTTTGTGGATTAAATACAAAGGAAAGTGGAGCGCACTGCACGGAAGGTGCATAATAAATGTTTTTTATCATGCGCGGGATTCATTCAATGCAGTTACACAAAGAATAGCGTATTTACTGTACTGCTTTTACATGAGCACTGCAGCTGTCACTGGGAAGAAAGGAGGCAAAAATAACGATATGATTTCTACCATATCACCACAGATCACAGATAACTTTTGAATGATATAGAATCTTTGGTACATATTACCGTCTATAAATAAAATGATTCTACAAGCAATATTAATCGAAATGATAATAATAATTTCTTTATTAAATTCCTTATACATGACAAACTTTTAAATTTAATGCATATAAGAAATAAGATTTAATTTTTAGAAAATAAATATAAATTAAAGTACCATGTAGATACGCAAGAAAAAAAATCAGGCAGTAGTGATGATCGGGTCAATGAGGAGAAACTCTTTCAAGAATCAATAGGATTTCACTTCTGAATCTCTCCTCACTGGCATGAAATAAGTGTCGATATCGAGATCATTATTATTGCTAAACTATTGAACGAAATTATTTGGTTTTATTTTTTCCTCTAGAAACACCGTGTAGATTAGGAAAAAACAGTATTAAGATTACTTAGTGTTTGTATTGTATGGAGAGATTTTTTTCTTCGTAATGAATAAGACAACATAATTTGTAAAGAAACACTGTAATTCAATTTATAAGAAAAAACCTCGGTGTATTCTTTAAAAAGCTTCCAAGGAGGAAGAAGAATGGAAGGATTCCGTTGAGTGAGTGGGAGGGGAAGAACGTATGTCAGGAGAGGAGACGGTCCCATACGGCTGGTATTAGCGGGTTACCTTACAGATTTGCAGGGTAATAAATCTTCAGCTCGTAAATCAAGCAGCGAGAGAATGTTGGCGGATTCCGCCTCTTTGCGGTTCGGTGTTCAATGTTCGCAGTTTTAGTTTTATTTTAGTTATTTGTACATTTGAGTTTACAAAAGAACTAATTATAACTCATATATTATACTACTTGTCAAAAAAATAAATAACACAAACTCAGTTCTCCATTCCTGAAGAGATATGGAGATTTTTTACAAAATAAATTAATCTAAGAATTTCAGTTTATTAAGAATGTGTTTATGCTCCTGAAAAACGGTTTAATAACAATTGGAATAATAAATTATAGACGGGAAAGCAGTGTAGAGCAGCAGATTGTCGCGGTAGAGCGAAGAAGCGAAGGTCGTGAAGATACATCGACGATAATGCAAGATTTTTTTAAAGGTTTATTCTACAAGGAAAAGAATCCGCAACGCCGAGGCAATAACATTTTCGCTATACTCATACTTTAAACATCCCATTGACCTTTGGTACATTGTCACCGTTTTGCTGCCAGGGTCAGCCGCCGTACAGATCGCGATGGCAACATGCAGCTGGAAGGTAGTACGGCGCTGTAGTTCTGCAGGCGACAACCGACGTTAATTGCAAGCAAACTGAGAGAGGCTCTAATTACAAGCTAAGTGCACGCCGGGGTTAACCTCGCTGCCCCGCAGAAGTGTCAGACCCGGGCCAATAAGGAAACTTGCATCCGAGATAAGGTAAACGTGTATCTCCGGTAATTTGTTGCGCTCCGATAACATCTACCCGATAGGCTGATGGTGATGCGACCACGATCTGGAGAACAACCGGCCGACACTCAATTCCAAGTATTTATTTATTCACAGAAGGTGCTTCGTAAACGTTTAAATTTATTAAATATGGTCCGATTTTAGAAAAAAATACAATTCTAATTCATAACTATAGCGATAAAAAGAATTGTGATATCTGAAGCAGCAAAAACGCTCAAACGGTGTTCTTAGCATAATACAATTTTGCACAGATTTTTTTGTATGTCAATAAATTCTACGTCAACGAAAATATTTTCAGCTTGCAAAGTAATTTCCATCGTGAGCTATGGAGCTTTCAAATATCAATTTATCAATCAAGAGACTATATTGTGTGATATTAACATTTTTTTTTTGGGCGAAGTCGGTGGTAAAACTAGTAATAGAAAGCAAAAACAGCCCAGAAGAATGAAATCACTGTCTTCAGAAGTTTTGTTTAGCGGAACTTTTAATAAAGATAATGCCAAGGTGTTCTCCGAAGATAAATAATAATGAACAATCTCGAAAGACGGGTTTAAGTTCATACACGAAAGTTTAAAATTGAAATACATATTTATTAAGCGAGGGGTATCATAAATTTATGGGGTTTCCGAGTGGAGAGGCAAAGAGGAGGGGTGAAATAAATCGTGTGTGTCCGTAATGGCGGTATCAGTACCTACCGCCCGACTAACTACCAGGCGGAGCAATCAGGATAAGTGAAGCGCGAGGATCGCATAAGCGGCGAGGAGGTATCTCGAACCCCGCGCCAACCACCCGACCAACACTAACGTGGTAGGCAGTAGGCACTGCATGCACTATTCACTTTACCCTGACTAGGAATATTTTAAGTTGTATGCAGTTCTTAGGGAATGAAGCAACCGCGATAATCGTTGACTCATTTCTATCATTTCACGGACAATTAATTCACACATTAATAATTTCAAATACATCACAAACATTATTTTAACACATTTAAGAATCTAAACAGTTTTGTTTAATTTTTTATGTGTTGCAAGCAGGTACAATCTGCATCAATTAGGAGAACTTTTAGAAGAATCAAAACGATTTCCATTTTGAATTTCTCCTCACGGACGCAAGAAGTATCGATATCAGAAGGGATTCTGAATAGTAACAATATACGCCCTCCCACCGTCAGAACCAAGGTACGTGGTTCCTACAGATGGGTAGATATATTTGCATATTGCTTTCGCCTTGCTTACTCTGACCCGATTCCAGATGATCGGTGTTTAAACCTTGTAATGATTGCCTACAGGTGTATTTTCTTGACTCAATGCTATATAACATACAGTAAATTATAAACAGTTTTTATCCGAGTCAGTAATAATTATTTAATCAGTACTTACTCACATTATTTAACGTTTTGTGGCGTGCTGCAAACGATTATGAAACAGAAAAATAAACACAAACGCTGTTTCACTAACATTTAGTTTAACAGCATATTCTGAAAGCAGAAATACATACATTAACGACAAATACCTGCATTCACCTCACTAAATAACACGTATGAATGCACAGCGCCGCAGGGCGTCTAAAGAGTTCTAAGTTAACCGATCATATGCGGCGCTTTCGGCGTTCTGAAAGACGCGCTGCAGGGACAGAAGAAAACGAAGCTATTTCCACGCCCGAAACGAGGCGCTTGAGACGTTCTTTCCGCGAAGTCAAGCACCGCAGGAGTTCTATAGAAGCGGAGAATGAGATAAAACCATCGCGGGTACACGGCTCTTGAGACCTTCTCAATTTGTATGTGCTCCTGGGGGTATAGAACTCGGCGCTAACCATTTTTTTTTAAACTAGAACTTTTCTATACTTACCTATTCCACGATTGTATTACAGAAACGAAATATAAATTTTAAAACTGTGTTGTTCTAATTTATTAACGGTATAAACTTAGAGTCACAATATATGGAGAGAGAGTTAATTCTTTTTACCCAACCTATACAAACTTGGGATAAATCACTTTCTCCGGGTTTTTACGTCGTACACCTAAAGAGACAACAAAATTTCCCAAATTATCACACCGCTTTAAAGTATTGTAAGAGTGTTCTTCGTGTCCCGCGTCTCCGTTGACTCCGCCCATCGTTTTGATACTCGACATAACTCTACGGTTTTTTAGGTTATTTGCTATATTTTTGTTCAAAAACATTATGTCAACATGTGCTATGAATGGATGTATAAATACCATAACCTTAGTCCTAGCCAAGCCCAGTCCGGCAAACCTCATCAAAACTGACTACAGCAGCGCTCTCTCTTGTATATAATTGCTCTGAGGGAACAATATAGAAGTTTCACAACAATATCGTTGTATTTTTGACAGGAAACGCAGTGAAATAATACCTCGGCGCTTCTTGTCAATACTGCAGCTGCCCTGTCCAAAATGGCTTCCCAGTTTCCATTATACGAGAGGTGTGGAGATAAATGACGCCAGACCCTACTTAAAATTCCACGGGTGATAAAAATAAAATAAAAACAAGCGAGAAAAATTGCACCTCTAAAAGGTTCAAATAAAAGAAGTTGTCAAAAGGCAAATAACCCAGAGGATATAAAGGGAAATTAACAAACTACTGAGAAATAGTATTTACACCTCTGTGAAATATGCGAACAATTTGTGAAATTCTCCGTGCCCGGGTAGCATGCTGTATTATACTTACACATTGTTTGATATGTTTTGCTTTAATAAAACAAAGATATGAGAATCGACACGAAGTAAAATCTATTCAATTGATACGTTTTCGTAGAATCGTAAAATTATTAACAACGTACTTGTATAAACGTCATTATGTTGAACATATTCCTTTGTAAAACATGAATTCGGTAAGTAGATTGTTACATTACACACCGAATTCATAGATATCTAGTAGCGTTGGGAAAAACTTCAATGTTTTGTGAATGCTTCACGAACAGCTAGTTTTTTTTTAAATGAACCCCTTGCAGCGAACACTTAAATTGAAGTCGAACTCGCCAAAAAGATTTGAAATCGAAAAGTACTAGCAAAGCAACAAAAGAAATGGAACTTGGGAAGAACCAGTTCTTCGCCACATCTGTGTAGTCGACCTTTAATTGAAGTGTACGCTACCGCAAAATGGAGTAGTTCTTTGTAGTCTTTGAAGTCGAACTTCAATTCAAGTACTTAAAATGAAGTACTTCTTTGTAGGCTTTGAAGTTCAACTTCGCAACTGAACTGCGGCAAAATAAAGCAGTTCTTTGTAGTATAATTTCAATTGAAGTATTTGTTTAGTGAAAAATGAATGAAGTTTTAACTGCCGCAAAATGAAGTAGTTCTTTGTAGTAGTTCGCACGGAGCGGTCACAACGCTAATATCAAGCAACAAATCACCGCAATCAGCTAAAAATCGTTATATTTTTGTCGTAAAAAAACTGTAGCGCAAATAATAAGGCACCAAATCGCTACTGCAGTAACAAGCGGAAAGAAAACATTGTATAAGTGACTATCACACAGACAGGCAATTAATCATACTACGCTACACCGTTTTATAACAAAAATGTAGAACATATTTGTTAGACAAACAAAGCACCGAGCAAATTTGAGCGGCAAACATCTCGCGTGCTTAGGCCGAATTCTCACTAATGGTATTCACGAGTTATTCAACCCACAAGGGCTAAAGCCAAAAAACAATGAATATTTCATTTTTAAAAAGCTTTTGTTTAGCTATCGTGATTTTACGACATAAAGAAACTTTGCAAAACAGTGAAATTCACGTACACGTGCATTTAAGTACGTGATAGGCTTCGGAGGAATCGCGGAATTGAACATTCCGGAAGACTGCGGTTCCGGTAAGATATGTAATATAAGTAAAAGTAGCCTTGTATCCAACAATCACATGACCATTAGTAATTCGTCGGAGCGGATCTGTCTGCGTAAAGCACACAATAATAATTATCATTTAACAAAACACAACACACGCATTATAAGCGAAAACACATAATAAATTGACATCCGGCAGATTTAAGTTCCAAGCGTGATAGCGAATAAGATGAATACTAAAATGTGGTCGTGTATCCAACTGCGATATCACGTGACCATTAGTTATTCACCGGAGCGGTCTGGTTCGCGTAAACTATACAATTATCGTTCAACAAAAAACCACACATGCATTCCAAACGAAATCGAACCAACACATTACACATTCTTGGAATTTTCTTTGTAAAAGAAGCTAAATAAAGCTTGTATAAACTAATAATAAAATTATTCGCACTGCGTAGGGCGAAAACGGTTGTTGCTCGTTATGCATATTCGTGCATAAAAGGTTAAAGGGTTTTGTTGTGTTTATATTTTATTCGGGTTTAGCCATTTGTGTAATGTTCCGGGAACACGATAGAGCACGACGTGAAGCAATATATTCGAGAGAATGAACCGTATTGGAGGCCTAAAGTATCACAACTACAAATACTTACAAAAAAAGGTTTTTGAAAGGGGATATTAAATTAAATGTTATGCTTACCTGGTTTTGAGCCTTCTTTATCGGCAGGATAAGGTATCTACCAATTAATTGATTTACTTAATAATTCTGTTTTACACAATATACATAACGGAAGAAACATTTCTGAAAAATGTTTTTATTTTGAGAAAGGGGTGTGGAGAATAATGTATGACGCGCAAGTGCGTGGAAGAAGAATTCGGGTACACCTCAGGAAGATACGGCACGATCCAGTGAATCAAATACTTGAGTTATGTTAAGTATAGTCATAACAAAAGATTATTAATAGGACAATGAATGAATGTGAATGAATCAAAGATTGCTTGCCAATAGTTGTGTGGGATGGTATCCGCTCTTCGTCTCATTTATTACTGCTACTATTAGCAAATAGAAATATAAAATCAAATCATTTCTGAAAAGTACAACTAAACAACGTAAAAATAAATTATTAATTTGCACATAAGCCGCGTATAAATAAATTAAAATTCTGCTCACAAAGAATATTCATCACGAATCGGGCTAATTGAAAACAACCACAAGGCGGTAAACAATTATTATGAAAGGAATATTACAGTAGATAATTTATCAAGTGCTGTACAATTTCCTTCAATGATGTTTCTAGTTATGGAATATTCATTTAGACGAGTTGGGAATAAAATTAAAATAGAATATCTTGGCTTTACAAAAGTGCTATTCATTTCAAATAAATAACTTCGCTTCCATAAAAAAATCTGAGTTAATTAGAAATTATAAATCGACAAGTTGAGAGAAGATGATTCGCCTTTAGATTTGAGATGGGCTGATGATATAAAAAGAACCCCAAGTTTAGACGGGCGAGAACTGACGAGAGACATTTTAGGGAGGCATATATTCAAAGCTGGACTCCAGACATCTCACGAAGAGAAAGCTATCTTCTACTTGGTGATTAAATAGCATGTGTTCAGAGAGTTAAATAATCCTGCCTGTTCTTGGAGTGAAATTTAGTTAATAGGTTTGCTGGAACTTCATTACATCCGGGATGTGCGACATAAAAAGCGTTTCATAATAAGAATTATTAATTTAAGAAATGTATTGGTAAAATTACGGTAGAGAGGCCATTGTCCTTTTCAGGTGAAACTTGACAACTGTGGAGACATTAATAATGCTCCAACTTTTTATAGTATTGACAATGGCGGTGTACTGAGACGGTTCAATGCTGCCTTTCCACAATGGACTAATAATATTCAACGCCAATAACGAATCGCATTGATTTGAAAAGTCATTAACATTTAGTATTAATAAAAAAACGTAAAAAACCCAAGCGTTGTTATTAGTAGTGTTAGAATGGCACCTTACAAAAAGATACAGTTATATGCTAACCTTTGCGTACGTTTTCAATTTAAAAAAAAAACTATAAATGGCATTTTACAATACAAGATTTAAAAAAGTCTATTATCAAATCGAAAAAAAAATTGATTTCAAAACTGACAGTTTAGGAAACGAATGTAATAAAAACTCATTCACGATTACCTACCTAATTACGAATGATAAAACAGACATTTTAAAATTTCAAAACGGTATACCAAAAAGCTTGGTACATTGGCAATTTAATAATGTGATTCAATTGAAACGATTGCGATTGTCGGATACCTAGCATACGGGTTGCATAGTCAATGGCCGTTAGAAGTTTGACTGGCGATACTAGCAATACTGACGGCATTAGAACATTAAATAACACGTTTGAGTGGTGGAACGACTTTAGGCGGGCCATTGTATGTATTTCTTCCGAGGGGTAAATACACGTATCGGTGTTGAGATAAATTATTATTACTAACACGCATCATTTGGCTGCTTGGTAGGGTAGTGGGTATTAACTACTATTAACAGGAAAAGTGAGATCTCAATTCCAGCGCTGGGTAAAATGAGTAAGGTCGGTGTGAGAACTCAATTAAATCAACCGCTTCTTAATGTAGCTGGCCTTCTTAATTCGCACCTGTAAACGTAAAAATGAAGGTAAAAATATTGGTGTAATTGCAATTTGTCGGCTTCGAATGCGAGTCCCGCCCAGAAGATAAATGAACTCTTGGAAGAAATACTATTTATTTATTGTTAATAATAATAATAATAATAAATCTTTATTTAAATACAGTTTACAGTAATAACAGCAAAATAATACAAATAAAAGCAGAATAATCATATAAAATACATAGGGTGTATAAAGGTGTAGATTTATTTACATATTTTAACAAGAGATCTATACATTGTAAACAGTAAATAAATATATATTTATATATATATTTATTTATTACATAAACATTAGTTAAATAGAAATATAGATCATTATTCGTATTTGCTTAAATACATATAAACTTAGTTTTCGTATATTTGTATGCAGTTATTACTTTTGTTTTCTCGTAATCTGCCTCACTAGGCAAGCCTGCAGGCAGTTAAGGCATTTTTGCCGATTGTTTTGGTTACATCAAATTAAATTAATCTATGGTTAATGTTATTTGAAAGTGTGAATTTAATATTAATATAGAAATAGTAACATAAAATTGTATATATATAAATAATTATTTGTTCTGTGATTGGTTTATTCAATGATTTCGAATTAGGGTGAGTGCACCGGTAAATGCTCTGTCTTTGCTATTAATCCGAATTTTTATGTTATGTTTGAAATTATTTAATGTTTGACTTTGTTTTAAATTTTCTGGAAGAGTACGGAAGATTCTTGTCGCAATGTACAATGTTCGTCTGCAGGTAAGATGGCTGCTTTTGCTTTGCATTGTAAATGGTCGTGCCTTATCTTCACGGCTACTTCTGAGGAATTTGACATGACAAGGCAGTAATTTAACCGTCATGACAATCTTGTAAGACATTATTCAGGAAAATGCAAAGTGCAGCGCCGAGAAATAATGGTGAAGTGAAACGTCATCAAAGCGAGGATGTATTCGAACTTTGCCAGGCGAGTGTTCTCGGCTGGGTAATAATTTTGCTAACTACCGGAATACTTTATCATTTTGATAAAAAAATGAATATTCACACAGAAGTTTTGCAAAACCAGCTAGGTATATAAGAATCAGTGGTGTGGAAACCACAGAACCACTGTAAAATAATAATAAAACTTTTGTTTGCGTGTTGAGTAAAAGAAAATAAACCTCGATGTTTGTTTTCTAAAATTTTGGTTAATGATTTTAATCCACTTTTATCACACTATAAGCAGGTATGAGAAACTAATTCGTTCAGTCGACGGTTTTCAAAGTCCAATGGTAAGGCAAACAGAACTATAATAATAATAATAAATCTTTATTTAAATACAGTTTACAGTAATAACAGCAAAATAATAAAAATAAAAGCAGAAAAATCATATAAAATACATAGGGTGTATAAAGGTGTAGATACATTTATATAT
This sequence comes from Drusus annulatus, assembly GCA_022651775.1. NCBI lineage: Eukaryota > Metazoa > Arthropoda > Insecta > Trichoptera > Limnephilidae > Drusus > Drusus annulatus. The sequence goes on along the minus strand of JAGWCC010000398.1, from coordinate 468,454 downwards.
TTTAACAAGAGATCTATACATTGTAAACAGTAAATATATATATATATTACATAAACATTAGTTAAATAGAAATATAGATCATTATTCGTATTTGCTTAAATACATATAAACTTAGTTTTCGTATATTTGTATACAGTTATTACTTTTGTTTTCTCGTAATCTGCCTCACTAGGCAAGCCTGTGTTGAGGCAGTCATTTTTGCCTAAGCCAGGTAGTTGAAACAAATCTGTAGATTCCGACAGCCGAATATCTCGATCTGTAAATCGTGTAAATGTGGGTATCTTTTCACAGCTGGCGGGACGTGTTTTTTAAAGGGTGAATTTACCTATCTATATATATATACAACTACACATGCATAAGTCAAGTACATTAAACATACCTTTTTCAAGCAAACCCCCATATATGTAAATCAACAAAGATCCAGCAGAAGTTGATCGCCACATACGAAATAAAAAAATGGCAACACCGCAGGCAGAAAGATGTACATTTTATTGGAGGGTTTAGTATTAAGTAGGTACACTTACATCTCTACATTACATTATTATACAGTATTGCGGTCCCGCTAGCTATGTCCTACAGCAAGTGCCATTTGCATAATTCAGTAACAAATCATCGCCTTGGGTCCTTGCGTACGAAGTTTTGGCTCCGCGGGGTTCGACGTGATTAATTTAACCATATTAAAAGAAATTATAACCGACGATTAAATTACAAATTATTTACACCGAGATGTAGGTGGAAGTATAACAATTGGAGACTCAAACATGCACCAATACACACAAGGATTGTGTGTATTGGTGCATCATATGTATAAACTTGCGACAGCGATGTCCTTGCCAAACGCCACTGAGAGACAGCTTTTTGTCTTGATGTCGCCTACTTATTGTTATTAGCGAGAAAGGGACAACCAATGTATACGATCATCGATTTTTTACATTTGAAAAGTTTTTATAGTTATTAAAAAAGTTTCAGGTACGGTGTGTTCTATTTATTACATTCAAAATGACTAACTAACTAACCGTCACACCGTCATCCCGCAGGGGTAGGCAGAGAGAACGGACGCCATACAACTCTGTTTTGGCACACACTCCTTGCTTCATTCACATTCATACATACTCTTCTGTTATTCTGACTCTTCACATGACCCGATTTCCCCGATTTATTTGATCGTGCCATGTCTTCCTCGGGCGTCCTCGACTTCTTCTTCCATTCACTTTCGCATCATATATTCTTTTCACACACCTTTCTTCGTTCATTCACTCTACAAGCCCCTTTATTAATACTAATTAATATTAACTTTTATTAATTTTCTCTGGAATTTTCTTTTTTGAAGAACAACCTGTATGCACGCAATGCAAACTTGAGGGAGTACGGTTACTACCCGTGGCTCTATCCTACCGACTTTCTCTTGGGCATGCTCGGAACATACCATCTAGAGGTCAGAAGGGATGTGTACATTGCAACACATTTCTTCAGATTGATTCGTGGATGGTCTGAAAACTCAGCTATCATGGAGAGCATTCATTTCTATGTTCCAGATGGTTATCTTCGCCATCGGCAGCATAGGTTGTTTTATCTCCCGGCCTGCAGGACCAACATGCCAATGGTCATGCCAGTGGGGAGGGCAATCATGTTGTTGAATCGAATCGCTTCGGATGTCGATATATTTTGCATAAATGAAGCTTCGTTCAAACGACAAGCATTCCTGCTATTTGTATAATTATTCCTTGTTTTTTATTTATTTTTTTTTTTTATACATCATTTGGATGAAAAATTATGTTTAAATTGTCTAATTTTTTATTGTTTTATTTTTTACTGTCTTTACTTTGCATTCATTGCAATTTATATTTTTTTTAGAATTAATTGTTTTATATTTATGAATATTGTGTGTTAATACACTTACTCGCTCTATTTAAAAACGCCTTAAAATAAAAATTTTGTAATGTTTTTAAATTAATAAATAACTGAACTGAACTGAACTGAATGCACCTGAGTGAGTACTACGTTTGACTCAAATCTGGTTGCGAAACATATATATTCAAGTCATAAATTCCAAGAGGAAAATGGGAAAACGATAAATTTTTATCATAACATAACGAATTGACTATTCATAAATTATCATGAAATAAAGGTTCTTTGATGTATTCAGTTCTCATAATTCATCGAGATCGAGGTTAAGTATTTGATCTTTGAAACCATTTATCGGGTAACCAATATGCCAATTAATCATTTAAAATATCTCACCACGGATTTCGGTATCGTATTCAAAGTTCATAGTATTATTATGTTATTTTTTGGCGATAGTGAAATATGCATGTTCATTGAAATTTATTATCATCCATGTAACGAGCAAGTTTTTCTAAACAGTGGCGTCATAATTAAACAAATCAAGGTAAACTAGTCATAAAAAATGACACACATTGGCGAAGTAGAATCCTTCACTTTTTTGTAATAATTAATTGATTCTATAAAGCAATTGTGGTACATGGGAAGATCAAGCGAGCATCAGTCCGGCTTTGGTCTAAAATGTTTCCAGTTTTGCCGATTCTTGGTAGCCCTCACCCACCCAAAGTCGGCAGTTTTCTCATACGCATCCCATTTGTAGGCGACCTCTGTTTCTCTTCCGCAACCAAGGACGTCATTGAATAATGTTTGAATACCAACTGCTATCCGCTAATCGTGAAACGTGCCCAGCATAGTTAAATTTTTGGTGAGAATATTGTGACAAAAAAAGTACCCACTGCTAGAGACAGACTAGCTAACTATCGCGTTGTTTCCCCGCAGGGGTAGGCAGAGAGTATGGACCGCCATACAACTCTGTCTTGGGACACACTCCTTGCTTCATTCACATTCATACATCGTCTCATGCATACTTTATTATTATTATAACTCTTGACATGGCCTGACTAAAGTATTTGATTCACTTGATCGTGCCATGTCTTCCTCGGTCGTTCCCAACTTCTACTTCCATTCACTTTCGCGACATATATTCTTCTCACACTCTTTTCTTCGTTTATTATCTAAGCTTCCCTTTCTAAATCCTATTCAATTACTCTTACAGCCTTGCATTCTTTCCGGATTTTCACATTTTGAACACGGTCATACATGGTTTTACCGCACATACGGCACAACTGCGACAGATGGTCAGTAAATAGTTGACCACCTAAGCCATTGTTATCAAACAAAAAGTTTTTGTAGTTTTTCAGTTTGTCCAAATTTTACCAATGTTTGTATATCTGATAGTATTAATACGCTAAGCCGTCTTCTGTACACGATTCGTCTGCGCTAATGTCTGCAAAAACAATACTGGTAATTTTCGCTCACACGTAAAAAAGTTGGAAATTTTATTCCGATTACGCTATTTCGCGATTTACTCACCATGTCTCTTTTAACGTGTGTATCAAGATTAAACTAGTCATATAATAATAAACTGTCGTAGGTTACTCAATCAATATCATAAATAAACGTTTTACATTGTGCACCATTTACGTATAAAGTGATTGCGACATGGCAGCAACCTTCAATTGTTAAATTTCTAGAGCGATTCGCCAACAATACGTTGACAGAATGTTAAATAATTATTCATACCGTCTTTATTGTGTGACATTGCTTGCCCACTCGTTTAGACTTCAATGAAGCCGAAAATACATAACATAATTGAATATTATAGCAGACAGTCTTCAGGACAAACAATCGAGTTGGTAATCAAGTCTTCAAACGAAACATACGATTATAACGTTGGGTGATCCATTTTGGTATTCTGATTAGGTGAATACAGTGGGATTAAGGCATCTTCAGTTGGGGTACCTTGTAAGGCTGAAGGTACTGGGGAGGGGAAGGAGATGGGGAAGAGGAAGGTTGGGAAGTACCTGTTTATTCAGATTTGGTCTCCGGACATTGCTGAAGCCATTTCAAGCAACGTTTCGACTCTGCATGGTGATCTTTCACCGGGGTAAGTCCGAGAGTTTCTACTAACTAACTAACGATCACGCCGTCTCCTCGCAGGGGAAGGCAGAGGACGGACCGCCATACAACTCTGTATTGGCACACACTCCTTGCTTCATTCACATTCATACATACTCTTCTGTTATTCTGACTCTTCACATGACCCGATTTAAATATTTGATTCACTTGATCGTGCCACCCACCGTTCCTTTTCTTAATCCTCTTCATTACGCTTACATCAGCCTTGCATTCTTTCCGGATATCAAATTATTTTATGTTCATTAAATATGAAATAACATATATATATCAATTTAATAAAATCTATTTTCGTTCGCCGGGATTCGAACCCGTGACCTCTGAATTCGTAGTCGACTATCTTAACCGCTCAACCACGGAGGTCGCCAAATTTTTCGAATGGCCAAAAGTTATTACGTCAACAAAGCAATTTCAAGTATATCGGGCATAAATATATCTTTATTTCTGAAATACATGGATAAATTGATCGCGCTTATTTCTGCCTCATTATTCAGAATTTGATTATTGTGGTTAAGTTGTTAAGTCGGAGCATTTCCTGTGGCCATGATGATAAAGCTGGGGATAAAAATTTAATGCTCCTACCCGAATATTGGAAGCTTTAGTGCCAATAAAGAAATAAACAGTTGGTTACCATGGACCTTTGAGGACTCACGACGAACATTATTTATATACGGGTCTTGGCCGTCAAACTAAGTACAAACAAATTAAATACTACGAACAATAAGGAAGAAAGAAGTTTCATTAATTACATGAAACATTAAGTTAACATTTATGCTTGCAAGTGCCGCATAATTGTTATCCACGTAGAGAAAAAAAAACTCACCAAACAAATTGTATAAATTTGATCATCAAAAGGAAGTAACATTTTCCCTTAATATAACTTTCAAGTTTACAAAATTTGAATAATCAAATGCAAATATTCCCTTCAAAATATTTAATGACTTTTATCAACCCGTGGGTACCAGATTTATTACACATAGAGGGTTTGTGAAAAAAAAAAATGTGTGAGCCAAGTATTTTTATTTTCAGTCAAATTATAAAGTATGGGTTTATTGTTATAAATAATTTCCTTTGTGAGTACGTACATACGTACGAGTGTGAACAGTTCAAAATTGGAATTGACGGATGTGCTCAGAAAATTGACAAATTAAAAAATAATCTTCTCATATCCCTACCTACCTTTAATGTATTTTAGGATAAATTGACTGCAAATAATTTCCTTTGTGAGTACGTACATACGTATAAATATGAACTTTTCAAAAATAAAATGATTTTAATTGAAATAATTGAATTGAAAAATAATCTTTTCAAATTCAGACAAGTTCCTTACAAGAAACCTTCCCATAATGTATTTTAGCAGAAATTATTCTATATTTGAAAAGGGTGGATTAGAGCAACTTCAAGTTTCATTTTGGCAAGTCAAGTTATATCCCGTGATTTTTTCGCGTAACTTCTAGTAATTATTACCAAAACTTTGACTAGACCATGGCTTGAATGTTCTCTCTTATGTTTATTTTGCCTTATTTTTGTCATCGCTTCATTTATTTCAATTTATATGCTATTCCTTCTCTGTTATTTTTTTTTATATTTCGTGTTTTATATGTATTTTTTTGTAATTGACTTTAGTCCGTTAATTTATAAATAAATAAATAAATAGTAAATAAATTATATATTTTAAATACATATTGTTGGTGATGGCGTCTGTTCACAGATCATTATCAAAAGTAGGGCAAACGTTAAGACAAAGGGAAATATCCGCAAGTACTGATGACGTTTGACGTGGAGAAAGTAAATCGAAGGTTCCAACCAAAAAGGGGCTAAAAATAAAGCGACATAAATGTACATATTTTACTTGAAGTGCCATTAATGATGTACCTTTTATTATTTGTGTGCCCCAGTGTTACGAGCATTCAGTCTTCGTACTCTTTGGTTCGTTCTTCTGCACGCTATAGAAAATTCCTCTGACCCCCGAGCGAAGCCATAAAGCTTCGAACTAAACATAGCTTTTATGTCTACTGTCTCGTCTCCTCTCCCTCCCACCCACGGCGCCGCGCCCTTAGGACCATTCCCCGTCCCTGTCCCGCGCGGCTCAGGCAGTAAAGAGTCGAGGCACGTTTTATTGATATTAAGCAGAAAATACATATGGCGTTTCCTTGTGTTTCTCTGAATGCAGGAATCTTTCCGTTTGAGAGCAAGATGAACGATTCGCTAAGTTAATGGGCCGTATGATACATGTGATATTGTATGAAGATATTAATAAGTAGCCTATGTCAGTTGACCGAACGAACCTAAGAAATCGTAAAAAGCAAAAACATTTTTTTTTCGTACCATTTTAACTCGCGGATTAATTTGGAAATCGAAGTGATCTATTATACGTGGTAATGGATAGTATTTTGTGTGCGCAAAGAATACGCTTAAATAAATATGTTGTACGCATATTTATTTTTATTTTGACTTAGTAATAATATTATAATGTCAAAATTCCGAAATGTTTACCGAGCATTTGAGTAACGTAATATCAGATTATAAAGTACTTCAGCATTGTTTCTCAAATCCGATCGAATCATTTAAAATATGTATTTCATTTCATTTGCCACTAAAACTGCACCGAATCGCAAGTGGAAACTGTACGAAAATATCCTTATCTGAACAGAACTTGTCGTTAGTATTGTGCATAAATAAAAATAATAAATCCGGAATCATGAATCATTTTTTTTTTTACTGCTAGATTGTGTGGAATTCTAGCAGTAAAATAATATTCGTCTATATTAATTGCATCATTAACGTTCATCATTTACATTTTCTTTCTCCAAACTAGAAATAAATCGAATAATTGTGCTCCTATATATAAGTGTCCAGCTAGCTTAGTATGCTTCTGATTTCAGTAGTCAGTAAGACAAAAGGGCTGAAGCGTCATTTTGGGAAGTTTACACCAGAGCACTTAAAAGTTTTACTATAAAATTCGCAAGTCTTCAGTACCTGAATGGATTTTAAAAAAAGTTAACTCGGATAACTCAATGCTCTCACTGAGTTACCTTAAGCGACAAAAGGCTTTAAAAAAAGTCCCAAACTTGTGTCGCTTGAGTGAAGCCTTTTCCCAAATGGTAAATATATTTTAGATGGCTGGAGGGCCACAAGTCTTAAAAATCAAACGAAAGTAAAAGCATTCGTTGCAGAAAACACGACTGATCAAAACTGCATATTAAACTCATTTGATAATATACGTAGTTAGTAATAACAATAAGATTGAGCCGAAAGTGATTTTTCACAAAAACGGCGCAATACAAATATTGTTATTATAACCTTTGCAATCGCTTTAAAAAAAACAGGATAATTTTCAACCTAAATAATGACAGCAAGCTCGCATTACTTTTAATTTAACGCCTTCGGTTCAATGATCAGATAATTATTAGGCAAAATAATAATTTTATTTAATAAAAAAGAAGAAAAACTGGATTCCCAAACCGGTATTTCGATAATGAAAGAAATAGCAGAATATGCAAATTACGATTAGTCGAGTCAGATAAAATTAAGAAAACAATAACACTTAAAAACACAAATTAATGCTCCTATTACGAACTTATATTTTAATGTTAATCTCCCCTCGCCAAACAATTATTATCAAATAAAGTGTAGAAACAGTCAAGTTCTGATAATAGAATAATTTAATAGCTTTAATATTCCAGCATAACAAAGACAGAATAATAATTTTACGACGAGGAGAAAATTTTTATTGCGAAATTAAAGTTACATTTGTGCGGCCATTTTATTGCGCGAAGAGCGCAAAATTATTGTGTCCCGACATTGGCTTAAAAATAATATAACATACTCGTACATCAATGTAAGCCGAACTCTTATTTACACTAAATAATAAAATGATATCTGACGAGAGCGGGGTTATTTGCATACTAAGATAGGCGACGGGCGATCATTTTATCATAATTGTAGCTATATATAGGAGTACCGCTGACATTATCAGTTGTAAACTCTCCCTCTCTTCCACAAATGACGGGAGTAACACAGTTACCGAAGGGTCCAATGAAGCTTTTAACGGCAGGACCATAGATATCGCGGAGTAAGAATCTAATGGAGGGATAGCTAATTTGTATTACCCAACCCATCCTAAATAATAATAAATTACTTTCTCCCTGTTTTTACGTCATACACCATGAGAGAAAAAGAGACAACACATTTTTTTGACGGCTTGAACGGAACGTAAGGATGTTCTAAGATTATCGTTCCCGCCTACATTCAATACGATGCAATTAACGTCAAAGTTGTCGGTTTGACGTTAAATTTAAATCTATTGTTTTTGGTTACTATAAGGTTGATTAATACGGTGGAAAAGAGGTTTTGCAAATAAACAAAACAACATGTCTATATGCTCTGTGAATTCATGTAAAAATACAACCAAAAATGGTATTAAAAGCATAACTTTTCACAGGTAAGCCCGTAGTGTTTTTATATTTTTGACATCGCGTTTGAATTATCGTATCATTGAGTACATAAATACTATAAACGTCCATTATTATCTAAGTACACGTTATGCTATTCGTTTTGTTAAATGTGTTGACTATATAAATCATTTAATATTGCTTCTGTTGTGGTTTTGTTATGCGAACGCTTTTTGAGGTTATGTCGTATATTTACATTGAAAAAATACAGTGAAAAGTGGTTATACAAATAAACCAAGCATTACGTTGACATGTCCTATGAATGCATGTATAAATACATCAAAATCAGTTAAACACATTACTTTTCACACGTTAATTCGTAGTTTATAAAATATTTATGACAGCGCGTTACTATCGTGGTTATCGAATTATCAAGTACCTATATAAGTATATATGTACATTATATTAACTATAAACTTTCACTCTTATTTAAGCAAACGTTATGTTATACGTTTTGTATTTGTAAATCATTTAAATGGTGTTTTTTGGTATCGTTTTGTTTGTTTGTTTACAAATTATATCAAAATGGCCGGATCTCAGACTTGTAGGCGAGAACAATTCGGCTACACAAAAAACAACCGTATTCTTAAATATATATTTGTCTCTTTCTATCTACTTACACGGGCGGGAATATGTGTGTCAGAGAGAGACCCATATCTTGCCTCTTTGACGTTTTTGTACAATATTTGTATGTTTTAAGGGCTGTGATAAACGTTTTTTTTATTAACTATTTTTAAGATTCCCAAAAAAGATGAGATAAGGCGACAACTTTGGATTCGTGCAATAGAGCGGGAGATTGGATTCCCAAGTTCCACAGTACTGTCTGTTTAGAACATTTTTCAAATGAAGATTTTAACTGGACAAAAACTTGTTTTTTTTAATAATTTAAAAATAATAATAATTATTGTTTAAATAAAATGTAAAAACCTAAAAAAAAAAAAACTATCTTACTAACCATTTTTATCAATCTCATACCTTGAAAATTATAAATATTTTTCTATATTTGGGATTAGGCCTTCGGAAAATAATTAAATAATACTACAGAAATCTTAGAGGTAATTACCACACTTTTTGTATTCATGTAAAATTTACAACTTTGATCACTTACGTAATATTCTCTTGTCTCAAAACATTAATACTTTAAAAGATATAAATTTATGGATCTGTGTGTATTTAGTAATTTTCCGATGGAAACCCGCCAAAAACGAGTGGTTGAACGGTGATGAAATTCTGTATGATATCACCGACATACGATTAAATATGATATAAAAGAAGTTTTTTAATGTATTCTATCAAATACTTAATGTAATTTAAAAAAGAGGTAAATAAAAGTTCTGTCATCCAGTTTACAAAAACTTCACCATTAGTAAAAGCTATACCTCATGGGTCCACGTGGAAAATAGCGATGATTCAATAATATAATTGTTATGCTTCATGTATTCACTTTTTATTTCAAATTCAAGATCAAGCTAATTAAGAAAAAAGAGACAAACAATTGTTGAAACCAATACACGATTTGGGGGCGTGCTGAATACCATGTCCGCAATATTTGATCTGTACGAGCTTCATTCTGGTTTGGAGTGTCAGGCGAACGGACTGTCAAAAGTGCGTAAATAGTTAAAAAACTTGAGTTATTTTTTGTCCGATATCTAGCAAAACATCATGGCCATATGTGCTATACTTGGTTGCTTCAATCGAAGTACAAAAAGGACCAAAAACAAACAGTTTTCACACGTATGTACCATAAAATCGTCTTTTTTAGTTAGATCTCAAATATTTAACATTCTAACCTACAAAAACAACTAGTAACTTACACCAATATGTAATTAATCTTTGGACTATTCGTTCCAATATAATAAACTTCCGTTTGAAATGAGTTTTAGTGGATTCGTAATATTTTTAACTTAGAGATATTTACTAGCTGTCACATAAGAAACCATTACAAGGGGGAATACCCATATTGTACGGCTTCTTAAAGTATCCCGGTCTCTTTCTTTCTCATGATACTAACGCTAAATTGTTGGCAAACAGATAAAAGACAGAATAGTGTTTATCTCTTAGTTATATTTATAATTTCGGTTACGTCCCCAGATTCAGGGCTATGCCAAAATTGGAATATTATTATTTATTTAATTATTTTTAGATTTCCAAAGGATGAAAAAAAAGACGAGAAAAATCTAATTTCTTTTTCTTTGATTTAACAAATATGTTAATATGAATATCACAAACTGTGCTATATAAGTTCACTGTTATTATTATCTGCATTCGAAATTTCCTTACAAAATAACGCGGGACGGAAAACATCCCTACAATACTTAAAAGCGGTGTCATGTTTTGTGAATTTTTTGTGTCTCTTTTCTCTCATGGTGTACGACGTAAAAACGCAGAGAAAGTGATTTATCGCAAATTTATATAGGTAAAAAAAAAATGATCTCTCCATATATTCTTACTCCAAGGTTAAGAAAATGATTTAACATCTGTTATCACCGTACATTTTTTTATTTTACTTTTGTTTGTAAACTATTTTGTTGGTGGAACTGAAGTTCATTTTATAATATGTATTATAAAATGTTCTGTACTAATAATTTAATTCGTTTATATTTTTATCTATAAATAAGATTTCAATAATCTTATTGATTAATGTATATTTGAATAAACAAAAAATATACAACATTCATTCTTTTTTAATGATTTACAACTACCTACTCACAACAAAATACCTAATTTACTTAATTTGTGACAACCCTGTTAGTGATTTTACTCCGAGTTTAGGCCACACCCTTTGGTCATTGCTTGGTCAAAAAGTGCGGACAAAATTTCGCAAAGTTAGGTCTCTAGGTTACTCTAAGGAGACCGTACTAATTTGTGACAAATCGTTGACAAACTCGCAAAATATAGCTCTCTCTTTATGCTCGGTTCTATACGCATATGAGAAAAAAAGAGACAAACAATTGTTGAAACCAATACACGATTTGGGGCGTGCTGAATACCATGTCCGCGGTTAATTGATCTGGACGAACTTCATTCACGTTTGGAGTGTCAAGTGAACGGACTGTCAAAGTGCGTAAATAGTTAAAAAACTTGAGTTATTTTTTGTCCGATATCTAGCAAAACATCATGGCCATATGTGCTATACTTGGTTGCTTCAATCGAAGTACAAAAAGGACCAAAAACAAACAGTTTTCACACGTATGTACCATAAAAATCGTCTTTTTAGTTAGATCTCAAATATTTAACATTCTAACCTACAAAACAACTAGTAACTTACACCAATATGTAATTAATCTTTTGGACTATTCGTTCCAATATAATAAACTTCCGTTTGAAATGAGTTTTAGTGGATTCGTAATATTTTTAACTTGGAGATATTTACTAGCTGTCACATAAGAAACCATTACATGGGGGAATCCCCATATTGTACGGCTTCTGAAAATATCCCGGTCTCTTTCTTTCTCATGATACTAACGCTAAATTGTTGGCAAACAGATAAAGACAGAATAGTGTTTATCTCTTAGTTATATTTATAATTTCGGTTACGTCCTCAGATTCAGGGCTATGCCAAAATTGGAATATTATTATTTATTTAATTATTTTTAGATTTCCAAAGGATGAAAAAAGACGAGAAAAAATCTAATTTATTTTTCTTTGATTTAACAAATATGTTAATATGAATTCATACGTTTCATCTGGATTTTTATACCCTTAGCTTCTAGTTAATTGTTTTTTTTTTATATCTATTGATGTGCACATGCACTATTGTACCCATTTCTGAACCTGTTCTCTGATGATTTATGATAACGATCATGCATTTAGATAGTTTTAATTTTGTATACATATTATATATTATTTTCTCCTTGTTAGTTAGAATTATTAGCTTAATCAATTAAGTATGAAGCGCACTTGACGTGAAATATCACAAAAGTTCACTGTTATTATTATTATTATCTGCATTCGAAATTTCCTTACAAAATAACGCGGGACGGAAAACATCCCTACAATACTTAAAAAGCGGTTTCATGTTTTGTGAAATTTTTTGTGTGCCTCTTTCTCTCTGGTGCGTGTGACGAAAACGCAGAGAAAGTGATTTATCGCAAATTTATATAGGTAAAAAAAATGATCTCTCTCCATATATTCTTACTCCAAGGTTAAGAAAATGATTTAACATCTGTTATCACCGTACATTTTTTTTATTTTACTTTTGTTTGTAAACTATTTTGTTGATGGAACTGAAGTTCATTTTATAAGATGTATTATAAAATGTTCTGTACTAATAATTTAATTCGTTTATATTTTTATCTATAAATAAGATTTTAATAATCTTATTGATTAATGTATCTTTGAATAAACAAAAAAAATATACAACATTCATTCTTTTAATGATTTACAACTACCTACTCACAACAAAATACCTAATTTACTTAATTTGTGACAACCCTGTTAGTGATTTTACTCTTGAGAAGTCAGTTAAAATTCTTACAATACTGACTTCACTTGCCTTGGCTGGGCTACCTCTGTATCTCTGTGATAGATATCTACAAATTATTATTTGAAGTCAGCACAACGGTCAAGGAAAGGCGTGAGTTGTAATGATTGACAAATCGAACGGTCGCGTAATGCATTCTCGGCACATCTGCTTGTGCTTTGTTGCAGCAATGCCATACTATATCAAAACATCGACAGGGAATTAAAAAAAAATGTATGCGCGATGTTCCCCTAACGCGGGGAGTGTTTGTATCGTATTCGGGTTCAGCTGCGACTTTCGTTTACCCGGTGCAGTCTGCGAATTATTTATACTCGACTCGTAAATCGTAATAATGTATTGAACACTTAGAGTATACTAGAGGAAGCCCAAGGCAAGGCAGTGAAGTCAGTTTTGGACTTGTTTTTGATGATTTTAACATGACTCGGCGCACCTGGGCGTGGCTAAGACTAAGGCTACGGTATTTATATATCCATTCATTTCACATATCGACATAATGTTTTTGTGTATTCGTATAGCCACTTTTTCACAGTATTTTTATCAACAAAAATATAGCATCTAACCTAAAAAACCGTTTAGTTGTGTCAAGTTTAGTGGCATAATAAAAAATGTGGGCGGAGTCCCGCCGTTAACCAGCGAAGATAGCCAGCTTAAGATCATTGCGACGGTATATAGGAGCGGTCTAAGAAATTTGTTGTCTCTTTCTCTCTCATGGTGTACGATGTAAAAACTCGGAAAAAGTGATTTATTACAATTTCGGATGGGTTGGGTAAAACAAATTAGCTATCCCTCCATTAGATTCTTACTCTGAGATTGAACACCACTGTCGCCAGAAAACACGAGTGTCGCTTCATTGAGTAAATACTGGGCTTAGCCAAGATTACCAAAGCCATAAAACTGTGAAATTTTGATTCAGTTACGTATATATACGAGAACGTTTTACCGCATTGATCAAATTTAATGTGCGGACTCGCTGGCCAATAAATTTATACACAAAATCAGTTTGGAATTGATATTCCGGTGAAAACTGCTTTGTATTTTTATTAGATTTTCTAGTCAAGCAAAATGCGATTTATGAAAATGAAAATTTTATGGCCCGATGGTGCTTTGATGTATCGTGCTTCGGTCCTAGGAATTATTTTACGGACACGCTCAGAACGATACTTCAATATGAAATAAGGGAATCATAAAACGGGTACATACCCCATCAACATTATTATTTATTATAAACAGAACCGTGCAGGTTTCGACGAAGTAGGTTTGACGTTAATTAATCTATAAATCGCTGGGATCTGGTTAACGCTGATTTAACAAGTTTAAGGCGAGGCGCGCTGCTCAATCTATAAGCCATTAGCGCGCCCGTAGACATCAATAATTATAAATACTCCGTGGGATGACAAGCCAAGTAAATAATGCGACAGGCACCGCTAACAGAATATAACGATAGCCCGAGATGGTATCAATTTATCAGGAGTTAATGGCCTAGGATCTGGTACTCCGGTCTCACTTATTAAGGAGAACAGAAGGGAGGAGAGGTAGCTATTACAGATATGCATAGGTGGTAGTAGAATCATAATCGTACGCAGGCACGCTCGAGGAGTTATGCTTATGTGTGAGTGCGCTCGGTGCCGAGAGGCTTTGAAGTTAATTATTCATACACGTAGCGTGTTAATTCTGCCTTTGTGTGTTCATAAAAAGGTTGTGTAATGTTCGGGTGAACTTGTATATTAAAATACCTCCTCAATAAACATGCGATCCCATCATGTTTATTTCATATCCATTTAGACGGCTGTTCGAGAGTGATAAAAACATCATTTAGTAATTAGTATTTTGGGTTTATACAACATTTAAACGGCAATGCGATCTATTCAGTATTCATCTTATCGATTATGGACAAACACAATATTTGAAAACTGTGCTTTTTTTTAACCATTAAAGGTTGCATTCTTTGTCGTTTAAACGTGTCGGGTTTCGATAATGTCCGCCTACGTTGGATCACTTCAGATAACGATAACAACAGATAAATTGCGATGCAAAAGATATACTAGGTAACAACACAACATACACGGAGAAGTGTGTAAAAAGATATACTTTGTGAACAAAGGTCGACTTAGCATATATATTTTGTGGGTCAAAAGACCACGAATGGGTAGTGAAAGCACTAAGGAAATCTAAACCATTTCCTTTACAAAGGCCAGTATTTAAATCTGCGCACGAGCGAGTAAGGAATAATATTCCTCGTTACTCATTGACCGAGAGTGTTTATATCGATGTCGTTATTTCATAGTTAAATACGATGAAGCTATATCTAAACTCCTGGACTGAATCCTGTTTTTTTTAGCACATTTTTTTATTAATAGAAATATAATAATTTACCTCTTATCAAACATCGAGGAAAGAACCATGATAATATTGACAATGTGCCGATAGTTAGCAAAATATCTGTTTAGTTTTAACAGTTGTACATTGTTACCTCCGGAATGTCGAATAAACACAAATAACCAAAAGCAAGCACCCAATTATAAACGTGGTCTTAAAACAAACTAAATAATATTTTCCTCGAGATAAGAAAGCGTTCACGCGTCCATAAAACGATTGCTACGTATACACGATGTATTATAGTACAACGTACAAAAATATTTGGTTATGTGGTCTCTCTCTCTCTCGTGCGTTTTTTTACTTTCGACAATAATATGCTAACCCAATACGACTGATAAAGAATATCAAACATAAAAAGTACCTACTTGGAGTAAGACGTCAATAGTAAAATATGTTTGCTCGAATTTAAATACATAACAAACCACTTTTTTCACAATGAGAATCGAGGAGTTCGTTTCCAAGGAATAGTACCTAGCTAGAAGGTGGGTTTTGGAACAAGGGTAGATGTAGATGTGTTTGTTTCGGTGTTGCCAGATCTAGAGGAAATAACACACAGATAGTTGGCGGTCTTCTGAAACCACATCCAAAAGAAAATAACAGATGTGACACACAGAAAAAAACATTCGTATATCCTTCTCAAAAGTCTTCATTTTCTGTGGTCGTTTTGTCGTTAATGGCAGCCGGATACAACTTGTTTAAGTTTAAATAATACATTCTTCAATTTTACTTTTCACATGTCATCGTTATATTTTTGAAAAACACGATTACAGCAGGATGTATGATGTCGACGGATGAAGTGATTTCGTCCCCTTTCTTTGATAAAGATCTTTTGAAGTTGTAAAACGTCCAATTGATGTAAGGGACACTGGTTGACTACGCATAACCTCAACCGACTCGGTATTAGGTGACCAATGGTTGCTTCATACGATCGTCGAAGTCATAACTTTAGAAAAAGAGCTATTCGACAAGACCTATTGTCATGTTGAGACGGTATTGTAAACGATGTTGCCACGGGTCACAGAAGTCGATAGATGTTATGAACCCGTGAGGATGTAGTTTTATGGCTTGATGTAATCACAAGCAATGGGACAATCGTGGTGGTAACGTATGAACTCGTACGTCAACCGTGTCAGCAGCTAATATAGCGTAATATACGAATAATAAACGTTTAAAATAACGCATGCAGGTAAGTTCAATGAGTTTCTCAGTAACTAACTAATGCTATGATTGAGCTGTTTTTAAATAAGATATAGCAAGCAAAAGATTAACAATGGAACAAAGTTTTGGCATCTCTTGGGGGCCTGAATAAATTTTATAATATTTTTAACCGATGTCGTTATATGTTCCGGCCGCTGAGAACTCAGTTGTAACTTATATCTGTTACATGTGTCGTTTATGCGGGAGAGATTACAACGGAGCTATCAGCGATACCTTATCAACATTTAAAAAAATGGGTTGTCAACTTTGAAAGTACTAAAGTATTTTGCAGCTAGAAAACATGACATATCGTGTGTTATAATATTTCCTAACAAACAGTGGAATTAAAAGTTGTCAAAACAATGTTTTTATTTTCTTTTTTTACTAATAACATAAATAAGCTCTTTATTAGTCTTCAATGAACAATGAAAAGGTAGTAAGTAGGTAAGCCAACATTAAGATCGGTTGTTATAATGCCCACCTTTTATAAGTAGAAGTATCGGGGAATCAGCCGGGTGAAGAGTAACCGATTCCAGAGCACGTGCACTGAAATCCTTTGGGTGTAGTAGAGAGCTCTCCTTTACACTAACACTGTCATGGCACCATAGGGCGCCAACCACAAACACACTTCTACTTCCAACACTTCGGAAATAACGAAACACAAGCAGAGAAGAGCTTAATAAAAACACAATAACACTATCAAATTAAACACATCACCACAATAACTCGATTGAATTAGTTATGCACCTAGTTATCAACCGCTTTGTGTACTTTTATCACACTTGGAACTAATTAAATAATAAGGAATACACCAAGTATATTTTGATATAAACTGTAAACACCACTGAGATGAATAAGAGTAGTAGTAGTACGCCTTCAGTATTCGACGTGTATTGGGATAACGTACATACACAAAGATATTTCTACGCACACGTATGAATCGTGATATTTGTACCGCACATGGCGTCACATCCGTGTATGATGTGATGCGCTCCTGAACCGGCGTGAGCTCGCGGACACACCGGCGTGCTGGGCGAGCGAGCAAGCGACACTGAGCCAGAACAAACAACGTATAGCCGCCGGTGTCGGTGTGTATAGCGCATACCCGCCACGCGGAGCCGCCATCGCGATAGACGCGGCAACGGCGCCAGCGTGCACTAAACAGCGGAAGCGACCGTATCACATCAAACCAAACTCGACCGCAACTCGCCAAATTATTCACTGTTTCACTTCTAAATTAGCGTGTCAACAATATATCATTTAATTCAGCTTGAAAACTAAACCAGAGGCGGCGTTATTTATTACAATCTATCCATTTGAATGTAAGTAGGTACAAATCTTTCATACAAGCGACAATTTTTTTTTTTTAAATTAAAGAGTTTGTATTAAATGGTGTCAATAACACTATTCAAAGAAAAGGTTTAGATTAGTAAAATAGTTATTAACGGTATTCAATAATGCATAATGATGGAACGTATACCATTACCTAGTAGGTATGCAGTATTTGCGTAGCTCAACTTTTTCAATTGAATTGATTTTTCAGTTTTATGGCTTGTAAAAATTTTAAGTAAGACATACGTGGATAAATTATTACCAACCATTCAAATCTCTTCTGAATAAATAAATATCTTCTTATTTGATACGTGAATATTTGTCTTAAAATTCATTTAAATGCAAATAAGAAGCGGTGAATGTTTGCCTGTCCCATTCGAAAGATGTAATTATGTGCATAGCAAATATTAATTTTGAAACAGAGTTGGACCAACACTTAGAGTATACTAGAGGTAGCCCAAACCAAGGCAGTGAAGTCAGTTTTGAACTTGTTTTTGATGATTTTAACATGACTCGGCGCACCTGGGCGTGGCTAAGACTAAGGCTACGGTATTTATACATCCATTCATATCACATATCGACATAATGTTTTTGTGTATTCGTATAGCCACTTTTTCACAAAATTTTCATCAACAAAAATATAGCATCTAACCTAAAAAACCGTTTAGTTGTGTCAAGTTTAGTGGGATAATAAAAAATGTGGGTGGAGTCCCGCCGTTAACCAGCACCTTAAGATCATTGCGACAGTATATAGAAGCGGTCCAAGAAATGTGTTGTCTCTTTCTCTCTCATGGTGTACGATGTAAAAACTCGGAAACAGTGATTTGTTACAATTTCGGATGGGTTGGGTAAAACAAATTAGCTATCCCTCCATTACATTCTTACTCTGAGGACCAACATGTATTATTATCATTACTATAATAAACTATAAATATGAATGTACTAAAATTATGGTTTGTGGTTGTATTGGTTATTGTGGATTCCTCACATAATAATAGATACAAGCTGGTAAGTGTCTGCATAAAAAGTCATTTTCGAATATCAAAGATAGGTATTTATATCGTCTAAGAATGACAATATCTTTGATGTCCAAGGCGATATTTGACCAAAACACAGAAATAACGCTTAATCATTAATCACTTATTTATAATCCATGATCTCATAAGCAAACCATTACTAGTTATTTTTGGATAAGACAGGAATTAAACAAAAAAATCTGTGTCGAATATGTCAAATACCAATAAATATATAAAGGTTTGTTATTTCTTACCTTGAAGTAACAATATATGGAGAGAGAGCTAATTATTTTTACCCAACCTATACAAATTTGGGATAAATCACATTCTCCGAGTTTTTACGTCGTACACCATGAGTAAGAAAGAGACAACAAAATCTCCTAAATTATCACACCACTTGAAAGTATTGTTAGAATGGTCTTCGTGTCCCGCGTCTCCGTTGACTTCGCCCACACGTTTTGATACGCGAAATAAATTAACATAAATCAACGGTTTATTAGGTTACATGGTATATTTTAGTTTATAACAATACTGTGAAAAAGTGGTTATACGAATAAACAAAAACATTATGTCGACATGTGCTATGAATGGATGTATAAATACCCTCGCCCTAGTTCTAGCCACGCCCAGGTCTGGCCGAGTCCGGCAAACCTCATAAAAACTGACCACAGCAACGCACTCTCTTGTATATTATTGTTCTGTGTTTCTTATCAAACAAACATTTAGTTTCCTAGCAGAATTAAAACATGTCAAATAAATCGTGTTTTTATTTAAATTAGAAGAGAATTATAATAAAGCTTGACGTGTTCTTCTGTTTCACAATTCGTTGAAAATTATTGATATTGTTTCAATAATTAATGTATTTTGTTATCGTTGTTAAACTGGCATTAAACAACAGTACAAGTATCGGGGCAGCATCCGGGTGAAAAATAACAAATTCAACGTCAAAAGTTACGTAGTTGTAAAAATAAAAATCCATGGTCAGAAACTCTTTCAATCTGTCTTATAATGTGAAATACAATTAGGTAGTTAGGTAGATATAAATCATGTATGTTCTTATCAACTTGTTATACAACTGAAATAACATGATGTAGTTTAACTCGTTAAGTTATCCTTATTTATCTCCGAAGTACCTAAGAAAACTAGGTGCTTCATTAAATATGTACACGTCCTCAAGCAGATAGTAATAGATAGGTATACATAGTACTTAACTCTAGAAAATGTTAAATAACGTAATATTTTTATTATGAGGTTCACATTTCAAAGACGCTCAGTATTAATCATCAACTTGAAAGGTTAAGTGAATTAAATAATTATACACAATGAATAATTTATTGACATCATTATGAAACTAGGAGTTGATTTATTGATGAAAACAAAATTGCAATTAATATATTTTACTGACATTTATGTAGGTTCAAAAAGTCATCTCGCTGAAAGCTCTAATGCATGGATCAGAAAGAGCGTTCACAGCGGAGCTCTCAGTGGCAGGATTATTACTTAGATATACGAGGTTAGCTCAGTCAACTAGTTTTTTATCAGTCCTTTTGATACGATATAGAAATAATATTTGGATAATCATGGCAAGGGTGCTTTAGTAATGTTAAGATGAGTAAATAAAATTATCTGTTTGTCCACGGGAGATATGCGACATTGATTTACTCATCAACTCCCGCATGCAGTTCGATAACAGTATGAGGAAACGCACTGTATTAAACCGTAAAGGGAAACGAGCCTGCCCGCCTATAGTAATTGCCTCGAAATCTGTAGGGCCGAATTCAATATCAAACATACTCTGTAGATCGGCGTTCAGACATCAAAAATCCCTCTGATAAAAAACGAATATTTCTGGTTTGCCCTTATCACAAATTCAATTGAAATTCTTAACCAAATTCGGAGCATACATAAGAGAATTCACGATTAATTCAAAGCGTCTTTGAATTTATCATTGGAAATGGTTAAGTAATTCGCCTGTGAAACCCAGCAGCTAGTGGGGGCATCTTTACAAGCGTGAGATAAAAAAAATAATAATGGGCCATTTGAAAGAAGTGGCTTGCTTCGTACGAATGAAGAGGTACGCGGGGAGACTCAGCTTCAAAATAATCATATCCTCGACATAAAATCTTAAACCCTCGGTAGGTTCAGTATAATCATACCCGTAACATAAAAACTTAAACCCTCGGTAGATACTTCTTATCCCTAAATCCTACTCCCTTCTCCCTAGTATCTCCTTAGCTAGGCTGTCCTAATAGTATAAAGGCTGCTCTCAGTAAGACTCTCCCGAGCCTCGACTCGCCGTTCCTCGCTTCGTCTCGTAGTGGACACGAGGCGAACCATTACTAGGCTCAGAGGGTAGCATTCGGCGAGATGTCTCCCCTAGAGTGTAGAGCAGTCACAACTATTTATTATTTAGGTAGAAAATATCCTCATTGATATGCTATAGGGAAATATATTATTGAGTTCTTGTTAATAACCAAGTAATTAGCACACCTGTTTATGTGTATAATGCAACTGAGATATTTTTTACTGCTGAATAGAACTAAACAAACCTTTGTATCAATTTGCAGGATCGTTAAATTCATTTTAGAATCATGCGATTAAAAATATACAGTAGAAACAAAAAGTCGAACAGGTATATAAATATTGTAATATTATCATTGTACCTAAAATATTAAAAACTTTTCATATTTGTTCTATGGCTTTTTGTCTATTTAAAATCACCTCTTTATAAAACGGAAACAAGGATATTGACTTTGTTACAAGGTAAAGGAGATGAGAACAGAAATCAAATAACGAAGAAAACTCACAGAAAAACAGAATAATGTAAAAAGTAAAAACATATCTCGGAGAACGCAGAGAAGCCACTCGGAAATACGAATTTATAAATCGAATCGAAAAAAACCAGTATAGGAGATTGTAATCAAAACGTACAACGAAAAATCAAAGCAAGTAGCAGGTATAAGTTCCTTTGGGTTTTCGAAATGAAGATTTCCCCCTTCCCAGCGTCGGAATATTATCACAGGGAAGAGTAAAGAATAAGAGGGGTTGAAAGTTGAGCAGGCAGGAAGGGAAGTAGAAAAAAAGGGGCTGTTTTTTACCCGATTGATCCGAAACGTAAGCTTGACTAGCAAAAAGCACGCAGTCGTTCCGTTAGCCACGTTAGCCGACGGGATGAAACAACAAAACCTAAAATTGTTGACAACGAAACGAGATATTCATTAATTAGTCATGCCACGCATAATCCAATGAATACATAAAATACCCATTCAAAATTGAGGCTGTTGAGATTGGAGAGATGATAATATTAATTGCATTTTGAACTTTGGACAGTGGGGAGAGAGGGTATGATTATTTTGCAGCTACACACCCTAGCTCACAAGTTGTTTAGGAAATATTATATATTATATGATTTTCCATTATTAACTGCTTAAAGGGAAATAACACTTTATAATTAAATGAAAATCATTTCAAATATATCAAGTTCGCAGGTAGTGGCGGTTACAACAATATTGCTTTCCTGCAATAATGTTTCTAACCTTACGTGATGTAACGCCTCAAATCTTTTAATTTAACTATCATCAAATTATCAGATTATAACTTTATTGAAATAAGTTCAACCGTTTCTCAATTAAGTTTCTCTTGATTCTAAAATCACGAATTCTTCTCTCTTCAAGAACGGTAGGTATCCTTATGAAAGATTCTAAAAATGACGTTGCCTTCGATAAAAAAAACCATCATTGCTACCCTCTGAATGTATATCCATTTATCGATATTCTACCCAAAATGCCTGGCAATAATATAAGCGAATGAACTGCAGAATATTACAGAGTAGGTACCTATTCGGGAGGCTGCGGAATTCTCTATGAATGAGACTATGACTTGTATTCCAATGATCAGGGGAGCATAATCTCATCCCATTATTTCCACCGCGCCGCCATTCTCACCAATCTCACCACAGGCGCTGGGGGCTGCAATAAAATCGTGTAATAGAAAGGAACTTGATTCGAAAACAATTTGGCATTGTTGATGGTTCAGAGAATCGTTAGGGGCAACATTCGAGTCGGATATTAATACGAAAGTACCCACTTGCGGCTTGATGTCATTACTGCGGTGTTGTAGGACCAATGTTTCCAAATAGGAATACTAAACATCCTCGGAATTAATGACTTGACCACAGGTTAAATATTTAAAAAAAGTACTAGGAGATTAGGTAGATACCGAGAAGGATCCATAATTACTAGTTCCAACTTCTACTTTCTACATATACAATAGATATATGTAAGTAAAGTCAATAACTTCTTTTGATAGGTACTCACAAATAAGCTTGTTTTTGATTGATGATTCGATCATCAATCGTGAAATTATGAATAGCAGAATACCTATACCTCCTTGTCTTTAGAATATAGATAAGAAAATCATCCAAAAGGCTTTAAACTTATGAAGTTTTATTTATATCTATCATTATAACCAATTATTAACTGCCTGGGAAGTTTTTTTTAATTATTTTATTTTTAGTTTTTTTTTATTCAAGGAGAAAACATAGATACAGACAAGTCGTAAAAAAATACACATTCACAAGAGAATTCGCCTGTATCTCAATTATTTCTCACGGAGTAACAATATATCGTCGCCGGAAAGGAAAAGGGCTGAAGCGCCGTTTCGGGAAGTTTACACCAGAGCACTTTGAAGTTTTTTTTTGTTTTACAATAAAATTCATAAGTCTTCAGTACCTGGTTGGATTTTGAAAAAAAAAGTTAACTCAAAGCTCTCACTGAGTTACTTGAAGCGACAAAAACCTTAAAAGTCCTAAACTGGTGTCGCTTGAGTCAAGCCTTCTCCCAAATGGTAAATTTATTTTAGATGCCTGAAGCGCCACAAGTCTTCAGAATCAAATGAGAGTCAGAGCTTTCGATGCAAATAAAATAACTGATCAAAACTGCACATTTAACCCGTTTTTGACCAAAGTGTCGCTTAAGCCTTTTTGTCTTTCCAGCGACGATATTATAGCGCCGGTTATGTGTTATTATTTAACTTACTTAGATATCGTTAAAATAATAACACAAAACCTATCATAATATAATACCAGTTTAATTAGGTGACAAATGGACATTAAAATTTAAATATCTGCTGCGTAGAACTTATTTTTAATTTTAAAGTTTATTTTTATTTTTGATAATAGTAATAATTTAAATTAAAAAACGATTTTTTTAACAAAAAAAATCTGCTATACAATTATTTTCACGCTTCACGGCTGATTTTCTTTCCGAAGGTATTGACAAACTGTGGAAAAGCCACGTACAGACGGACTATTTATATAATTTACAGATACAAATAATAATTTAAAAAATGTTTTCGTAGAAAGCAATCACTTTGTGGTTTGACATATTTAAAGAAATGAAAACATAACTTTGTAAAAGACCACGGATATTATTTCAATTTTTATGACCGACCGGTTTCGCTTAGCCTAAGCATCATCAGGGCAATGATTTTACATATATAGACACGTTATAGCCTTAGAATATCAACACAAAATGTAGCAAGCAAAACACACACGTTACCAGTAAATTCTTCATTCAAATATCGGTCATGTATGACAAAGATAGACATTCATAGAATGAAATGTGTAAGAACGAAACAGATCCGAAGTTCGGACCGCGTTCCATACTTGCTTGAAACGACCTCAAGCGACGCGTTACCGTTTAGTACTAAATCGGCTGAAACACCGATCACACCAACTAGCGTGATTATTGCTTGCCACTTTGAGAGCGCTACAACGTGTCTATATATATTTAACGTCATTGCATCAGGGTACAAAATTAAACAAAACAAAAAATACAGTTGTGCAGCTATATGGTATATACGACAGAGGGAGAACAAATTATAAAATAAAATAACAAAACAATGAGAAATACAACAGAAAAAAAAAAAAATTATAACAAAGGAACAGAGAGAAAGAGACAGATAATATGAATTGAAAGAGACAAAACCTCAACTGAGAAGGTGATTAAAGAATAATGAAAAAATGTATGAGCTCACAGGAAATATACCTAATATTGGACTACTGTACAAATTTACCTGCTTACTCGTATTTAGAATATGACTATTAATTTTAGTGGCTTTCTTTATTTCTAGTGCTTATAAATTATTTAATCTGATGCCATGATCATTTTTGTGGAGAATATGAGCACTGGTGCTTTTATTGAAGGTAAATAACAAAAATATTTCTTCAATGAAAAAAACGAATAAGCCTGCCATAATTTATAAATAGAACACATACACTTTGTTTTTAACCACTTTTTTATTTAATATTTTGTCTACCGGTTTCGGAAGTACCCTTCCATCATCAGGACAATATTAAATTAATCTTTAGATAATAACTTCATCTCTTCTGGAAGAAACATATGTGGAGATAAATTCTGTACACGATCAAAAAAATGTATGTTTTGAAGTATCTGGAGAATGTATATTAGTTTGTTTCTGCCATAATTTGTTCACTTCAACGTTTCACTATCTTCATCGCAACATTTCAGAAAAAACGCAATTCTCACCTGCGAGAAACTAGAAAATTCTATTTACCGGTGACAAATAAGAGCAAACAATAACAGGTCTAGGAGAGTAGTACAGGCACAGTGCTGAATGCACTGGATTTATTTTATCGGCGAGAAGGCTGCACGCTTTTTGATTGTTCAATCGGCCTTATCGAATCGGAATTGTTCAATAGTCAACTAAACAATGAACGAAGTGTCCAATTCAAGTCCAATTATTGTATTTGTGACATTATTCGTCCGGTTTGGCAATCAATGCTGATTCCGTTGTGTGGACATTAGTCACGTTATTCAACTACGACCACAATTGGTACATACATATTATTTTACGCTATTATTTGTACTGGCAACGGTACGCCTCGTTACACAACGTTTGCACAAGCAAAGGCATACCGCTGATAGATCCCTCGTAACCTCTCTCTCTCTCTCTTTCTCATAAACGACGGGCGTAACCTGAGAGCAGGAATATATATGGAGAGAGAGCTAAATATTTTTACCCAACCCATACAAATTTACGATAAATCACTTTCTCCGCGTTTTTACGTCGTAAACCGTGAGAGAGAAAATAGATAAGACAAGTTGTCACATAATATCGCATCACTTTTCGGTATGTAAGAATGTTTTCCGTCTCCGGCGACTCCGCCTAATACGTTTTGTTATGCGACATAACAGGACATAACTCACTGTTCTTAGGTTATATCCTATATTTTTGTTGTTATCAATTATTTTTCAGAGTATTGTTATCAATACTCTGAAAAAGTGCTTACACAAATAAACAAAACATTATGTCGACATGTGCTGTGAATGGATGTATAAATACGCTAGCCCTAGCCCCAGCCACGCCCGAGCCAGGAAAAAATCTAAAATCCTAACTTTACAAGCTATCCCTCCTGAAATATTATTGCTCTGAGGCTGTAACAGAAAGAGAGATTATAGCGGAGCTCTCAGTGGCATGACTATACACGTATGTTGTTATTTATCTTTGTCAATTTTCGGCCACAGTTTTTACGAGCAGGATATTTCTTGGAAAATTGACGTGTTGTTTTCTTTTGACGGACGCGTGGTTTGTACAAGGTCTCCTAACACATATCACGCAATGTTTTAGCGTTGTCCAAAATGTATACCGTAGGTGTGAGGCACTTTGCATGTTGTTTCACAAGTTAAAATGTATTTTTTGTTTTCATTTCTGAGTGGGTGGTAATTAATTGCCCTTTGTTTAAAATAACATTATTTTCTTTAAAAAATACAATCAAGAAACATATTGGACGAAAATATTTTTTCTCAAAGTAAATAAATGTATTTCGCTTGTTTTTAGTATTACTTAGATTAAATAGTTTATACTTAAAATTGATAGATCTTACTTGAAGATAACTACAAACTTTAATCAGACAGAAGTTTTGCTACTAGCTACATTTTATTGCTACTCAGAACATTATAATACATAACTTCAATATTTTAAATTTAATTTAATTAATATTTTTTCCCAGTACCTACTTACAATTATTTGAAAAATAACTAGACTTAACATTCCTAAAAATATATAAAATGATAAGCTTACTGAATTGAGTAAGCAAATTTTAAACATAAAGCTATTTACCACAAAAATGTTTGGCATGCGAATTAAAGTTGTTGACAGTATAATATAATATAAGTACGTCAACCATCAGCATTATTCATATACCGATGACGCTAGGATTATTAAATTTATTTAAGTAATTAAAGTAGTTGACAACAGAATATTAAAAAAATATTTTCAAAACGCAAATTATTCAAAATAAAGTTGTTAACACTTTGTTAAAATCATTCATTCTTAAGTGCAAACAAATCAATTTTAAGTTGATGATATCGTATTAATACTATCTCCTAATACTAAGCTCACCTTTCTTTCAAATAACTACCTAATCAATACGTAATTTCACCAAAGCGGTAGGCATATAAGAAGAAACGCTACAATATAAACTCAAATATAGTCTTCCGATATTCCGATTCATAACCCAACTCAAGTTTCCTGAGGCGTCATATCATCGTCACCGCCAAAATACCTCATATGTGTCAAAAGCGTAATTGTTTAGGAGGAAATTAAATCTGATTTTTGAGAGTTACAGATTGTTTTTTGGGAGATCAAAAATATGCTTTGTAGTTTTAGATGCAATAATGTATTTTCACCAATAAAAACATTGAAACTTGTAGTAAAAATTGAAACTCTACGCAATGTCATATTTAACTCATTAAGTAGAGTTGACCACATGAGATATTTTCGCGTTGATGACGATATATTTTCCTGGCACTCCTTTCTCCGTCCATCTCCTGTACGCATCCACACCATTTGAGTGACCTCAATTTTATTAATAACGCTCACAACGTTCTTGCATTAATATGGTCAGAGTGGTAGATACTCTAAGTATCGCCCTGGTGAAAGACCACCGTTCAGAATCGAAACGATGCTTGAAATGGCTTTAGCCGTGTTTGGTGACCAGATCTGAATAGCCAGGTATTTCCCAACCTTCCTCTTCCCTATCTCCTTCCCCTCCCCAGTACCTTCAGCCTCACAACATACTTTATTTGGGTATGCCATAGTCTCACTGGCTCCAGACGGTTGGGAGCAGTTGAGACTCTTGTGCGGTATTCATATAAAAAAAATAATAAAAAATGGTCGTTTCTGCAGTCAGTATAGCTACTCTACTTCGTCCATAACATAAATCTCCAGGGAACGCATTGACTAACGTAAAGTATCAAGTATGTACCGTACATCCAATAACTTTTGAATATTATGAATATAATTAAAATCACAAATAAACTTTAATTCTCCGATCTCAAAAGGTAACTTAATGCCTTAAAAGTAATTGTTTAAATAAGCGAGGCCTTCACTCTCGGCCATTAATGCTTACACAGTGTGCGTCACGTTTCATTACATGATGTGCTATGGCATTAAATTTTCTAACACCAATTAATGAACTTGTTAACATTTAACCGCTACAGTACTCAAATATGGCCGTCGATTGAATTATGCGTGCGCACATTGAACGTGCAGTTAATTATAAAGTGTAACAATTAAAAAAATATTATATTAGATATTAGTTTATAAATGATTAAAGCGACCGAGGAGATGTGTCCATTCGTATGATAAAAGATCTTTAAATGATGCGTAACACTAGAACTTGGTAATAAGGAAAATATTCCGCATGCTCAGTAATAATAATAACATTGCATTTATATAGCCCAGTTTTGTCATATTTAATCTCAATTGCGCGTCAATGTTCCTTTCTTTAAATACCTTTTTCATTATTATTTAGATATGAGATCCATAGTAATACAAAACTATAATTGAGCTCTGTAAACACTTACGTAAGATTGGTTTCTTATGAATTATTTTGCTACCTACCTAATTTTGTGTGTTTACATTACCTACCTCGCTAGGTGTAACCTGTTCTGAGGTAGGTAACAGAAAAGTCTAGTGAAATATTACAATATAATGCCGTAACAGTTTTTATAAAGTTTTATTAAACTAGAAAATAACAGCATGATGTTCGAGATACAATTTTGGCGATTTATATTATACGTGACAGAATTAAAAATAAAATTAAAAGTTTATAACAAAGTACAGTTTGATCAAAAATTAAAACCTAAATAAAAATCAACAACTTTCCGATTTACACACTAAAACGAAATGCTAGTTCAAAGAAAAGTTAAAATAGAATAGAAATATAATGAAATATAATGAACAACAGGGCATTTCCGTCTACTCCATGAGTTATAAGTTATAACGTATTTAGCGAAAATAAATTAGAAATTAAAACATAGTATTAGATAGAAAAGTGTATTAATGTAAGGATAGCAGAGTCGTATTTTCATTTTTTTCGTATTCACAGTTTTAAATCTTAGATTTGGTAAAACTTTTACAAGAATTAGGTCGCTAGCGTGAAGGACCGCTTAATGAAGGCCTTCCAACTTCTTCCATTCTTATTCTGTGCTTAGTTCAGTGATGTCATGCTTTCTGTAAAATTAGGTTTCTAACAACACCAAAAATCTATTACAATATTTATATTTTTGCAACTGTTAATTCGTGGTGGAATTCCATTTTTATACAATATTTCAACTTTTTTTCTTCTGTTTTATTTTTTAAATATAGTTTATAAAAATTAAAACAAAACAAACAGGAATATTAATTGATATTATGAGTATAGTTCCAAAATCCATAATATAATATATAAAATCATGATATAACAGTATGCACCCCTGACACCTCCAAATGTATAAATACCGTAGTTTTAGATAGATTTTGAAACAAAGTTAACTTAGGTAAGTCAATGCTCTCACTGAGTTACCCGAAGCGACAAAAAGCTAAAACAAAGTCCCAAACTTGTGTCGCTTGAGTCAAGCCTTCTCCCAAATGGTAAATATATTTTAGATGGCTGAAGCGCCACAAGTCTCCGCAATCAAACGAGAGTCAGAGCATTCGATGCAAAAAAAAGAACTGACCAAAACTGCATGTTTAACTCATTTTTACCAAAGTGTCGCTTAAACTCTTTTGCCATTCAAGCGAAGATATAGCTAATGATAAAAATATTACACATCGAAAGGTTTCCTGAAAAAAAAAATTGAACAAATGGTTTCTGGAAACCATCGTTTATACTTTCATCGTTTCGCCACATCCTCCACAGAAAATAGAAACGAAGGATCAATAATTTACTCCTTACTTTCACAAATTTAATTAGTTTCGAACTCTGGACTGTGGAAATATGAACGAGAGAACACGCATATAAATTCCGTGAGAACCGCCGTCTCAAAACCTGTTCTTGCCCAGCTTCGCTTTAATGCTTTATACCTACTTAACGCGGAGTCATAAGAGACTCTCAGTCATTATGTACTTAATACACAGTCATTAGATGTAAATCATTCAATTAACGTTAACGCGCCGCCAGATATTTTTATGTTTCTATAATTAATTCGACACACAAACGCGGATAAAATTTTAATTTTAATTCAGATTTCAACACCGGGCAGTTAATATCTTGCCGTGGGATTTTAAAAGCTAAGCTTATTTTTTTATAGCTTTATTTTGAGATCTTGAATAAAGAGCGTGAAGTAAAGTTTTTCTGGCCAAAAATTATTTTGACATATATGTGGGTAAAATATTATAGCTTGCATCAACCTACCCATTTTATTTAAGTACGTGTCTGAATTGATATAGTACGGCGACACTGATTCATTTAATGGCAAAATAAGTTTTGCTCTCTGATCTCGAAATGATAATAATATGTTTGCATCTCGTTCCAGAGCCATGTGGGAGATCAACGTTCTGTAATAACTTGAGCCATGTGTAGTGTCCAGGTATTTTGCCTCAACTTTCTTATTCCCTTTCCCCTTGCCACACTTCACTCAGACTCACAACATTCTCCAAATATTGGGATGCCATGGTTCCGTCGGTTCTGGGCACATTATTATGCGGAATAAGTAATAACGTACGACCTAAAATAAATAAATACATAGATGATATGACTATATAAGCAGACAACGATTTGTTTAATTGCCCTTGGAATATTATTCCTTTAATTATTACACGCGTGAGAAATTGATTCACCTTGCCACTTCATTCGCCTCATTATCTAACTGTCAACGGTAATGCGCACCTAAATTTCACGCGCGACAATAAATAAACTCGGAAATTGTATTTGCATTTTTTTTATGTTTTAACAAATGCTGAAATTTTATTTTTATTTGAACACTGCACAACTCGATGCCATAGTACCAACTGCCCGAAGCCAGTGGGACTATAGCATCCCCAGTTATGTGTAAGTTTTGAGACTGAAGAAAGTGGTAAAAGGAAGGAGATGAGAAAGAAGAAAGGGACGGGGAAGAGGAAGGTTGGGAACTATCTGGCTATTCAGATTCAGCCACCAAACAAGGCTAATGCCATTTCAAGCAATGTTTCTATTCTGTATGGTGATCTTTCATCGTGGCGATACTGAGAGTATTTACCACTACCACAGTTACAAATTTATAACAAGAAAACAAAACAAAAAATTCGAATTAAATACTAAAACGATATTTTCGATTTATCATATCTTTTATATTAGTATTGAGAATTAAAGTTTGTGAATTTATTTACCAATTTAATCTGAATCCGAATTTTTGTACGTGCAGTTCATTCACGACATATTTCCGGTTGGTTGTTTTTTCAGCTATAGAGGCTCGCATCTCGTGTTGCCCTACGCGTCAGCAGTTTCGCCAGATAAAGCACTATCGATTTGCTAAGTAGGTTTTACAAAATACAAATCCTACTCATGAACATACGAAATATCACTATACCTGCCTCACAAGGATCCCATTTTGCTAAAACCTAAATATCCAGGTATACGGGTCTTTCAATACGCCCGATCCCAAAGAACCTTTGCGACCATTTCGGTGTACGTTATTTTTAATCCCTAAGGACATCAACAATAAGGTAGGTTTTTTTTATTGAGACCGTGTTGGAATTGTTTGTGTTTGAGTCGTGACAATCGATTTGTATTTTGTATACCGTGGCTCTCCTTTCATGCCAACACTAAGTTTTCAGATTCATTAACATAATGTGTGTGTTGACTTTTAAATATCCTTACCACGGTGCAAGGCAATGACATTCTGGATAAAACTATGCTGAAAAGTAATAATAAGAATAAGATGCAAGTTAAATATGATGATATCTGCGAAAAGTTATACGTCATACTAGAAACTGGAATAAACAATCGCAAAATAAGAACTTATAAAACGGAAATTGCGGTGTGGTTTTTACTTTTGTGTATTTCTTTTCGATATTTTCTGTGATTATTACAAATGTGGATTGTTGAATATTGTTGAAGAACTAACTAACCAACCATCACGCCGTTTCTCCTTTTTTGTTATATTGGCATACGCCGGGATAGGCAGAGAGGACGGACCGCCATACAACTCTGTCTTGGCACACATTCCTTGCTTCATTCACATTCATACGCCGTCTAATACTTACTCTTCTGTTATTCCGACTCTTCACATGACGAAATTAAAGTATTTGATTCACTTGATCGTGCCATGTCTTTTTCGGGCGTCCTTGACTTCTTCTTCCGTTCACTTTCGCATCATGGCTGTGCTAGTACAATACTATAACAAGTCATTTAAAATAAAGTTGTTATAGTTGATTAGTAATTGAACTAGCACAGCGATATATTCTTTTCGCACTCCTTTCTTCGTTGATTCGCTCTACATGCCCAAACCATCTAGGCATCCCTCTCTTGATCTTATTCATTGTTTAAAGAATCACAAATAAAAAGTATATTTTTATAAGTTCATAAATATAAATGAACGCACTGTTGCGTTTTGATTCCCAATTCGATATATAGGACATTAACATATAGAAATATTTTAATTTCAAATTATTAAAATTATTAACACTACTAAGATGTTATATTCTATGTGACTTTATCTGATTTAGTTATGACGGGTATTTTCACATATTAACCCTATTTCTTGAATGACTTTGCTACACGATACATGAAATAGGAATGTGACTAAATGTTATATTCTCGTAGGTAGGTACTGTGTAAAAAAAAATTATCGTGGTTCTATGAATCAATTAAAATAATGATTCGTTTTGATTGATTTAGATTTCAATGAATAGATACGACGGCATGATTCAGTAAGTTAGTCTAGAGTAGGCTCGAGGGCATTTCATGTTCCAGTCAATCTGGGTTAATGTCTTTTTGCAATAATAATATCAGCTTACAGTTTGCGAAATAATATCCAAAGGCTGATGGATAGTTTTTATTCGGCTAAACGAGTTAACAGTCTTCGACTGAAGTAGGTGCTAACGGGCACTAACCGCTCGAATAATTCAGCTGCTTCAATATTTGCCAATTACGAAGGTATAGAAACCGCGTCTATACATTACACCACCTCAGTGAGAATCAAATTTAACAAGTCAAAAAAAGATATTTAGTTTTGACCGGTGGCCGAATATCTAACACGGTCACAAGGGCCTCACAAAAGTACAACGCAAGATTCATATTATTACTCTCCTTTATTATATTCAATATTAACCCTCAGTTTTCGCTATTTATTCGATGATGAGGTCTCTCTTCGCCGAGGTGGTGAAAACCCGACCCTTGAAACCCCGACCCATCACTCTGAATCATCGACAAATTCCTTCACAGTATAAACAGCATTCTTATGGTAGATTCACACCAACGTCCGGATCTGCTCAGTGACGATATTGTTCCGCATGATAGCTTATTGATATGGTATGAATATCAATCAAGGAGTATGTGCCAAGACAAAGTTGTGTGGCAGTATATCCTCTCTGCCCACCCTTGTGATATTTGACTACTTAGTTAAATAATTATTTTGATGTGTGAAAATACTTACATCGCAGATTTTTTT
Organism: Drusus annulatus; assembly: GCA_022651775.1. Taxonomy (NCBI): domain Eukaryota; kingdom Metazoa; phylum Arthropoda; class Insecta; order Trichoptera; family Limnephilidae; genus Drusus; species Drusus annulatus. Next base: position 434,682 of record JAGWCC010000398.1, on the reverse strand, counting down.
TTATTGAAAACCATTTTTTTATCACTAAATAATATTTTAAATAATTATTAAATGGTTTTTAATAATAAAAAAATCTGCGATGAATGTATTTTTATACATCAAAATAATTATTTAACTAACTAAGTAGTTAAATATCACAAGGGTGGGCAGAAGGATATACTGCCACACAACTTTGTCTTGGCACATACTCCTTGATTGATATTCATACCATATCAATAAGCTATCATGCGGAACAATATCGTCACTGAGCGGATCCCGGACGTTGGTGTGAATCCAGCTTTATAGAACAAGCTGCCTCATGATAAACTAGGCCTTCTCAAAAATGACACTTTTTAAGAAAAAGGGATACTTTCTATTCCGAAGATGATCGGCCTTCTCTCACCTCGATTAACTCCATTTCCATATTCCATCATTTCCCCAATCGCTTGACTTTATTTGAAAAAAGTATTTCCACCTAGGTATGTGAAAAAAAAGTATTTCTACCTTGGTAAGTGAAAAAAAAACGCTACTTACATAATTATGTTCACACTCCAATGTGGGTTGATTGGAAGAGATTGCCACCAGGAAATAAATCTACTTTCATACAACTATGTATGTATGTAATAAGAGTGATAACAAAAGATGTACAGTTTACGAGTATTGTGTAACTTTCGTTCTCAATGCTTGCGCAGTGGGGACTATGGCATGGGGATTGGGGAATCGGGGTATCTTATGACGCTGAAGAGAGTGGGGAAGGAAGAGAGATGGATAAGTGGAAAGTTGGGAAGAACCTGACTATTCACATCTGGTTAACAAGTACGACTAATGCCATTACTCTAGAAAGTACGACGAGATTTTTCCATGTCTCCAGCCTTTATTCCAGAATTTTCAACTTATTATTCAAGTCATCATTTTTCGAATAAAACACAAATGCCCCCTAATTAAAGAATCATTGTTTGCATTACGATAAAAGACCAGTGATCGAATGCCTCATTATGACCTCGCTACTCGCTACCTCTCAGACGGAAGTGATTTCTTGGTAGAAAATTTGGAGCATAATAATGTATAATGGGACAAAGGCGGTTTCTGGCAAAAGCGGGCGAGTGGGCCAGGACTTCCGGAACACAAAGTGGCCCGCCGTACTACACTATCAGCCGGTGGTAATTTAGCTCCCCATTAGTGGTGGTGGAGGAAGCCACCCCGCCCGCTCCCCCCGGTGCGGCGGGCGGCGGGCCGCTGTCTCCCACCCACACAACTTCATGCGCTCCCGGGAATGGCGTTAATAAAGCCAAAAGCTTTCCGAGATTTCATAATATTTTTAACAGCAAAACGCTGAAAAGAGTTTTAGGATATTCATTAATCATCTCCGTCGAGAAAAAGCGAAAACGTCGGTTTCGTGGCGAAAGAAAAGAATTTACTTACAGTAACAGTAGCGATTTTTCACATTGTAACTGGATTACAATAGAAAGTAGCGATATCAAAATATCCCCAAAAATAATAATAATATCTATTACAGTGTTCAAAATGACACACATCATTTTATTTGATCGATTTTATATCAAGACTCGCTCCTGCGAGAATACAGTAATCTTATAATGCCACTGAAAATATGATGAAAAAATATGATTGATGACTATTATTTTGCTGAGACGACAGTGAGTATTAAAATTGCACGAAATTGAATTGACTTGTGGAAGCCTTTTTTAATGTTTGGAGAGGAATAGGTTGTCGTTCAGTAGAACATTTATTATTAATCATCGATGGATATTTTCATCATTCGAACAAAATGTTTGAAATAAAATCCAGATAAATACCTCCACAAAAAGACATGCCGCTAGTTTTTGGTATTTGCTTCATATTTCCTCTGAATTCCTTTGTCTTTTGTATAATACCGTACAAGAGTCCCAACTGCTCCCAACCGTCTAGAGCCAGTGAAACTATGGCATTTCCAATTGGGGTATTTTGCGAGGTTAAGGGTAGTGTTAGGGGAAGGAGATGAGGAGGAGGCAGGTTGTAGAGTACCTAGCTATTGAGATTTGGCCACCAAACACAGCTAAAGCCATTTACTGCCACTCTGAAACGTGCCACAAATATTTGTTTTTTAATTTTTTTATATTAATTAAATGTGTTATGACACATATTAATTGAATAAAAGTTATTGGCGCACGCCGGGTTTGAACCCGCGAACTTTGGATTCGTAGTCGAGCATCTTACCACTCGACCATGGAGGCCGTCAAAAGTAATAACAATACTAATTTAAAACCAAATTCTAATATTCATACGAAGTAATTTATTGAATCGAATAGCTTAGATATGAAAAATAAAGATGAATGAAACATGAACGCGAAGAACCGACAAATATTGTGCAATCGTAAAGCTAACGCGTTAAAATATTGTGGCTATTCGTCGTCATTGTTTTAAATCTGTGCTGAAAATATAATGAATATGCAAAATGCACAATGCAAACGTGATAAGGTAATACTTGCATATTTTCTATTGATTTATGGCCCGACAGCTCAGCATCGTTCTATTTAGATTTTCAATCGCAGCGAGTTGCAGCCGCAAGCAACAATCCAACAATATTACTTGACCGTGAATGCATCCGCAATCGAGACAAAAGCCGTACAAACAGCAATCTCAAGGAAAAGAACATTTCAATAGAGAAGTGATTGCAAGAAGCTGGGGTGGATTACAAATTGTGCCCACAACCTGCTTCCGGCTTAAAATAGGATACTGTACATTAATTTATAAAAGACCGGAAGATTTTTTGAGGATTTTTAAACCGCTAGACCTTTGATGATAGCGAATAGATCATGCCGTTTTTTTCTTCCTTTGCATAATTATATTAATTAAAAATAAATAAATTGAAGATTGTTTTATTTTTTTTTTTAATAGTGAATACCGCACATGAGTCCCAACTGCTCCCGACCGTCTAGAGCCAGTGAGACTATGGCATCCCCAGTTGGGGTATGTTGTGAGGCTAAAGGTAGTGGGGTGGGGAAGGAGATGGGAAGAGGAAGGTTCAGAAGTACCTGGCTATTCAGATCTGGTCACCAAACACGGCCAAAGCCATTTCAAGCAACGTTTCGATTCTGAATGGTGGTATTTCACCAGGGCGATACTTAGAGTATCTACCACTCTGGAGCGTGCCGCAAATCTTTTAATTATTTTAATTTGAATTGAATGTGTTATGACACATATCAATTAAATAAAAGTTATTGGCGCACGCCGGGTTTGAACCCGCGACCTTTGGATTCATAGTTGAGCGTCTTGCCACTTAGTGAGATTCTTTTGCAGAGATTTATATATATCTCGATGTGATACCGCACAAGAGTCCCAACTATCAGAAGATAGTGAGACTACGGCATCCCAAATGTTTTAAGAGCCAAGGACTGTGGGGAGGGGAAGGAGATGGAACGAGGTAGAATGGGAAGTACTGGCTATTTAAATTTTGGTTACTTAACATGGCCAAAGCTATTTCAAGCATAAAACAATGGCGGAATCATCGACTTTGAGAGTATCTTCCACACTTACATCATCATTATCTATCTCACCATTGTTATCTTCTTCAAATTATCTTTTCACTCGCTAAATGTATTAATGGGTATTACGTTCGTTTATTCGTATTTCATTTATTTGCTTCTACATTAAATTTATAAATTTGAAACGAAGTATGTTATTATTTTTTCTTCAACCGACTTCCTCTATTCTACTTCCTTAAATTGGTATTTTTTTACCTTATTAAAAACGAGTTTGTATCTTTGTTATATTTAATGTTTAAAAGCCATGTAATTATATACTGACGTCTTTTCAAACTATCGCTGTCGTTGAACAGGTTTTGATTAAAAATAATAAACCAATTCATCATATCTCGCTACCGATGGTTTTATTGCGCAATATAAATACAACCAAATCAATCCGAATTGAAATAGATTGCATTATGACGTATATTAGATTTAACCATATAGCTCAACGAAAAAGTTAATAATATCTAACGATATAGTATCAATAAATATTAAAATTGAAAATTTATAAAGGTCACTACATTTTAAAGTAGAATATGGTTTGTATTTAACTGAAAAATACGAAGTTTGTCCTTTTAAAAGGTCCTTAAAACATCATGATCAATTTTGAGTAATATGTTGTTTTTTGTTTAATTTGTAGAACTCCATATTATTATATTTTAAATAAAAAAATAATCACAATGCAAATGTTATTATTAAGTTCTGGTAGTTTTAAGTTTATTTTCATTGTGCCAGCAATGTCGGTGCCAAATCCACTATCAAACTATGGTTAGGCCACATAGAGATGACTTTATTATAAAAACTTTGTTATTAGTTACCACCACCACTTTTTTTAATCTTTAATAATTAATTTCGGTGAAATCCAAAACAGATGTACAGTAAAATAATCTAAAAAGTAGTAGAACTTAATTATAACATTATTAAATTAAATAAATTAATCATTTAAACTTTAGGAACAGGTTATTAGACATCTTTACCGTGAAATTTATAAAACCTTTATTTGAGAACTTCAAATTACTTTTGATACGTAAAGTTAAAAAGCTATCGGCTATTAAGCCCAGCTGTATGGATCTAGTTATTTTTAATTAAATGCACCCGTGAAACTTTCTCCGTAATGGATAAAAAAAACCAACCGAAGTACTCTCAACTCAAATGGTAAAGTTCCTGGCTATAAATATACTCTCAGTCCTTTTATGAGACCAAAGCAATGAAAATTAATGTCTTACGAAGCCACCCAAAGTGTAGTGGTATTGTTTGCTAAGTTTCATATTCACATACCCGAATAACCACGTAAAAGAAGAAGCAATAACTTTAACCTAAAACCGTTTATAGATTTTTTTAGTATGGCATCGGGCCTTATGATTTATTCCGATCTTTGTCAGATTCAAACCAGCATTATAATTAGAGAATTTTATTTTTATTTCTTTGACACTGTCAAAACATGTTGAAAAAACATGACATGTCCGTTTTAAAAAAATATCGCTGTCAACCTATCAACGCTCGAAGTTGATTGGCTTATCACACGAAGTCTCTAGTATTATATAGTACGTTTCGTAACTAAATAATAACTCATTTTAAGTACCTACTGACAGCTAACATTATACCAACCTCAGGAAAATATCTTAAATCGGAAACGGTTTCAGGTCCTAATCATTATTAAAACACCTGGTTGTTTTTTAAATGATTTCAAATGATGCTTCGTTAATTAATGTTATGACACAAGTTCCGCTAGGAGAATAATGAAAACAATTAAAAATTATGGAAACGTCTAAATACATGTTTGTGTAGCCATACAGATGAAATTTATTTGCTTATTTAATGAGATATATTATATCTGTTATTTCCTGCTGATTTGTTCAAGTTTCATCATCGAATACATTCGAGCGTGACAGGGCGAGATGATCTAAGGGCCCTCAACAGTTGAGAACAAATATTCTTGTGTGCGGTATTACGAATTCTAAGATAAAATCGAAAATGCAGATCTGCTAGCCTAGCAAAAGTACAGTTATCCATCGAATTCCATGTATTATTATAATTTCTAATTTATATTCGCAAAATATCTCAAAATTTACATCTTAGCCGACTGAATTGGGTAAATATTAAGATGTTAATTATAAGGTATTCTCACGAGTAAAAATGAAAAATTAATTCTTGGAAGTCAATAGAAAAACATATTTATCTTGAATATAGATAATCCAGGGGATGATTGATGAAAGACGTAGCAGAGAGGATCCGCACTTTATGACGTTGGAATCTACGTGGCTGGTAGTGCAGTTAAGATCGCCCCGATGATCGTCAACCTCCGATTGGAGAGGTAACCGAAATAGAACATTTCAATTCAATCTTATAATTCGTAAAACTCTATACAAAAATTTGGTAGCTAGTGTGTACAGTGACCATATTTATAATATTCTTGTTTCGAAAAATTAATATTCCGCACGAAAACATCAAGAGCACCCACCCATCTGAATAATATATCGCACTATCACAACTCTAACTCGGGATGAGTTTTGAATAACTTGGTGACTCTTACACTTACGCGTATTTCACCACCTCTGAGTTAACTGTTGAGTAACTACTCGTCAAGTAGCTTTAATCATAGGAATAACATGGCTGTAAAAACAGACATTTTTTCGATGAGTAGCGTTACTCAGCGTTGGTGTAACAGATACATATATACGCTAATCGACGAATAGCGCTAATCGACAGTTTAGAATCATTCAAGTTTAAAGGCATTCGATATTTTAGTGCGTTGATGAATAAGTTCGTAGGGACTGCTTAATATATATATTCTCCTGCATTGTTTGTGATTAACTTTAAAAGTTTTGGCAGTTTTTCGATTCTACACCTGGAGACATCGGGCGGAGGTGAGCAAATCATCATGTCGTTATTACGGGAGATTCTTGAATAGAATAAAAATCAAAAATCTTATCGACCAAGATGTGACGGCGCTCTTATATAGTCACTTTTGTAATGTTAGCAGAACGCGGACAGGAATTATCTTGCTTAAAAACCATTCGATGTCGTTTTTCAGTTCGTTTATCTTGAATGGCAGCTTCAAGGCTACGCAGTTGTGGTGCTGACAATAAAGCCTAGCGATGGTTACATTCCTGGGAAGCGATTCACAGTAGATGACACCGTCTTTGTTCAAACTTAGTTTCTATGATCTGTTAAAAATTTCCTTACGTGGATGGACATCAGCCTATAGACGAGAAGTTGTTTGTTTGTTAGGACGCAAATCGATTTGTCGGTAACATCAGTTTTTTGTGTGTGATTTTTTCCATTTTCTTTAGCCAACAACTAAGTATTTTTTAGTTGTTGTCAAAAATCCTAAGGATTGACGAAAGTCGTACAGAGGATGACGCCATATTCATCGGCTTCAAAATCTACGTGATGGTACGAGTGGTATTGCGGTGAGTTATTTCGGGCTGCAGTCTACTAGGTGTAGATTTTATGAGAACAAATCTCCTATAAATGAGTATAAATAAATGGTAACCACCCTACGAACCAATGCAATCTCAGAGCAAGAATACATATGGAGAGAGAGCTAAATATTTTTACCCAACCTATACAAATTTACGATAAATCACCTACTCCAGGTTTTTAGGTCGTAAACAGTGAGAGAGAAAGAGATAAGACAAGTGGTCACACAATATCGTCCCACTTTTCGGTATGTAAGCATGTTTTCCGTCTCCCGCGTCTCCGGCGACTCTGCCTACTACGTTCTGTTATGCGACATAACAGGGCATAACTTAACGGTTTTTTTATGTTATGTCCTAAATTTTTGTTGACAACAATACTGTGAAAAAGTGTTTGTACAAATAAACAAAACATTATGTCGACATGTACTATAAAAGGTGTATCCACGAAAACCTAACCACGCCCGAGTCAGGTAAAAATCAACAATCCTGACCTCACAAGCTATCCCTCCTGGTATATTATTGCTCTGAGAATGCAATACATTTCACTGAATCTAATTTTGAAATTCCGTCTTCCTATTCTGGCATGGGATCCGGGTAGCATGAAGCGCATGAGGTATGATGATGTGGTCGTGATCGCGGCTCACGGAGCGATCCCAATTACCATTGTCGTGTGGAGAGGTAAACGGGCCCAGGATGGACTCTGCATTATTTACAAACGACTATCGATAATGCCTATCATTGCTGGCGAATTTGCATGTTCACTTATTAACTAGCCTGCGTACGCGGAGAAGGCACACACTCGTAACGTGAGTGTGTGGACGAGAGCTGCGGTCACAACGGGAAAACTTTGATCCATCTCCATAAGCACGATTATTGACTTAAATCGTAATCTCTATTAACAATACATTATAAATTCCACAGTGAGTTATGACGCTTTAAATATCATATTAGCTGAATTCTAACGGGTTTTAAAAACTAAATTATTTAAAAAATCCCCCTCTCATAAATCTTACCTTCTTTTCAACTTATTATAATAATTCATTTTCTCAAATCTCCGGTGATTGTTTGGTTTTGGTTGCCTCCTTGTTGAACTGTTTTATCCTTGGAGGAACAATGTATGGAGAGAGAGCTAATTCTTTTAAACCAACCTATAAAAACTTGCGATTAATCACTTCCTCCGGGTTTTTACGTTGTACACCATGAGAGAGAAAGAGACAACAAAAATAACACACCGCTTTTATGTACTGTAATCTTTTATGTACTGTGATCTTGGTCTCCCGCGTCTCCGGGGACTCCGCCCACATGTTTTGTATTGCGACTAAACTGGATACAACTAAACGGTTTTTTATGTTTTATGCTATATTTTTATTGATAATAATACTGTGAAAAAGTGGTTATACGAATAAACAAAAACATTATGTCGACATGTGCTATGAATAGATGTATAAATACCCTAGCCTTAGTCCTAGCTACGCCCAGGTCTGCCGAGTCTGGCAAAAATCATAAAAAAACTGACTACACTGCCTTGGATAGGTACCACTCTATGTACTCTAAGGTTTTATCTATATTGCCCAATCGGAATCTTATTATGTTTATTGTTGAACCTAACCTGATTCCTGTTTTTTATATTTTTTATTATTTTAATTTTATCCTATTCTATTGTTCGTGTGTTCTGTTCTCATTGTTTTTTTTTAAATACTTAGCAGTATAACTGATTTTTCAAATTCTTTCCACATCTCCAGGTTTATATTATTTAACGCCACTTCTGCTTTATTCATATTTTTAAATTATGATGTTAATATAAATCTAATATCTGTTACCTGTTTATAAAGCTAACATTTATGCTGCATGATTGGACTAGGATTGATATTTTTTTGTATGTTTATTTTATCATCTATATAAGGAGCACTGTGGGAGTAATTTTAATAACATAACCTCTGAATGGGGTCAAAAAACCTTTAATTTTTAAGTTTATCCTAGTAGAACGAACTTAATATGAAATTTCACAAAACTGCGCTTTATAAATGCAATGTTATTATTATATCAACTGTAAAAAGAAAGATAAAAAGGCAATATTGTTATACTCATATCAACCCATACGAAGAATAGCGAAAGTGTATCCATTGCCTCTATTGGATAGCGAGAAAGGGAGATTTTTCTTTTAAGCCTCCAGGAGACGAAGGAGTTTTAGGAAACCGTATGAAGACGCATAACGCTTCCTATGAAAGTTAAAATAATGGATGGAGACAGCAGAAGTGAAGGCATTTCCTAAAGACAATCAATACTCGCCCAAGACGATGATGACTAGTTTAGTAAATCATTCAAATAAAATAATATAAAAAAAATAAATGAAAAAATAACTTTGTATAAGACCACGGATATTATTTTATTTTTTATGGCTGACTGTTTTTGTCTAGCTTAAGCATCATCAGGGTATAACATCAAACTAAACAAAAAATACTAAAGTGTGCGTTTATATATACACGCAGAGGGAGAACAAAATATAAAATAAAATAACAGAACAATGAGTAAACAATAGAATAACATGTAAATTATAACAAAGGAACAGAGAGAAGGAAACAGATAATAGGAATTGAAAGAGACAAAACGTCAACTGATTAAAGAATAATGATAAATTTTATGAGTATACAGGAAATATACCTAATATCGGACTACTGATAAAATATAATAATAGAAAATAAATAGTTATGCACTTGTTACACAATCTATCTTAGATAATAAACACACAATAGGTTCATTTCATACCTCGTACCTAATACCAGTGAATACTTGTTTGTGAAATGCGATATCGTGCCTTCTATAAATAAATAATGCATTATCTACAATCTACATATTATTTTCTACGCATTGACGGACTGAATTCTACCGCATTTAATCTACCTTTATATTTCTTATCTCAAATATATTATTCTCACTGTGCATATTATTGCACGGTGTTTAAATTTTCTTCATTTTTTATTTATTAATGTTTATGCTGGCTGTTTTTTTGTATGACCTGGGGGTAATTAATGTTCGTATATATATAAAGTACCTAGGGTAAAATATTTTAATACAATAATATTCTGCAAAGAGGAAGATATTACAGAAAGATAGTCATTAAATCACATGTTTTTTTGGTTTTCTCTTTCCAAACGAAATCTGTTTTTTTATCAAGCCTTGTCTAATATTGCCCCTCCTCCATTCAATATTCTTTCCCTTCTATTTGTAAGTCTGAACTCGACATTAATTTTCCAAATTATTTTGATATTTAAACTTGCACGATAGCCGTTTCGCCTTTTGAAGCCATTGTCGAACTTTCAATGCTTGCTTGTAGTAAAAATATGATTTAACTAAAACGTTAAACAAATTGAGCTCTACAGTCTCGGACTAAACCCAGAATTAAAAGGGTTTTAAAGTGCGCGAGTATCACATATTTACAAGTAGAACTTAACAATAAACCATGTTTTATGATGCATACGTGAATAATAAAATCCTGCTAAGTATTCTAAGTATGAGAAATTGCTACAAGGCCTTCCTTGGATGTGTATTAATGACTAGTAACAGGGGAACTGCAACGCCGCGCCGCTCCTCCTCAACGCGGATATTTTTGATTACAGAAATCTTCAGTTAAATTTATGATACAAAATGAATATTAATTTACAAAATCTAATAAAGATAAATGCGTCGTTCAGATGAATATCCGAGCCGATAGCCCATAGTCCCAGCCAACACACAGCCAGCATTATAGTAATAGGTCGTATCAATAACAATGGCCTGCCTGCAGTCCAGACAATATACAATGCAACACTCACGTTTATTCTCCCGATGAGAGATATTAAAACTTCATTGTTCTCTTCAGTATCGACGACTCTAAAAAAATGCAATAAAACATCATTGTTGCCTTTTACTTTGATGATAAATCGATGGCTCCCACGATCAGCGGATCAACTCAGGTGTCTGTAATCATTAGGCATAACGGTTATTCAATCTCCGATCTGTTCACGACTTCAGCTTTGGATACGTAATCAGATGAACCAACAAAACTTAGGATTTTATGGAGTGAAAGCCATTCGATATGCTGGTTTCTACTAAACGAAAGCATATCGACAAATTCTTACGCCTTCTGCCGTTCTAGGCATTTTTATGCTAGTCACACAGTTTTTCTGAAGACAAACTTTTTTTTGGTCAACGGCTTTTCTTACTAGCGATTAAATTAAAAAAGCGGCCGGGAGAGCGCCGAGAAATTTCGAGAGAATTTCGAAAACATTGTCAAATTATAGCGCAATCTAAGATTCACTTGAAGATTTAAGCTATACCTAAATAGAACAAAATCGTAATTACAGCTCTGCTATCCAAACATGAATATCTTAGCTTTTTCTATCGATTTATTTAAGTATTTTAAATTCTAATTTATATTCACTAAATACCTTTTAATGAACATCTTCACATTTACCCAATTCAGTCAGCTAAGATGTTCATTATAGCGGATTTAGCGAATAAAATTAGAAATTAAAATATGGAAATTGATAGAAAAATGTATTTATGTTAGAGTAGTAGGTGAGTTGTAATTTCTATATTTTGCGATTTACAGCTTAGATCTTCGATTGAATATTAGATTGTGCAATACTTTTACAATATTTGTTTCGCTAGTAAGGAGTGCCGTCAACATACACTTATAAATATGTATAAATTATTCCAATAATTGCACGAGTTAGTAAAGTTTTCACCGTTTTTTTTTAATACTCTTATCTGTATATATGTAGCAGTAAAATAGAAGACGAACAGTAAAATTAAATATAAATATGTTCACCGCAGGAACAAGGGGTACACAGTTAACATTAATGTGATTTCAGTTTTTTCAAGACACATTCATTATTGACTGGAGGATAAGTAGAAAATATCAACGTCTGAGAAATGACGTATTTGGCGCACGTACTTCGGATAAATGAATGTCGGTGTCGAGTACCGATGAATCTCGAATGTTGGATGCGGAATACGTAAGTAGTTAAGTTGGTTTGAGTGTGTCGTAAGGGGCAGTGAAAAATAATGTTTTTACAGTGGCGATGGTTGTCAATAGGGCTGTTGAGAATATAGTAAATAGGAAACATTGATCCTTGACACGAAGGAACACTATTACGATAAGAGAACCCGAAGATTTTATGGGTTCGAAATAGAAGCCACTAAACCCGAGATTTTCTGAATTTCTCATTCTGATATATAGATTTTAAATTCGAAGGAAAAAACAATAAATGCGCAGAATACGTATGATTATATCGCTAAAGACTATAGTCAGCCTGGAGATCATACTATAGATGCCTTCACCTTTCTCCGCTCACATTTCCACAAATGTTACGTTTTCCGCGAAATTTTAAAAACCTTTTTAAATTTTATTTTAAGATTTTAAAATTCCCTTTTGAGTGGTTAGAATGACAAGATCTGTTTGTTTATTTTAATGTTTTTTAATTACAAAATATTTAAAAATAATGCACATACTCGTACATAGTTTGTCAACACAATTAAAATAATGTAAGTGCTCACAACTCGCCAGGCGTAGCAGGTGACGAGTTCAAATGTATTAAGAGGACAAACTACCCTATACATAAATCAGTGAGGGGCGTTGCCAAAAAAATGAACGGAGATCTAATAAGAACAGAACAAATTCTTTAGCATTAGTTCATGTTCTATTGTGCACGTTCTATTGAATTGAAAAAAAATACAATAACCCTTTAATTACAGACAGATGAAGTAATTTTTTTTAAAACTCATAAGATTTCACTAAGAATTCGTTAAAATCAATTTAAAATTCACCGTTACGTTAGGCACAGCTTACACGTCTATGCTAAAAAAGCATAACACTCGAAACCTAAGACGGCAAAACGAATGTTTAGCGCGCAACAAAAGGGGTGTAGTGTTGAGTTTGATGTAGCAGGTTCAGAAAAGCAAACGTTTCAAGGTTTGAGTTTTAATTAATTTTGATGAACATATTTCTATAATCTCAAATGTTTTCAGAGAAATCTCTCAGGAATTAATCAATTAATCGCATAGAATAATAAACTCTGGTTATTACCGCTTTGTTATGGCTGAAAATGATTTGGAAATTCAGGAAAGTGTTTTACGGAAAGAATTTGAATTATAAGGGTCAGTTTAAAAAAAAAATCTACTTACATCCCGAATGGATCGTTGGAAAAAAAAGTGATGTTGTCACAGATTCATCAGAATTAATAACAATATAAACTCGGACAACATCCCCCTATCTTTGAGTGTTTACGTAACCTTAAAAATATAATATAAAAATTCAGTTCATCGACACTTTAATTTTGTGTAAAATTCCAACGATTCAGCATCTGTACCCAAGCCATAATCACACGTAATGTTTTATGGGATGGTATGGGATACTGCAACCTTTATAATAGTACTCGGTGTATATTGGCCCGTAATGCTGCCGGGGCCCATAAGAGAGGATCATTGGATTGAACCATAATATTTACTGCCTTATCGCCGCCTGACGATGGCGGCTCATCGGAATTAAGAAATTTGCCATCAAATTTTATACGATTCGTTATAATTCATAATATTATCACCACTTGCGGACACGATAAAGGAATTACCATTTTAGCCTCTAATACGTTACGTGTTCCGCCGAGCTTTGTGATGTTATAACAGTTTTTGATCTTATCAAACTATAACTTTTACGTCGGCTTACGAGTTTCGAAAGTTTTTAATATTAAAAGAAATGAAAAAATAACTTTGTAAAAGATCACGTAGATCATTTTATTTTTTATGACAGACCGGTTTCACTTAGCCTAACCCTTTACCGCATACTGTTCCAAATTTGGAACATAAGAATGTTATTATCATAAAGAGCTATGTGGGCCATATATGTATTTTATTTTCAGCTAAATCTTTACTGTGAGCTCTGCATTATCATAAATTGAACAGTGCTGCCAGTTGCGAGCTTTTTACTAACTACAGTCGCGTCAGTAAGTTGTCATTTCGGCCATTTCGTGAACGAGCGTGCTTGTGATTGTTAAGTGTGTGAATTATTTTGTAATATTTTAGAAGTAATAAGGTATAATTTTTTTCCTACTCCTTACTGTGGTTGGTATACCTTTAGTGCATAGTGTGACAAATTTGGGAATATTGTATTTATTCGCCATATTGCATGTAGTGCTAAATATGACACAAAACACGTCTACTTAATATTTTGCAATTCTTAAAAAAAAAATTACATGATTCAAAATACATTTCCAAACAAATATGTTTTTTCTGGAAGGAAATACAAAGTGTGCGGTTATATATACATACACAGGGAAAACAAATTATAAAATAAAATTACAGCACAATGAGAAAACAATAGAATAAAATTTAAATTATAACACAAGAACAGAGAGAAAGAGACAGATAATATGAATTGAAAGAGAAATAAAGAAAGCCATTAAAATTAATATTCATATTCTTAATAATCAGGTAAATTTATTCAGTTGTGCAATATAAGGTATATTTCCTGTAAGCTCATAAAAAATCATTATTCTTTAATCACCTTCTCAGTTGAAGTTTTGTATCTTTTAATTCATATTATCTGTCTCTTTCTCTCTGTTCCTTTGTTATAATTTAAATGTTCTTCTATTGTTTTCTCATTGTTTCGTTATTTTATTTTATAATTTGTCCTCCCTTTGTATGTATGTATAACCGCACACTTTGTATTTTATGTTTAGTTTAATTTTGTACCCTGCTAAGCAAAACCGGTCGGTCGTAAAATTAAAATAATTTTCGTGGTTTTATACCAAGTTATTTTTTAATATTATGTGTATAATACTTGTACTTAGTAGTTACTACCCGGCTTCCGTTAATCTACAAAGAGTGGATGGACGTAGAAAGGAGTGTCGAGAAAATATATGACTCGCAAGAATAGAAGAAGAAGTTGGAGACGCCCGAGATGAACATGGTACGATTAAGTGAATCAACTTGTCAAGAGTCGGTACAATGGAAGAGTTTGTACGAATGAGAATGATGTGAGGAATGTGTAACAAGGCAGAGTTGTGCGGTGGTCCTATGTATCTGCCTACCCCTATGGAGAAATACCGTGGTTGTTGGTTAGTTTTTTTTAAGTTTGTTCTTATACCTACTTACCCACATGTGGACAAAGCTTGTTTCCTTTTATGGTTTGACACAATACGGTTTTTTGATACTGTTTTTGAAATGTATTCAGATATTGATGAGCTAATTAAGGTCGAATATCTTCGTTGAACGATCTGAAACTTTTGTTTCTCCTTTTAATATTAGATACTTAAGATATAAATCGCTGAGAAGCGTTTCCAAAAAATAGGCGGATATTTAAAAATAGAACAAATTTGCATTCGTTTATGTTCTATTCAATTGCGGAAAAATACAAAACGCTTTATTTACAGGTATCTCTCGGGAAATTAACTTATTAATCCCAGAGAAAAAAATAAAAGTTGGTCTTCATCGCTAATGTTATTGGTGAAAAACGATTTGGAAATTTTGGAAATTGCTTTACGGTAAGAATCAGTTAAGGGAAGGGTCAGTTAAATTATTTCAAATGTGGGGTTTTATGTTATCTTAAATTTCCCTAAGGTAATTATCCAAAATTATTATTATTTTGACTACTCTAGGTAAGTACCTGGAGTGATGAGAAAATTCGATTAAAAAAACCGCCGATTAACATCGAATAACGGAGTCCAATGCAAAAAGCAATGCTTAACTTTACTATTTAAGATATGCGTTATTATGGTATATTCGATAATAAATTAACACTGATTTAACTTTCCATTTATTTTCATTTAACCGTTTCTATAAAATACTATTAATTATTAATATTGTTCGTATATTGTAAAATATATGAACAATAATTAATAATAGATAATTTATTAGATCTTATAATTGAATTAACTCGCCGTTCAAATTGATAATTTATTAATATTGACCGTCTATGTTATGTGAACTAAATAATATTTATGTGTATATTATTTATATATTTAAAAAAAAATAATCTGAATACCGCCCGAGAGTCCCAACTGTCCGGATTCAGTGGGATTTTTGGCATTCCATGAGTGGGTGCGTGAAGGAGATGGGGAAGAGGAAGGTTGCGTGGTGCTAGACTTTTTAATTCTGGTCTCCAAACACGGCTAAAGCTATTTCAAGCAACGTTTCGATACTGAATGGTAGTTTTCCACTAGAGCGATACTCGAGTATCTACCACTCTAATGTAATTGAATATTTCCAGAATCAACTGCACGAGAACGTCTAGTTTATAAAGTGCTTAGTTAAATGTTTACCGAGGTGCAAAGTAGGTAATAAATTACTAACCTAGTTAGACTGCACCTAATAATAATTTGTGAGTATGTAGGCACCATTGAAATTACATGTTTCATAATGCGCAATCTTAGAAGGGGCACCAAACAAGATTGGGTGCGAATTAAACGTTCCATATTTTCTTAACTACACCTATCATTAGACATCGGATTATTAGCTTTTGCATATGGATAATTGAGCCTTTTTGGTCGACACTGCATATTTGAGTCTTTTTTCGTTTTTTTTTTCAATGTGAATACCGCACAAGAGTCCCAACTGCTCCTAACCGTCTAGAGCCAGTGCGACTATTGCATCCCAAATTGGAGTATGTTGTGTGGCCGAAGGTAGTAGGGATGGGAAGGAGATGGGGAAGAGAAAAGTGGGGAAGTACCTGACCATTCAAGTCTATGTACCAAGCACGGGTAAATTCATCTCCAGCAACGTCTCAATTTTGAATGGTGACCTTTCACCAGGATGATGCTGAGACTATCTTTCACTCTTAATTAATACATATTTCAGTCAATTAATTCTTCGCAATTGAGCTAAACACGTGATCTTAAAAACTTGGCGATCATTCTATTTGCACTCAAGTGTATGAAATCAATTGTGAGAATGATCATATGCGTGATTAAGTGACAAACGTTGACAAATGTTGATTCTGAGATAATCGACTTAAAAGTTTCAGCTACCTTTTTACAGTTATATTCAAAATAAAATAATAAAAAGTTTTTCTTTTTAAAGGCATTTTTATGTATCTATTTTAACTGCTTTCCGGTAATTAAACTTGTTCGTTATATTCAAATTAATGAGGAAAAATAATAACAGCTGCACTTAACGACTTTTTGCAAAATTAAAAATAATCGAATATAAACTAGTTAATTGAGAAGATTCTCGTGCTTAGGGAGGGAGTACTATCGTGGGTTTCTTGAAATTAATTTTGTATAATTAAAAATTAATATCATATGAACATTTTTATTCATCTAGTAATTAACCTTTTGCATCGGACGTTGTTGGAAAACTCTCATACCAACCGTGCAATTCTCGTGGAACTATATTACTATAGCAGAGATTTAACAGATCTTTTTTTTTTTGCCTGACTTATACGTAGGGACAGGTTATTTAATCGTTACCTTTTTATAATCGAATGTAGTAATATTAGTTATTTTTTAAATAATTAAAAAAAAAAATTTTTCGTAGAAAGCTATCACTTTGTGGTTTGACGTATTTAAAGAAATTTTAAAATAAAAACTTTCTATAAAACCACAAATATATATTTTTTTTTAAATCACCGACCGGTTTAGCTTAGCCTAAGCATCATCAGGGTACAAAATTAAATCTGATATATAATATTCGTGGTCTTATACAAAGTTGTTTTTTTTTAGTAAAATTAGATGCTGATCCTATGAGAGGATTGATTAATATTTGATTTTTCGCCCATTTTTAATTCCTCCTCGGTCAGACTGATATTAAACTCTTTGTACTTGGCTTCGTAAAAGCAACAATACAACACGATATTTGGTTGAATGATTTTGGTTGATTCAATCACTTGAACATTTCACCAATATTGTTTTTCTCCGTGATTATTGATTGATATGTTTTTAATCAATAGACTTCTCAAAATTTTCAAGTCTAACATATCTGAGTACTTTAACCCTATGGATTTGTACGACTATTTAACATAGCCCTTCGTGTTTTTCTATTTTTTCTACTGGAACTTACTAGCCTAATACGATTCATCCAGTCCATCATCGAAAAAACACTTGGTGGCACTAGCGAGCGCCTCAGCGCCTTTCGTATAAACCTATTAAGCGAACAGAAAAGTTTTTTTTACTCGTCATGTATTTTCACAACGTTTGCAAAACATTTTGTCACCGCTGGTACAGAACTATACTACTACTTGATATGGATCCACATTAAAAAATAATTAAATTAATATGGTTTTTTAATATTTCGCAAGGCGCCCAAATTTAAGCTACCTACTTGAGGCGCCATTTAGCTCAGGGACGGTGCTTAGAAAGCTACAGACTCTTATGGCCGTTTTACACAAGAGCAGTGTTTAAGACAGTGGTAAGTGATAACATTGATAACCAAAGACTGTTCCAAAAAGCACTAAATGGCCGGTTTACACGAGAATACTGTTTAGAACAATGGTAACTGTTAGTGACTTGCCACGTGTAAACAGTGCCTTTATGGCCGGTCAACGTGAGGATAGAGAAAATAAAATACTAAACGCACTGTTTACTCGCGACTAGTCACTCTTTAGTTTAGTTACCACTTTCTGGTGTAAACCAGATATTATGTGCTTTTTAAGAGAGTCATTTAGTTACCACTTGCACTGTCCTAAACACTGTTCTAGTGTAAATCGGTCATTACAGGCAAAGTTGGAGCAAAAAAATGCAATATTCACAGTTTGCAAAACTAGTACAAGCTCTACCTTATGGGTACACATGCAAAATAATAAAAGTATTATATATTTATAAATTCAAAGTATTATATTTACTTTGTGGCTTGACATATAAATTGAAAATGAAATAATTACTTTGTATAAGACCACAGATTTAATTTACTTTTTATGACACACCGGTTTCGCTTAGCCTAAGTATCATCAGGGTACAAAATTATACTAAAAATAATTAGTGTTTTTGTTTGCTTTTTTTTTCATATTTTGTTTTCTTACTGTTCTCTTTTTTTTATATTATGTTCTCCCTCTGTATGTATAAGTATATATAACCACACACTATGTAATTTTGTTTAGTTTAATATTGTACCCCGATGATGCTTAGGTTACGCGAAATCGGTCTATCATAAAAATTAAAATAAAGTCTCTGGTCTTTTACAAAGTTATTATTTAATTTTCACTAAAAGTATTATAGCTTAATGCATTTCAAAAGTCGCAAAAATTCAAGCAACTCAAGGCGCCATTTGGCTCGCCGTTATAGAACCTCCCATCGCGCGTTCACATCATAGGAACTTCTCATCGTTAGGCGTATACATTATACAGGTGAAATATAATAGCATAATAGGCCTGGGAGTTTATTAGACTCTGTAAAAACCAGTTCAGGGTAATGTATGTAAATGTGTGTCTAGTTTACGGCTCCGCATCGGGCTCCCGCGGCCTGTCACAACTCAGAACTCGCGGACATAACACTGCATGTTGACACCAGCCAAACTATTGCTAAATGCTCGCGATAATTATACTACTCATATTAGAAAATCTTTTAGCATTTTATTAAATTATAAAACACGTTCAGCCACTCCGTTTATAAGAAGTTTACATAACTACTGAAGACAGGTTGCATTCGTGCGTTTTTTTATTCACATACTGCATTATATATTATGGAACATAATAATTTGTTTACTTGTAATAAATATAAGTAAATTGTAGATATAAGCTATTACAAATTGTGTGCGCTTGTTGTAGCTTTTACATTAGTAAAGTTATTAAATTCACGCTTTCTTTCCTAGGGCCTTTTGCTAAATTAATTGGGTAAATCCTCGGAGTAAGAATATATATGGATATACTCGTAGAGCTAAATATTTTTACCCAACCCATACAAATTTACGATAAATCACTTTCTCCGGGTTTTTACGTCGTAAACCGTGAGAGAGAAAGAGACGAGACAAGTTTTCACATAATATCGCACCACTTTTAGATATGTAAGCATGTTTTCCGTCTCCCGCGGCTCCAGTGACTCCGCCCACTACATTTTGTTATGCGACATAACTCAATGGTTTTTGATATCATATATTTTTCTTGATAACAATACTGTGAAAAAGTGGTTTCACAAATAAAATAAAACACTATGTCGACATGTGCTATGAATGGATGTAAAAAGGCATGTCCATCAAAACCTTAGCCACGCCCGAGTCAGGAAAAAATCAACAATCCTGAATACACTGTTTCGCAAAGCTATCCCCCCTGGCGTATTATTGCTCTTAGGGTAAATCAGATATACTATACTATATAGCCATCACTTAGCAACCTAAATCATATAATATGAAAGGTAGGTACATCTGAACAAAGTCAAGTGAATTCTTATCCCAAATTATTTGATTTAAAACGGATCTAATAGCAAAGAAAAACATTTCGACAGACGACGACCCTTGGGCCAGGAATTCGGGTTAGAAAATGTACTAACCTACTCAATTTTATATCGAATTTTTCACCTCATTGCAGAATGGAAAAACATCTTAATACCATCCTATTGAGAAATCACTCATAAGACCCAATAAAGTCCCAAAAATTCTCTTCTCTATCTTCTTCCACTTTCCACTTTCTTCAGCCTCACAGAATTCCCCTAATCAAGGATTTCTTAATCAAATTGGTTGCCAGCAGTCGTGACTACAGTGAGGTATCGCTTAAAAAAATCGTTAAAGTGTGACCCTTACGTACGTACTTATCGTTAAAATTGAGAAAATAATTACATAAATGATTAGATACGCCGAAATCAAAAGTAGATGCTCACTTTATGACCTAACATTTTAAATGATTTCACACGTGATCATAAAATTAACAGAAATTTTATAGAGAAGAATAACAAGTTTATTACCTATGTATGTAAATGCGTAGGGATTCAAATGATTGAAATATTTAGTAACTCGTCTGGATAGAATACGCAATAAGTGCTAATTTGCCACTTAAGCAATCAAGTGATAAAAAAACACACAGAGACTAATTAAAATAGTAATTTACCAACTAATTGCCACTATCTGGCTCCCGTTATGAATCAGCTTAAAGCAAACAAAACGATTCAGCGCTGCATACATTAAACCGGTGGAGAATGGCGGAATTCATGTGACCAGATCATTGGATCAGTCTCGTTCGAACAGCGCTTTATGAAACGCAGAAATGGCATTCGGGCTTGTTTATGCAAGAATAACTGTCACATTTAATCTGAAATTGGTGCATAATGAAGTGGTTTCCCAGAGCGGGCTATGGGCGGTGGGCGGCAGGGCGGGGGGGCGAAGGACCGGGCGGGAGTCACGCGGCCTAGGAAGGTCGTTGGAGCGGTCGCACTGTCATGTCGATAGACTTGCTTTTGTAGATTGGACATTTCCACAGTTCGTCACTAGAATGCTGTTTATTGAATAGCTATCTAATCGCCAGCTATTTACTGTGATAAATTAATAATTAATAAATAAAACTTGGAGCAAATTTTTAGAGCGCCTGTTTTGTGAAATATATCCTCAAGGGCGCTTAACAAAGTTACTTTTAACTGGTTGTTTATTGAAATTAAACAAGGTTCAAGGAAATAAACGATTTTAAAAATTTACAGATATCACGGGCTATAAAAATGTTTAGATTTATGAAGTAAACTATCAAGAAGTACATAATAAAAAAAATTAAGTAAATCAGTGCTTTTCTAGTGGTGACCGTGGAATAAAAATGCCGGGTCGCATAAAAATCGTTCTTCGTTATTTATAACTTCAAACTACTGCTAAAGTAAAAGCGATAAAGTTTGTAATTCATTTTGTTACGATCTATTTGTTTAGTGTGAAGCAGACTTTACAACGTTAATTTTACTAAAAAATAAACCAATTGAAGTTGAAGAATAAAGTTATCATATTTTTCTGCCAACCTGAAAGTTATACAGCATCACACTTTATTAAGAGAAGATTTATTCTTTATTTTATTATAGTACCTACGTGAAAACCGTATTGATATTCAATACCGTTTTATTTTACATATGAATTTATGTATATCCGAAATAAATTTTAGTGTGTCACGAAGGTTAAGGTGTGAAAATACACTGAAATATCACAGAAAAAAAAGGTTTGGGAAACGCTGTCACAGAGCATTTAAAATTATATTGCAAAAATAAAACATTGTAAACAGAGCATTATCTGGTTCTGAAATTAGGTTTAAAACTTTATTATTTATTACAACAATGGTCTTGACAGAGGCTCGAGCTCGAAATTTCTACTCTACCCGGGAGTAACACTCTACCAATTAAGCCACCAAAACATCATTAAAATGCGCGTTTTTAAACTATCTCACACTTATATTGGAAATTATTGATTTTGGAAATTTCTTCCGATTTTAGGCTGCCATCTTTGGTGAAATAAATTTTAATATTTATCATTTATGTATGCGACTGTGTTGAGAGATCATCGCCGTCCTTGGAAGTTACGGCGGATAAACGCCACCCGGAACAAAGCGGCTTCAAGTCCTGGGAAATCACTCTCATTGTTTTCCGTTTTCGCGATCGCTGTGTCCTTTCCCAGCAGGTGATATAACTAAGGAATGCCTTATATTTTTACCAGTATTTCAACGGAAGGCTCTTGAAAAAAAAGATCTTGAATAACCCAACATTTGTACACCGTTGATATTTTCCGTTTTAGCTTTATTTTTAGCTCGGCTGTGGAATGGCTTAAGTTTTCTCCCGCTTACAACGCAGGATTCAAGTTACCTTCTTCCTTTACTTAAACAGACTCTTCGCACAGCATCCCCAACGATGATACATAGCCTGAGGGAAAGCTTCTGTGCGGAACTAACATTCAAAAAAAGTTTTTAAAAACTTCAACGTCTTTCACTAAATTTCCTGTGTCGACTACACAAAAAAAAGAAACTCTGTATTTTTTATTAAAAACGTTTTATAGAATTGATTTTAAAAAGTAGTTTGATATTGATGTTAAATGCACACACAAATGAAACACGCTATTATTTTTTAAAGAGTACGTATAAACCTCAGAGCAATAATATACCAGGAGGGATAGCTTTGCGAAATAGCGTAGTCAGGATTGTTGATTTTTTCCTGACTCGAGCGTGGCTAAGGTTTTCATGGACACACATTTTCACATCCATTCATAGCACGTGTCGACTTGATGTTTTGTTTTTTTGTAAAACCACTTTTTCACAGTATTGTTATCAACAAAAATATAGGGTATAACCTCAAAAACCGTTGAGTTATGTCGCATAACAAAACGTAGTGGGCGGAGTCACCGGAGACGCAGAAGGCGGAAAACATGCTTACATACCTAAAAGTGGTACAATATTAAGTGAAAACTTGTCTCGTCTCTTTCTCTCTCACGGTTTACGATTTAAAACCCCGGAGAAAGTGATTTATCGTAAATTTGTACAGGTTTACTAAAAATATTTAGCTCTCTCTCCATATATATTCTTACTCCAAGGTATAACCTGAAAATATCATTACAAGCGGGAAATGTTGTTTGTCTTATGATGAAGGACTTAGCTAGCAAAGGATCGCAGATGAGAAACCCTGACGCTTTGGACCACTAACCAAATTAAAACTCAAAATCATGTTAATATCATATTTCGTTTTAAAAACAAATATCTTTTAATAATACCTTCTCATCTTGGTG
The DNA here is from genome assembly GCA_022651775.1 of Drusus annulatus. Lineage (NCBI taxonomy): Eukaryota > Metazoa > Arthropoda > Insecta > Trichoptera > Limnephilidae > Drusus > Drusus annulatus. The sequence goes on along the minus strand of JAGWCC010000398.1, from coordinate 411,122 downwards.
TAACAATGCTTCTCACTGTATTCGTAGGTATCGAATATCGTGATATTTCGGCTTACACCTGTTCTCCATTCTACAGCTATCAATTTCCAGGCGTTCATTGAGCGAAGTCAATGACTGCAACCGTAAAACAATTAGCAGGCCTTTTGTGTTTAAACCTTCGTCATCGCTCAACCATCAGTTATCTATACATAATCTGTTCGTGAACAATGGCCGGGCTATCAACAGAAGGAATGTACGACTGTTTCATGCCACAGTGACTGCATAGAAATGTTAATAATCCCTGGATTATTTAACTGTAGTGGCAGAACGACGTTGAAAATATTTGTTTGTGAGTAAATCAAGTGTTTTTGTTAGTTAGGTTAGGTTACTCCCTAATAACTAACCACGGCAGAAATTTGATGGAAGACGTTACGTTATGTAACTAGTTTAGTCTTGACACATACGTCAAAAGGGACATGGTGAGTGAATCGTGAAGTAGCGTAGTCGGAATAAAAAAACAGTTTTTTTTGCGTACGAAAATTACCAGTATTGTTTTTGCAGACGACGGTTTAGCGTATTAAAACTCTCAGATTGTGTAAAAAAATATATTGTGAATACCGTACAAGAGTCCCAATTGCTCCCAATCCATTCATTTCAAATACAAAATAATGTTTGCTACAATACATTATAGGTAGGTTCTTTATTAGGTAGGTATGTACTTTAAAAGTATGTACTTTATTTTTCTGAACACGTCAGTTACAAATTTAAAAAGTTCACACTCGTACATACTCACAAACGAAATTATTTGTAGCTATTTTTTTTTGGTTTAGCATGTTGGTTTATGTATCTAATCTATTATTGTTAATGGATATTTTATTGCAGTGAGGCATGAAACTGGCAGAGGAAAGATGAAAGTAGACTGAATGCTGTAGAAATGAGACCCCTGAGGCGTATGTGCGTAAATTCATGTATGGCCGTGTTGAAATGTGGAAATCCGGAAATAGTGCAAGGCTTAATGAATAGGATCAAGAAAGGGACGCTTAAATATTTTGGGCATGTAGAGCGGATGAATGAAGAAATTTGTGTGATAAGAATATATGACGCGAAAGTGAATGGAAAAAGAAGTCGGGTACACCCAAGGAAGACGTGGCACGATCAAGTGAATCAAATACTCGAGTCCAAGAGTCAGAAAAACAGAAGAGTATGTATAAGACGATGAATGGATGTGAATGAAGCAAGGAGTGCGTGCCAAGACAGAGTTATATGTCTGTCCATCCCCTCTTCCTATCCCTGTGGAGAAACTACTTACTTTTTTTTTGCCGTTGTACCGTGTGGCAATATTTGTTATTTTTTTGTGTAAAATACTTAAGATTATTCCGTCTCAGAACATACATTGTCTAGGCGGGTCGTAGATGTACCGGAAACCGGGGCGTTTATTATAGTGATGGAATTGGGTGTACTTACGGTTCCAGTTACCGGTGACCGGCGAGGAACCGGTTATTTATCCAGTTCTTTTTGGAACCGGTTCTTGGTGCCAGAAAAGTTCCACGAAGGAGATTTTTATATTCAAATCGAAAAGTACTGGCGAATCAACAAAAAAAGCGGTTTTTATTTGAAAAATAGGAACCGGTTCCTCAGAGAAATATTATCGACGGTTCCAGTGACCTGCTTGGAACCGGCTCCTTTTAACCGAGACAGGAATATCGACCATCTCTAGTTTATTATCATAGTTATTCTATATACTCGTACATGTACAGAATCCATATTCAGAATCGAAATGCTACCTATGCTAGAAATGGCTTGAGCCATATTCGACAAGGCTTTTAAGTGCATTCTTAAGGCGGCAATTGTTTTGGAAGAAGTAGTCTTTGATAAAATGGTAAATAGAGAATTAACTTGGATTACGAGCTCTGACTCCTTCATCAGAATGAAGTAGTAGTGATGATACCTCGGAGTAAGAATCTAATGGAGGGATAGCTAATTTGTTTTACCCAACCCATCCGAAATTGTAATAAATCACTTTCTCCGAGTTTTTACGTCGTACACCATGAGAGAAAAAGAGACAACAATTTTTTTGGACCACTTGAACGTATCGTAAGGATAATCTTAAGGTCCTGGTTCACGGCGGGACTCCGCCCACATTTTTTATTATGCCACTAAACTTGACACAACTAAACGGTTTTTTAGGTTATATGCTATATTTTTATTGATAAAAATACCGTGAAAAAGTGGCTATACGAATACACAAAAACATTATGTCGATATGTGATATGAATGGATGTATAAATACCGTAGCCTTAGTCTTAGCCACGCCCAGGTGCGCCGAGTCATGTTAAAATCATCAAAAACAAGTCCAAAACTGACTTCACTGCCTTGGATAGATACTACTCTACCAACTCTATGGATGATACAATATACTATTTTCGCTTCCTAGTTCTTTCATCCCTAACATGAATGTAAATAACCTGCTACAATGGTGGTCAGACACGATATGATGCCATTATAAGTCTTTGTTATTCGTTTGAAGTCTATTTGTCCCCAAGCTCAACAATTAGCTGACAGGTAATGAAGACATGTTTTACTACTCTTCAACTAAATGTCGTCTGAAACCTCTGACAAGAAGTGATTTAAACAGTGTGACTCATGTCTATTTAAGATTTTCGGCAAGTCTTGAAAATCACTTGGCGTGACATGTTAATGAGTCAATTGGCATTGCATTTAGATAATGCAAGTTGGAATAATAATTCCAGATAACTGTTCGTGATTTTATTACGTTTCAAATATATGCAGAACATTTAATCTGTGTCAATAGCACAAAAATGACCTACTAATATCTGTTAATTTTATGTCGTCTTGTATGTTTTCAGTCGCTATATGGTATATGTTTCGTTTAGGATTGAACGTTAATACTTTTTTTAACGGACTATTGTCCAATTACAAAAAAATACATAACACGAAATGGGAAATATAGCCATATAGAAAGAACAGCACATACATAATATTATAATGAAGGAATGACAAAAATATGACAAAATATACGTTCAAGTCAAAGCCAAGGTCAAGTCAAAGCTTTGGTAGAGTCGTAAAGAATGACGAAAACACTGGTACCAAAAATTTCAAGACTATGGCTTGAGTTAACAAGTCTCGACATTCTGGACGGTGGAAAATGATACCCAAAATTAGTAGGGTGATCATTGAGGAACAGCAATCCATTGTTTCTGAGTCTATGGCAAGGAATGTTGAACTAAATGAGTTGCAACAAAGAAGGTGAGTCAATAATAAAATTAGTAATTAACTAACTAACTAACCATCACGCTGTTTCCCCGCAAGGGTAGGCAGAGAGGACGGACCGCCATACAACTCTGTCTTGGCACACACTTCTTGCTTCATTTACATTCATACATCGTCTCATACATACTCTTCTGTTATTCTGACTCTTCACACGACCCGATTCAAGTATTTGATTTATTTGATCGTGCCATGTCTTTCTCGGGCGTCCTCGACTTCTTCTTCCATTCACTTTCGCATCATATATTCTTTTCACACTCCTTTCTTCGTTCATTCGCTCTACATGCCCAAACCATCTAAGCGTCCCTTTCTTAATCCTATCCATTACGCTCACATCAGCCTTGCATTCTTTCCGGATATCCACATTTGTAATACGGTCATACATGGTTTTACCGCACATCCGTCTCAAAGATCTCATTTTCACAGCATTCAGTCTACTTTCATCCTTCCTCTGCCAGTTCCATGCCTCACTGCCATACATCAGGGTTGGTATAAGCACTCCATTGTGGACTGCTAGCTTCGCTTCTTTGGACAATTTCTTATTTGCCCCAACAGCGTTCAGTCCTCCATTAATGGAGTTTCCTGCATTCACCCTTCTTTCAATATCCTTATCAGCCTTTCCGTCTCTTGTAAACATACTTCCTAAATACACGAACTCATCCACTTGCTCCAAGTATTCATCATTCACAACTATATTGCACGCTGTTCTCGTACTCTCTCTTTCAAACACCATCACTTTGGACTTACTTACATTCATCATCAACTCATTTTGCATACATACTTGGTTCATCCTAGACACGAGAAACTGTAGATCTTCCATATTGTCAGCAATCAGCACCGCATCATCCGCATACAGTAATAAATAAATTAGTAATTATGAAAATGTAATTTAAATCAATGTCTTTCCTACGCTTTTCTAATCAAGAAATTTTCAATGTGTGTTCAATTTCATCATATAAATAATCGCCTCTTTCTGGCCCTAATCTCCATGCAATTCCGCGAAATTTATATACTAGCGCAGACCAGTGAAAAATCACGGGATATTATAATTTTTTGTAGGATTTGTGAAGCTGAATGTTTGCATCTGTCTTTTCAGATAGAACCTTAATTTAAAAAATAAACAAATTGTAAGTAGGTACTTTCAAAAATGAAGACAATAATGCTGATCTACACCACCAACTAATGTGACAACGGCAGCATAAATTTATGTATATGTACTGAAAATAATAATTATTATATTTGAATTTTATAATGTTATGTGCTCACATCACAATCGAAATAATGTTGTTTTTATTGTTATTGTTATTTTATTATTGGTGTCTGTTTTTAGGTGATATGTTTAGAGTGAGAATACAAATTCTTACTTGCACAAGAATATCCTTACATGAAAATTGAAAGACTTCAGGTGAGACGAGAGTTGGGACCAAGTTTGAAGTAAAATAAAATCATGGTGGTAAAACAATCCCCGTATGCTTATCATAATAATAGTTTATTATCATTGTTCAATTGTATGCATGAAGGCACAGTTTGAAATATATAGATAATAGTTACCCTTCCAAGAGCAAAACGTCTTTTGCTGTAAATCAAAGAAAATTGCAGAGCTTTAAAACAACAAAAAATGTAAACTAACCTAACCTAACCATCACGAAATTTCTCCGCAGGGGTAGGCAGAGAGAACGGACCGCCATATAACTCTATCTTGGCACACACTCCTTGCTTCATTTACATTCATACATCGTCTCATACCTACTCTTCTGTTATTCTGACTCTTCACATGACCCGATTCAAGTATTTGATTTACTTGATCGTGCCATGTCTTTCTCGGGTGTCCTCGACTTCTTCTTCCATTCACTTTAGCATCATATATTCTTTTCACACTCCTTTCTTCGTTCATTAGCTCTACATGCCCAAACCATCTAAGCGTCCCTTTCTTGATCCTATTCATTACGCTCACATCAGTCTTGCATTCTTTCCAGATATCCACATTTTTAATACAGTCATACATGGTTTTACCGCACATACGTCTCAAAGCTCCCATTTCCACAGCATTCAGTCTTCTTTCATCCTTCCTCTGCCAGTACCATGCCTTACTGCCATACATCAGGGTTGGTATAAGCACTCCATTGTAGACGCTTCGCTTCTTTGGGCAATTTCTTATTTGCGCCAATGGCGTTCAGTCCTCCATTAATGGAGTTTCTTGCATTCACCCTTCTTTCAATATCCTTATCAGCCTTTCCGTCTCCCGTAAACATACTTCCTAAATACACAAACTCATTTACTTGCTCCGAGTATTCATCATTCACAACTACGAGTATATTGCACGCTGTTCTCGTACTCTATCTTTCAAACACCTTTGACTTACTTAAATTCATCATCAACTCATTTTGCATACATACTTGGTTCATCCTATACACGAGAAACTGTAGATCTTCCATACTGTCAGCAATCAGCGCCGCATCGTCCGCATACAATAGGAAACATACTTTAAGATTGTTCATTTTCGCGCCCAAGCCCACACCTTTCAATTTTTGCATTCAATTATCTATGTACAAATTGAACAATCACGGTAACATTACACAGCCTTGCTTGTAATTTGTAATTATATACTCGTATGTTCAACGAATTTCATAAATACCCCGATATAGCAGAACGGAACTTGCAAAAAGCCTGCATGACTTGGTATCCTTCAACTCAAGATTGTGTCCAGAGATATCTTATAAAGACAAACTCGTCGATCGTTAGTACTCGATTCATACTTGAAAACCTTCAAGTTATGTTTATCATGAGGCATTAAATACAGCCACCTTCCCGTGTTTACATACGATTACTAACATTACCTCAATATTAATTATTCAATGTTCCATTTCCAATGGCAGTCACATGATATTAGCGTCGACCCAGCAAACAATATAGTCATAATATGTCGGTACATATCGTAAATCGTACAGAGTGCTCGAGCATAACTTAGCAGTGTCGGACACCATTTGTGTTTGTATATTAGTTTTAATGGGAAACATGGTATTATTTATGGCGGCCATTATTATTGGGAAGCCACCGTTTACGCGATACTTATCAGCTGTTTAAATGAATTGCGGAAACGGATATGGAAATCTGGAGCTACTTTTTAGTATTCAGTCACCTACATCTTGTTCCCAGCTGGTAGACGTTAGAAGGCGTTGAACTGAGCTTGCGTAATATAATAATATATCTACCTAATATGCAACTAAATGACGGATGAGAAAAAAATATTGAAAAAAACATAATGCAACATTTTATTTATTCAAACAAGGAAATCCGCAAACGTAACAATTGCTACGGAATTTTCTATTTTCACGTCTTTCCTATCAAAGCAGATAATCTATTTGTATGAAGTAACAAAAAAATTCAAACAGTGAGTTCTGAGGCAAAAGACACATGCACGGCATTTTCAGTCTGGAGTTTTTAGATCAACGCAGCTATTTTTAGCTAGAAACGTTATTTCCATCATGAGCGATGGCGCTTTGAATGAACTTTTTTAAAAAAATACACCAAGTATTTGTTTCATATTTTTCAATCGTTCAAAAATAACAAAAAAAATGTTAAAATCAAAAGCGACAGAAATTAAAATTTATGGGCAATTACTAATCCTTGTAGGTAACTAGTAAAGCTATTATTATAAGTTACGGACTAAAGGCTGATTCACACCAACGTCCGGATCCGCTCAGTGCCGATATTGTTCCGCACGAGAGCTTATTGATATGGTATGAATATCGATCAAGGAGTATGTGCCAAGACAAAGTTGTGTGGCAGTATATCCTTCTGCCCACCCTTGTGATATTTAACTACTAAGCTAGATAAATAATTATTTTGAATTGTAAAAATACTAACATCGCAGATTTTTTTTATCAAAAACCATTTTTTTATTACTAAATAATATTTTTACTAATTATTTATTATTAAAAATATTATTTAGTTATAGTAAAAATGGTTTAAAAAAAAATCTGCGTTGTAAGTATTTTTACACTTCAAAATAATTATTTAACTAAAGAAGTAGTTAAATATCACAAGGGTGGGCAGAAGAATATACTGCCATACAACTTTGTCTTGGCACATACTCCTTGATTGATATTCATACCATATCAATAAGCTCTCTTGCGGAACAATATCGGCACTGAGCGGATCCGGACGTTGGTGTGAATCAGCCTTAAGAGTTGAAACCGATAACGCACACTTAAGATTGTGTGTATTGGTGCATATATAAATATACTTGCGACAGTGATATCCTTTCGAAGCGAGACAGAGAAATAGCTTTCTGTTTTGCTTACACCTACTTATTTTTTTTAACAAAAAGGGGACAACAAAGTGTTTACGTTTTAAAAATGTGGAAATTCGGAAAGAATGCAAGGCTGATGTGAGCGTAATGAATAGGATCAAGAAAGGGACGCTTAGATGGTTTTAGTATGTAGAGCGAATGAACGAAGAAAGGAGTTTAAAAAGAATATATATGGCGAAAGTGAATGGAAGAAGGAAGTCGAGGACGCCCGAGGAAGACACGCTCAAGTAAATCAAATACTTGAATCGGGTTATGTGAAGAGTGAGAGTGAGTTATATGGCGGTCCGTCCTCTCTGCTTACCCCTGCGGAGAAACGGCGTGGTGGTTAGTTTGTTAGTTGAGTATGTACGTTAAGGGGGAGTAGACACTGTTTTAATTTACGAAATTATGGTGATATTTTTACACAATATGAAAAAGATTATATTTTAACGACATACATATTTATGTAAATATTTTTTTAATTTACGTAAGCTTAGTATTTACCAAATACAAATCAGAAATTGGCCTTATTTGGGTCCGCTATATGTATAATATGACATTACCTTAAACATTTTGCTTTTTTTTTTTGACAGTCATATATTTACAATTTTTTGTTTGAAATAGGGGTCATTTCCTTATTTTAGAAACACTACATTTATTGTTTTTTTTGAGAATCGATTGCGAAAGTATTTGTTGAAAAGAAAAAAACTATCACTGAGGGCTTAATGAATTTATTTTTTTTTGTAATTATTTGTATTTTTAAAAATAATTTTAAATGGCTCTGTTTTGTAGTAATTAGGGTTTAATGATTTTTGTCTAAATCATACCGTAAGGTGGCGCCCATATTAAAAATGTGGCGAAACTTTGAACTTATTACCTAGCATGTTTTCTCACCTTCGGGTTATGTTCTTTTCTGACAACAGAGGGTATTTTAAATTAAATAATTAAAAATGCAGTTGAAAAAAAGATACTCCATTATTTTCACTCACAGGTATAAACCCCTTCGAGTGAATTTTACGAGGAATTTGTAAAAAAAATATCCAATATTGATTTATGATCGTCTCTGCAAACCATATAATATTAGTGCATGCAGATTTTTTTTTTATATCTGCATGGCTTTTTCAATACATAGCATAGATATGTTAAAATTTGTCATTTTTTTTTTCGAATCAGGCGATACTGAGTGGATCTACCACTTTAAAACATTTTTTGTTTTTTTTTTTGTTTTGTGAATACAGCACAAGATTCTCAACTGCTCCCAACCGTCTAGAGCCAGTGAGACTATGGCATCCCCAATTGGGGTATGTTGTGAAGTTAATTGTAATGAGGAGGGGGGAGATGGGGAAAAGGAAGGTTGGGAAGTACCTGGCTATTCAGATCTAGTCACCAAACACGGCTTAAGCCATTTCCAGTAATGTTCCGATTCTGAATGGTGGTTTTTCACTAGGGTGATGATACTTAGAGTATCTACCACTCTGTAACGTGCCGCAAATATACTTTATATTATTTTTGTATGAATGAAATGTGTTATGACACATAGTTATTGGCGCACACTGGGTTTGAACCCGCGACCTTTGGATTTGTAGTCGAGCGTCTTACCACTCGACCATGGATACCGTCCAAATACACTATTAAACGGGACAAGTACTCAAGGTAGGTTGAGAAGAGAAAGTTCTAGATTTAAAGGCGGGAAGCGAGCGAGTCGGCACTAGCAATTCAAGCCGGCGGACGCGAAGCCAGACACTGAGACCTTGTACCCTTGTAGCTTCTGTCAGCCCTTAGGTGCCCGGAATGCCCATTACGGTAAATTTTTATGGTCGGTGGCATTTTTCGGTCATTGGTGTCTACCGCTCGCCCGGTATGTTTATTTATCAAAAGTACAAAAATAATACAGTAAGTAAACAATCATACGGTACATATTTTTATGTAAAATTTAGTTTTACAGATTCATGTGAAATAGATACGGAAAGATTGTGGAATTTATTAGCATCTTTCGTTGTATCTGCAGAAAATTATTTAAATACAAGAAACATACATAATCAATTAGCCCCGCGGGTAGCGGCGACATAGATTACTATTATTATTTTTCTGTGATTTATTGAGCTTGTCGTTGTATCCGCGGAAATCATAAACTGACGGAAATCACGTCCGATACAACTATGTAGAAACATCCCGCAAATACACTATACTCGTATGTACCTATCAGTCAATGAACACATTTTGAGCGGCTATTTTGTACGCTGGCTCCGGGCGAAAATAAAGGTCCCGCGCCATGGGGTGCGAATATTTTTAAATAGTTTTAAATCGCTATATCTTCGAAAATCATGTAGATATTTTAATTTAAAAAATCTAAGTAGTACTCAGCACACCCCTGTTTTAAAACTATTTACGGAAAATTAAATAAAATTAGTAATGCAACGCAATTAACCGAAAACAAAGTCAGTGTTGGGTCATTAATAATGGAAGGCTCATTTTGGTTTAATTTTTTTGGTAAAAATCAAGCATGTATTTTACAAAATTTCAAATTATTACTGTTTTCACTTAGTTCAAACCATTACTAAAATAATAATAATAATTGCCGTATCTCTAATGTCATCAGTTTAATGATTAGTTATTTTTTTGTTGTTTTTTTGTTTTGTTTGTTTTTTATTTTTTAAATACAGTCGAACGTGGTTATAACAATCACGGAAATAGCAGGGTCATGGCTATAATGAGCAATTACTGAATGATGTGTTAGTTCGTGCTTATTTTCATACAATCATGTGGGGTTACTGATATACCGTCGAAATATTATGAAACACACTGTTCGCAAGTAGTCGTAAGCGTGCGACATCGGAACTAGCCCCGCCCCCCCGACCCGCCTCCGTTTCCAACCCCTAACATTTCTCACGGTAGCCATCTTACGGATTATAACCAAACTTTTAGAACAAAGAATTCTCTCAAAATCCATACTAATAATCGATGTATTCAACAGATGCTCAAAAGTAGATTTGTGTTGAATTTTATTAGGTGTGCTAACCCCGTTAATCGAATTTGAATGTTCGAATGTGTTAACGGTTATTCGAAAAGTCTTGCAGTATCTTCATATGTTTTTTTTTCTATGTTATGAGTCCAAACCGCTTCAATCCGTCTAGAGCCAATGAGGCTATGGCATCTCCAAATGGGGTATGTCGCAAGGCTGAATGTGGTAGGGAAGGGAAGGCTATGAGGAAGAGGAAGTTTGAGGAGTACTTGGCTATTTGAATCTGGTCACCAAACACGGTTAAAGCCGTTTCAAGCAACGTTTAGATTCTGAATGGTGGTCTTTCACAAAGGCGATACTTAGAGTATCTACCACTCTGAATTGTGCCGCAAATATATACTTTGTTATTTTACTATATTAAATGTTTTGTGACACATATTATATTATTTAGTTATTTTTATTTATTTACGCTCGTCATAGGCTTTTAACATAAATGTCAACATTTAAAAAAAAACAATAACCTCATAAGTAGTTCAAAAAATATTGTAAAATAAAATGAAAAGAATAATATAATATTGAATAACAGATACAAAAAATATTTGTAGAAGAAAATAATTAATAATATATAATAACAATAAATAACAGGTTCAAAAATATTGTAAAAAGAAAAGAAAAAGAAAAAATAAATAAATTAAATAACATTATTATATTAAAAATGAAGTTTAAAACGTGCTGTGTGCAAGCAATGCATCTGTGTGAGTAGGTGCTGTGTTTGCGTCAACTCTGGCTTCGATACCTATATTATAAATCAACAGAGATAATAAATGTAGGCTGTTATCAGATTAAATAATAATTGTGTTCTGTGTACCACATTTACATTTTGTGTTCTGAGATATAGGGAACTCTAAGTTATACTCGTATGTTAGTCGGCTGGTTGGCTGGTTGGATGGTTGGATTCCTCGTTCCCCGCGTGGGATGAGACATGAGGTTGACAGGGGTCACCTTCTTGTCATCGCTTTGTATGGACATTTACACGAGGGCCTTAGTCTAACACGCTACGGTTCATCGGAACCCTTGTAGATGGGATGCCATCTAAACCTTGTGAATAAGAGTCCACCGAACCGAGAGTGTCCATGGGAAATACAAAAAACATTAAAATGGACTGGTTTAATTTTGATGCACACGTCAAAAAGGACATAGTGAGTAAATCGTGAAGTAGCGTAATCGGAATAAAATTTCAAACTTTTTTACGTGTGAGTGAAAATTACCAGTATTGTTTTTACGGACATTAGCGCCCCACACAACGATCTAACGAATCATATACAGAAGACGGCTTAGCGTATTAATACTATTAGATAGATAGATTTTAAAGTCAATATAAGGCCCTGTGCACACGGAGCTTCTCAAAATAAACCAAATTGGTCGGTGATTGAAATTACTAACCGGTGACTAACTCATTAGTGACGCAGTTCCGCACTCGTGGGCTACTCAGAAATTATCGAAATTGGTAGTTTTCTGTGTAGTCATACAAGGACGGCCTTCGTGGTCAAGTGGTTAAGACGCTCGACAACGAATGCAGAGGTTGCGGGTTCAAATCCCGGCGTGCGCAAATTAATATTATTTAAAGAAAATAAAAATAGCTTTGTATAAAACCACGGATATTATTTAAATTTTTATGATCGACCGGTTTAGTTTAGCCTAAGCATCATCAGGATACAAAATTAAAATAAAATAATATCCGTGGTCTTTTACAAAGTTATTTTTTAATTTCTTTGAATATGTCAAACCACAAAGTGATTGCTTTCTACCAAAATATAAATATTATTCAATTAGTCTGTGTTATTTTACATTTCAGTAATAAGAAATAGTATGTTTGCGGCACGTTCCAGAGTGGTAAATACTCTTGGTATCACCCTGGTGAAAGACAACCATTCATAATTGAAACGTTGCTTGAAATGGCTTTAGCAGTGTTTGGTGACCAGGTAATTCCCAACCTTCATCTTCCCCATATCCCTACCCTCCCCACTACCTTTAGTCTACCAACATGCCATAATACATCTGGATGTTCTTAGAATTATGAATTTTCTCTGTTTACAAACACAAACACAAACGTTCTTAAACTGCTGCCTCAGGCAAAATCGGCAATAATATTAAAGTTAAAAATTAACTGACATGTGCAAATATAACGATACACCTTATATAATGCTCTAGTACTCAGTAGTTAGTTACAAATCGATATAACTTGTTTAATAGTACCTAACTAGAAGCGGAAATTAAAATAAATTGATCGCGAAATGTTATTTAACCAAGCCAACATTGTAACATTTATGACTTGCCTTTATGTGTTATGAGTTAAATTAAAAAGTTATGTGATTAATATGTTTGAATAATTGGACTGGCAACACGGTCACAACTAGTAGTCGTGTTCAATGTTTTCTGTCACTTTTTCTATGGACGTATATTTGAATTGTATTAATCAATCTCTTGTAATTATTCCAGTTTTACGCGCCAACAAGCAAATTGCACATTACGCTGTTTCATATGATTCAATTAGTCATTTGGTAATCACTGAATGTTATTAATCTGTTTCTCGACGAATCACCTTTGGATATACAAATTTTTAACCAAATCCTGTACTGTACGACAAATTCAGAAAGTCCATTTTTAATTTCGCTCCCATGCCCTAAATCGGAAAAAATAAAACAATAAATCATGATTGTAATTTTAAGTTAAATAAGTGTGTCTATCTGATGGGACCTGCCAGGAGTGCCAGGTAAGTATGTTCCTGTATATTTTCTCTTTAAACTAGGAATTTAATATCTAATAATAGAAAATTAAGATCTGTACAGCGCCCTTAAGGTGTTTTTCCACAAAAACGGCGCTATACAAATCATTCAAATATTATTATTATTATTGAAACGCAATCCTAAAGCTTGGTCTACATTCTCCACGAGACTACACGGGGAGTCCGAGCGTCGTTGGCTAGCCTGATCTCGCTTCCGTGTTTTTTGTGCTCGAGTCAAAGAACCTGAGGACCGAGAGCGAGCGACCACTGTCCAACCAAAAGCAATCCAAGCAACAACTGCGCTATACGAGAGTGAAGAAAGTCATCGGGCTCCCCCGCCTCGAAAAAGTTTCACTAAGAGTGCAGACATATACATTTTTTTATCCAGTGGTGTTTTGACAACATCACCAGAAAGAATTTATTCCTCGTGAACTGTAAAAAAAACAGACTTCAGATTTTACATTTTTGAGAGCTGTAAACACCGAGCTACCCTGAGGTGTGATTACATAAAAAAAGCAGGATACGCCGGCTACTGCCAGTATCATGAGCAGCTTTTACGAGAGCGTAATTTTTCTTGAGGAAACGTTATTTTTTATATAAACTTTAGAGATTTTCCCCAGGGTCTACATCAAATTATGTATGCCTTGAAGTAACAATATATGGAAAGAAAGCTAATTATTTTTACCCAACCTATACAAATTTGGAATAAATCACTTTCTCTGGGTTTTTTACGTCATACACCATGGAAAGAAAGAGACAACAAAAACTCCCAAATTATCACACCGCTTTAAAGTATTGTTAGAATGTTCTACGTGTCCCGCGTCTCTGTTGACTTCGCCCATAAGTTTTAATACGTGAAATAAACGAACATAACTCAACGGTTTATCAGGTTACAAGCTATATTTTGTTAATAGCAATACTGTGAAAAATCATTTGTACACGGTTGACATTCAATACATGAGAACGGGTCGCTTTTACGACTCGTTCTTATGTTCAATAGCTCGGCTATGTAACGATTTGCCGGCCTCTGTGCTTCCTCCCTCCTTCAACATGGGTCTCTTCAAGACCCAAATTCACTCCTTCCTATCCTCAAAAAAACCCTCCACACAGCATCCCCAAAGATGACATGTGTAGAGTTATTGTAAAAATATATATACATATATATACGAATAAACAAAAACATAATGTCGACATGTGCTATGAATAGATGTATAAATACCCTAGCCCTAGTCATAGGCACGCCCAGGACCAGCTGAGTCCGGCAAACCTCATAAAAACTGACTACAGCAGCGCTCTCTCTTGTGTATTATTGCTCTGAGGTGTGTGCAATGTTATGGGGAGGGTATTTTTAGGGAGTAGAAGGCGTGAACATAGATCTGGAAAACACCCATATTGTTGGAGGGAGGAAACACAAATGTCGGCAAGGCTTTTATCAGTGGACCCGTAAAGCATGGTAAAGAGTCGCCAAAACGACCCGTTCTTATTCGGTAAATATTAACTGTGTACAAATGTTGGCCACGTTTTTCTTCCGACCGTGTGTGGTCATAAAAAAAAAATATATATTTTACATTTTAGCACCCACAAATTAATACAATTTATTTATGTATTTATAAACCAACGGACTAAAGTCCAATTACAAAAACAAATAGGGAAAAACGAAATGGGAAAAAAGAGCAACAGAGAAAGAACAGCACATACACAATACTAAATGAATCAATGACAAAAATAGGACAAAATATACACAAGAAAGAATATTCAAATCAAAGCCAATGTCAAGTCAAAGTTTTGGTATAGTCGTTAAGAATGACAAAAATCATTTAGACTGCTACCAAAAATTTCAAGACCGTGGCTTGAGTTAATAAGTCTCGACATTCTGGACAGTGGAGGATGATAGCCATAATTAGTAGAGTGATGATTGAGGAACAGCAATTCATTGTTTCTGAGTCTACGCTAAGGAATATTGAACTGGATGTTTTTTATTTATTATTTGCACCGGAGGTGGCGAAATTCTTTCCGGTGATTTGACATTGATTGTGAATCTTCGAAAAGGTAATTACGGTTATTGCAATTCACTTAATCGTTCCAGTCACTATACAAGGAATATATCTTCAGTGGCTCCAGTACACCAGAGTCAGAAGGCAGGAAACTAATCTAACTTTAAATCAGACAATCTGTTCGTATAGTATTCGTCAACCATAACACCGGGAAATTCCTAGCATGGCGCGTGATAAATTTACCAAAAATGTACACCATGTAGAAAATTAACGATAAATAATTTCCTTTGTGAGCCCGTACGTTCGTAGGAGTGCGAACTTTTCAAATTTGGAGTTGGTTTTAATTGATATTTTCAAATTAAAAAAAAAACTTTTCAAATCTCTACCTATCGAATAAAGTACCTACCTTTAATGTATTTTAGTAGAAATTACTCTATATTTAAAAAAAGGTAGATTGCAACTAATATTTTTTCTTTGCAAATCAAGTTAAATTCGGTGATTCTTAACGGGTAACAACTAGTATTTTAAAAAAAACCATCTTTTTTGCCAAATACTGACGAAACCGGATATTAGTAACTTTATAAATTGATATAGGTACCTACACACATGCAGGTAGCTCCAGTTACAGCGCACATAATTGACATCATTCTCCTCCAATTAAATCCCACCAAACTGTTTTATAACTACAAAAAAATAATAATTTGGACATGGGCCAAAAGCGCAACGAATTACGAGAAAAGCATCTACTTACAAATTAGAATAAGTATGTAAATTTAATGACTCTATATACAGAATAACTAAATAGTGGAGTTTTGAAACAAATCACATTTTTTTTTAATGTTACGAAATATGATACGAAAAACATTAGCTGTCTTCCGTTATCGAGACTCTGACGAAGCCGGGTTGTAAAACTAGTATTGTTAGTGCCATCTTTGAGTATGAGGATTACTGTCGCAAGTTTCTCCTTTTGCCAAGAAAGATTTCATTCTCACACTACCAGCTGCCTAACCTAATCTAACCTAACCTAACCCACACCATTCTGGGATGAACTGTCAACATCAAAACAAATCTCCTGAGTCTCTCTCTATACAGTTAGCGATTTCTCATCGCAATTAATTCGAGAAATAACGCTTCCGTAAATCATTAATTTATCCAATCCCGAATTTCCTAATTTAATAATAACTAAAATAATAAGTATCAGAGAAGGCAGATGATGTTTTATGTGAATACCGTACTAGATTCCTAACTATCCGGAGCCAGCGGGACTAAGGCATCCCCAATTGGGATATGTTGTGTGGTACAGTAAATGAGTGAGTTCCAATCTGATTTTTATCTACGCTAAAGGTCTTTCGAAATTAAAAAATCACAGAATCCATCCGCACAAGAAAGTATAATAATAAACAATAACTTTGATGGTGTCCTCTTAAAGTTCAATACCGCTCAACGCCATTATCACTACAAAATTAGGATGTGGTACCTCCCGGCGCTGCCTTCGCAACTTCCGCTACCACAGGCCTGGCTTCCCTATCGCCACCTGTACCGCTACAATCTGCTATCTACTTCATACCGGAAGACGTTTCCACCCCGCCGGCAATGAGCTGCTACTACACCTCGCTCCAAGTCCTCCCGACTAATCTACCTTAACACTACCTTCTCAATTGCCATTCTGCCCTAGTGGAACGATTACCCCATTACTGACGAGAAGGAGCGTATTTTAGATACGTATTTGGTAATTAAGTTGATTGAAAGTTGATTTACAACTAATCATTTTCAAGCAATTGTGCTTATTATTCATTCGTGATCTTATTTAAATCGAGAGTTGAAAATGTTGACTGCAAATTTTGTTATAATTGAAATATTTTTGAATGGCAAGAACATGTTATCTACAATAATAACATTGTATTGTAGAATTGCAATGCTAAATTATATATTAAATTTAATATGTTAGCTATAACATTAATGAAAAATCGTTAGTGTATTTGTGATGGTGTACACTTTTTTTAACAAATCACTAAATATCTCAGAATGACTCGACAGTTAGTTAACAGGTTCTTGCCGCGGGGTCTTCAGTTATTAGAAGCTTTTTCAACATTAGGTATGATCAACATTTTAAATTTTACGCGTATAATTTAATTTTATACGGCAGATAGTCGATAATTCTGTTGAAGTTGAATTATGGATCCGAAATAAATGTCATATTTATTATCTGCTACCGCCTTAATATAATTACACAACTACAAAACTATAAAATCTAAATGTCGACAAACAACTGTGGGGGTAATTTTAAGCATGAAGAACACTTCTGAAAGCAAATGCAAAGTGTATGTGTAAAGTAAAGTTCACTCTCGGTAAAATATCACAAAAATGCCCAGTTTAAATTTAATTTAAGGTAATAATAACTGTAACTTACTATTTACACAGTACTTATATACTAATTTTAAGGTTATTCTATTGTTATTATCATTATTGTGTTGTTGTTATTATGCCATGTACTATATTCTTTTTTCAAATCTTCTATAATAATATAGCTAATTGTAACTACATTACGTTGCAAAATACTTACACTTTACTTACTAACTTATCATGCTATGTATTATTTACGATGAAATTTATCATGCTATGTATTATATACGTATTACACTATTTTGTGAAATATACTATGATAATGCAACTAATTGTAAAACCTGCGCTATATTTATATACTTGCGTTTTAAATACTGACTTTTTTTTAACTCTTGCTTTAATGTTATATTCTACCCATTTATGGTACTCCTTTATTTAACTAAAACGTATTTTATGTAAAATCCTTTAAGGCGTTAATAAAATAAAAAAATAAATTATTATTGTCATTATTAAGAAACTCAAATTTTTTTTCAGGTCATTTCTGGACCGATTATCTAGAATGATGAGCATCCGTAGAGAGTAGGACATTGTACATTTCGTATTATTTGTTATTTTATACCTTGTGCATTAAACCTGGCACAGTAAACGTACGTATTATTTCGCTTGGCAAATTTCTCACACTTTCTAAACAAAACTAGGAACTAACCTACAACTTACAGCTTTATTATGCGGCTTTAGATTTATGGACAGTCGCAATTGCGGTCGTGCACGGGCCGCGGAGGAAACGTATTCCGAGATATCGCGGCCGGGAGACGCGGATAGGGGAAGATCCGAAAGAGGGGCGAAGGTCTGTCGGATGAATTCATTTTGCTGTGAGATTATCGCGGTATGTAGAGCGGCTAACAGTAACTGTTGTCGTTAACGAATATGGTCATGTGTTAATGTTAGATATTAAATATCGGTATCGCCAAGCGGAAACGTTTTTTAAAGAGTTTAGCAAGTTCTTCTACATTTTATATTTCTCCATAGTTTATTCATCAACAGTTTAGTGCTCCATACCAGATTAAGGCAGCTTGCCACGAGTACTGTTATTAATTTACGCCATGTGCAATGTGCATGTAAATGTTATTACTACTTTTAAAACAATCATACAACCAAACACGGTTCTCACGCACGATAATTAAACGGAAGCTAGGTCCATAATTTTGTGAATATTTTAAAAGTGTTTAGTGATAAGAACTATCAACAAAATAAATAATTATTTGAGTAAACACTTTTCCAAATTTTACGTTATATTGTAAATGTTATTATTTATTTGTGATAAATAAATATTTACAATAACGCCGTGGTTAAATATTTGTTAATGGTCAATGAACCTATTATGTAAGATTATAAACATCGTTGCTGGAAAGGTAAAAGGGCTTAAACGACACTTTGGTCAAAAATGAGTTAAATATGCAGTTTTGATCAGTCTCTGTTTCTACGTCGAATGCTGTGACTCTCGTTTGATTGAAGCCTTTTGTGACCCTTCAGCCATCAAAAATATATTTCCCATTTGAGAGAAGGCTTAACTCAAGCGACACAAATTTGTAACTTTTTTAGCTTTTTGTCGCTTCAGGTAACTCAGTGAGAGCATTGAGTTATCTAAGTTTTTTTTTTCAAAATCCTAAACTTCCCAAAATGGCGCTTTAGCCCTTTGCCTTTCCGGCGACAATATAGACATACACAGTGCACAAGTAAACCATTATTCAAACCATTTTGTTATATTAAACTTATCATCTTGCTTTTACTATTTACCTAAGCATTATGTACTTTATTAATCTTTAGTTGTATTTTTTCATTGCATTTTAATTTATTTTACTTTTTAAGCGAGTGATGTGATATTTTACTTATTTTATTAACTCAAAGAACATTGATTTTTGCAATGGAGTTCGATTTTACATTATTAAAGTCGAATAGAATCATAAAAGCTTTATCATACATCTACGAGTCTCATAAATTGTAAATAAGGGTTTGCTTTTAAAAACGTCGGCATTGCGGTACGAGTTTCAGTAAATCTGTAATACCTCTATCTCCCGTTTAACTTTCATCAACAGATCAGGAAGAGGGGAAATCGGAAAATTGCGATATAAAAGCTTTCATGGGATGACAAAATGTCTCCAGAACAACAACAAAAAAACTAGTTCAAAGAAACGTTTAATATGTATGAGAACGTGGGTACCTACCGAGTTGGCCTTATCAAATATTCTGTATTCTATCCTCTGTTGGAAATCTTTAACCTTTTATTATAATAATATTTCATGATTTCCGTTTATTTTTTAGCAATTATAGTAAAAGAGCAGTATTGAAATTACACGTTCCTTTGCTTCATAGCGTGAGGGAGGTTGTATATACATTTCCGCGGTGTGGAAAAAAATATCGATAAATGCAGAGAGGTATTGCCAGGTCTAGTGTTGTGATGTTGATTGATAACTTTGATGGATTTAACAAACATGACTCTGCAGCTATCGCAAAGAACATTGATTCATAAAGAAGGAAAGAGGCTTATGATTTGAGGAAACTTGAAGACATATATATTTGCATTGGGAGATCATCATCAATCATCATTGCAAGATTGGAAGGTCTGAAGGTTGCCGCGAAAGCTCAGTGGTTTAGAGCAGTAGCCCGGTTAGCAGAAAACATGTTTATCATGTAATCACATGTTTTATATTTGACAATCGATATTGAATAGACATATCATCTCGTATATTATGATTGACAGCAATGTTTTCTCATTGTTCTGTTATTTTATTTTATATTTTGTTGTCCCTCTGTATGATTATATAAGCGCACACGGCCTCCATGGTCAAGTGGTAAGACGCTCGACTACGAATCCAAAGGTCGCGGGTTCAAACCCGGCGTGCGCCAATAACTTTTATTTAATTAATATGTGTCATAACACATTAAATTCACATAAAAAATAATAAAAAACATATTTGCGGCACGTTCCAGAGTGGTAGATACTCTACGTATCGCCCTGGTGAACGATCACCATTCAGAATCGAAACGTTGCTTGAAATGGCTTTGGCCATGTTTGGTGACTACATCTGAATAGCCAGGTACTTCCCAACCTTCCTCTTCCTGATCTCCTTCCCCTCCCCACTATCTACAGCCTCACAACGTACCCTATTTGGGGATGCCATAGTCTCACTGGCTCTAGACGGTTGGGAGCAGTTGAGACTCTTGTGCGGTTATAAAAAAAATATAAAAAAACACTTTGTATTTTTTGTTTAGTTTAATATTGTACCCTGATGATGCTTAGGCTAAGCGAAACCGGTCGGTCATAAAAAAATAAAATAATTTCCGTGGGCTTTTATAAAGTTATTTTTTCGTTTCTTGAAATAATATATGTCAAACCACAAAGTGATTGCTTTCTAGGTTTAAAAAAAAAATTTTTTTAATGCTTTTATTCAAATGCATCAAAAACATCACTAGGCGACGTCCCGCATTCCTGCAATAAAATCAAAATGGAAATGGAAGCGGAAACCTGGCTACGAGCACTTGGCGCTTCTCGTCCATATTCGAAATCATACCACGTATCCGAGATTTACGGCCTCTCTGTGGAATGGTAGATTCAAAACGTAATCTAAACTCACGAGGTGTAGTTTACAGTGACTTCACATCTCCAAGTTTTTCCTTTGAAGAACTTGTTTAGTGCCAGCGGTGACTGATTATTTTGTATCGACATTGGAAGCGGCGCCATGTTCGATTTCCGACGCGAAAGAGAGTCAGCACGTGTACTTATCGGATACATGATGAGATATTAGTAAAATTCTCACCGACCATGGGTTCATGGCGTACATAAAACGATGAGTGAAAAACCAAAGTAGGTAGGTTACTTAGTAAGTGCCTACTTGCTTGGTTATTGGGTTATAAAAAGTCTAAATCTTTGCCGCTGTACCTACATGCCTCTAATAATCTCGTAACATATGGTTAAAACAAAAAACCTCTAAATACATTCAGGGGCATACTCTTGGAGGAGATGGAGAGGTACCTTTGCGAAACAGTGTAGTCAGGACGGTTGACTTTATACAGACTAGATAGAAAGAGACAATGATATATTAAAGGTTGTTGGATAGCCTATTAGTTACCGCCCACACTGAATTCGGACATTTTTAATAAACATATTTGAACACAAAACAAAACAATTTCAATACACCATTAAAATGATTTATAAAGTCAAAATATCACACAAACACTAATAATAGAAAGTTTCCCTAAATAATGGAAGAAACTTTTTGGTGATTTTATGTCTTTATGTCATTAAAAATATGAAAATTCTAAAGTTCGGTCAAAAATATTTAAACCATTTGAAATACCTACAAAAAGTGATGTTTTATAATATTTGTTTGGTCTTATTTGAACATTCACGGATAGCACATACCACCATCATATTTGAATTATTTGTATAACCACTGCAAGTATTTTGATAAACACAAATATAGGAAATAACCTCAAAATCCGTTGACGTCAGTTATGCGACTCGAAGATGTGAAGTGAGAGCGGACAGAAAACATCCTTACATACTTAGAAGTGTTGAGATATTATGTGACGACATTTCTTGTCCCTTTCTTTCTCGTGGTATACACAAAAAACCAGGAGAAAGTGATTTACCGCAATTTTTTATAAGTTGGGTAACTGCGCCGCAGGGAATTTTTAAAAATCATTTGGCATGTAAATAGTGAATTAAATTACTTTTTAAATCCATAAATAAATATAAAGAATATAGGAAATTAGATAAGATGATAAATTACTGTAGGTTTCATTTCCCAATGAATGTTTTTCACGAGCTTAATAGCATAATACTTTTGATATGGTAATTTTATGAAATATCCTCTCAAGGGCGCATCCATCCAGAAGTAATGAAGAAAATTAATTGCGAGAATATCCAGCTCTATGATATCATTAAATTGTTTTGAAAGTCTTAGCGCGGCCCCTTTGGGTACTTGGGCTTGGGCTGTAGCCCAGGTAACGCTGGTGATCGCCACGCTACTGCATTTATTCAATAAAATCGAACTTCAATGATTCAGTCTGATGGTAGTATTAGAAAAAAATGGAGGACCCTGCAATCTTTTAAATACCAAGATGATTCAAAGTTAAAAAGGTGTTTCACATCATGTATGGGTATATAGTGTGACAAGATTTTTTCGGCCCTAAACCGGAACGTTGGTAGAGGTGGTTGATGTACACTTATAATCTTTTTTTTTTCAACCTCCCCCGCCCACCCTCCATCTGACGGCCTCCATGGTCGAGTGGTAAGACGGTCGACTACGAATCCAAAGGTCGCGGGTTCAAACCCGGCGTGCTCAAATAACTTTTATTTAATTAATATGTGTCATAAACCATTAAATTCATATAAAATAATATGAAGTTTATTTGCGGCACGTTACAGAGTGCTAAATACTCTGAGTATCGCTGCGGTGAAGGACTACCATTCAGAATCGAAACGTTGCTTGATTGAAATGGCTTTAGCCGTTTGTAACCAAATCTGAATAGCCAGATACTTCCCAACCTTCCTCTTCCCCATCTCTTTCCCCTCCCCACTACCTTCAGCCTTACAACATACCCCAATTGGGGATGCCATAGTTCTACTGACTCTAGACGGGTGGGAGCAGATGGGACTCTTGTGCGGTATTCACTATTATTAAAAAAAAAAAAACCACCTCCATTGATGACCTCAGTCACCGGGACAGGAATATTGACCATCTCTGGAGATCGACTCCTCGATAACTAATAATTGAGACATGACATTAAATTGTGAGTAGTTTGCTCACAATTTCATGTCGCGAGACCCGCTTTCTGATAACGAGACATTTCTGCGTCCCAACGCTTAGTAATAATAACTAGCAGATAAAAACCCGCTCACGCGTGGTTTAGTCGCGACACACACATCAAAAGGAACATAGTGAGTAAATCGCGAAGGACTGTGATCGGAAAAAAAATTCAAACTTTTGTATGTATGAGCAATTTTTCTATCGAACGTGGCAGAAGACGGCTTATTGTATTAATACTATCAGATATTGAATTTGATCAAATTAAATTTAAAAAAATTAAAAGTAGAGATAGATAGCTTTTGGGTTTAATTTGTAGAGCTCCTATATCTATATAAATTACAAGATCACTTCTAGATGATAATTTTTATTGACGACGTCAAGCTATTTTCAGCAGTTAATTATGAAACATAATTAATTTTAATGGTCGCTAATAAATTACGATTTAGCTCTGCACAGCCTTGCCTGCCAATAAAAAACCACCGATTTAAGTAGCGTTTTAAATTTAGATAATTAAGTGATTATATCAACCTCCTCTTTTAAGGCCATTGCAACTGTATAAACCGAATCGCAAGTATTAAAATAGTAATGATTGGTTTCATTTGATTTTATAGGCGCTGAATGTTGCATAAGAAAAAGATTACATCTCTTGGCAGCAGCGCCGAATCTACGATAGCGCGGATCTTGGAGTAACAATATATGGAGAGAGAGCTAATTTTTTTACCCAACCTATACAAATTTGGGATAAATCACTTTCTCCGGGTTTTTACGTCGTTCACCATGAGAAAGAAAGAGACAATAAAATCTCCCAAATTATCACACCGTTTTGAAGTATTGTAAGAATGTTCTTCGTGTCCCGCGTATCCGTTCACTCCGCCCACACGTTTTGATATGCGTCATAAATGGACATCGGTTTTTTGGGTTATATGCTATATTTTTGTTTTGTTGTTACAATACTGTGAAAAAGTGGTTATACGAATAAACAAAAATATTATGTCAAAATGTGCTATGAATGGATGTATAAATACCCTAGCCCTAGTCCTAGCCACGCCCAGGTCTCGCCGAGTCTGGAAAAACACATCAAAACTGACTACAGCAGCGATCTCTCTTGTATATTATTGCTATGAGGCGCGGATAGACCGTGTAAAAAGGATAGAACATCGAAATATATACTCGTATAACATGTATGAACCTTAATACACATAATCATAAAGACAACATTCGCAAATCACAGTTTTTAATCGCCAAAACGTGAACCAATCGTGCATATTTCTTATTGCAGAAAAAAAAATGTTTGGGCGGCTGGTAGCCTCGTGCCTTAGACGCTCGGCTGGCAGTCGAACAGATCGAGTTAGTTACTCACAGTAGTTATCCCACTTATTGTCTTTTCCAAACAAGTCATGCTTAATGAAAACGTCTGTAGATACTATAAAAATCGGGTGCTAATTTGTTACAGTGCTGCCGCTGAGAGCTCGTTGTACCCTCTCTTTCTGTTGCATTCTTCGTAAGTATATTAAAAAGAGGGAGAAGTTAAAATCGAACTTTTAATAAGGCAACTTTAGGTCGTCATTTACCAACTCAAAATAACTGTTTGTACTAATATAATATGCACACGTACAAAGCGTATAGTAATTCTAATTTAGGTACCCACCAAAAAGTTCCCCCTTTGGGTTACATGGATCAATAAGTATTGTTGCATATAAAGGTTAATGTTTAATGGCAAAACGCTGACGTAACCACTTTTTATTATAATTCAGAAACATCGATTATCATATTATCGTATTTCGCATTGCGCAATCAGTATGGTGTAATCATTAAATGCAATAAATGCACGTCTGGCCTAGAGTTGGGTAAACTTCTCCTTGGTGTAATTACCTACTATCTCATATTTATCAATACAGCTAATTAAATCGATTCATTTTATTTCACATATTCATTTGTACATCTATTAATAAACCGTAATGAATTGCTGCAGAATATAATGTGAAACGAGGAAAGGAAAAAATATAAATACGGATCAGCAAGAAAAAAAGGTTTATTGACATTTTTAAGGAATGAAGGCTGGACTGATTTCGTATGAGGCAGTGCAAGCTCGCAGCTGGTGAGCTCTGGCATCATGAAATTCGCACAACTTGTTTGGTATTAATTAGTCAACTAACTGTTTTTAAGTTTCGGCGCAATTTTCATTATCATTTTCATGATGTACGGAGTTTTGAAATAATCATAAATTATTTTTTATTGTAAATAACAAGCTACACTTATTTGACCAAATCATTTGCAATTCCTCAATAGCAAAAGAGAAGCACATTCAAATTATAGATACACTAATTGCGACTTATTCTTTTATTTCTGGTGCCATTGCCTATCGAAGGTTAGCTATCATTGAAATCTCTGAAACTGTATTCGTACCTGTCGCATAAATTTCGATGCTATTTAGATCTATGCTTTACTTTGCAGTCGCTTGTCTATAATGTCCATATTAGTTTTATGCAGGTACTGAGGAATGAGCATTTAGTATATGCACTTGATAAAGAATTTTCACAACGGAATGTGGTATTTGTCCCAGTAAATCGATATGGTACCTACTTGTAAATCGAATAACAATAATTAATTATAATTTGTAAAAATCACGAGCACGAGTTTTTTTTTTGTTATATCAACTAAACAGGTATTTATTTGTAGGCGTGACAAAATTTACTGTGGCACATTGGCAATACCTTGGGAAGACGAAACAGTTGACACACAAAATAATCACAAAAACAAGAGATAAACAAGGTAAAAAAAATATTTATCACACGGGTTTTATTGGCTATTCGTTTTATCGTTAATATCAAAGATTGACAATGACTATACATAATTATCACAACAATAAGACGCGAGAAAACTTAAATGCGTACAAAATTGCAGAGAAATAAGGCTAGAATGCATAATATTATGTGCCTAAGTTCTGGTCCGCGTACAGATAATAATTATATATGGGAGAATGTAGTGATATAGGCGACAGCTTTATCAACGTTGTAATCACAATCATCCATTATTTCACACCTTGTCATACGATATATCGCCTCGTATCTTGCATAATTATTATGTGCCTCAGATAATGTTATCTAACTTCGTGCAACAGAATTATTACCTACAAATAAACGTATTTATGTCCTCTCATTTAGTAGATATACGAGTACCTACTCGTAGATATAGATATACTCTTGGAGTAATAATGTAAGGAGAGAGAGCTAATTTTTTTTACCCAACCTATACAAATTTGCGATAAATCACCTTTTCCGGGTTTTTACGTCGTACACCATGAGGGAGAAAGAGACAACGAATATAATACACCGCTTCTATGTACTGTCACGATGATCTTGGACTCCTGGGTCACCGCGGGACTCCGCCCACATTTTTTATTATGCCACTAAACTTGACACAACTGAACGGTTTTTTAGATTATATGCTATTTGTTTGTTGATAACAATACTGTGAAAAAGTGGTCATACGAATAAACAAAAACATTATGTCGATATGTGCTATGAATGGATGTATAAATACCCTAGCCTTAGTCTTAGCCACTCCCAGGTCCGCCGAGCCCGGTAAAAATCATCAAAAACTGACTACACTGCCTTGGATAGATACCACTCTATAGACTCTGAGGATATACTCGTAGATATGGATAGAGATATAGAAAATGGATATTATCCTCTCACCTGACTCAGTAAACTGAATATTTTAATATTCATGGAGATATTTTTCCATCTCTTCACAGAGGGATTTGCTTTAATTGAATTCACACTAATAATGCATAAAACTTGGGGATTATAGATTTAATGGAAAAAAGCTTCTTATTATCTACAAAGCTAGTATGAAGTGGAGATGCCGACGACCTCCATGGTCGAGTGGTAAGACGCTCGGCTACGAATCCAAAGGTCGCGGGTGTAAACCCGGCGTGCGCAAATTTCTTTTATATATTTAATATGTGTCATAATACATTTAATTCGTATAAAGTATATTTGCAGCACGTCCCAGAGTGGTAGCTACGTAAGTATCGCCCCGGCGAAAGACAATTCAGAATCGAAACGTTGCATAAAAATGTCTTTAGCCGTGTTTGGTGACCAGATCTGAATAGCCAGGTACTTCCCAACCTTCCTCTTCCCCATCTCTTTCCCCTCCTTACTACCTTCAGCCTCACAATATACCCCAATTGGGGATGCCATAGTCTCACTGACAGTTGGGACTCTTGTGTGGTATTCACTATAAAAATAAAATAAAAGATAGTATCACTTACTATTATTCTTCTAATTTGTATGGTTGGAGAGTAAGTTGATGGTGGCTACACAGGGATGCTACAATTTTTCACGCATTATTAACTATTCAATATTATTAGTTTTAATGTTTGCGTTAAGATAATGCGGGTGCAATTGCCTTCGCAGCACAAAAATGTTTAAAAAAAATATATAATAATTTATTGATACCTAGCTCAATAAATTATTAGAGCCGATGCCCGAATAGCACATGGTCCTGAGTTCAAATCCCCATATATGATTTGATGATATTTAAAAATTATAATATCAAAAATATATTGACATGTTGATCATTTCATTTATGGGTATTGGCATTCTTGTTATTGCGATGCTACCATAAGTATGGGGGATCTCACACAAATGATTTCCATCAGTCGCAAGGAGCATTAATAAATAAATAACTCATCCATATATAATATATTTATTATATTGTATCACCAGCCCAGATGTGAAGATAATACATTCATATTTCTAAACTTTATATAGATACCATACTCATTAATGTCTCTGTGTGTAAGAAATCTGTCATCGTTAAAAGTCACATCAAATGTGTATTAAAACCAGTTTAAGGGTAGATCGCGGTTTGATCGTTTTACAGAAATAGGGCAAGTACCACTTCTAGGGAAAGTAACTGGCAACCCCTTCAATATACCGAGTATCTTATATCACCAAAGTACAACCCCTTAAACATGAAATGAATGAAATCAAACGTACAATTATTTAAAAAATAAGCATGTTACAAGAATGCTAAAACAAGACAATAAATAAACCAGGTTTAAAAGCTTCCATTTTAAATCCTTTATGGCGACATCTGTTGCGGCGAGTTCATCTATAAAAAGGATAAAAATAAAGATAAATATGGTAGACACGTTTTATTGTTAGTAGAGATGGTGTGTCCAGTTTTATTGTGGAAATATGTAAAACGTAACCCTTGGGGAAGGGGTGAAATAAGGCTTGCGTGGCGCGAGGGTTTTAGGGCTGGGGGTAAATGATGACACATCATGATTTCAAGTACCCACTGTACAAACAAAGGACATTAACATGCTTTCGAAATCCAACAATAACCAGTTTAGAATAGAATTTCTCTATTTTAAGGTAATTTGAAATCCACCTTCTCACTATCAAAAAGAATTTCTCTCAGTAAATTAAAACTTTGAGCATAGAGAGATTTTAATTTGCCATTTAATTAAGGCGCCTCCAACGGGAACAAACAATAAACATGGTAATAAACTTCAAAGATTTTGTTGTGGAAATATCCTATTTTGTTATGATTTATGTTGATAGAGAAAAAGTGTTAAGTATGTAAATCGTATGCTTGGTAAGTATTATTCATATATATTTGTACTTGATATTGATTTTAATCACAAGGCGATATTATATGGTGCTACATCGCGACATGCGTGGTTTGCAATACCCTTTCAGCTAATGTGGTTTTGCTTCCCATACGGACACAACCAATAATAATTCAAGCAACAATTGCGCGATTCGAGACCCAGTGAATGTCTCGGAGAATCGTTACAAACCGGATCTTTGTGTTATTCTTTATAAAATCTTAAACTCCACAGTACCAAGTTAATGATATTTATACTGCGAGATCAATTTCCTCCCGGAGCCAATCTTTTTCGTGTTTATTTAAATAATGATACAGATAAAATATGCTCTCGGATACACGATATGTTTTAAAAGGCCATAATCGGATAGTAACTCTATCCAGCGAGTAGTTAAATTTACATATTCTCATTTGCAAGTGGATGCTTTTGTCGTAATTCGTTGCGCCTTTGGCAAATATGCAAAACAAATATTTAAAAAGTTGTAAAACTATTTGGAACGATGTAAACTGAGGAGAATGATGTCTATTATCACTGCAACGGGAGCCACTAAGTTGAGAATAGGTATATCTCAACTGAAAGGCAGAACACATGTTTCTGTTATATCTGAAACTGCAAATAATCTCGAACAGTTAGATTATTTTTTCAGATTATTCAACTATGACTATGCTAGAAGTCCATTCCGAGCTAAGGAACTTTGAAATATTCCTTTAACTGTTTAAAATAAGACCTTATACCAAATAATGATGTTCCATATGTTTTAAACCGAACAATAAACTTCATTGTTGTAAACACTACAGTAATACCTGTCTTTAAAAATAAAAATAAAATTACATAAAATAAAAAATAAAAATATTGCTTATTTTAAACGTTTATTTAAAAGAGGATTTAAAAAAAATCTTTTGAGAGAGTGAAGCAAAATTAAATAATATAATTTCCTTGTACGTACGTACCAATATGACATTTTAATTGACTGGAAAATTATAAAAATAATCTTTTCAAATCCAAACAAGCGACATATTTTAGGAGACAATTATTTTTATTTTATATTAGAAATGTGCATCCGATTTTTTGATTTGGTAGAAACAAAATTTCTCGGTTTTCGTTTTAGCAAGTCAAGTTATAATCCGTGATTTTTTACAGGTAACAACGTAAAAACTAGTAGGAATTTAATCTAGTTGCTGAATCTGTAAGAAAAAGCGCCCTTGAGGTGATTTTTCACAAAAACGGCGCTATAAAAATTATCCAAATATTATTATTTATTATTTATTATTATGCAGGAGTGTTCTCTTTTTATGTTCTTTGTCCATTTTAGGTTATGCCCTCTTTATGTACCTATATCACACTCTGTATCTGTGTTTTCTCCTCATTACAAAACAAAGAATGATATGTATAGGTACCCACATATTATTGGATGAATCGAGATCACGGGCGAAACCGGGTAGTAAAACCAGCGCTTGCTAAAGTAATTATTTATTATTTTTACCACCAACAGTTAAAAATACCTTATCACGTCATCAAAGCATTTCGAAACGTGTTTTTTAATAAATATGTAGATTGCGTTTCCCTATGCTTTGGTCATGGAATTAAATCGGAATAATAATCATAATTAACGAAGGTAAATGTAGGCGGGTATCAAACCCCATTTAGGAGTGATTGCGCGTTTCGATTGACGAAAATACGACCAATATTTCAGTCACTGAAATTGTACGAAATAACAATATTATTCGTCCAATGAATTTCATTTTAAATGATCTATACATAAATATTCCTAATACCTACCATTTCCCCCATATAATATTACAAATACCTCACAAATATTATTAGGTAATGAACATATTTTTTTAAACAACTCACATTTTTTAGTAAAAAAACATTTTAAATCGCAGGTTTATTATTAATTGACTTTAAAAAAATAGCAAAAAAGAATATTGTAAACGAGTTATAGTATTTTTGAATGTTATGAATTTGAATTCTGGTTTCTTATCGGGAAATTCTGTGTGTTCTATTCTGGGACGAAACGCAAGGTAACAATTTCAAAGTATGCATGTGAAATAGTATGGAAATATCATATTGATTTAATGCAATTTGATGTGCACCACTAAGTAAGCGCTAAACCAAGAATTTTATCGGTTAGCCACTGAAATCAATTAAATATTTTTTAATAAGGTTAATATTCAGAAAATAATAGTTAGTAATCTTCCCTCCAAACTTCAGATTCTAGAATTCCTCGCTGAGCTTTTTCGCAATTTTTGTTTATACACAAGGGAGACCTTATGGATTTTATACCAGCAATTATAAGTGGACATGAAAACTTTTGGTAATCTTTAAAGAACGTTTAGACCATCATTCAGAATTGAAACGATGCTTGAAATCGCTTTAGCCGTGTTTGGTGACCAGATCTGAATAGCCAGGTACTTCCCAACCTTCCCCTTCCATTTTTCTTTCCTCTTATCACTACCTTCAGCCTCACAACATGCTTCTATTGGGGATGCCATAGTCTCACTGACTCTAGCGATTGGGAGCAGTTGAGACTCTTGTGCGCTATTCACGTAAAAAATATATTAAAAAAATACTAGTAATCGTGAATGGTAAACTTCTAGACTTACTAGTAATGGTGGACGGAAGTTTGTACCTACCAGTAATCAATAATCATGCATGGAAAACATTTGTAATGATGGACAGAACTTTGTATCTACTATTCGCCAATAATCATACATTAAGCGCCCTTATTAAGGTGATATTTCACAAAAATGACACTATATAAATCAGCCAAGTATTATGGATACTCACTAGAAATTTTAACTTATCCCTAATCACAAAGAGTTACCATGGTGACCGACCAGTAGTCGTGATTCATGACCCGTGAATATAATTTAATTCTAGTAATCACGCATAGAAAACACGAATACTCACTTCAAGCTCCAACTAAAAATAATAATATATTAAATAGGGGCTGAAACCTGAAAGTTTAGAGCAAGACTGAAATTATCCTGAATTATCTGTCGGGCGATTTAGCGGTGAAAGTAGCCCGTTCCTGATTTATGGGGCGGAGGGTGAAGTCGCTATACATCATGTATTCATGTTATCCTAATATGTACCTGCTTCCCACCCCACCCCCACAGCCCTACCCGGGCCACGGGGGCGCGGGGGCGCGAGGAAAGGATGGGTGTAGTGTTACGAAGCGAACAAGGATTTCTAGGAATGGCTGCACGCTTAATTTAATATTAATACTGTTGGAACGATTGAGTACACAGTTGTGATAGTATTTGACAAATTGATTCAAAGCAAAATTAGCTTTGAATAGAAATTGCGGCTCATTATCTCATTGACAACAAACTACTCAATTGAAATTAAGCTAGTTAGTTTGAGCTTACACATGTAAGGAAAATAAATTACGAAATAAGCCAAATGTAGGTATATGTAGGTACCCAGGATTTCATCTTAAGGGGGGCGGGTTATACGCATGAAAATATGATTCAAAGATTTTTTTCTAAACTGCGAATATAGAGACAGGACGAACCGCATTATCGTTAATTTTGATATTGTTACTAACATTTGAATCATCCTTTTTCGATTTAAAAAAAATAGAATATCGAAATATATCACTTTGCATAAGTTTTTAGACAAAATTTGAAATATTAATAACAAATTTGACTTTTTTGGCAACAATTGTGAAAAAAATAGCGTAGACAAAATACTTTGGTCCTGGCAAGGCGTAGTCCATTTCGGCAATTTTCCTACCGTGAGGTGTAATCCGTAATAATTGTTAGAAAAAGATTGTTTGTGAATTACGAAGTCACTATCAGTTTTAGTAAATAAAAACGACTGAAAGCATTATACACACGCCTCAAAAGCTACATTTTTTCTTCTAAAAAACTTCTGGTTCTAGTTTTTTTGGGTGCGCCACTGCCTTGTCATTCCAATTTGAACTTCGTATGTGCATCAAACATTCCGCTGTCGTAAATTTATGATTTTCTTGTCTTTTATTTCCTAATGATTGAATTTGCACGCAAAATCAAACCCCTATAAGATATGAGCAGAGGATAAGAAACATGGGGTCAGATAGTGGAATTGACTTAAATTGGGGGAGCGAGCGAGGGTACCCAAGCAGACATTAAACAGATTAAATTGCTTTTTCGCGCAAGTTACGAGTATGCATTCAGACAGTAATGCAAAGTTACTGTTCTCCCGATTCACACCAACATCAAACCTACTCAAACAGTAATATTATGAACCTCTTTGAAAATATGTTAGGTAGCTACTAATTAGCAGATTTACACCCGCTACTCCCCAACTTAGGTAGCTTTTTAGGAGAAAGTATTTTAATATATTATACAGAAAACGTGGTTACTTAATAATGGCGCTCGGCACGTAGTTAGCACCTATTACTCAATTATTATTAACTATGAACATGTTTAACTATTAATGAGCAATATTTCTACACGAGTCACTTCATCCAGACAATCCGTGGCGAACCTATGACCCATTCCCAAGTATCAAAAAAGTTAATAAATAGTCGAACATCATTGGAAAGTTTAATTAAATTAAGAATAGTCACAATTGATTTAATGCACTTTATTTTGCTCTTTAGGAAACGCTTATACGCTAGCCAAACTGTGTGAACGAAGCTAGTGAATATTTCAATGTTATACGCAATTAAAAAAATATCAATGCCATCTGAAGACTGTTTGACACTTCTTGAAGTGTTTGCAAACAACATTTTATGTGTTCCCGGAATCCTTATGTAATTTGCGCATTCGCTCTCGGTTTCGCATTGAGATTAGGTATTTCCATAATTCTAGAATATAAGAGAATAATTCTAAAACTCACGAATGACAATTCTTACCCCTTTATTGATTTAAGAATTTCGTTACATTCGATGAATCGATGCTAATTGTAATCATCTTTAGAGGGAGATGGTACAGAAGGATAAAGGGTGCCAAAGCGCTGTTGAAAACAGTGTATTCGCGTATCATTTTCTGATACTACATTCAGGTAGCCCTTCTCAAAACTGCAGAAGAGGCAGCGTTAGCTTACTGTTATCTTGTTTCAACGGGTAAAAATAGCGCCTATCAGAAACAAGGATTTTTTGTTTCTGATAGGCGCTAGGCGTGCTTTTTTTCAGATGCGTAGAGATGTTTTTTTTCGGTTACAGGCCGAATGACGTAATTGCTAAATACAGTTTAGTCGATTCACAAAATAAGACAGATCTTTAATTTACATTAACATACTAATTTGTCTTTAAAGTGCAGGTAGCAAGCTGACAATATATCGTCGCCGGAAAGGTAAAAGGGCTGAAGCGCCATTTTGGGAAGTTAACACCAAAGTACTTATTTTTTACAATAAAATTCATTAGTCTTCAGTACCTAGTTGGATTTAGAAAAAAAAACTCAAAGCTCTCACTGAGTTATCTGAAGCGGCCAAAAGCTAAAAAAATCCCAAACTTGTGTCGATATGTTTTAGATGGCTGAAGGGCCACAAAAGTCTTCAAAATCGAACGAGTCAGAGCATTCGGTGATGAAAAAAAAACTGATCAAAACTGCACATTTAACTCATTTTAGACCAAAGTGTCGCTTAAGCCCCTTTGCCTTTCCAGCGACGATATGATAAAATTGAATAAATTATAAAATGGTAGAATCTAGATTTGAACTTGCTCCGCATAAATTTACGAATTAAATACATACTAATAATATTTGGATTATTTGTATAGCGCCGTTTTAGCGAAAAATCACCTCAAGGGCGCTTTATACGGTTAGATCCTGCTATCTATCAATACAAATAATAAACTTCAAGCGTCCGTTATATTTGTTTATGTAATCAACGCAATCTGACGACAAATTGCAAAAAAACGAGCGCACCATGGAACACAAAATTATATCATATTAGATCTGCTTGAGCATTAATTCAAATGTTTATGAACACAATATTTGCAAATCACAATTTGTAATCGCCAAAACCTGAATCAGTTTCCTCCGTTTTTTACTTTGCAAACACATATATTACCTGTTGAGTTAATGCAAAGAATTATGATTTCTGCTCATTTATAAAATAAGTAAAATTAGAAAGCTTTGAATTGATGTTCAAAGAAAATGTTAGAAATACAAGATAAACGTCCAACTAAGACAGTGTTAAAACCTTTATTGAAATATATAGAAGTTAGAAACAGTCAACCTTTGTTAGGGCACACAGGTAAAAACCACATTTGGATATTTTAACCACGTAATTTAATATATCACACTTCGGTAACTTTCAATACTCAAACACAGACCCACATTTGTTAATTATTTTCGTAATCTGATAGTCTTACTAGAGCGGATGGCTAATAGCCTATCAATATTAGCCATTTGTAGTGTCTTCCCACGCTTACTTGGATATTGAATACATAACAAAATAAAATAATAATTAATGGGTGCCTGTGAACTAATCGAGGCCGTGGTAGGTTCTAGGTTAACAGTTTTAAATAAAAAAATATGTTCTTAAATAGATATTTTTACGGTATATGTGTTTGGAAAAAACTTAATAACAATCATTAACTTATTTTAAAGGTTATGCAAAGTAAATAGAACACCACAATTCTCTATTTTTGCACACATATGTTCTTTCCTTTACACCCATACACTTACTCCTGAAGACCTTTTCTCGGATGGTTGTTTCAGTAGACATTTATTCGTCGTTATCAA
The DNA here is from genome assembly GCA_022651775.1 of Drusus annulatus. Classification (NCBI taxonomy): domain Eukaryota; kingdom Metazoa; phylum Arthropoda; class Insecta; order Trichoptera; family Limnephilidae; genus Drusus; species Drusus annulatus. The sequence continues at coordinate 375,364 of JAGWCC010000398.1, read as the reverse complement.
GTTAATTCTTACAAATCATTACCAATATTGAAATGTTTTTTTTGAACGAATATTAATAATACTCAAATAATATGAAATAGAAAAAGACTTACATATTTTTTTAAAGATTGGGTTGTGAATGAGACACAAAGAAGCGAAAAGCTTTTAATAACATCATTTAAATTTTAAATATTTAAAATGTGTATATGCAGTATAATTGCACTTCGTTTGCAGAGTGAAATTTTCAAATAAAAACGTTGCTTGTAATGGCTTTAGCTATGTTTGGTGACCAAAATAGTCTGGTAATTTCGAACCTGCTGATTTTTAGAGTACTAGTGCCAAGATTGACAAAACATCATTATTGATATTTTTGTAGCCGAAAACGATTTGTACATTTTTTTTTTGAATGAAGACTTTTCAGCAGCAGTGCACTACCAATAAAGTAATGGTAATATTTAGATACTTACTAAAAAAAAAATTGTTACAAATTTTAAATTATATTCATAATTAATTCGTATTTAATGAAATTGGGATGCCATTCGCCATAAAAATGGTCGATAATATTGTGGATCACTTCATCGAAGCGCATAGACTAAAAATATAATATTGTGTTATGTTTTTGGCTGTAGAAATACTAAAGTATTAGGCACACACTGTGCATACGCATTGATGTATTAAAGTTGCGTTATATTTATGGTAAAAATAACACACTTAATATTTTCATTCTACATTTAAAAGCGCATCAAACAATTTTAACGACATTTAGACGGCTATATTATGTTAAATTGTTATAATTTATACGCTCGATGAAGTAGTTATTTTATTATGCCCATAAAAAGATAATTGACCTCACTAAAGATTGAATTTATAACAATAAAATGCTTTTGAAACAAGTAATTGCTTTTCAATATGAGCGAGAGCCGACTTGAATTAAATATTCTTGAAATTTATTCACCGTGTGGGCAGTAAGAATTGTTGCGAATCTATAAATAATTATTTTCTTATGCGTGAAGCAGATTCATACTAGAAAATAATGAAGTGTGAATGTGTGGTACCGGTTTTGAATTTATTTGAATTATTAGTAACAATTAAATACACTTATCGTCATCTTATAGCGTCTAGTATAGCGCCGTTTTGTGAAAAAAACACATTCCGGAAGGTATGCAGGAGTAGTGCAATGCAATACCTTCCATAATTGATATCAATACATTGTAATAATAATAGTAACAAAATAATAATGAACAGAAATTCATAAGAAATAAATAAATAAGTAAATAATAAAATAAAAATATATGAAAATAAAATAATAATAATGATGATAAAAAAAAAATAAATAAATAAAAAAAGGCAAAAATAAATAAAGAATGTAAGTAAGAAAATATTATTGGAGTATATTAGGCCTCATTTCTACAAAACGCCATCAAGAGGGAGTCCATCCTGGCAGCGTTAAGATTGATGGGGCCAATAATTTACTCCAATGCGCTTCTATGCTTGAGTTCGGGATCTGACGGGATTCCATGATGAGGTTATTTCTGGAGTTGTTAATCCTTTCCCTCATTCCTGCTACCCTGGTTCTCATAAGGGCTGCAAATCCTGAACTCGCCCCTCGGTGAACATACCGGAAGCGCTGCAGTGCCTGGGGAGACTGAACATCATGCGGTAGGCGTTGTTGTACTGGACCCGAAGCCTTTCCATGCTACTCTTCTTAAAATTGGTCCAGAGCTCGCACGTGTATAGGGTAGTGCAGAACGCCAGGAAGAGTGTCCTTTTCACTGGTGGACTACAGAGCCGAAATCTTCTACTGAGCATGTTTGATTTCACACTGAGTGCTCGCCTTTGCCTGTCAATGTCGTCGTCATCCATTAGCTTGCTGGTGATGATGTGCCCTAGATATTTGGTTTCTTCTACTACCTTTAGAACCTCACCGTTCAAGAAAGCTGGAGGAATGTTTTTCGGACCCTGCCCGTATCTAATAATACATAACAAATAGGTACCTACCCATAATACTATTTTAGAAAATAGTAACATAATTAACAGGATTCATTATTAATAGAATATAAACAATCTTCAAAGAATATGAACATAGAAGAAGGGAAGTACTGAAACTCGAACTCGAAACCTCTGCTTTATCCAGGAGCAGCGCAATAACCAACTATTCCATCCCAACCTCAGAGCAATAATATACCAGGAGGGATAGCTTATGTAGTCTGGATTGTTGATTTTTTCCTGACTCGGGCGTGGCTAGGGTCAGGGCTAGAGCTAGGGTGAGGAAGGAAAGTAGATCGGAAAGAAGAAGGTTGGAATATTCCTGACTATTAAGATACGGTCACCAAAAACGACTAAAGCCATTTCAAGCAACGTTTCGATTTTGAATGGTGATTGATATTCCACCAGGGCGACACTGATAATATCAACCACTCTGGAACGTGAAGCAAAAAAAATAAAATCGCACTAAGCCTTTGGGTTCTGAGAATAGATATTAAATAGTAATATGGCCTGAGGTATATTATTAAAATAATTGACGGTATGATAACTTATTCAAACTCACAGAGAACAACAATTTATATAAAGTAGGCGATACAATTATGTGATCTGAGCAACTGTAATCATAGAATAATCATCCCAAAAGAGATAAGAGCACAATAAATGTTATTCCTTATCCAACTAGTTATCTAGTTAAACAGCAAGACGTTAGCAAATTAATGTCGTTATTTGTTTTGTTGTTTGATTCAGGAATCAACCTTACCAATTTAATTTATTTTACTGTAAGTACTCACTTTTCTCAAATTGATATAACTATCTTAAAACTGGTATGAATGTATTGAAAAAAAAACACAATGTTGGGTATCACAGTGCCCTTGAGGTGATTTTTCACAAAAACGGCGCTATACAAATTATCCAAATATTATTATTGACAAGCATTGTGAATCTCTTCGGACGAGCATCATAGATCATTGTGTCATATCATATTGAATCATATGTTCCATCATACACACCAAAACACAAAACACATCCAATTTGGTTTTCTACAGATCTTATACTCCTACTGAAAGAAAAAAAACAGTTACACAAAATATTCAAGCAAACTCACTCAATTGATGACTACTCAAACTTTTCAACAACGAGAAAAAAATGTAAAACACTTTCTAAACATTGTTATAAAGCACACATCACATCCATTGAGAAAACTGCACTTGAAACAAAAAATCTTTGGAATTTTGTTAAGAAATTAAATAATGAAGGGAGAGATTACCCACCGACAATGCACTATGACGGAAAAATAGCCAATAGCACCATCGATATTGTCAATTTGTTTTCGGATCATTTCAAAAGCGTATACGAAGACGAAATACCTGATAATAACATACCACCATTTACATATCATAATACATTAAATTTACAAAACCTTCACATAACACGGGAATCCTGCTTGAATAAAATCGTTTCCCTCGACCCTAACAAATCTGCAGGCCCAGATAACATCCCACCAATATATCTTAAGCAATGCGCAGCTGTAATATCTGGTCCACTTACTATATTATTTAATTATTTACTTTTTTCTGGACATTTTCCAACCCGCTGGAAATCTAGTTATATTACCCCAATTTTTAAAAAAGGTGACGCCACAGATATAAAAAACTATCGTCCTATATGTATACAATCAGTACTCCCAAAAATTTTTGAATCCCTTTGTTCTCGACCTAATATACCCATCAATACTTAAAATAATAGATAAAAACAACACGGATTCGTCAGTGGAAGGTCAACTGCTACCAACTTAATACTTTATCATAACTATATTACAGAATCTTTAACTGATAAAAAACAAGTTGATAGTGTCTATACAGATTTCTCAAAAGCGTTCGATAAAGTGTCCCATAAAATTTTAATAAGAAAACTATTTGCACTAGGAATTAGAGGCAACCTGTTAAAATGGTTCTCGAGCTACTTGTCTAACAGAACACTGTTTGTCAAAATGAAATCCATCAAATCAAATGTATTTTCCGCAACAAGTGGTCTACCACAAGGAAGTCATCTTGGCCCGATTCTCTTTATCATGTTTATAAATGACATCATAAATTGTTTCGACGATGTAGAAGTTCTGCTTTTTGCCGACGATATAAAATTATTCAAAGAAATATCTAATATTAGCGATTGCCTAACTCTACAGTCAAACATCGATAAACTACACAATTGGTGCATAGTTAACAACTTATTCCTTAACGTAGATAAATGTAAAACATTAACATTTTGTCGAATCAAGACCCCGTTATCATTTAACTACTCTATCAACAACAATATCTTGGAAAAAGTCACTGAAATTAGAGATCTCGGAGTCATGTTTGACACAAAATTAAATTTTATTAATCACTATCAACAAATCGCTAGTAAAGGTATGAAGATGTTGGGATTTATTCTTAGAACTATCAAAGACTTCGACTCGTTAAAAGTCATAAAAATAGTCTACCTGTCGTTAGTACGTAGTCTATTAGAATACAATTCTATAGTGTGGTCCCCATACTATCTAATCCACATAAACAATATTGAACGTGTAGCGCAAATTTTTACGTTTCATAAACTTCAAACTGCACATTCCAATTCAACACATAAATTACACATTCCTTTTAAACACACTCAAAATCCACACCCTAGAAAACAGAAGGAAAATAGCCGACTTAACTTTTCTGTTCAAAATAATTCACTCCGAATTCGACTGTTGTGAACTCCTGCACCTTATCAACTTCAGAGTACCTCAGCGAGCAACTCGGCAAAATATACTTTTCTGCAACAATAATGTCACTACCAACTACCACATACATGCACCCATTTCTCGCCTACATACACTCGGGAATGAATACACCTCAAATATTGATATCTTTAATATGAATTTGCCAAAATTTAAAAGACTTTTAAACGAAATATTCACTTATCGTTAATGTATTGGAACTATTATTAATTATTATTTTTGTATTTTTATTTTTTTTTGCTATTCATTTCTCAAAACGTTTTACTGTATTATTTCATGTATATCCTTTTTAAACTGTACTCATGCACTTACTTATGTTATATTACTATGTAAAAGCCCATCAGGGCGTTCATAATAAATAAATAAATATCGTCGCCGAAAAGATAAAAGGTCTGAAGCGCCATTTTGCGAACTTTACACCAGAGCACTTTAAAGTTTTTTTTGTTTTACAATAAAATTCACAAGTCTTCAGTACCTGATTGGATTTAAAAAAAAAGTTAACTCGTGTAAATCAACGCCCTCGCTGAGTTATATGAAGCGGTAAAAAGCTGAAAAAATCGAAAACTTGTGTCGCTTGAGTCAAGCCTCCTCCCAAATTGTAAATATATTTTACCATAGATGACTGAAGGGCCACAAAAGTCTTCGCAATCGAACGAGAGCCAGAGCATTCGATATAGAAAAAAGAACTGATAAAAACTGCATATATTAAACTCATTTTTGACCAAAGTGTCGCTTAAACCCTTTTGCCTTTCTGGCAACGAAATTTTCACGATGAACAAATTATTAAAATACCCACAAAGCATTACAACGTATATTTAACTTTGCTTTAGGTTTGCCAACAAGTTTGTTAGGATTATTGGAAGAATGGTTCCTTATTTACATTGTTTTAATGTGAATACCGCACAAGAGTCCCAACTGTTCGGAACCAGTGGGACTATATTATGTATGTTGTGAGGCGGGAAGGAATTGAGAAAGGGAAAGAGATTTGGAAGGACAAGGTTGAGAAGTACCTGGCTATTCAGATCTAGTCACCAAACGCAGCTGTTTCGAATGATGATCTTTCACCGGGGTGGTACTTACTCCTTGGAACGTGCCGCAAATATACAATGTTTAATTCAATTTAAAGAATATGGGAAATAATACACATAAATACAATTTTAATTGTTTACCCACCCTACGATTTGAATCCGCAACCTGGATTCGCAGCCGAGGATCTTAACTGCCCGTCCATGGAGATCGTCTGACGAATTGTAACTATTGATTAAAAGCATTAGAACATTTTTTTGTAGGTTTTTTAATTTTATTTAAACAACACTTATTGTTATTTTAAATTTTTAAAAACAATTCAAACAGTTTGATAATTCCCTCAGAAGGCGAAACAGCTGTCACGCATAAAAATAATTACCTAGCAGAACTTTTAACTTAAAATTGTTTTTTTAAATTTAAAATAATAATAATTATTGTTTAAATAAAATTAAAAAACCTAAAAATTAAAATGGTGTTTGTATACCTGATACAAAACTCGTAACACTTGACTTTTTTATTACAACTTATGACTAACTTATGTAGGAGCTTACGTATAACCCGCAAGCAAATACCGATTAATACTCCTAAAACGTATGCCTTAATACTTATGCCAGCCGACTCTATTATTATTGCTAATCATAGGACAACTTTCCATAAGTACCGTTAGAGAATTCTCTGAGGTGTGTTGGCTATCTGCAATTAGGCACTGAATTGATGACTTCATCATCAATCGCATCAAATATATTTCACACGTCATCCTCCTAGAGATCTAGAGCTTCGCAATATTCATGTTTTAGAATTTAATAGACCTGTCTTTTCGTCATAATCGAGAATCGAGGGCATTTAATTCGATGAACGAAGCCTATTCCGCCATAGAATAAGAACATATTCTAAAGGTGCGTGACGATTAAGATCTCACTGATGTCAGCAAGTATGGTACCTGCCTACAACGCTCACCCATCACGAGCATATAATACTATTTACTGTGTTCCGTGTGTGAACACTGAACATGTAGTAAAATACGGACAAGATTTATGGGTTTTGTTCATTTCAAAGGTGGATAAATCCAAATATGTGAGATTTATCTACGATTATTGTTTATTGCCGGGTGGCCATAGCGGAACGGAGATGACATAAGTTATAGGTAAGTCAATAGATAATACTTTGTAATGTTTGGAAATATTATATAATCGAAGGTCCACGCATTTCTGGTTTAAGTGTGATCTTCGATATGTTGGTCGGTGTAACTATGATGCAAATAGAGCAACCGGAACGCTGTTCCGACTCGTGAAATCTTGGAGTAACAATATAAGGAGAGAGAGCTAATTATTTTTACCCAACCTATACAAAATTGGGATAAATCACTTTCTCCGGGTTTTTACGTCGTACACCATGAAAAAGAAAGGGACGGCAAAATTTCCCAAATTATCACACAGCTTTAAAGTATTGTAAGGATGTTCTTCGTGTCCCGCGCCTCCGTTGACTGCGCCTACACGTGCTGATATGCGACATGAATGGACATAAGTCAACGGTTTTATAGGTTATATTTTTGTTTATAACAAAACTGTGAAAATAAACAAAAACATTAAGTCGACATGTGCCATGAATGGATGAATGAATACCCTAGCCCTAGTCCTACACACGCTCAGGTCTAGTCGAGTCCGGCAAAACTCATCAAAACTGACTACAGCAGCGCTCTCTCTTGTATATTATTGCTCTGAGCGTGAAATCCATAAGCCTTACCGTTTGACACTCTGGATTAAGTAAAAAAAGGCCAAATTCTTAACAACAGAATTTATTTTTTGCATTTTTTCTTGTTCTGTGTGAGGCCCCTAAGCCATTTAAAATATTACCATTTGGGAGAAGGCTCGATTATATACCATATTATGGTCATGCCGCTGAGAGCTCCTCTTTTGCCTCTCTGTGCATGCGTCCTTAGTGAAAAAGGGGGGGGAGGTTACAATGGAGCTATCGTAGGTATGCTTATAGCGTTAATAATATGTCAATGTCATCATAATAATAATGAAGTTTTATTCCAGAAGGAATGCAGGAGTAGTGCAATGCAATACCTTCCATAATTGATAATAATACATAGTAATAATAATAATAACATAAAAGTTGTAATACACATCGAGCATTTCAGAAGTGTTGACCAAAAAACTAAATTAAAGGTATTGAAGGCAATTAACCTCTCTGCCTACTCCTACTAGAAAAAGCATCGATAAATGCTTATTCCTATGTTCTACTTACAGGGACCCATTAATGGCATGTATTTATATTGAACGTATTTGAATACGTAAATCAACGCGGGGCTATTAACTCATTCGACAAACAATAAAAGAAACAATTTGTTTTACGACTGAAATAAATATTTCTAAATTGCCTCCGAATCCTCCGGACCATAAAAGCTCTAATAAATTGGAAATGATATTTAAATACAAAGTTACTGTGTATAGTATATATAGCATACCAATCACCCCTCATAAGATATTCCGTGCCGCTGAAACTGTAATGTATTGAACCGGGCGAGGCCCTTGCGACGGCGCGCGTTAACTGAAAAATAAACACTAAATAAATATCGTATTTATTCAATTCGAGAGAGGCACAGCGCCCGGCGGGGAGTTTATCATATTATTTTATACACACAATTAACGAATCATAAATATCTTGTCGGAGAAGCTGGATCGTTGAATTAGTTGTAGGAACTTTTGTACATGTTTCATTACAAGGGTTCACGAGTATTTAATTTTATTGATGGTTAGTTGTATCGAAACTGAAGAGAGGAAGTTATTTGGAGAGTACTTTTAAGGAAAGTGAACCTTGTTGTAGGACGGAAAAAACACGAAAGCCCACAGATAATTTCACAGCCGAGTAGTTTTGGATCCAAGAACGAGTTCTACAAACGACCTGCTCTCATGCGGAAAATGTCGACAGTGTATAAATGTTTAGAGCGCGTTTGGCGTGTCCTCTGGCGAAATAGATCAATGACGGTAGTTCTTTGAAGCACCATCCCATGAAATACCAGTAAACACAGCATTGTAATCTGAAGTCTATGTTTTAAGTCTATGTATCGACCGGTCGGTAGCTGAGTGGACAAACGTGTCCAATTCCCACCCGGGTGTCGTGGGTTCAATTCATCTGCTGGCTAAGTCCTCCATCATTGCACAAGCAACATCTTCCGCTTCTTATGATGGCAGTAGGGGTTTTTCAAATATTGTCAGGTTATTCGTAACCCGGTAATGTTTGTCTTTCTTTTTTAAAAATTAAAAAACAACGTTTTGAATCCTTCTGATATAGAAATCTATCAAACGTTTTGCCCGTTTTTTTTTTTACGGCGAGTTAAGTTTTTTTTCAATAGGTAAAATAGCATTCTATGTAAAATTATTTTGTATCTCCTATTTGCAAACACTCACTAAGAATAGATACATTGCGAAACTCAATTCAACTTAAGGTTAAGAATGATTATATTGATTGTGAAGTTTTAATTTTACTTTGAAAAAGGCAAACCCCTTCACCATTGTATTAAACCCCCGACTCCCATTTTAGAAACAATGTCGAATTCTGCAAAAACCGTGTCAAAACTTAATGATACGTTAACTCCCAAAACAAAACACATCATCACACAAAACACAACACGGCCAACCGCACATCTCAGTGTGGGTCGGGTTTATAATAATATGGTTTTATGGGAGTTTACATTTACATATATTAAGCTCGAATCCCGCCATAGAAAACAAGAACAGAATAAGATAGTATAATTTTATCTCTGGAAATACAGAGTATTTTTTGGGAGAGAGAGATTCGAGACTCATCAACTCTGGGCGGGCGGACCGCTTTAGGAATTCAACTATAAAAATATTTTCGATTCAATCTGTGGTTCTGTCGGATTGAAATGTGGATGGGCGTATAAATTAGGCGGCCATTGATTAGATATCAAAAGATTTCAATTGAAGATTTGAAAAACCCGTCCCAAGGTGATTGATATCATGCTCACTTATAAATGCTGATGATACACCTATATGTGAGGTGCAGAAAATTTAAATAAATCATTATTGATTTATTTTAATTTCACTGAGAACCTATCATTAACTGATCACAAAAGAGGCAGATATCCACAGAACCCGGTACCCACACCACGTACTTTGTTCCTCTTTACAATTTAAACACACATTAATATGTCAATGTTTTTCAAAGAAAAAAATGCATTGATACTAGTATGTATTGTGTATGGTTTTCACAACGAGAGTCGTAGAAAGTGCCGACTCGAACACAGTGAGCACAAATGCATTGCTTACACACAGCACGTTTCAAACTTGTTATTCGACTTCACAAAATAAAATTCCAGTGAAACAGATTTTTTTTTCATATATTCTTCTCTATATATAAAAATGAATGTTTGTCTGTTCGTTTTTTGTCTGTTTGTTTTCGATTTTCTCAAAAACCACTTGACCGATTTCGCTTATATTTATATATATATTTATTAGTGCCTCCGAGCAAGTCATTGTGGCTTTGAAGAATAACAATACTTTATTATAATTCTATTTGAAAAACTCCTGCCATCATAGTAAGCGGAAGATGTTGCTTGTGCAATGATGGAGGACTTAGCTAGCAGAGGAATTGAACCCACGACGCCCGAGTGGAAATCCGACGCGTTTGTCCACTCAGCTACTAACGATTGAAACTGTTGATTTAGATTTTGAAATAAAGAATCGTTTTCCTCATGTGAGATCTTTAATCGACGACATGACAGCGCGGCGTAAATAAATACATAATTTCAGTGTGTTTTTAATTAATTATTTATTAATTTGGGTTGTGGTAAATATCTTATTGCTTTAAATCGTTTTTTGCAGTAGATATACGATTGGTAAATGATGGCAATATTACATTTTTTAAACTTTGTTCAGCTTTGACATGACAATATCTTCCTAATGTATGTATATTTTTGTCCCATTCGTCATTTCTGTAATTCAAATAGGTACTTAAATTATATATATTCATAAAAAGCATTAAATTTATGGCTTGCCATATTTATAAAGATAACAGATATAATTTTTTTAAAACCACTTTATTATTCAATATTTTCGATTTTTCAAATATTTAATTTTTATTTATTTATTTCCATAATATTTTCAATTTTAATATTGTCCTGAAGATGAAAGGTTGCTTCCGAAACAAGTCGACAAAGTATTAAATAATAAAGTGGTTTTAAACAAATTTTATCTGTGTACTTATATATTATTACATACTATCTCTTATCAAATAAATATTTCTTGTTTTTCATTTCGTGAAATATGTGTTCTAATTGGAACATTGTTCATAAAAAAATAAATAAATGATAAGTGAATTCTTTTAGGTTGAAGTGTTTCAAGCCTTGGTCACATTTGAAATCGTCGCAATTCACCGATTTGTGCCATTTTTATTTATTTGAATTTTCCCCGTTAAATGTTGATTCTAGGCGCATTTCATTTTTTGAACAAATTGTGATCAGCATTTGTCTAGAACCTGAAACGGACTGACCATCGACGTTAAAGGGATACCGTTCAAATGTCAAAAAAATAAAATGGCGCTAAACATTGAATTGTGACGATGTCAAATGTGAAGAATGTTTGAAATAACCCGCACTTAGTTTTTATAACTATCTAACTCATCAACATAGTCGTTGCATAACAAGAAAACGGATGTTTTATGATTCTCATCTCTTCAGAAAATCAAGTCCAATAAATAACAGAGTTTAACCTTTCCATACCTGAAAGTAAAAATCAAACGTTCGATCCGGAGGGGAATGACGTAGTTGCCCCATTTGACCTTGTTATTAAAGCGTTTTCATGACATAATCATAGGTAATTTGTTTTTGGTAATACTTAGAGAGAATTATGTTCATAATATTTCAGTAATCTTTGTCGAAGATATCGTAAAAACTCTCGTTCGGGGTGAGATTAGAGCCTTCCGTCGGAACAGGAGTGTTAAAACGTTGTTTTAAAGTCAGCTATTAAGCACGTAGTACCTAAAGATTAAGGTTATTTTTTAGCTTCGTGAAATACCCCCTAGGCGAAATATCATAAAAATGGTGCTACACAATGACGTTACATATATAGACACGTTATAGCCTTAGAATATTAACACAAAATGTGGCAAGCAAAACACACACGTTACCACTAAATTCATCATTCAAATATCGGTCATGTATGACAAAGATAGACATTCATGGAATATATGTGTATGAACGAAACAGATCCGAAGTTCGGACCGCGTTCCATACTTGCTTGAAACGACCTCAAGCGACGCGTGACAGTTTAGTAATAAATCGGCTTAAGCACCGATCACACCAACTAGCGTGATTATTGCTTGCCACTTCGAGAGCGCTACAACGTGTCTATATATATGTAACGTCATTGATGCTACACAAATTAATCAAATATTTATCACCATATTATTGGCGGTAAACGCAGTTCAATCCTTTGATGCATGTCGGCGCAGTTCATTGAAATAACCATGGAACTCTAATTATACTACAATTATAATATAATATAACTGGAAACTCTGATCAATAAGTCTTAACAAGTTGGAATTACTAAGATTTCCATGAAATATGCCGCAGACTTACTTGGCACGAAGCGAAGCCTGCATTCTGCACTTCTCGCCATAAATATGGCGCATAGGTACTTAGCACTCTTAGCAGGAAAGAAGTTACGCAAGAAGGCTTGCCTTGGAAAACACTCGTTCTTTATGAAATTATAACTGTACTTACAAGTACGTACATCCGCGTTTGTATGTTAACTTGAAACACTTCAGGAAATACAATGGTAAAAAAATATAAATAAAATATATATATTTTAGTAAATTTTACTTTTTAAAGTTTAACGCTTCATTGAAATATTGATTATTAAAAGAATATTAACAATCTTCAAAGAATATGAACATAGAGAAAGGTAAGTACTGAGACTCGAACTCGAAACCTCAACTCTATCCAGGAGCAGCGCAATAACCAACTATTCCATCCCAACATCAGAGCAATAATATACCAGGAGAGCGTTCCAGGCAGAAAAAACTGACAAAAACTGCATATTTAATTCGTTTTGACCAAAGTATCGCTCAAACCTTTTTACCTTTCCAGCGACAAATATTTTCTTTGAACCAAAGCATTTTGTCGAGTTGGTACCCTCTCGTAGACTCATAAGTTCAGATTATCTTCACGATAGGAGACATTTCATGAACATGCCCACAAGCGACCGTGTAATCTACGCTCACGTACATAAAAAAAAACTCTCCCCGTTTGAAATTCAATCTCATTTAGAAATGATAGAAAACTAAACCCAAACGACAACTGAAATGGAAATCCATTGAAAGTAATCTTAACGGATCTCGCCTTTCATTCCCCAACTACCGGAATGGTCGCGACTCGTAATGGCACACGAACGACAATAATTTACAACGATAAATCGCTTTGGCTTATATTACGACAAGTCATAACACTGAAATACCGAAATGATGGCGGACATTTCTGCATATTACCTGTGCTGCCAACTTGAACACCGAGGCGGGAGTTCGCACGCAGATACGATGAAAGTGTTCATTTTTTATTTTATTGATGTATGTAATGACAGCTGTTGGTTTTACATGTAACTCAGTACTTAGTCACCCAGGGGTCATCAACCAGGTTACAGCATCAGGCTACGCGACCTTGTTCAATATTGAAAATGAGGAATTCCAGTAAAAAATATTATGACATTTAAAATGTATCGTCGCCGGAAAGGCGAAAGGACTGAAGCGCCATTTTGGGAAGTTTACACCAGAGCACTTAAAAGTTTGTTTTGTTTTACAATAAAATTCATAAGTCTTCAGTAACTGGCTGGATTTTGAAAAAAAAGTTAACTCAGGTAACTCACTGCTCTCACTGAGTTACCTGAAGCTAAAATAATCCCAAACGTGTATCGCTTGAGTACAGCATCCCTTAACCTCTACCCAAACAGTCTGGATTCTACCCCCGCAAAGGCTGGAACCTACGATACTATTGTTCATATATTGATACGATTATTATACCTATTCGTGCTACAAGTGTAATTACCTAAATGCGTAATTAAACCCTTCAACATTCGTGCGAGTTTTATTTTCACGTTTATAATATATTTATACGAGTATACACTCGTATGTATTTATTGTATAAGGTTATTCGAACAATTGATAAATCAATATTGAAATTTGTAAAAAAACATGTATTAAAAAAAAACAGGCTTAGACCTTTTAGATCAGAGGTTCCCAAACTTTTTTGTCCCGTAGACCACTTGCCGATTTTTTCTGTTTTGTATAGACCCCCTGCTTTTCTTATATTGATTTTTTTAGAGTTGGGAAAAAGTTTTGTGAACGCTTTAGGAACTGGTAGTTCTTTGAAATGAACCCTTCGCGGTGAACATTTCAATTGAAGTCGAACTCGACAAAAAAAGTACTAGTCGGTAGAGATTTGAAATCGAAAAGTGCTAGCAAATCGACAAAAGATGAAACTGAGGAAGAACCAGTTCCTTTCTGAACTGGTTCTAAATATATGAACTGCCGCAAAATGAAATAGTTTACACCAACGGAACTACCAACATCAATTGAAGTATTTGTTCAGTGAGAATCGATTGAAGTTGGAACTGCCGCAAAAGGAAATAGTTCTTTGAAGTTTGCGGGAAACCAACATTTTGGTGACGGCCTGCCTAAATGGAATCCACTCTCGTGGACCCACATTTACGTCTCATGCACCCCCATTTTTTTTTTCATTGACGTAGACCCCTTGCAGGTCGGAATCGACCCCTGAGGGTCGATATAGACCACTTTGGGAATGACTGTTTTAGATGGTCGGGCTTGAATCTGTCGTCATCTGATAGAAACGCCATAGGTTGACAATTATGGGACGTCATGTGATGCAAATCGAATCGAACTACCTAAAAATTAATCACTTAATTCTAAATGTAGTTTATTGACCGCGTATGTGTATAGGTACGTTATGTTCTCCGAACGACCATCGCAAAGAAAAAATCATTCCTTATTTAACAGAATTTTTTAGCTACGCATGTCAAAAAGCACAACATTGTCGAACGTTTTGTCAGTTAACTTTAATTTAATAATTAATGTGGGCGGTACCTTAAAGTTTTATTGAAGAACCTCAATGGTCACTCAAAAGTAGGGTTGAGAACTCCTGATAACTATTAAATAATTTAATAGACAGTTGAATTGTCATTCAACACATTGTATTTTGTATGAAAACATTAGGGGGAATTATTAATCGGTAAGTGTAAGTATAAATATTATAACTTTGTTGTTTTCAAACGATAACTTCTGGCCGATGACAATCTTGCTTGTCTAGCAAATAGTAAATCACAACCAAAGACATTTAACTGTCTTAGTACGTGTAATTGGTTATTGTTAATGGTAGATACCTAATGATTTATAGTACTGCATTAATAACAATTAATAATATCTGCCAGCTAATCCTACATAATCTAAGAGCAAAAATATATGAAAATTATGAAGGACATGAAATTCAATTAAACTGGTACTCGTATTGGTTTGATATAATCCCTTCTGTCGTGCGCCAAACATTCGTTTTGCCGTCTGGGGTTTCGAGTGTTATGCCCTGTTTGCAAAATTCGACATCATAACGTCCCGTACATATGTTTATGTTGTGTCCAACGTCAGGTGAATTTATAAAAAAAATAACGAATTCGTAACTAAAAACTATTTTTTTAAATTTTGAATTTCACCTTCCTACGTGTAAAAAAATATGTTTCCTAACTTTAATAAAACACGTGCAATAGAACACGAACGAATATAACAAATGCCAAGCAATTTTCTTAGGTCTCCGCCCAATTTTTGGGAATGTACCTCACCGATTTATTTATTATTAGGGTAGTGTGTCCTCTTAATCAGTCGTCACATCTACATGCAATAACTCCAGATGAATTTAAGAAGCGCATTTAAACATTATTCGTTGGATAACTCCCCCCGCCCCCCTACCTGGCACCGCACACAGCGCACAAGATGGGAAGAAGTACAATATGTTATGCTCATACTCCCGAATCTATTAATACTGGGAGATCAAGCAAGGGACTTGAGAGTAGAGCCGAGAAGACGGAAGACTGAAGAAGTACGCATGCCACCTCGCACTGTACCTCGGGAATATTAACTGAAGCATTATGAGCTTTATAGCCGAAGCGTAATGTTCTTTACAGCTGAGGCATAATGTGTTTAATGCGCCCGTAATAACAATGCCTTTAAGGACTACGGGCGAAGTTACGGCCTGTGGGAGACTGAATCTACCCTACCTAACTATAACAACTACACTTACACGCGGTCTTTTCTCATAGCCATAATAACTGCGCCAGCATTGTGCGGAACATGATTTTATGTGCCACTACTATACTGCATGGCGGCAGCTCGTGATGCGCGGCTTGAAATCTAATTGCCTCTGTTCTCTGTTTAAATTTCTTAAAAGCCTTTGTTCAGCAATATTTATAAATTAACGGACTAAAGTCCAATTACAAAAATACATATAAAACACTCAATAGAAAAAAGAGTAACAGAGAAGGAATAGCATATACATTAAAATAAATGAAGCAATGACAAAAATAAGGCAAAATAAACATAAGAGAGAATTTCATTCAAGCCATGGTCTAGTCAAAGTTTTGTTAGAGTCGTAAAGAATGACAAAAATCATTTAGACTGCTACCAAAAATTTCAAGACCATGGCTTGAGTTAACAAGTCTTGACATTCTGGACATTGGAGAACTATACTCATAATTAGTATTGTGATGATTGAGGAACAGCAATTCATTGTTTCTGAGTCTACGGCAAGGAATGTTGAACTGGATAAGTTGCAACAGAGAAGGTGAGTCAATAAAACAATTAATGATTTTGTAAATGAAAATTAAATCGAAGTCTTTCCTGCGCTTTTCTAATGAAGACATTTTCAATAATTGTTCAATTTAATCATATGAATAATCGCCTCTTTCTCGCCCCAATCTCCATGCAATACCGCGTAAGAAGCGATGTTGTACGGATTCAATATGATAAATATGAACGGTATAGAAAGGGGACCAAATTACACTAGCATATTCTAGATGAGGGCGAACTAATGAGCAGTAAAGGGTTTTTAGAGTCTTTATATTTTTAAAGTCACAAGCCAAGAAGTTATAGTGATTTATTAGCTACATTATCAATGTGATCACGAAAAGAAAGATTATAGTCTAGAGTGACACCAAGATCTTTTATAGATCTGACAGTAGATATATGATATTAAATAGTATGTTAATGATATTAAATATTCAAACAATTTAATTAACCACAATAAAAAAAAAAACATAAGACAGTATAGATTATTAGCGCGACAGGGATTTGAACTCGCGACCTTCCGCTGCAACATTTGAGCTATCGCGTCAACCTTGTCCGTGTATCTCCAATACGTAATACATATGAATAAATAAACATATACTTGTTTTTTTAACATGATATTTGTAGATATATAAATTTGATATGTATAGTTAGTGTTGCTTTTGCCAGTGAGACTATGGCATCTCCAATTGGAATATTTTGTGAGACTGAAGGAATTGGGGAGGGGAACTAGAAGGGGAAGAGGAAGGTTGGGAAGTATCATGTTTCAAATTTTCTTTGTTTTTATTAAACCCAACGAAGGAGCTGTAATCTTATAATTCTAACACTAAAAATGAAAACGGAATATGTAATTTATTATAAAATAACTGGGTAGTAGTTACAAGGGAAAAATCACGGAATCTGATAACTTGACTTGTCAAGATGGAAACTGAGAAATTTCGTTTTAACAGAATTAAAAATATTGATTGCTTTAATACCCCTTATTTTATTTAAAATAGCCTTTACAAGTAAGCCATACGGACGAATATTTCAAATGCACATATTATTTATCGAAGGAAGCAATCACTTTGTGGCTTGTTATTATAATTTAAATAAAAAATGTTTTAGTTTTAAGCCACTTTATTTATATAGATATACCATTCGACCGGTTTCGGTTAAACTTAACCTTCTTCAGGAAAGTATATATATATAAACTAACATTAAAATATAGAGTATAACAACTCTAACTGTAACTAACTGTATAACTGTAACTAACTGTATAACAACTCTATATTTTAATGTTAGTTTATATATATATACTTTCCTGAAGAAGGTCAAGTTTAACCGAAACCGGTCGAATGTTATATCTATATAAATAAAGTGGCTTAAAACTAAAAAAAAAATTATTTAAATATATTATTGATTGGTACCTACCTACTTTATCGCTTGTCTGGATTTAAAAGTTGATTATTTTTATGTAAGGAGATTATATTGTTTAATTATATTTAAATCGAATAATCCCATAATATATATAGCGCTACCGGCGCAAGGGGGATTGCAAAGGCAAACTAACCCCCTAACGATGCCGGCAAAAGTTTGCTTTGTAATAAATAAAACGTTTCATCTTTACAACTCTTTGAAAAGTATCCACGGCCTGTCTGTCTGTTTTTCTAACTAAAGGAAGTCAAAGTATCCCGGGAGCACAATGGTGCGAGTCTTGCCCTCCACTGGACATTATTTAATTCACTTCGAGTTCGGAGATATTTCTCAGACGGATGAAATGAAAAGAGAGTAAGTGGGTAATTCAAATTATAAAGGTTGAACACCAGTGGCGTAAACATTTTTTATTGTGTACATTCGGGTAATACACTCAAATAATATCAAGAAGCAAACGTGGTCAACGAGCGAAACAAAATCCACCAAGTAGTGGGTGTTTTGGCAGACGTAAGCGGCGTACACGGTGATATATCGAATCATGTACAACAATTTTTTTAGGATACAAATACTGTCAGATAATAATGACCGGTCGATAGCTGAGTGGACAAGCGCGTCGGATTCCCACCTGGGCGTCGTGGATTCAATTTCTCTGCTGGCTAAGTCCTCCATCATTGCACTAGCAACATTTTCCGCTTATTATGATGGTATTAGGAGTTACTCAAATGTTGTCAAGTAATTCGTAACTCGGGAATGTTTGTCTTTGTTAAAAAAATAAATAAATTTTTATGTAAGAATCAGACCACTAAGAAGATAAATAATATGAAACATTTAACAACAATATATAATAAAGCATTTTCAACCCCCCTTTCTCATGCGTCGCCTGTATAACTAAAATGGTATGGACAATAAAAATTGATCCCAAACTCCCATATAAAAGACAAAATTTTAAATGGCATATTATCTTTTTTTAAATGCATGCAGTAATTATTCTTGTTTTTACACTTGTTTATAATATTTTTCTTTTTAAATACCAAACTTTGATATTTTTACACATCATTATATTATTTTACTATTTTGAAAACTATTCTTTTTTTTTTTTTTTAGGTTTTTAATTTTATTTAAACAATAATTATTATTATTTTTAATGTAAAAAAACAATTTTTACTTAAAAGTTCTGCTAGGTAATTATTTTTACGCGTGACAGCTGTTTCGCCTTCTGAGGGCATTATCAAACTCTCTCAGGCTCTCAGAAGGCGAAACAGCTGTCACGCGTAAAAATAATTACCTAGCAGAACTTTTAAGTAAAAATTGTTTTTTTAAATTTAAAATAATAGTAATTATTGTTTAAATAAATTAAAAAACCTAAAAATTAAAATGGAGTTCTACAAAATAAACTTTCAAACCATAAATATTGTTTTACTTCTCTATTCTTTGCTTCACTGTAGTAACTGTAATATTGTGGTATAATTATTTATTTTTGCATCTAATAATGAACGCATTCTTAGCATATTTTGTAAATGGATTGATGACCCATCTTTTATATGCTCTTTTCAATCTAATGTATATTACATAGTCGCCGGAAAGGCAAAAGGGCTGATGCCGCCACTTTGGGAAGTGTACACCAGAGCCCTTTAAAGTCTTCAGTACCTAGTTGGATTTTAAAAAAAAGTTACCCCAGGTAACTCAATGCTCTCACTGAGTAACCTGAAGCGACAGAAAGCTAAAAAAGTCCCAAACGTGTGTCGCTTGAGTCAAGCTTTCTCCCAAATGGAAAATATTTTTTAGATGGCTGAAGGGCCACAAAAGTCTTTAGAATCAAACAAGAGTCAGAGCGTTTAACTTCACATTTTTGACCAAAGTGTCACTTTTATCTTTCCAGCGACGATATGCTATTAACTTCTTAAATGTTCCTAATAAAAATATATATATATTGTAAGGCTTGAACTCCATTACCTTATTGCATTAGTTCTGACAATAAAAGAGGAAATATACGCTAAGGTTCTGAAATAAATTTGTATTTTTTATTAACCCCGTGAACGTAATTGTTTACAGTAGCACATAATATAACAACTAGGTTAGGTTAGGATAGTTTTGTCTTACATTAAAATATATTATTACGTTGAATACCTCCTTGGTGACATCAAATCTTCGATCGGCTGTCGTACAACGATTTATTTTAACACGAGGTTCGTACTTGCTATGTAATCGATAAATACCATATATTTTTAACACCGCGAACAGGAACGGTAAGATAAGTAGATTCCACGAACCGTAACGACGTTCCGGTTTGATCCCTTTGAAATTGACAGCACTGTCAATATACAAAATGAGGTTATCGGAAAATGGTTTAATACATACATTATGTCTAAAACCTCCTGGACAATTATTAACCTAATGGTCTTATTACCATTATTTCTAATTTTGAAACTATTAATTCGTGGTGGAACTCCATTTTAATGATTTTAATAATACCATTTTTTTTACTTTATTCCACCACTTTTTTTTTAAGACCTGACCGGTTTCACCTTATGGCGGGCATCTTCAGACTGGTCCTCTGAAGATGCCCGTCGTAAGGTGAAACCGGTCAGGTCTTAAATTTAAAAAAAAAAATGGAATAAAGTTTAAAAAAATGGAAAATAGTTTTAAAAAATGGTATTATTAAAATCAGTCTTATTACCGTTAAAGACACCTTCTAATCATCATCTTTCCTGTTTTATTAAAGCTATGTCTATTTGTTCAGCATTAATTATCTGTTGTTTGTATTAGCATGTAAAATATTCACACTTTGACAAAATAAAACAACAATATAGTACGAAGGTACAAACTGTGCACACAGGCGACTAGCAAATAAAGAGGACGCCAGCTTTGGCTTTGTATTTGAAAGACAACCAAAGCCTCGACAATGTAAACAAAAGCTGTATTTACCGTAGACAAGTCGCAACCTGCCAGACATAAGAGTGATGGGTACCTACTTGTTACTACCGATATATAATCAGATAAACTACATAAAGTAAATGGTAAAAGAAGCCGGGGACGCCCGAGAAAGACATGGCACGATCAAGTGAATCAAATACTTGAGTGAGGTCATTTAAAAAGTATAACAAAATAATATTTATGCATGTGAATAAAGCAAATAGCATTGTAACGAGTTCCATCCTCTCAGCCTACCCCTGCATCAAAATGGCGCTATGGTTAATAAGTTAATTAAATGAAATAACAAAAACATTGCACCGCGACTCACTAGTTAAAATAACAAACCCTTGCGACCTACTCGTAGCTTTAATGACGAAGAAGGGGTATATTTTTATGTTATTACCCCTAGAAAGATAAGCTTAGTCGCTGAAACGCACGCGGCCTAAAATATTGCTCTCTTTTTCTAAACAAAACACGCAGCGCTTACGTATCTAAATATTGGGAATAAAGCACAATTATTATACGTAATAAAAAAAAACAACCTAAAAAAGTACCTCCTAAAAGAAGACTGACGGAAGTTGAACAATGATCTTCTGAACATAAAATAAACATCACTATGATAAATAATAATACTTGGCTAATATATATAGCGCCATTTTTGTGAAATATCACCTCAAGGGCGCTTTGCAAAACTTAAAAACTAGCCCTACGAGGCCCTGACGAAGCTTGAGCTAAGCGAAACCTGGTTGGCTGTTCATTTAAATAAAGTGGTGTTTTACAGTGTATTTTTTTTTTATTTAGCATTAAAAACTATGGCAAAATTTTCCATAAAACTATCGAAATACCTAAAGTTATAGTTAAGATTTGCTCTCCGATACGCTTTGTCAAAGTCTCCAGTCGAGAAGGAGTGGGGCCCGTGCAGTAACAGTGTACAAAATATTAAATAATTTGACTGACAATCCATACCTCCTGGAATGCCATAAGTTGTTTGTGCCAAACAACTACTGCCAGGGGCGACACCACGATCTGCTGTGTATTCCACATGGCAGAACAGACGTGTTGGCTCAGCACAGCATGACACGGGGTATGGTATTACTAAATAACATGTCTCTTGATATCTTCAACGTAAACCTTGAAGATTTCAAGAGACATGTTAAAATTACTTTTGTGTTACTTTCTTGTGTTTTGTAAATGGACATATACAGTCTATAATACACCTTTTTTTTTTTAAATAACCTTACTGAAATTTACATAGTATATGTCGCGGGCTATGAAAATGTTTCGAACTTTTTGTTTAGCAGTAGATCGAGAATTTATCCATCATTGCATGAAAAGATATCATTACTAATGCATGTGCCTTTTACTTATATAATAAAAATGTAAGCTTCGTATATTGTCAACACAAGAAATTTTAAATATATCTACAACACTAAATAATGCGTTTTTAATAATGGACGTCACTCGAACGTATATATTATCTTTACAGTACTCAAGAATATGATCTTGGGTTAAGTACATTTTAAATGATTTCTAAATACGTCCATAAATGATATTGAAAGGAGTAGCAAATAGCTCAGGCGAATTGTAGAGATCGATAAATACTTTGATATTGATAAGATAACAATTCAAAATGTCTTAGGTAGTTAAGTGGATTCGTAATTCAGTCATTTCAAATATATCACTCATCAAAAACATTTTTTTAAATTTCTAAAACTATTAAAATATGCGAAGATTTTATATATACTCGTATATCTTGATACATAGCAATCCCGATGAGTTATAAAAACTCACTTTGGGACAAGATAAATCATCATTTTTACAGAGAAATAAAACTTATGCATTTAAAATAAAATACAGTGAGGTAATTATAATTATAGAGAGTGTGCCACCATTCAATAATAACTTTACGGAACTAAATATGTGTCACACTGTTTGGTAGATAAATTTCATATTGAATTCTTCTTTCACAATAATTATTTCAAAACCTTGAATGTGTTCTTCAACAATTTCAACTAAATCGGCTCTTTAAATTCCTAATTATGATTAATTCCAACAAACGAATTGAGTTCGTTAATTGCTAAAAAAACTATCGATGAAGGACAAATAACAATATTTGGTATACTAAAAAAGTGCATTAACTTTAAATGATTTCCTTTCTGAATACAAATGTTCGTATGTAAGAGTGTGAACTTTTCAATTTTGGAACAGACGTTAATTAATGAAATGATTATTTTTTAAAAGGATATTTTCAAATTCCTACCTACCTAATAATACATTTTAGCAGACATTATTCTATATTTGAAACGGGTGGATTAAAGCAATTAATATTTTTTCTTGGCAAGTCAAGGTACATCCCATGATTTTCCGCAAGTTAAAAATAATATCAGTTAAATGAAATGTCAATAGATACAAAACCAAATCGTACCATAACTTCTTCCGAAAGAATCACAAAAATGTTATCTTTTTAAACAGTAAATCACGTGAAGCAGAAGTAGGTAAATTAGTACTAAAAGTGTTCCTGATTTGTCAGCTATTGTAATTATTAGTTAATAGATTCTTGTCAGGTGCAAACAAAAACTCGCCTTTGGAAACATCCGCTTTAAGTTCACCGATGTAAAGCTACGAGTACCTACCGAGAAGACGAAGAATTTGTCGGTTGATTGTTTGGAGTAACAATATATGGAGAGAGAGCTAATTTTTTTTACCCAACCTATACAAACTTGGGATAAATCACTTTCTTAGGGTTTTTACGTCGTCCACCATGGGAAAGAAAGAGACAACAAAATTTCCAAAATTATCACACCGCTTTAAAGTATTGTAAGAGTGTTATTCGTGTCCCGCGTCTCCGTTGACTC
The DNA here is from genome assembly GCA_022651775.1 of Drusus annulatus. Taxonomy (NCBI): domain Eukaryota; kingdom Metazoa; phylum Arthropoda; class Insecta; order Trichoptera; family Limnephilidae; genus Drusus; species Drusus annulatus. Next base: position 351,562 of record JAGWCC010000398.1, on the reverse strand, counting down.
CGCCCACACGATTTGATATTCGACATAAATTGTCTTTTTAGGTTATATGTTATATTTTTGTTTTTAACAGTACTGTGAAAAAGTGGTTATGCGAATAAGCAAAAACATTAAGTCGACATGTGCTATGAATTAATGTTTAACTACCCTAGCCCTAGTCCTAGCCACGCCCAGGTCTAGCCGAGTTCGGAAAAGCTCATCAAAACTGACTACAGCAGCGCTCTCTCTTGTATATTATTGCTCTGTGGTTGATTGATTATTTAGCCATACAATAACTAACTATGTGTACCTATTCATTAGCGGTCTGTGCCTGGCTTTGCCCGTAACTCCGTTAGTTTTTGAGATGTAGGTTGCGGGCTCGATTCCCTCGCATCGCAGGGCAAACATATTTATTTTGACAATGATTTTTTTCACTGCTGGGTGTTGTGATGTGAATTGATAAATTTGAAGAACCACATAAATGAATATGTAACTGTTGGAAAATCATCTCGCGGTTTCTCCGCAGGGGTAGGCAGATAAGATAAACCGCCACACAACTCTGTCTTCACACACACTCCTTGCTTCATTCACATTCATACATCGTATCATATATACTCTACTGTTATTCAGACTTTTGATCGTGCTATATCTTCCTCAGGCGTCACCAACTTCTTCTAACTTTTAATTTTACGTCATATATTCTCCTTCACTCCTTTTTTCGTTCATAATTTTTCCGGATCTCTACGTTTTCAACACGGACAAACAAGGTTTTACCACACATACGCCTCAAGCTATCTTATTTCTAAAACATTCAGTCTACTTCCATCTTTACTCTGCCAGTTCCCTGCCGTACATAGATCAGGGTTCTTATCAGCACTCCATTGTGAACTGCTAGCTTCGCCTCTTTGGGCATATTTTTATTTGAACCGATCACTTTTAGTCCTCCATTAATGTAGTTTCCTGTATTCGTTCTTCTTTTAATATCCTTATCAGCCTCAACTGTTTTGTAACGTTGATAAATAAAAATAATAGGTGGAATGTTTGATTTTAAACAACATTTTATTGTTGATTCATTATTTTTTCAAAAGTCCAAGAAGAAAATAGATTGCGAAAAATGAGTGTTGATCCTCGGGTGAAGCCAGGCAGCCCTACTTGTAATAATTGCAATATAACTTAAAGCTCATTCCAACTATATGTACCTACTACCTATTCCGTTAGAAGTGATCTTATATTTAAATATTACTATTATATATTTTAATGTATCCAAAGGTTTGCATGTCTTTCTCTGTAAATTCATAATCGTAGTTGCTTACATCTATTATGTCTTCAGGAAGTTTGTTGAAAATCTTAATTGCGGAGTACATATACATATATTACAAATTTTCTACCTTAGCTCCGCATTCATATATTTGTTTAGTACCTAAGTAGACACACCTAAAATTATTGTCTATGAAGGTATCTCATTGCCTTATTTGCCATTGTTATTTTTTTATGTAGATATGTCTACGTTGTTTTTTTTATTTTTATTTTCTGTTTTGTTGATTTATATTTTACGCTCTTTTATTGCACTGTATAAAAAAAACCGACCACCACAACATGTGCCTACTCTTGTGATTGTAATTTCAAAATACATGTATGGCTGTAATGAACTATATTAAATAAAGAAATATTAATAATAAAAAAAAATACTTTAAAACATTTTCCAATGAACCAAATCGAAAAATTTCGGTGGATTCAATTTTCAGTTTGTAATTATAGTAGGCAATCATATTAAATACCGTAATAAAGAAAGTACTGCATGGCAAGAAAAAATAGTAACAAACTATTAGCCATTAGCAATAAAGGTAGTAAAATAATGACACCGTTAACCTGATCGCACCAGCAATGCACAATAAGTGCTTTTAAATGGATCACAGATGATGGATTGTATTTACGTCTATCGTGTGCTTATGGCGGGGTCTTTCCACGTACCTAACTTCTAATATACCTCGATGACACAACGGCACTTAAAGGCAAACCATTTGAGCTAACAAACGACCGTAAAAAATAAACTTATGTTGCGTTAACAGAAAAGGACAACCAAAACTCCCGGCCCACCTCGAGTAAAGTGTAAATACGTACAGACATTTCAAAGCATTAGTTTGGTATTGATTTATCCTTGGAGTAACAATTAATGGAAAGAGAGCTAATTATTTTTACCCAACCTATATAAACTTAAGATAAATCACTTTCTCCGGGTTTTTACGTTGTACACCACGAGAAAGAAAGAGACAACAAAATTTCCCAAATTATCACACCGCTTTAAAGTATTGTAAGAGTGTTCTTCGTGTCCCGCGTCTCCGTTGACTCCGCCCACACATTTTCATTTTCAACATAAATTGACATAACTCAATGGTTTTTTAGGTTATATGCTATATTTTTGTTTATAACAATACTGTGAAAAAGTGGTTATACAAATAAACAAAAACATTATTTCGACATATGTTATAAATGGATGTGTAAATACCCAAACCCTAGTCCTAGCCACGCCCAGGTCTAGCCGAGTCCGGAAAGCTCATCAAAACTTACTACAGCAGCGCTCTCTCTTGTATATTATTGCTCTGAGGATTTATCTATATGGCATCGTATTACATACCTACCTTTCTACGCAGTAGTTTCATCTAATTTCCGTAACAACGGGATTCCAAAAAGAAAAAAAAACAAATTAGTTACAAAACAGATGCAGAAATATGATTTTTAAATTGTAAATTATCATAATTATATCAAAATATCTCTGGCAACCTACTTTTTTGCAGACGGCAGGGTTTTCATGTGGTTCAATGTGTTATATTTATAGGTAATTTGATTGAATTTATGGAGGACTGAACGCTGTTGGCGCTTATTAGAAATTGTCCAAAGAAGCGAAGCTAGCAGTCCACAATGGAGGGCTTATACCAACCCTGATGTATGGCAGTGAGGCATGTAACTGGCAGAAGAAGGATGAAAGTAGACTGAATATTGTGGAAATAAGATCCCTGAGACGTATGTGCGATAAAACCATGTGTGACCGTGTTAAAAATGTGGATATCCGGAAAGAATCCAAGGCTGATGTAAGCAAAATAAATAGGATCAAGAAAGGGACGCTTAGATGGTTTGGGCATATAGAGCGAATGAACGAAGAAAGGAATCTGAAAAAAATATATGATCCAAAAGTGAATGAAAGAAGAAGTCGGGGACGCCCGAGGAAGGCATGGCACGATCAAATGAATCCAATTCTCGAATCGGGCCACGTAAGGAGTCAGAATAACAGAAGAGTATGTATGAGACGATGTATGAATGTGAACGAAGCAAGGTGTGTGTGCCAAGACAGAGCTGTATGGCGGTCCGTCCTCTCTGCCTACCCCTGCGGGGAAACGGCGTGATGGTTAGTTGGTTAGTTATATTGAGATGGATGAAGCGCAAGTTGTTTCGGGGTTGATAAATGAACATTCAGACTCAAGATCAGGCTAATTAATATTCAATTTTCATTATTTATCTCTATTTTCTTCATTGAGGTATTAAATATTCTATTACTAAACTCAAAAACCCGTTGATAGAAAACAGAAGTTTATTTATTAAGATATTTAACACAGCTTTCGGGCGTTCAGAATTTTGAATACATATGGCTTCCGAAAACTCACTGAATGACAGCACTATAATATAATATGTACAAGTTCTTGACAATGCCTCACCATATCTGGCATATTATCATATCTGATCAAGACAGGAATTAGTTCGAAAAACCACTTTTAGAGTTATTATTCCCATCATCGGATTCGTCCGTCTCATACTCAAAACTGGCGCCCGAGATATTGTAGAATTTTCTTTATGGACTTATATCTTTCCCTTTTGGTGCTCGTTAAAGTCAGTTTCGTTTTCTCAAAAAATTGTAAGTTGATGTATTTAATGTGATCTTTGTTTTTGAATGCTTCATAGTTTTCGATGTTTGCCCAAGAAAGGCGGAATTTGTAACATTGTTTTGGAAAACAGTTAACTTTTACGAAATTGTGATGGACTGTGACAACAATGTTAAAATCTTAGTGGATTATTAGCGTTGACTTCGGTGAAATCGATAATCTTACAATAGTGTTGACTTTTATTCAGATGTCAGTGTGGCAAATTAATCTTTTATATACGAGTATTATTAATTTAACAAACAGATAACTAAGTAAAACTAACTAACCATCACGTCGTTTCCCCGCAAGGGTAGGTAGAGAGGATGTACCGCCATATAACTCTGTCTTGGCATACACTCCTTGCTTCATTCGCATTCATACATACTCTTCTGTTATTCTAACCCTTGACATGGCCTGCCTCAAATATTTGATTCACTTGATCGCGCTATACCTTTCTCGCGCGTCCCCGACTTCTTCTACCATTTAATTTCGCGTTGTGTATTCTCCCTAAACTCCTTCTTCGTTCATCCACTATACATGCCCAAACCATCTAAACATCCCTGTCTAAATTCTAATAATTTCGCTTACATCAGCCTTGCATTCTTTCCGGATATCTACATTCAAGCATCCAGCAAACAGATAAAATTATCAAAAATAGATTTGTTAAGCTCCCTTGGGGTGAAATTCTTTATTGAACGGCGCCATACAAAATGTCCTACAATAATATTCAAAGCGTGAATATCTCAACATCACTTATTTGGACTTGTTTCCTTTTTGAAATAGCGTATCGGAATATAGAAATATACCACTTGACGGCTTCCATAGAAACGCTTGTAAATTATGAAGCGCGTAATTTCGGTGGCCACTTGAGGGGGGAGTGGAAGTTATATGCAGCCCGGTGCGTGGTGCATGGTGCATGGTGCATGAGTATTATTCCCGGCGATGCATTCGCTGCATCATAAATCAATCAACAAATCACTGCCTCTTGGCCTCCGCACAAAGGGGAATAAGTTATAGCGTTTTCAGTGTATGTGATTTGATTGATTTTTAAAATTATTTTTATAATACTAATGAGTTGGCTTGTCCATGTGAGTTCTAAGTTTATTCAATGCATATACGAATTCTAACAAAAAAATTACACCATATGAAAAAAATTAAAAAGAAAATTAACAACATACCATAGAAGCTTAAAGGAACAAAGAAAGTTTGATTTGAATGTTCTTTCTTATATAACTTCTTTTTTTTTCCTATTTTTGTTATTGCTTCATTTAATATTATGTATGTGCTGTTCTTTCTCTGTTTCTCTTTTTTCCCATTTCGGGTAGTGTTTTTTTTGTAACTGGACAATAGTCCGTTAGTTTATAAATAAATATCAATTGAATAATATTTTAACTATCGAAACAATAGCAATAATAATTAAAAATAAATCAGTCCATGACTTTATAAAATCAATTATATTGGGTAAATATTAACCTTTAAAATATATTTTTAAAGGTTATTATAAAGATTATTTGCTGCAACTCTGTTTAGACACTGCCTATTTTCTGTATAACCCAATCATTTATCTTCTGCTACTCTGTTTAGACACTGCACTTTTTATTTTTTTCTGTATAACCCAATCTTTAATTATTTTCCCCCCTAAATTTGTCTAAAAGTTATCTGTTGTATTTATTTATCAGCTACTTAATATGTAAATCCGTGAGAAATAGTTGGGAAACAGGCGAATTCTCCGGCGAATGTTTGTATATTTTTTTTATGAATTACTGTCTGTATCTGTGTTTTCTCCTTAAAAAATAATAATAATGCAAGCTCATAGTATTACAAAAACTGCATTCGCTGTTTAAATTCAATCAATTAAACTCAACTTTCAACAATGTATCTTACAAAAGTTTAACATTCACTCAACCATACAGCACTTAATTTAAATATGTTGGCTACAGATGAAGAGTTTATAAGAATACATTTCGAAGGAAAAAGTTGTATAAGCTTTTTAAACTATAAATTTTACAAAAGTTTATTATTCACTCAACGATACAGCATTTAATTCATGCAAGTATGTTAGCTACAGAATGAAGCGTTTATAAAAATACATTTCGAAGGAAAAAGGTGTATATGCTTTTGAAACTATGTATCTTACAAAATTTAACATTCACTCAACAATACAGCACTTAATTTAAGTATGTTAGCGACAGAATGAAGAGTTTATAAAAATACATTTAGAAGGAAAAAGTTGTGTAAGATACGATTTATGAAGACGCCTCATGGCTTCAAAACTTGGGAGATTGATACTAGTTTTACGGTATTGTTCTAGACTTTAGTCTGCAGGGTAAAAATTACCCAAGATGATAGCCAACCTCTGATATGAAAGGGCACCGGAAGAATAAATAAACACATCACAAAAAGAAGATAATCGCGATTGCCCGGCTAAGTTCCGGTAGCCATACCTACCCCGACCCTTGCGGCGCTAACACTATTAGGGATGTAGTCACTATAAACCGCATTCAATTAATTAGGGGTGAACGACGCTAGCCCGCCGGAAAACGCCGCTCGCCGTATCACGTGATATCGATTCGCTCCACTGTGTGTGTCTCCCTTTCTCGCCCTGAAGGCTGTATGTGTTCCGAGTATTGCTACCTCCCTTTCGCGCGGACTGGCATAAAAACCTCCCCACCCTGCGACCCGACTACCTCCTACCACCTCCCACCACCCCCGACAGCCACCCATACTGATGTGTCGTTTTTTCCTTGCAAATATTACCCCTGAAAAGTTACCAGCTCATTAATCGAGGTCGCAGATTTTAACTTTCTAAACAACTAATGTTATTTTATCTAACAAGCTACTACGTATCAAAATAACATGAAGCAAAAAATGAAACAACAAAAACTCTCGAATGGTGAGCTCTGGAGTCAATGGAAATTTTCACAGATTTTTTATATGGAATTTCTAGGTACATACGTATATTCAACTCACACGTTAACGTTATGAACGATGGAGCTTTGAAAAATTTATTTCACTGTAAAAAAACAGATATAACACCATCTTCTAAATAAGAAATAAATAGTGTTGAAACTCAGTCGAAGCTGGGTATACTGATAAGGTATTAAACGAAGGAAGTTTTTTTTAATTAAAAAAAAAAAGATAAACATTCCTAGGTTACGAATAACCAGACAATATTTGAAAAACTCTTACTACCATCATACCATAATAAGCGGAAAATGTTCCTTGTGCGATGATGGAGGATTTAGTTAGCAGAGGAATTGAACCCTTGACGCCTGGATTAGATCCCGACGCGTTTATCAACTAGGTGACTAACCGGTCAATTTATTTTGTATAATAAATGACTGATCTTCTATCACGTAGGTATTCAGAATCCATGAGTTGTATTAATTTGTTCAAACACGCCTCACTGATTCAATAATATTATTAAATTTTAATAAATTCATTTAAAAATGAAGATACCTAATTTTCAAATCAGTTTTCTTTTCCCGGTAGAGTAAAAACATGCTCATTCGCTGCACTTCAAGGTTTTTTTTTCTTCTTATTATTTTGTATTTTCTATTAATACTAATTAGCTCAATTTTATACTGTATTTTTTAAATTTATTGTTTGATTTACCATATTATGATTTATGTTTGTTTGATTACTCTGTATTGGTATATTTGTTATAACTCATGTATTCTTTAATTTCCTTTATCCCAAGATGAGTTTTTATAACTCAATCGGGATTGCTATTATGTTAGCAAAATAATAATAAAATAAAAATATATGTATTATTTTATATACAGTTTGAATAAATCGGTATAACTACACTATTTAAAATTAACTCCCGAATATGCAGGATTGTTAAAATTCCCTCATACAAAAATGAATGCGAACGATCCATCATTACCTACACAAGTTTTCTGAAAGCTGTCAGCCGGTTTAAAAACGCAAACCGATTTAGAATAACACAATCAGCGCTTAATCAGTTAAATACCGCCGTTAATGTTGAAACTGCCACCCAGGTTTAAGACACCCACCCTAGATTGGGTGTCATAAAGCCACCCGCTTGGCGGTGACATACACCGAGTTTTCGCGCCAAAATTTTCGCGCCCTTTCGAGTTACATTTAACTGGGTGGCGGGGCGGCTTCCGATTTTCCCAAAGGTGAAACGCCATACGTGTTATAGGTAGGAGATCTATTTATACACAATTCCCAAACGTATGGCAACATAGCGCACACAATCCGTGAGGCCTGATACGTTTTTTTTATAATTATCCACGAAATATTTTCCCCATAAGACTTTGTTGCTGTACCTTCATAATAATAATATTAATAATATTTGAATGATTTGCATAGCGCCATTTTTGTGAAAAATCATCTCAAGGGCACCTTATTTTACGGAAGCCTTTGAAATGTAAATATAACTTTAGGCGGAACCTTTTAATATCTTGAACCGATACATATACCGATATAAAACGTCCTTGAGGTGATATTTCACAAAAATGGCGCTACATAAATTAGCCAAGTAAGTAAATTAAAATTATTCATCGATTTGACGACCTCCGTGTTCGAGTGATTAAGATCCTCGACTATGAATCCAGAGGTCGGGGGTTTGAATCCCAGCGAGTGCGAATATTTTCTACGTAATTAATATGTGTTTTTTCACATTTTAAAATACATTTTTTATTAAAATGTTAATACTACAAGAAAAATACATTTCTTGGTATATTATTCCCAAGGAGTTAAAAAAAACTCATTCCGGAAGGATAAAAGTATAAAATAAAAAGCAATTATATTTTTACAAAGCCATACCAATTTAAAAAAGGGAGTACAAAAGAAGAGGGAACAAACGAAAAAATACACCAAAAAGAAACTCATAGGAGCAGAGATTAATTAGATAAACATTATAAATACAATAAGAAAGATATTCACACACAAAAAGATTTTACAGATAGGATATTTCACTGATTAATAAAATTGTCGAGAAACTATCCTTTAAGTGCGTTTAGCAATATTTTTTTGTTCGCAACTGGGAGTTTTAATTCATTGGGTAATGCGTTGTAATGTGTATATGCAATGTATTGTAAGGAGTTCATTCCAAATTTAGTTGTGTGATTAGATGAAGATAAGTGTATTTAATTTTGTGATCGTGTTTTGTGCTGGTGTATGTCTGAATTAAAGGCTGGTTTAATGTTAGTGTGTGCAGTGTTGAATTATTTGTAATATGACAGTTGTAATGTTATATTATGGCAGAAAGTATACTTGCTCTCATGAAAGCCAACCGTCGATAGGTGAGTTCAGCTAATAAAAAACAAAGTAACCTACTTGGACTTTGTTATGGTTAAATATATACGGATATTGAATTGTTTATGCAAACTAATAAATGAGTTTTAAAAGTAAGGGTTTTAAGTACATATATACATATATATATATATATATATATATATATATATATATATATATATATATATATATATATATATATATATATATATATATATATATATATATATATATATATATGTACCTTCAGCTTTTAATCCAGTTAAAACTTCCACCCTTAAGCCCTTGACAGTACTTGTATTCTTAGAGAAAGGCTATATCTTGTTCCAAGTGTACGTATATATTATAATATACTAAGTTATTATAATATCTAAGAGACATTATAATATTTCTTAGATTCCTGTACATGTTTTATTCTCATTAAAAGCAAAGTTAACTACCTAAATAAATATTTTTACAAAATCTACATAATAATACAAGAATTGCTAATCTGGTTAAATATTTAATCCGAAGATAGTCAGAATTCTCGGTCGTTTTACACGGATTTAAAAAATACACCTACGTCGTCCCATTCCAACCCCTGGAGTAGCAGTGGTCTCGCTCACTCCAAAGGCTTAGCGAAGTGGTAAACCATCCCTTCCCACTCTCGCTCAAAGGGTGAATGGTGAGTGTCGGAACTTAGTCAAAGTCTTCAACGGAAAGAAGAAAAAGCGGGAGATTACCTCTTCCCTAATACTTATGCTTTATTTATAAGAGTTCTACATAGATCTAGATACGTATATGTTTAAAATCTTCAGGATTATATACGGAAAAGGCGGTCAGGCACGATTCCCGGTTGGTTAGCTTTCCAGGAATAATAATAGATAACATAAATAATCGGGTACGATTCTTTCCCTGTTCTGTGAAGGCCATACTATATAATATATGGTGTTAGGTCAAATTAGGTGTTGGTTCATTGTTAGTACAAGTAGTTATCGGATAGAATCAAATTAACCGTTAATAATAGTGATTGATCAAATTAGTTGCTCTGAAACCGACGACAGTGCCAATTTTATTACCTAAAAAAACAACTGCATGCATTGTTTCCTAAATTGATGAAGAGCAAATATATGTTTTGAGAATTTCACTTAAATGTCGATGTCATCATTTTTTTAGAAGGCTTCTTACCGTCAACATTTATTAGAGTACAATCTCAGAGTAACAATATAAAGAGACCATACTAATTTGTGACAAATCGTTGACAAACTCGCAAAATATAGCTCTCTCTTTATGCTCGGTTCTATACGCATATGAGAAAAAGAGACAAACAATTGTTGAAACCAATACATGATTTGGGGCGGGCTAATACCATGTCCGCGGTTAATTGATCTGGACGAACTTCATTCACGTTTGGAGTGTCAAGTGAACGGACTGTCAAAAGTGCGTAAATAGTTAAAAACTTGAGTTATTTTTTGTCCGATATCTAGCAAAACATCATGGCCATATGTGCTATACTTGGTTGCTTCAATCGAAGTACAAAAGGACCAAAAACAAACAGTTTTCACACGTATGTACCATAAAAATCGTCTTTTTTAGTTAGATCTCAAATATTTAACATTCTAACCTACAAAACAACTAGTAACTTACACCAATATGTAATTAATCTTTGGACTATTCGTTCCAATATAATAAACTTCCGTTTGAAATGAGTTTTAGTGGATTCGTAATATTTTTAACTTGGAGATATTTACTAGCTGTCACATAAGAAACCATTACATGGGGGAATCCCCATATTGTACGGCTTCTGAAAATATCCCGGTCTCTTTCTTTCTCATGATACTAACGCTAAATTGTTGGCAAACAGATAAAGACAGAATAGTGTTTATCTCTTAGTTATATTTATAATTTCGGTTACGTCCCCAGATTCAGGGCTATGCCAAAATTGGAATATTATTATTTATTTAATTATTTTTAGATTTCCAAAGGATGAAAAAAGACGAGAAAAAATCTAATTTCTTTTTCTTTGATTTAACAAATATGTTAATATGAATTCATACGTTTCATCTGGATTTTTATACCCTTAGCTTCTAGTTAATTGTTTTTTTATATCTATTGATGTGCACATGCACTATTGTACCCATTTCTGAACCTGTTCTCTGATGATTTATGATAACGATCATGCATTTAGATAGTTTTAATTTTGTATACATATTATATATTATTTTCTCCTTGTTAGTTAGAATTATTAGCTTAATTAATTAAGTATGAAGCGCACTTGACGTGAAATATCACAAAGTTCACTGTTATTATTATCTGCATTCGAAATTTCCTTACAAAATAACGCGGGACGGAAAACATCCCTACAATACTTAAAAGCGGTTTCATGTTTTGTGAAATTTTTTTTTGTGCCTCTTTTTCTCTCTCATGGTGTACGACGTGAAAACGCAGAGAAAGTGATTTATCGCAAATTTATATAGGTAAAAAAAAATGATCTCTCTCCATATATTCTTACTCCAAGGTTAAGAAAATGATTTAACATCTGTTATTACCGTACATTTTTTTTATTTTACTTTTGTTTGTAAACTATTTTGTTGATGGAACTGAAGTTCATTTTATAAGATGTATTATAAAATGTTCTGTACTAATAATTTAATTCGTTTATATTTTTATCTATAAATAAGATTTTAATAATCTTATTGATTAATGTATCTTTGAATAAACAAAAAAATATACAACATTCATTCTTTTTAATGATTTACAACTACCTCCTCACAACAAAATACCTAATTTACTTAATTTGTGACAACCCTGTTAGTGATTTTACTCTGAGTTTAGGCCACACCCTTTGGTCATTGCTTGGTCAAAAAGTGCGGACAAAATTTCGCAAAGTTAGGTCTCTACGTTACTCTAAGAGTACAATGAACATTTCAGGTTCGAAGTTTTAAGTGAAAAATTCTCGAGATTCAACAGGATAACAATTCAAAATTCATTGTTATATACTCAGAAACAATGGATTGCTGTTCCTCAATCATCACTCTACTAATTGTGGGTATCATTCTCTACTGTCCAGAATGCCAGACTTGTTAACTCAAGTCACGGTCTTTAAATTTTTGGTGGCAGTCTAAATGATTTTTGTCATTCTTTACGACTCTACCAAATTTTGACTTGACCTTGACCTTGGCTTTGATTTGAATGTTCTTTCTTATGTATATTTGGCCTATTTTTGTCATTACTTCATTATAATATTATGTATGTGCTGTTCGTTCTCTGTTGTTCTTTTTTTCCATTTCGTGTTGTGTGTTTTTTGTAATTGGACAATAGTCCGTCAGTTTATAAATAACTATGGAAATTAGAATAAACTTTAAAGCATTAATGCTTATTTTTTTAAATACATACTTAAATAATATCAATAATCAACAACATAAATATGAAACAGAAAATAAAAAGACAATGGTTACAACCAAGATCACTGTCTTTTTATTTTCTGTTTCATATGTGTGTTGTTGATTATTGATATTATTTAAATAAATAAGTAGTTAAAATTCTTATCTTCGGTCGTCTTATAAAATCCATCCATCGATGGGCGGTCAAATTAGTTGACAATACAAATGACTCGATATCGCTAAATGATTTTCTTCTCGGATACGGGAAACACAAACACAAGTCTTCTGTGCGCACTGTGTGTTTAGCATTTAGTATTATTGAATACCGTTGTGCCGGATTCGCATTACGAGGTATGAGCCGCCGCGCTCGTTCGGCAGGAGACACAAAGTGAATTCCGACACGGGTCTACGGTCGTTTCAAAACTTCAATTTGTATTGCTTTTAAAGTAAACGTTATTTGCATATTTAACTCTTCAAAGCGAGCGGAGAGAATAACCGCCCGCGCTATTGATTACCTCACGCAGCGGGAAAGGGAAGGCTGATTGATAACTTTATCTCGAAAACTCCGACAAGGCGCGAATATACCTCTGCCTCTGTACAACGTCATTGCTAAACTAATTCTAGCAGGTGCTGAGAATAGTTTCACGCTAAGACAAAATTATGTTTTATGGTACTTTTATATGAATCGAATGCATGATAATCTCATATTTAAATCTAAGCAGACGGTTGTTAGGTATTTTTGCGGTAATTTTAACCATAGTATTTAGTTATTTTCTAATGACGCTAAATAAATTATCCAAGAACATATCTTTTGTAAACTTTTGTGGCCCTTCAGCTATCTAAAATATATTTACCATTTAGGAGAAAGCTTGACTCAAACGACACAAATTTGGGACTTTTTTTAGCTTTTTGTCGATTCAAGTAACTCAGTTTGAATCCAACCTGGTACTGAAGACTAATGAATTTTAAAGTGCTCTGGTGTAAACTTTCCAAAATGGCGCTTCAGCCCTTTTGCCTTTCCGGCGACGATATTGTAATAACTTATGACTTTATTGATAGAGGAGCCTTTATCATTTCGTAGATGTGGGTGCAAGTCATGATGTTCGTATATCAATGTACCGCTTACTAGGTTGATTATTATTAATGATTTGGAGATTAGCTTCCGTACGTTCGTTAGTCGTTTGACACTACAGTTGTATCTCGGACCCTTCAATTCCCCTGATTTGTCATAGATGTCTCCTGGTCACAGCGTGGTTCCCCGAGTCTCTTTACATTTTCTAGCTATTAGTACTTACTTCCTAACTTCTTGCACATACCTGCCCGTGTTTCTCATGAACATACACACTTCACATGCCAATATTCTGTCTACAGTGAACGCAGACCGGTTTTTGACAACGCGACGTCTTGAGGCCAAACCTAAAACTTATCCCGTCAAAGGTTAGCATATTATTACCCACTATTTATTACCTAGAAGTTTTACTTTACCTATCTATCAAAATGTATTTATTGCACACAGGGTTTAGAAAATTACAAAAATGAAAAGAGAAGTAGAAAAGAGAGCGGAAGAAATGTAAAACTTTGTACATTTTAGATGAAAAATACTTGATACCATTAAAATATAAAACCACGTAATACTTTTAAAACTCGAACAAAAGTTTAAAACCAATTTCAATCCTTTCCAAACCAGATTGAAAGGGTAAAGTAGATGATAAAAACTTGTGTACTCGCGTCATCAAGAATATGTAATATGGGTTAAGTATTTCCCCTTTGCTCCCTGAGTTAGTCAGTTGGCAAACCTGAAATGCTAATCATCAGAGCTTATTATCAAGCCTTCTCTTGTAATACTATTCAACTTTGAGACGTTGAACTTTTTTCCGCGATAAGCTCAAAACCTCCCATTAAATTTCCGCCTACCGTCACTCGGAGAATTTACATTTCACAAATATAGAGGTGGAAAATAAACCCGACAAAGGGGAGAGGGTTTGTTAACGAGACTCGATTATTAAATTTAATTGAAAAAGTTCCCATTTTACGTCTGTTGTCATACAAGATGGCGGGAGGGGCATAGCTAACAGGAGCGCAGAACTTAGGGGAGATTCACCCATTGTTCTTTGTTCTAACGCAGAGAAGAAGCGCCCGCGCCGCTTAGAGCTACATTAATTAATTTGCAACGATTGGAACCATATCAATTTACTGAAAGTTCTGTTTTTCAATCATTGTGTACAAAACTAATTGAATAAGTCTTTGAATTTTAAACTTTCCGTAATACAATGACATAAAACCTTATCTAGGTGTCTATATATTCATCTACCTCCTAGTTGACGGCATCCGTTGTCGAATGGTAAGACGCTCGACTACGAATCCAGAGGTCCCGGGTTCAAACCCGGCGCGTGCAAAAACAGCTTACTTAATCAATATGTCTCAACACATTTAATCAATATAAAAAATAATGTATGGTATATTTGTGACACGTTCCAGAGTGGTAGAAACTCTAAGTATCGCCCTGGTGAAAGACCATCATTCATAATTGAAACGTTGCTTGAAATTGCTTTAGCCGTGTTTGGTGACCAGATCTGAATAGCCAGGTACTTCCCAACCTTCCTCTTCCCCATTTCCTTCCCCTCCCCACTACCTTCAACCTCTTACATACCCCAACCGGAGATGCCATAGTCTCACTGGCTCAGACAGTGCCATGTAAACTATAAAACAAAAAATGTTGATAATCTATACGAGGACTGAATAAGATGGAACACTACATAGTTTTGTATTGGCACACACTCCTTTCGCCATTCACATTCATACACTTTGTCATAAATACTCGTCTGGTTCAGTACGTTAACCAGGAATAGCTGTTTTCCGCGATGTAACAATGGATTTAGAAGCCAGGAAGGAGCGCCTAGTCTGTCGCCCCGCGAGCCCGGGGTAATCTCCGGGCTCCACAGCGATGCAGCATTGCAGCAGCCACAAGGCGAACAGAGCCCATAAGGGGCTATGTTTTTCGAATTAGCATGTTGAATGTTCGGCTCACTCAATTTGTAAGTCCAGGCATCCACAGAATAAACCTCTCATATCCATATTGTGCAAAATGGAAAGATGGAAAGACGAAATCATTTTTCTATGCTATTTTGATAATGATAATATCAATCCATCCGATATTTCAACATCGAACAATATTTACGAGGCTAAAATTGAAGATAAAAACTTTAACAATATATTTTCGTAGGAACTAATCACTTTGTGCTTTGACATTTAAAGAAATGAAAAAAATAACTTTGTATGAGACCACGGATATTATTTGAATTTTTATGGCCGACCGGTTTCGCTTAGCCTAAGCATCATAAGGGTAAAAAATTAAACTAAACAAAAAATACAATGTGTGCGGTTAAATATTCAAATATAGGGAGAACAAAATATAAAATAAAATAACAGAACAATGAGAAAACAATAGAATAACTTTAACAATAAATTTCTCAGACTCTGAGTGTGAAGCATTTTAGAAACAAAATGATACCTAATATACAATTTTCTATTTGTTATTAAACTAAGTGAAAGTTTATCAATAAGTGGTTTTATAAGTCATTTATTCTATTAGATTTGTCATTTTTTGCGAAATGTTTTAATCATGAAAAATTTCCCGCTTATGTTTATGACACAACAAGGTTGTACAAAAGAATCTCTCTCTGTCAAGCTATTATCGAAGGTCAATCTAACTTCCATCCATAACTTCACTTATTGTGCCTTCAACGATAATATTATATGACATACATTTACATTTAATATTACATAATATTATATGACATACATACATTTTTTTCAAAAGTAAAAAATCGAAGAACACACAAAAACGTGACTAATCTTTCCAGTTGTCAAAAACAAACCACTAATCCAAAATGGCTGATAATGCTAACATATGATAAACATATGTGTACCAACATAACAAAACAAAAAATCGATAATCGAATGTACACAGCCCGTGAAAATTCAAAATTCATCTTTTCTTTTGAACAGGCCTCGTATGTACACCTTTATAAAAAATCTTCAATTATAAATACCTACAAATTAACAAGTTAAATAATATTAAAGGCTGAATATCGTTTTTTTTTAATTTGGGACAAAATATAAAAAAAATTGACCCATAAATAATATTCATCGACACATTCTCGTACATAGGGCTTTAAGCATCGAAAACGACAAGTAACATAATGTTCAGTTAGTGTTGTTGTAATTGTATTATTATTTCTACATAAATATTATCCATTCAATTGGCTTACGTTCACATGCATTGACAAAAGTTGGCCAATTTTTTTAAACATTTTAACAAAAGAAACCAGACAAAACTGATTTAAATTTACGACAGTTTTCAGAATTTGTTTTAACTATACAACAAAACAATCTTGATTCCCATAAAACGAATTGACTGTAAAAAATAGGAACATAAAACATATTTTTTTAAACATGAACAAATGACAGATTCACTTAGCTGGCGTGAAGTGGGAAAAGCCTTCACACAAACTGCCGAATTTCCAAGTAGGCCGTTCCAGACAGTAATATTATTGGGTTGATTCCAACAGTTTATAAAACTTGCCAGTTGTTATTTTCTTTTCTCTTTGAACAACTTTACTGCTAACAAGAAATATATTTCTGCAAAAATTGACATGACCTAAATTCGATTAGATCTACATACAATAAAACTAGATAGATAAGCTTACATGCCTTGAGGTTGGTCACGCATACCAAGTAAAGGAATCATTTATTTATATCAATTTATATTATTGTATGGCCTCACATAAAATGATAATCTTCTAGTTTTATGATGAAAATGATAGGCCGTTATGAGCAAATTAATTAATTAATTAACAGTGAGAATAGCTGAATCCCGCTAAGTTTATTTTATAACTAACAACTAGTTAACCCGTGAAAAATCACGGGATGTGAATTGACTTCCCAAGAAAAAATGTTAGTTGCTTTAATCCACCATTTTCAAATATAGAATAATGTCTGTTAAAACACATCATAGGTAGGTAGTTTATTATGTAGGTGGGTATTTAAAAAGATTTTTTTTTAAATTTGATTATTTCAATTAACATTAGTTTCAAATTTTAAAAGTTCACACTCGTACGTACGTACGTACTCACAAAGGAAATTATTTATAGTTTTCATAAGTAGGTGTTTGTGGATGATTGAGTTTAGATATATCTGGGAAAAGGATGAAGTAGGATACTGAAGCTAGTAAATTGTAAGCTTCTTTAAAAATTAAACTAGTCCTTTTTAGGGAAGATCGGTTCTTCACTATCTGCGTATAAATTATTGAAAATCATTCAAAGCGTAATTATTACGATACCTACCGGATAAGATAGTATTATTTACCTTTATTATGGGGAATATCAACCACTGGGTACAGAAAAAAACTGGTGGTTAGGTTGGGTTAGTTAGGTCAAGAATTTTACTGCTGAAAAGTTTGATTAATATTCTTTAATTAGTTGTGCTGGAAATTAATTAATAAATAATAAGGAAATAAAGAAGTTTTCTACAAAAAATCTGTGAAAAATATATGTGATGTTCATTGCAGATTTGATACAAATCATAAAAATAAAGTGTTTTTTTAGTATAAACTTACCGGTAATATAATGAAGACTGCTATTCCTCAAAACAATCCATAGAAAATAACCAATTCAGCACAAATAATGGTTCAGTAATCCAATTGAACAATTCACAACTATTAAACATCCACTTCGAACACAATGTTTCCAATTCAATCACTTTATTCAGAAGTCACGCATAATAAAATTTCCAACGATTTTTTTGTCAAAATACTCGCGGAAAAGATTAAAAAAACGCAAAACAGAATTAACTCAACTCTTGAGACAGTTGATTCAAAATACCAGATACGTGTTATAAATTATAACTAGAAATAATCCACAATACACGACGATATTTCAATAAAATCTGTCAACAAAAATAATGTAAACAAATTAGCTAGGTTGTTCTCAGGGGATACAAGAACGCTTTTCCACCGACACTAGCGCCGCAGCGGCCAGACCGCGCACTACAAGGCTTGGAATATTTTATCGTTATAGTTCGCGTCTCTTTCCCTCCCGAAGTTTTCCAGATCTGACCATAAGAGTGAAGAGGAAGTAAGCAATGTCGCGAAAACACTCAAACTATAAAAGTGTACACACATAGCGTTATTATTATTCTTATCACTCCATTATAAAAGCCTTAGAGAAGAATTTCCAACCTTGTTTTTACGAAGATATTTTTTAACCATTCCTGCTGACAAAGAACATTCTAGGCAAATTAAATCGCGTACCTTCTGAAACAAAAACCACAATCAAGTATTATTATTAGCTCAGTTTGTCACAATGAAAAATTATGACACGGTAGGTACCTATTTAATTATTTTACGTATGAACATCATTATTGTTTTTCTTATGCCTCTTATGTAGGTACCTACTTCTCGTTATTTTCAAAACTCATTTAAGAGTTGTTTATGACCATGGGGATAGGTGGATAGATGTATTTATATACGTCCTCGATTTCGATTTGTATTTTGATCAATGAAAATATTTTATAATTTAAGATCTAATCATTTACTGACTGAAATGTATTTTTCTGAGAAATTCATTATAAAATGGCTTTATTAAAATTATTGACTTATTATTAAAAGGTACATCCAACGCATAAGCAAATTGTTTTTAAATATTAATAAATTGGCGTTTATTTTAAATTTTTTTCCCAAATGTCGTTTCTAACTTCGCGATTTTTTCCGATTGCTAATAAAAGTGACCAGGAGCGCAGAAGAAGTGAAACGTAACGCGGAGGTATTTAGTCAATTGTCCGCAAATCTAAAACCAATTTCCTCTGCCATTCAGCCCTCCGTCTGCGTCCCTGTCTTCCCACCCGTCCCGGTGAAGTTGGAGAGGGATGCCGACAGAATTTGTACTCCTTTGTCTATCCCGAAAGAGTGTTACTTGGAGGGGGTAGCACGTTGTGGAGGGTTGTTTTAGGGATGGGGGTGCGGAGGTCAGCGGGTTAGATGCAGGGGTCGCGATACGAGAGGTCGCGGATCTAATCTGATCAAATTTTTCAATTCAGGTAACTAAAATTATCTCCAAAATAAATTAATGCCTCTAAAAAGTTTTTTTTTTACATAGTTTTCGCCATTAAGGTAATATTGAACAAAAACGGAACTATTTAAATGATCCACGCATAATAACTTTTAGATTTTTTCTTAAACATGCAATTAAGTCTTGTTTTGTTGAAATTAGGTGTTTTTCGGATTATTTTATGCAATTAAGTTTACAATTTAAAAAAAAATACTTATTCTCGTGCCTTCTCTTATCGGAGGCTGGCTATCGTTGGAGCAATCTTCACCCTGCAGACTGCAGTTCAGAACAATCATGTAAGTTTTGAAGCCATGAGTTGCGGCGTCTTCCTCTACCTCGTCTTCCGTTGGTTTCATCATCCCTCAGTTAAAAAATCTTGTTAACGCCCCCCTCATGATGTGGCCAAGATATTGAAGTCCCTTATTTTTTTCATCTGGCACAATTTCGTATTAACGGCCCTCCTCACTACGGGCGAAGTTGATGTAAAAATATTTCGTAATATAAAGTTGAAATTAATTATTTTGTTTTTATCGAAGGAAGCAAACACTTTGTAGTTGGACATTATAATTTAAATAAAAAATAATTTTGTTTTAAGCCACTTTATTTATACACATAACAATTCGACCGGTTTCGGTTAGACTTAACCTTCATCAGGAACGTATAAGTATATACTAAAAAGTATATACTTATACGTTCCTGATGAAGGTTAAGTCTAACCGAAACCGGTCGAATTGTTATGTGTATAAATAAAGTGGCTTAAAACAAAATTATTTTTTATTTAAATTATTTTGTTTTTATTACGTATTCTCGTATATTTTGTTCTACGAAATGTTTTAAATTGGTTTTTGTTTTATGTGTATTATTTATGTTTGTATTATATCTTCATAGATGTGTTATTAAAAGTTGATAATTTAACCTTGAAATAAAAAAATATATATTTTGTGTGTGAATTTCACCGCTTGTATCTAGGACCGTTAAAGTAAAAGTTAACTTTACAAAACAATCTTCAATATTTACGTTATATTTAAAAAACACTCGTGCGAACTATTTTACCGTGAGTAGGCATCTACTTAAAATATCTTTCTAATCCGGTTCAAATTCTAAGAAATCATATTAATTACGTTTTCTAAGTAATTTTTATTCAGCTCGTAAATATTTTTTCCACGTATTCACAATTCCTGGTTCGTGAGAGACTTTATATCTGTGCGGGATGGAGCAGGGAAACGGGTGCAGGGTAGGCGGAATATCGATCGCCTCTGCCACACCCAGCCCTGCTCTCCCCACGAACATTTACCCCTGCCCTGGGCTTTATATCAAGGCTCTGATACTAAACTACCCCAAACGACTACTAAATTGTGGGTTTCAAGTAAAAAGGGACAAATCTATTTTAAAAATAGAGGAAATTCAAGATTCAAATGTTATTTTTTGTTGCTTAGTGTCTCTTTGCTGAATTTATTGTTAGCAGTTTGTGAGTGGGATAACTTTTGCCTTCTGCACTTTCTGTGCTCCGGGTAGGCAGTCTCAACATTTGCTGGGCCATTACGTCACCGACCTCTCTTGTCACGCGGTTTCTGGCACCGTGATATACCCGGCTCGCAGAATCTCTGAGGGTAAAACTCCTAGACGCGAATCGCCCCAGGGAAAAGAATTTGGGGGAGTTCGTTTAGTTCGCAAAACTTGATATTAACTTTTTTTTGCATTTTTTTAATAAACTGTAATCTTCACATTACATCTGAAAAGCACACGAAAACATAATAGAAATCATTAAAGTTTCTAACGACGAAACACCAGCCCCAGAGAAAATAATCTGAAAGAAATATTGTATGCAGTTTTTTTTCCAATAAAATAAAATGATATTATTATTTCAACCTCTTTGATGAAGGAGGTTTTACTAGCGTTGTGACCGCTCCGAAAGAACTACTTCTTTTGGCGGCAGTTCCTACTTCTTTATTGTTGATTGAGCAAATAGTACAATTAAAGTTGGCAGTTCATTTTAGCGTTGTGACCGCCCCGTGTGAACTTCATTCATTTCATTTCATTGAACAAATACTTCAATGGAAGTTAGATTACAAAGAACTACTTTAATTTGCAGCAGTAAGGTGTTTTTTTGGGCGAGGAACCAGTTCCAGCTCTTTTCGTTTTCAAATCTCGTGGAACCGGTTCCAAAAAGAATTGGACAAATAACCGGTTCCTTGCTAAATAAAATTCAAATTTCTTTTAGGCGAGTTCTGCTTCAAATAAAGTGTTCACTGTGAAAGGTCCATTTTAAAGAACTAGCAGTTCGTGAAGCATTCACAAAACATTGAAGTTTTTCCCAACGGTAGTTGCTTCTAGAAGCTTTAGAAATTTCAAAATCAAATAATAATAATAATTGCCAAATTTTAAACAAACAATTAGAATTAACTAAAAGTCCGATTTTAAGAATGTTCCCCTTCTCCTCTTCCCATCCCCCTACCTCTCTACCTACTCCATTACCACCCCCTTTCTGATGCTTTGTCCTGTTTATATTAATGTTTTGTCTCTTTCAATAATTTCTTTGTCTACTGTATTACTCTATATTTAATCTTAGTTTATACTTATACGTTCCTGATGAAGGTTAAGTCTAACCGAAACCGGTCGAATTGTTATATGTGTATAAATAAAGTGGCTTAAAACAAAATTATTTTTTATTTAAAATTATAATGTCAAGCTACAAAGTGTTTGCTTCCTTCGATAATTTAATGATATAATATATCGTCGCTGGAAAAGTAAACGGGCTTAAGCGACACTTTGGTAAAAAATAGTTAAATATACAGTTTTCTATAAGTATATATAATATTTGGATAACTTGTATAGCGCCATTTTTGTGAAAAATCACCTCTTGAAAATCAAAAAATGAAATCAAGAAAATTACGAAATGTTCTGACTCTCGTTTTATCTTAGAGACTTTTGTGGCCCTTCAGCCATCTAAAATATATTTATTATTTTGGAGAAGGCTTGACTCAAGCGACCTTAGAGTAACAATATAAAGAGACCGTACTAATTTGTGACAAATCGTTGACAAACTCGCAAAATATAGCTCTCTCTTTATGCTCGGTTCTATACGCATATGAGAAAAAGAGACAAACAATTGTTGAAACCAATACACGATTTGGGGCGTGCTAAATACCATGTCCGCGATATTTGATCTGGACGAGCTTCATTCACGTTTGGAGTGTCAGGCGAACGGACTGTCAAAAGTGCGTAAATAGTTAAAAACTTGAGTTATTTTTTGTCCGATATCTAGCAAAACATCATGGCCATATGTGCTATACTTGGTTGCTTCAATCGAAGTACAAAAGGACCAAAAACAAACAGTTTTCACACGTATGTACCATAAAAATCGTCTTTTTTAGTTAGATCTCAAATATTTAACATTCTAACCTACAAAACAACTAGTAACTTACACCAATATGTAATTAATCTTTGAACTATTCGTTCCAATATAATAAACTTCCGTTTGAAATGAGTTTTAGTGGATTCGTAATATTTTTAACTTAGAGATATTTACTAGCTGTCACATAAGAAACCATTACAAGGGGGAATACCCATATTGTACGGCTTCTGAAAGTATCCCGGTCTCTTTCTTTCTCATGATACTAACGCTAAATTGTTGGCAAACAGATAAAGACAGAATAGTGTTTATCTCTTAGTTATATTTATAATTTCGGTTACCTCCCCAGATTCAGGGCTATGCCAAAATTGGAATATTATTATTTATTTAATTATTTTTAGATTTCCAAAGGATGAAAAAAAGACGAGAAAAATCTAATTTCTTTTTCTTTGATTTAACAAATATGTTAATATGAATTCATACGTTTCATCTGGATTTTTATACCCTTAGCTTCTAGTTAATTGTTTTTTTTAAATCTATTGATGTGCACATGCACTATTGTACCCATTTCTGAACCTGTTCTCTGATGATTTATGATAACGATATGCATCTAGATAGTTTTAATTTTGTATACATATTATATATTATTTTCTCCTTGTTAGTTAGAATTATTAGCTTAATTAATTAAGTATGAAGCGCACTTGACGTGAAATATCACAAAACTGTGCTATATAAGTTCACTGTTATTATTATCTGCATTCGAAATTTCCTTACAAAATAACGCGGGACGGAAAACATCCCTACAATACTTAAAAGCGGTGTCATGTTTTGTGATTTTTTGTGTCTCTTTCTCTCTCATGGTGTACGACGTAAAAACGCAGAGAAAGTGATTTATCGCAAATTTATATAGGTAAAAAAAAATTGATCTCTCTCCATATATTCTTACTCCAAGGTTAAGAAAATGATTTAACATCTGTTATCACCGTACATTTTTTTTATTTTACTTTTGTTTGTAAACTATTTTGTTGATGGAGACTGAAGTTCATTTTATAATATGTATTATAAAATGTTCTGTACTAATAATTTAATTCGTTTATATTTTTATCTATAAATAAGATTTTAATAATCTTATTGATTAATGTATATTTGCATAAACAAAAAAAATATACAACATTCATTCTTTTAATGATTTACAACTACCTACTCACAACAAAATACCTAATTTACTTAATTTGTGACAACCCTGTTAGTGATTTTACTCCGAGTTTAGGCCACACCCTTTGGTCATTGCTTGGTCAAAAAGTGCGGACAAAATTTCGCAAAGTTAGGTCTCTAGGTTACTCTAAGCAAGCGACACAAGTTTGGGATTTTTGTCGCTTGAGGTAACCTGAGTTACATGAGTTAACTTTTTTTTCAAAATCCAACTAAGTACAGAAGACTTACGAATTTTATTGTAAAACAAAACAAACTTTAAAGTGCTCTGGTGTAAACTTCCTAAATGGCGCTTCAGCCCTTTTGCCTTTTCGGCGACGATATTATGATTATAGTATATCAATTCTTACGGCCATTTTACTGCCATCTATTGACTTATGATATAAACTGTTTCCCAGATAACCGTCAAAGAAAGACGAGCATTTATGAATTTATCGTAACTTAATTATTTTTGTGCCTTGCAACACGCTTTAAAGGCTCCACTCACGGGCGATCTAACAGGCCAAATGGCCCCGCGCCGATTCAAAGCTCATAATGTGAGTAGGCAGCTTAAACATGACCACAAAATGTAACGTGGCATAATAATAAGTGTATGTAATACTTCGCCGGGCGATATAAAATATAAAAAAATGAAATATTAAAGATACAACAAAAGATTTTTTAATTACCTAAGCAGTCATATTAAATATAAAAATGTACACTGGCAAAGGCAAAAAAATGACAATTTTTGTAAAATCACATTTTTACCGAAATAACTCAACACCAATAGACATGACCGATCGGTAGTTGAGTGGACAAACGCGTCGGATTCCCACCCGGGCGTTGTGCGTTCAATTCCTCTGCTAGCTAAGTCCTCCATCATTGCACAAACAACATCTTCCGCTTCTTATGATGGCAATAGAAGTTTTTCAAATATTGTCAGGTTATTCGTAACCCGAGAATGTTTGTCTTTCTTTAAAAAAAAAAAAAAAAAATATTAAATGTCATGGTGCAGAAAATTCATAAAACTGTCCGTCGTCGAGGAAGGACGTATATAGCTTGTTGGATTGGGGAAGATGTGTGAAAGAGGGATAAAATTGACCCAAAGTCCGAGCTGATCAAACTTTTTTTACGAAGGCCGCACAAAAATATACTAAGCGTGTCACGTGATAGTTTATTTTGAATTAATTCACGTGCGAGAAACATATTTCGGTTAACTTCCACTTTTTTTAATTGGGTAAAAATTAGAGATGGTTGATATCAGAATTGGGTATACCTGCGGTTTCAGTTACCGGGGACTGGCGAGGAACCGTTTATTTATCCAGTTATTTTGAACCGGTTCCTGGTGCCAGAAAAGTTCCTCCAATTTTTATTTTTATTATACAGGAAAATAATTCTCACCGCCAAAAAATAACTTTCATGAGGAGGGGGGGGTTGCTAGAGAAATTCTGAAAACGAAAAGAACTGGAACTGGTTCCTAATCAAAAAGGAAACATTGGTGGGGGGGGGTTGCTAGCAATTTCCAAAACGAAAATAACTGTATTTTTATTTGCGAAAATTAGGAGCCAGTTCCAAAAATAACCGTTTAACCGGGACAGGAATATCGACCATCTCTAGTAAAAATATTTTTCTCTACACCACACCAAGGATAACATAAAAGTTTATCTATGGTAAGCCCTGGTTTGTTCCTCAAGCCGTCCAGTATAGAAAAAAATCATAACATTATTGAGACTTACTATTTTGTGTACTCTGTTTAGTGTCTCAGTTCCTAATTATCGTCTTAAAAATTTAATTTCCCATTGTTTCTTCGGTTACTTGTGAAAATGAGTAGATATTATGATTACACCAATGGAATATCGTGGTAAGTATTCTTGTTCAAAATGAGTTTGTAATTTTGTAAATTTCTCTAGTTTCAATGGGTGTATAAATTGTAAACTATTTTATTTATTGTTCTTATTCCTCAAAACATTGTGTTATTATGACCTTTTTATATTGATATTGCCATCGTTCGGTGCGGAAACATTGTCGAATTTTCGACGTGTCAGATCTTCGTATCCATAACTGTTTCACAAACCAAGTATACAATAAAATATTGATCAAATTTCACAGCTTGTTAACACAGTTTTTGACATTAAGAACTATAAAAAAACCCTTAACAGGAGCACGGTTTTTTTAACTAAAAACTTTTATTTTTACGTTCGCGTGTGGGGATCGTCTGGATTGGCTCCAATTTCAGTGCCATTGTCATTCACCACTGTTTTCAAATTTAACCCCTAATAGCTATTAGCCTTTTAACATTACTGTAAAATTTGCGTTATAGTTGTATTTTGTATATTTCCGTACAGTTTTATTTATTTGTATTGTTTTTTTTTTCAAGTAATCAAGGTAAAAGCAATGTATTGGGTTATTGTAGGTAGAAATAATATTTTTTATAAAATGGATCGAGAAAAGCCGCTTGACCCTCAAGGTGTCGATATTCTTTCTGATTCTTCGGGGGTATGATGGAAACGGTTGAAAGGAAAAACCCAAAAAAGGCATGTAACTCCAGTACAGACTCTGATCAAATGCCCCACAAAATAAACACCCTACAAAAAAAAAACTCAAAACAAATAGCTCTCTTTTGTTTGAACAGCAGGTTTAAACTACCCTTACATCAAATTCTTCTACTGCAAATAATTCAGTCATCCCTACCCTCACAGATACCAGCACGCTTATATAATAACCTTGACAGACCACCCTGTATAACGCAAATTATCTAAGTTTCCAAGGAAAGTGCTTCTTCTGTCCAATACAGCTTAGACTTTGGTTATTTTCTTACAATAATAAAATCAACCATCTCTGGAATGGAGTCGAGTCGGTTGGCCACAACTGTCTTTCTGTCGAATTCAAGACAGTGGCTGAAGCCAATAGCTTTGTAAAGTCTGATGTTGCCAAGAAAAAAAATCAACTGTGTGTATATACCTACATACCAGGTTACAAAGCTTGAGTCACAAAAGGAATTCCTTCACACTGGATAACAGAAGACATCCTGGAGAACATTAAGGTTCCCAAGGGTTTTGAAAAAGAATAGCACATTGTCAAAATCACAGATGGCACAAAAGACGACTAGACTGGTATGTGGAAAATTCTTTCCAGCTCTCAGTTTGGAATTCGAAAGAGAAAAAGAATGAGGCTGTGACCCTCCTCTTCATTTCAGAAGACACTTCTTGGCAGTCAATTTTTTTAAAATGCTTCAGACTACCTAATCACTCATTGATGGAGAAAATTACTGCCTTCTCTACTAAAGTGAGATTACTTCCATATTGGAGGAATAAATCAATTCCTCTTCTCGTTATCATTTTCTCTCAGATTATTAGATGGTTCAGAATCTTGGGAAAAGTTTAATGAAGAATCACTAAAGATAATATACTCAAGAGTCGTTAAATACGTTTTCCACTTCTCGCAATGTTAGCAGAATTCCGAATATATTTCTTTGTACAGTTGTCAGCACTTTTGTCTTAACCTCTCACAATTTTACTATTTATAAATATAAATGTGTATGCAGTAAAATTGTTAAGCTTACTATTTCAAATTTTTTCATTGCTGATACTAATGTTGATTATATCAACTGACCCGACCAAGTCCTCTTTACTATTTGATTTTATTCAGTCAACCTTACGTCAATGCTGTAGAAGGTTTGTTTTTCATTAGTTCACAAGACAGTGATAAAAGCAGCCATGGATAGACGTGTCAGGTTTACATATCCAAAATTGCATCTGCTATATATTCCTGTTCATTATAGGAGCTCACATTACAGGTGAAAGGAAAGGATGTGAACATCATTATAAACTCAAATTATTGTGGTCATGAGCTCCAACTTTTCTTACACAATTGCTCCATTTGCTTCTACCAATTTTGTTTCAGCTGTCCCGCTTTTAACTTTTTGTTCTTGGAAAATTTCTCGTTATTCTAAAGACCCGTCCTGGCTTCGGATGATGTCTTCTAATGAAAAAGGTTCTTCTGTGTCCGTCAATGTTCGCACTCGCATCATTCTGCCGCTAGATTTTCGGTGATTAGTATCTTTGTGTATAAAGTGCGAAATATCAATGCAGTTATGATTCCTGGTGACTACCTCTAAAGGATTTCAAAGGAGTCCATAGTAGATGATTGTTTACCCTGGTTCTGTCCTGAAAACTGTTTTATTTTAATGTGTGCTGATTGTACATCTATTAAGGGATTAGTGGTTGTCTATTTCGAAAAGGCCACATATTTAGTGTATAGATTTAAAATCTCTTAGCCACAAATTTCCTGATGGTAGTTCTGAATCTTTAGAGTCTAAATTTTTTATATTATAGTGCTTGTGTTTAATATGGCGTTTCATCTTAAAGTGAGATTTGCCCTCCACAATTGTTTTCCATTGGCTCCGGTCCCTAGTGATTTGCCTACAGTCTTAAGGATTTCTCATCCTCTTGCATTCCTCTTCGAGCAGTCAGTATATTTCTTCCTCCGTCACTTTTACTGGAGCACCCACTTGATTTTCAGTCTCCTATCATCCAGCATTCTTTTCATATGGCCAACCTATCATAGTCTTTGAGAACTCGCATAATATTATAATGGTTTCGTGCTCAATCAGATTCCCGAGTTCATGGCTGATTTTAATTTTGTATTATCTGAAACAAAAACCTGTGCTTATACCATACCAATAAAAGAAGACATTCAGATTATTTTTTGTTGTGTTTTCAGGCAAAATCAGCAGATGGCCGGCAGCCAGGGGGTGGGTGCCGGCAAGGAGGGTGGCCGCCCCCAGCCACCCATGTACAGCCCGCACCCCGCATACACCTCCGCCGCACAGGACTCCAGGGTCAACCTGCCTATTGCAGTAAATATAATACATATATACTTCATTTTCATATGCAGTGATGGTCTGTCACATGGGGATGACAGGGACAAACCCCACCAGATATTCAGTGATTTTTTGTAATTTGTTCATATAATAGATGTGGTCAGTGAAATAGAACATCTTTATTTGGCTTATTGAATTTAAATTCACACTAGGCAGGTTGTATAAACAAGTCCTGCATTGGTTTCACACAGCAGGCCAAGTTTCTATAAATGAATTTATTTTCTAATGCGGGAGTGTACCATTCCAGCCACGCAACAATTTGTATGCACAGAGCATGTACCACCAGTATCAGCAGCAGGCGGCTAAGCCCCAGGCGGCCCCCATTCCCAGCTACCCGGTGCTGCCGGACGTTAAGCTCAAGCGCCTCCCCTTCTACGACAACCTGGGCGAGGTGATGAAGCCCTCCTCCTTGCTACCCACCACCACCCAGCGCATCCAGGAGTCGCTGTTCACCTTCTATCTCAGCCCGCAGCAAGCCACCAGTGTGGCCACCGGACGGGATTATGTGGGCGTCAGCAACAAGCTGGATAATATTGTGCAGGTAAATAATACTTACGTCCGCTTTGACATAGATTTAAAACTAAAATAAAGTGTTTTTAATTTCTATTGAGCAAAATTATAAGGAAGTCCATACTCCCTCTATCGAGGCAAGCGAAAAGATGGAATTTTTATTATTATCGGCTAATTTGTACAGCGCTGCTTAGTTCAGTCAAACCCACTTAAGAAGTTCCCGTTTAATATGTTTTCCCGCCTAAGGCCTGTTTTATTAACCCCGAAAAATTCCCATACAAATTATGCATTTTTTTCCCGTTTAATGTTTCCCGTGTTAGAAGATTTTCCGCATGAGAATATCGAAATTATGTTCCCCCAACAAAATTATTCCCTCTTAAAAGGATTTCAGGACAAATTCTAAGATTTATTGTCGATATTCTTCTACCTTCGACCATTCTATCTACCTTCGACCATTCTATCTACCTTCTTTCCAGATTTTAAGTGATAATGTTTAAATATTGTTTTCAGGTACAATTACGGTTTTGCCTTGTCGAAACAACTAGTGAGCAGGAAGACCACTTTCCCCCAAGTTGTGGTGTAAAAATAAATGGAAAAATTTGTCCATTACCGGTAAGCCACTATGCAATAAATACTTATATTAGCTAAGAAACTTTGAATTAGGCATGTATTGGTCCTCTTGTAACTTTTAAATTCTATTTTAGGTTTCACTAATCTGTAAAAGGCATCAATTTATTATTCTCATTTATGTACATATGTATTACCGAAAATAAAATGCTGAAAAAAAAATGGTTCTGGTAGATATTGTCAAAAAACACTGATTGCCTCGGTTGGTTTTGAGTCATAGATAGATTACAGTGTAAAATTTATTTGATGGTGTATCAGGCACTAATCTAGCGTTGGGAAAACATTAATGTTTTGTGAATGCTTCACGAACTGCTAGTTCTTTAAAATGAACCCTTCGCAATGAACACTTCAATTGAAGTCGAACTCGCCAAAAGGAGATTTGAAATTGAAATGTACTAGAGATGGTCGATATCAGAATTGGGTGTGCCTGCAGTTCCAGTTACCGGTGACCGGCGAGGAACCGGCTATTTATCCAGTTCTTTTTAGAACCGGTTCCTGGTACCAGAAAAGTTCTGGGGGGGGGGGGGAAGCTCACTCAATACTTACTGCACTTAGATGTCGTGGAACCGGCCCTGAGTCTTTGAAGTCGAACAAGTTTAAGTTCTTTGTAGGCTTTGAAGTTCAACTTCGCAACTGAACTGCCGCAAAATAAAGAAGTTCTTTGTAGCTTTGTTGTCTAATTTCAATTGAAGTATGTAGAAGTTCTTTGTAGTAGTTCGTGCGGAGCGGTCACAACGCTACACTAAACCGTTGGACACCGTTAGACTTGGTTTATCTCTGCATAAGGTACACCCATACGCTAAGGATGATTGAGATTGCGATTATGTATGATTATGATCTTCACTAGATTCACTATGAGAATTGTTCCAAGATGTAACTGAATAGAAATCTATAAAAATAGCAATATAATTTTTCTTGCAGAGTCCTATCCCCACAAACAAACCAGGCGTGGAGCCCAAGCGTCCACCGCGGCCAGTCAACATCACGGCCCTCCTCAAACTGTGTCCCACCGTGGCAAACACCATGACTGTCAGCTGGGCCACGGACTTCACTAAGAACTACGCCCTCAATGTGACGCTTGTGCGCAAGCTCACCAGCGCTGAGCTGCTCTCCCGGCTAAAGAGCAAGGGGACCAAGCCGTCAGACTTCACACGTTCACTCAGTAAGTTACCCTTAGGCGCACGAGGCAGCATCACAACACACGTCTCGTGCCATGTGATTGTCTTTCAGGCGCACACTACTTCACGGACGTGTCTCCGCAAGGCGGTGTGCGTCTGAAACACATCCACATGGCTTGAGGCGTATGCTGCTAGGCTGCCTCGTACTGCCTGGGCAAAGCGATTGATGTATGTAGAATACAAGCTAGCTGCGCTCTGCCATGACCAGCCAATCCTCAGCTGGGCCACAGACTTCACACCGAGAACTACACATTGTATAATATCGAAAGTTGACTTAAAGGCATTAAGGTTAAAACAAATATTAATGTCTGCTAAATAAAATTCTCCTGGTCTTGCTTCATAAGATTTTTATATTTTCTGCTCTGCTATTTGATAGACCAACAAACTCCGAGGAATCTGCTGCTCATAAAAAATGCCGAACTTATGCATTAACCTGATATTTATTATATTACATTGGATTGAATTGAAGCTTCCCTATTTCAGTAAAGGAGAAGCTCCGCGAGGATCTCGACTCTGAAATCGCAACCACATCTCTCAGAGTGTCCCTTGTGTGTCCGCTGGGCAAGATGAGGATGAGCTGCCCCTGCCGCCCTGTGACCTGTGGCCATCTTCAGTGCTTTGACGGTTCCCTCTTCCTGCAGATGAACGAGAGGAAACCCACCTGGCTGTGTCCGGTCTGTGACAAACCGGCAGTGTACGATAGTCTGGTTGTCGATGGGTGAGTTGCGGATATTGTTTTTTTTTTAATTTATGGATATTTAATAAATCGTAATGCAAATATCATTGTTGCGTAAATAATAATGAATGTGAAATGATAAAAAGATTTTTAAATGTTTTATTTTCTGTTTTAGTGAGGGTATTCTAAATTTGATTTATAAGGTTACTTAAATTATTGATCTGTATATTGCTTAGGCAGTGGTGCTTATTAATTTTTGGTTGATATTGAATGAAATTGGGCGACACAATATTTATAATAACCCAAATGTGCCCGTAAGGAACCGTCAATTTTTTCATTACATTCATAGTAAAATAAGCAGAGTAAATCTAGCATTTACCTGTCTGCTGCTACATTATAAATCAAGCTCATAAATAATATTCTTGAAGGCCTTGTTGTTAATCATCTTCTTTCAGTGTAGGATTCTCTCCTTTTTTAATGATGGTGGTAACCGTGTCATGCATGGCAACATATTGTGACATTTTTAGGTTTTCTATTAGGCACAATAGGTTGTTGGTTGGTAATTTTATACAAAGATGATTTTTTTTAGAATGTTACTATTTGTTAAGAGCTGTCTAGAGATTAGTCCAATTATTCCCCATCATAATAAATTACGTAATTGCAGATATTTCCAAGAGGTCCTAAACTCCCCGCGCCTGGGGGCAGACTGCTGCGAGGTCCAGCTTCTGAAGGACGGCTCCTGGAGCGCCCACATTCCCAAGAAGGAGATAGACAACATCATGACCCCTGTCAAAGACGTCAAGTCAAAGGTGGAGGTCATCTCGGACGATCTAGGTATTTGACGTAGTACTCTTCCTGAAATAATTATTATTTCCAGCTGGGTGAAATGTATGAATCATATGGAATCCGTGTATAGCAACAGCTGGTAGAGCGCACTTAATATATGAATGCTACTCAAGTTGCAAAAAAGTTGATGTTTCCCACTTAAATTATCATAGTTTTTTTTTTTTTTATCAACGTGTATGGCTTTTCACCTTTTTATGTTTATGCACGAAATGAATATCACTTATTCACAGCACTCATCAAAAATGATCCCCCCGGTGGGTCGGATGCTCGCTTATCAATTGGACAAATGGAGTTTGAATTTCACCTCGGGTACCGATTTACTGCCTTTACATTACAAATAAAGCTTAGTTAAAATCTTAGGGTTTATAGCACATGATAATACTGTCACATATAATACAATTATTATCTCTTAAACACTGAATTACAAAAGACATATACACTTTTTTACAGTAATCTAACATATTTACTAAATATTGGCATTGTTATTTTATCATTTCTATCTACATTTTAAATTACTGATAACTTTATCAAATTACTCAATTCTCATGATCATTGCTATATTTTATATATCCCAACTTTAACCCACTAATTATGCTCAATTTTAATTTACATATCAAATAATTGTGTCAATTTTTTCGTGTAGTATGAGATTTCATTGCAATGCAACATTTAAAAAATATATCCATCCCTCAATTGCAGGTAGACAATATTAACTTATAAATTTTTTTTTTTTTTTTTTTACGAAATGGGCTATTAATGTTAGCATATTTTTTACACAATAATAAGTGCTTTAAAATTGTGAGATTTATAAATGATTACTACGGCCTTAAAAATCACATTAACAGATTTTAAGAATTTTCTCTACTACAAACAAAAAAATTCCCTTCACCTCCTGCTGCTACATTAAGACGGCTGCTAATATTATGCATTTACACAGTATAGGCCACACCAATGGTTTTTGCGGTTACACTCCCGCTGCTTAAATATTAAGATGGATTAAATGCCTAATATAACGGTTGACTAAATAAACAATGTTCTTTAGAACGGAGTTATAATTCGATAAAATAGCGCAAATTTTATTAGTTATTATTTTCAGTAACGCATTTAAAAAGTATGATTGTTATGCCTAATACTCCAATTGCATCACACAAAAAAACTGTTTAATTTCATGTGCAATTTTAAATAAGTTTTGCAGTAGTATAGCAAACACTGAATTCTTTTCACCAAGAAAAAAATCCAATTCCCTATTTATTTTACATCCACATAATTTTAAAACATCTGCATTCATTTAGCTTTTTTTATCACCAAATTTTATTTGATTACTATTATTTGCGCCGCTTAGAAGTCATACCCCTGAGCGACGGTAGTAACTCTAGCGGTGGTCCCGTAGCCAAGCGTTCAGCGTCTCCCGCCTCGCCGACGGCGGTTGCTCCCTCCGACGCTAACGCCGCACCCAACGCAGGGAACCAGTCCGTCGTGGACCTGACCAGTGATGATGACGACGACATGCCTCTGAGGAAGAAGAACTACCCCGAGTCTCAGCACGCTGAACATGCCAAGTACAACGGTGAGAGAATAAATTGAGATTATTGAATAAATTATATTTAAAGGTTTCCTTCTATGGTATAAATAGATCATGTTTTATACTGGATTTTGCGTATGTTCCGCAAGTATTGTGTATAAAATTCTATTTAGATCAGTGATGCACAACCATTTAATATTTATTGCGGCATAATTTGGTTAATTAATTTAACATTTTCAAATATAAGTCAGCACAAATTGACAGACATACAGGGCTGTTTATTATTTTATTTATTTAATGTCGTTGTCAATTTTGATTTGATACTCCTTGCAATGCAGGTGCGGTCAATTTTTAGATCACTATTTCCACATTACGTGTGTTAATATTAGTTCTCCCCGGAAGCTCATCATAGCGTCTTTAAAGCAATATTAAACGCTTGTAACCTTTGCAGTCCTTGAACAGTTATAAAATAGATAGATTGAACCTACTTTAAAAGATAGTGCGTCACTGATTTAGAATGTAGAATTTAAAAAAAATGGTTAACACATTGAGTACCGGATGTTTAGGAATTCAGGCCTTTTATACCTATTATTTTACCGAAAATCACTATTCTGTTTTCGTCTATTAAAAGTAAAGTGATCTATTGAAGTTTTCTTTGATGATTTCACAGAACAAAGGATGAATTAATGATAGAGCTATGGAAGTATAAATTTCTCAACAAGGTATCACAAATATTATGTATTTTTAAATTACTGCGTCTTTAGCCGGAGCCGACAGAGAGACGGGGTTGGTACGTGATGACCGCTGTACACCCGACAGAGAGTCAGCATTGGTATGCAATGGGTTAATATTTGTCCAATGGTCATAATTTGATGTCAGTTTTTTTTTTACTTCCTCAATGTATTGTTTCTACATGTAGGCTATTACACAATAATAATAATGACGTGTAATACTAAAACTGGCATGCATCCTTGATGTTGATTGTTTGGTAATTTGAGTTATAAATTATTACTGTAAAACATGGGTCCAAAATCGAATTACGGAATTTTAATTTCAGTTCCCAATAATATTCTGTCATTTATTCTGACATTTATTGCATTCTCGTTTCCGAGCGGGCCTGGTCCCGAGCCAAACGGTGGCCGGCGCAGGTGCAAAAACAATCTTTACGCTGCCTTAAATATCTTTCGAATTTGTGACACCACACTATTATTAATTCATATAGCGTTGTCTCATTCTTCATTAAATCCCCGCCAATTTCTCTCATTTGTACTGGTCGTTTCGCTTAATTTAATCTCTTTAAGAAAGCACTGATTAGGTACTATTAGCGCCTTGGCAATTCGCCGCCTCGAGCGGACACCTCCAATTGCGCCCGCACAGAATCAGCCCTGTTTCCAAGGGGGGTAGTTAGTGCACTAAACACTCTAATTAGTGGCGTAATTACTAAATATCTCACATCCCTCGACAGATTTTTAAAATCATCCTGTCATTTCCATATAGGAAAACTCATCAACCTCGAAAACTTGGTTTTGAGAGTTTTAAAATTAATCCAATGTGAGTTTTAAAGTTTTATGTGTTTTTTCTTCATCTCCAACCACTTTTAAATTGCGATATCTCGTTTAGGTTGGTGATTTTTGTCTGAATGGGTAAATAAGTAAAAAAGATTGCTAAAACGAAAGTGTTGACACCAAGCAGAAGATGTTTTGTGTTGTAAAAAAGGAATTCTGTGCTGATTTTGCACCTAATTCTGTCACGGCGAGTCGCTGTCTTAGTTGTTAAATGTAAGAAATTGATATTTAAAAAAAATTATTATGAAATAATCAAAATTATTTTGTATTAAAATGCAGTAGGACCCTGGTTATCCGAACATCAATATGAACGATAATCAGGTACATTAATCATATTTGCAGCTAAATGTGTAGATGAATTATTATTATTGGTGATAAAGATGATGCATGATATTGTGAAAACTTTCTTGATAAATATGTTATCTGATTATTATGAAATTTTTCATCAGAAAAACTCATGAATTGAGGCTCCCTTCCACTGCTCAATATATGCTGCCAGCAACTGCCCCTTTCAACCCCTATTTTATGTTCTCTATCATATGATCACTGTGAATCCATTTCCCCATAAGTCATCTTATGATTCTGTAAATAATTCCATTTGACGGTGACAATGAGACCACTCTTTACAAATACATAAAATCAGATTTTT
The DNA here is from genome assembly GCA_022651775.1 of Drusus annulatus. Taxonomy (NCBI): domain Eukaryota; kingdom Metazoa; phylum Arthropoda; class Insecta; order Trichoptera; family Limnephilidae; genus Drusus; species Drusus annulatus. The sequence goes on along the minus strand of JAGWCC010000398.1, from coordinate 314,941 downwards.
ACTAACTACGGAATAGTACCACGATGATCTTCTTATTTGTATGGTGGGGGAGAGTTGGTTGAGGTCATAGTGGGATGCTGAAGTTGTTCAGTTAGTGAACAGCATCGGGTGTCACTTGATTCAGCATAGATAAACTGTTGAAGGGGAAATTCTTCTACAATGATAATCATGTCTGAACAATCTTCGATGCCCTCTGAATGCTATCAAATTTTTCTGTAAATGTATTTTACGTGACTATATTTTTTGTCTTCTGAAAAGTAGCCAAATATTGTGACTTCTCTGGAAATGGATTTTCATTGACAATATCATTTGAATATTAATCAAACTAACTGAATCCATTCAAAATATGATTTCAGATGTATCCAGTTCAGGCTACGCAAGTCCCTCCCCCCCTGCTGCCCCTGGCCCACCCGCCGCCATAATCTCTCTGGACTCTCCCTCCCCCCCTCCCGCTCCCGCCTCCCCCCCGTCCCTTCCTCTGCCTCTCCCCGCACACCAAGCCTCCGTGGCGCGCCCCTCCCTCTGGACACCTCCCCCCCCTCCGCTGCAACACAGATATTGAGCCACAACATCAACATAATAATGGTCAAAATAAATATTATCAAACTTCCTTCGCTTAATAATGGTCAATATACACAATTATTAAGCTAACTCCGCATAAACGCGGTCATATAGTTGGATTCTTAATGAATTTAGAATGAAGGATAATAATTATAAGTATTGTAACCGTTACTAAAGTATATTCAGATTTGTGGGGAAATTGGAACTGATTTGGTACGGATGTAAAGGAATTGCTTGTACGAAATATTTTAGATGGTATGGTATAAAAGGATTGAAACTGATTTGGAACCTGCCAATATTTGATAAATGTAGGTTTGTAATGCGGATTTTCAATGAAGAAAGTCAATTTTCTATCATGAGTACAGATTTGATTCTATTGGAATATATGTGAGATTGCGTCACACATATGTTGAATTGTAATCAAAGCTCTGAAACTTAACCAGTTTCTGACTTATTTTGTACCAAACTATAACAGAATAATTAGCTGAATGGGTGAACACTCTTTATGATACCAACCTTGAAACAATATCATAACCTGATGGATATATTAAAAATCTGAAGTATTTGAACCCAAGAATCATCAGATAAAGTATGACAAATTTAAGTATTAATATGGTTTCTAATCCAATGCATCCTTGACCCCATTTATATACTTATTTGTAACGTTTAAATCAGCTGACAATGATTTACAAGAAAATTGCACTGTATTTTTTTATGTTTTAAGGAAAATAATTTTTTCTCCGCAGATGTATGGTTGAAAATAACTATATTGTAGCAAAACTCTCTTAAATGGTTTTACAAGAGACTGGAAAAAAACTTATATGGGATAAATTAGGCCATTTTCAATTTCTGTCTTCGGTTGGAAATAACTATATTATAGCAAAACTCTCTTAAAAGGTTTTACAAGAGACTGGAAAAAATTTAAGTGGGATAAATTAGGCCATTTTCAATTTCTGTCTTCGGTTGGAAATAACTATATTATAGCAAAACTCTCTTAAAAGGTTTTACAAGAGACTGGAAAAAACTTAAGTGGGATAAATTAGGCCATTTTCAATTTCTGTCTTCAAGAGACCGAAAAAACAAAACTTTTTAAGTGGGTTTTATTTCATATAAGAATTTCACTGTATACAGGGCAATTTATATTATATATCCTCTTTACTTCAATGTTTTCCATCAACTACTGGTTATCCCTATATAAATTGAGTGGGTACCTACGTGGACACTATAATATTTATAACGTTTTCATTATACAATGGGTAACTAGTAGAAAATGTTTCAAACCAAAAATACAAAATAAAGTTTGTAAAAAAAATTAAAAAATCTATTTATTTCTGTATTACTTAATTCCAAAGAGTAAACTTTCAAGAAGTCCTCAAAATATATACAGGAGTATCCTATTTTTATGCATTTTATAAATATTCTTAGAAGAACAAATAAATATTGATACTCCTTATAGCAGTTAATGTTGTTACACACCATGACTTTGGCTAGCAATATGAGTGTATTTATTTGGTGTTGTAAGAGAAAATAGCCTGATGTTCTGGTCATGGGTAAACAACAAATACGTTATTATTGTATGACACGGCTGCTGTCAATTGAACTATGCTATGTTTTATTTTAGCTGAAATGAGATAATTATACTGATCTGTAATGGAATGTTGTTCATATTGTACACATGTTCCGGCAATATCTGTTAGTTGATGCCTTTTCCAAAACATAATTTTTTACGGAATAGATTGTAGAAAAATTAGCGACATTGTTCGCTAATTTCTGGTATGTGTACTATGTATACTAAATTCATTTACTTTTTATTGTTTATCCACGATTAAAAGAGATATGTTGTTTTATTTATCTCCTGAACGATTTTTCTAATTTTACTTTACAGAAATTATCAGCGCAACAATGATATGTTCTTTTGGCCTCAAAAATTTTATCTTTGGAAATTTTAGATTTTTGTCAGAATATATTGCTTTATTCTTAGTTGACTTGGTATTACACACCATATTTCGCGCTCATACTGCGAAACTTCAGAGAATGATTATTTTCATAAATCTGAAAAAAAAAATCCGTATTTTTTATTTCATCAAGGTCGAAATAAAAATATTTGATATATTTTTTTATTTGAAACATGTTGACAGTTCACATAAACTTTTATATTCCCCACCTTCCAGATGTTATGCGAACACGTAATACGATTTTGTAACCTTAACCTTACTAAGTAATTTTGGGCCCCACATCTCAAGCACTAGAATTGCGGTTTGGAAAACTTTTATAGGAATTTATTTATACATTGTCATGAATTCATCCCTTGAAGTTTTGCCATATGAGTGTGAAAAGTATTGTATAATGGTAGATAATTTATTAATATAATATTTGGCAGATCAAAAAGGGAAAAATCTCCAATCAGCGTTCTTGAACAGTTCTGAATAATGAGTTAGCAAAGTTAAATTCATGGTACTCACTCTCAACCTTTTGGATGCTATCTAAGTACATATATGTGGTGAAATGGTGCACCAAATATTTTTTATGCGGTTGTAGAAAACTATTTAAGGTTTTTTTAAATTAAGTTAATGGTTATTTGTTAAGCTTTGACTGTAAACTGCATAAAATAATGCCCAAATAATGAGTGCCTCCAGCACTTCACGCATATATTTACACGATAATTTAAAATGTATGACTGTCATACCGAGTACCGCATATGCCCGTTATTCTATTTACTATAGGAATGCGGTGAAAAGGTTAATTATTTATTATTTTTAGTGTTACTGCATAACTGTATTATTAATACACCAATGAATTAATAAATTAACATGCAGCTATATTCTTGAATGGATTCTCCCTGACTATATTTTAGCACTGTATCTTTGAAATTTGCAGTAGGTACATGTATTATTACTATGAATGTGAGTGAATAAATGTCGTAACTATTGTTAATAAATAAATGAAAATATCTAAAATATTTTTTTTACATATGAAAATTATATTCTTTCAAACAAACGAAATTACAGATTAAATTTATGTAAAGAACCCCTAAAATAAAATGGTTTATTTAATGTTCAACTATCTGTAGTAGGAAATTTTGCAGTTATATAATTCAAATAATTACTTTTTAATTGCAATTATAGTTTACGGTATGTATAGGTTAAAATATTATATGTAACTTTAAGAATTAAAATAAAAAAAAACTTCACAAACTGTAGTTAAACCAAATAATGCAAAAAAAAAACTAATAAAATATCAATGTTCTGATAATATGTATTATTGTTTCCTATAGATTTTGTATTACCAGAGTGGTGGCTAGAGACTTTTTCGTCAGAAAGGGTTGAGATTGAAATTAATATTTAGTATAGCCAAATATAAAATAATCCATGTCAATTTTTTCTTTGAGGATGCTCGGTTATTCAATTTAAATATTTTTTAAAGTTTACAAATTTAACATTTTAATGTGTTTTTAAATATATATAAGCAAGGGTGTATATTTGAATTACCACCTAGTTCCTAAGTATATATTATTTTATCCAAACAAATAATAAAAAAAATAACTACTACAATACTTTCATATTCTTAATCTTCCCTCTTATTTTTACAATCCTAGCACGAAAAAAGTCACCGCCATTTCATCTACATACCATATATAAAAACTATGTACCTTTTTGTTTTATTTCAACTTATTAGTAAATATTTTTGATTGTCCGTGGGAAGGTTTAATTTTTCACTAATACTTTTATAAATCTATTTTTGCAAGCCCGCCTAATTGTTTCCTTTTTTAAAAATAATAATTAAATTTACTTATCAAAGCATGCAGTTTTTTGCTTGTTATTATTTTGGATCAGTTTTTTATCTGAACAGTTTGTCAATTTCCGTTTCCATGGGTCAAATTGATATAATATGTAATCTATTCTTCATTCCATGTAAAAATGTTACATATCTCACAAAAAAATATTATTACAAATAAACATTTTTTATACACATTTCGTTTTATTTTCATAATATAAAAAAGAATCTAGTCAGTATATGCACATTAAACCTTATTCGGAAGCCTTTCATTCTTAATTTGCGGGTCAGTAATGAGATATGATATATCAGACTGGCATACTGTGAATTCCAATAATTATTATCATTGTCAAATAACACTGTTGAATTATCAACCTCCATGGTTCACTGATGTATTTCTAAACAGAAATTGGCAATTTTTTTTGTTTTCAAATTTTATACTCTATAATATATTTTTAAAATGGTTTATCTATAACTAAATATCTATTTGTGAATTATTTATGTTATAATCATTATTCTTAGACTGACATAAAGGATTGCATCTCAATAAAATTACCAAACTGCTGAGTGCAATTAACACTGTCACATTGACGATAATGAATTATTTAGGAGCCTTCTTACTAACTTTCCATTCTCGTCGCCATGGAGTAAAAAGACACTAACTAAAAATATATTTTTGTATTAATATCTATACCGGCCATATGCTTGTTGTAATGAATTAGTACCCGGAGATGTTTTCTCTTCTACCCGTAGCTTCCGAGGACGAATTGGACCATGTGCTGAGTATAGAGACAATTCGTTTGACAGACCAAGCCAGTGCAAGAGTATGTTTTTTTTTTCGAAGTGCAATCTTTCTTCCTTTAGCAAGTTTGAGTTTTTTTATTTGCACCGGTAATCTTTTTTTATTCGTCATTATTGTGCCAGTCAAATAACACTTGTTCTTTAAACTTTTTTAACTGAGGCGAGTATTACATTTGTACAAAACCGGTCTGTAAATATGTGATGGCCAGCAGCTTCGGGTATTGATTGTTCAATATTAAATAAATGCAACAATTGTTGTCCATAGTGATTTTCCCATAATATGGAATAAATGAGTCAATATAACTGGATCCTGAATCAGGCAAAACATAGACTCTGAAGCAGTTTGTCATATTGTTTTACCTTGGTGGACATTATTTTTATAATTTATAACAATTTCACTTTATTTGTTAAATACAATATTACACTAGGTGTTTACAAGCAAACGTCGCAAAGAATACTTTGTGTGATTGGTCTCCCACAGATTCGGCCAAATGTAACTCATTTACACGCAGCTATGCATTTCAGTTTTTCATTATTAGAACGAAAGAGATAAGAGACATTCCTTTGTATGCGAGCGAATATTTGGGCGAAAGCCGTTGGGGGTATTGTATGGTCAAGCTAATTTGTGACCACCGCCGGCCCAGTGCCGCACACCGATACAATTGTTTATTGTGTACTAGCAGCAGGTAGATGGAATACCAGCCAAAAGTAATAAAACTTCACAATATTTTTCTCAGAACTGTATAAAAACGGCAATTAAAAAATAAATTCGAAACCCATTTAAATTTTTAGTATTAGATATAATTTTGAAATGTTGAGTCACACTCAAAAACATTCCTTGTCGAGTGTGCCTCGACATAAGTCTGGAAAGGGTTGATGTGTTTCTCCTTGGCTTTCAGAACCATTCTATCAATGTTTTGCAATTTTCTTGTGTAAATTGAAATTTATTGTTTTACTTTGGATGTTAAAAATAGTGGATATCTCATTAGAAGTCCCTTGTAAGGTTATTGTACTATTTTAACATGCTTCAAAGACCAAGAGACAGATATCAGAAGAGTTTGGCATACCTAAAAGTGCAATGAATGAACTTACAAAACTCCTTAAGTAAATTGGCTCACAACAGAAACTACAATGCCCGATGCGCAATCTAACTAGTAACATAACACAATCGATTTTGTAAAATCAGTCTCATCTTACAATGCTGTTGGGGGAATGATATTTGTTATGTAATTTCTCTTATTCTGCCTTTCTTGTTTTTTCCTACTATAATACCTCTACCCCTATTATATTTTATGGAGTCTGTTTCATGGTAACAGTTCAAATTCAATATAGTTACATAGTCTAAACAATATTTACCAACTGCTGAATACATTACAAACCCTAAATCACGCTGCTCCCTTCTTGTTGTTTTCATTGGACGCCTGGCTCAACGAAGAACTCAAGAAGGTGACTAAAGAGCTGCACCAGGAAACTTTTGCACTGGCTGCATGTAGACCATTGATACTCAACCTGCGGCCCGCGGGCCGCAAGCGGCCCGCCAAGCTTTTTTGTGCGGCCCTCAACACATTTATTATCAGGAACATGATTTACAAAATCTGGCATTCTATATTTCGTATATCTTGAGATTAATTTCGACTTTGACGTACATACATGGAAACCCGAAGAGGATGGTCGTTGTCGTGTCAACATCAGATCTGGTATAAGAGTGTTGCTACTGCACACGCTAGATTTATTCCCCAAAAACAAACATTTGACAGACAAATATGCGCGCAAATAATTTTGCTTGTGGCAGCACATAAATTTTTGACAGCTCCAAAGTTGAATGTGTCACAGTCACAGTGTTGCGGCTTTATTTCAAGTAAACATTACGCCGGAACACCGGATACGATAGCTTTTTTGCTGTCTTATAAAATATTGTTTTGTTATAATTTAATTACTATTACGATATTTTAAAATTATTTAGCTGCCTTAGCTAAGGAATTTAAGAGCAGATTTCAGGACTTACGTAGTATCGAGAATTGTTTGTTATTTATAGAAAATCCCTGGCACCTAGAAACAGCAAATTTAACACATTTAGCTGCACTGGGATATGATTATGCAGTGCTTTTTGATGAATTTATCGAATTTAAGAACGATACCAATCTGAAAGCTATTTTTGAAGAAAAAAGAGAGAAGGAGTACATCCATTTTTGGTAATTAGTTCCTGAAAAATACAAGACTGTAAAAAATTGTGCCTGCCTGCTCCTCACATTGTTTGCATCAACATATCTTTGTGAGTCATCATATTCCGAAATGAAATATGCAAAAAACGTATACAGGAATCGACTTACTGATTCTCACCTTGATGACGTATTGAGGGTAGCATGCAGCAATTATAAACCCGATTTGTCTAAAATTGTTGAAAATTTATCCCAATGTCAAAAATCACACTAATTTCAAAATAAACGCTTGGATACATGTTACTTTTGAGTTATATTTTTTTCACTATTGTAATTTTTAACGAACCGTATGCTGATATGTACTATTATTATTCTGTTTTGGTTATATTTTTATAAATCTCAAATGGTTTTCCAAAAAAACCGGGGGTGGTGGGTTTCATGATATTTTTTGTCGTACCAGTATAGTGTTGCGGCCCGCGTAGCTTTACAAATATATGTATGTGGCCCGAAGAAAAAAAAGGTTGAGTATCATTGATGTAGACTATCTACCTGGCAAAATAAGTTAATCAATGTTCATCAACTGCTGTCGGACATTACAAACCCTGAATTGCGCTGTTACCTTTTTGATGGTAAAAAATCTTCTCATACAAACAGAAATCATGAGTTAGTTATAAAGTAGTAAACATGAAGATTTCAATAAACGCATGATTAGGCTACATTAATATTGACTGTTGAGATATAATATTATAGGTTTCTTGTATTTTTATTATTTGCAGTTAAATGCATCTGGCACCTCTATTACATTTAAACAGAATTTTGGATCAAGTAATTCTAGTATGTATATGAAAAGCAAAGAGGTTAAGTAAATAGGGGCTGTCTATAATACCATCAACTCTCAAAAGTAATAACACGAAATTATATGGCTAGAAACTAATTTGTTTTAAATACTTATTCCGACAAAGGTTCCTAACGTTCAATCTGTAAGAAAATTCTCTTAAATGTTAACACTACTATTAGAATTTATTAACGTATTAATGGGGTTGTACATATTAAATTAACCCTAAGTGCATGTGACAGAGATTTAAAAAAATACGTGAAAAAAAGTTTTGAATTATAAATAACAAAAAAAAAATGAAAGTTATCATTCCTGTATATATTTTTCTACATTATTGAGAAATATATTTAAAAAAAAAAAAAACAAAACTATGTCATAAATTTTGATAAATTTACATGATAAATTACAATATTTAAGATGAATTCGTTTCCAAATGTATGTAGGTGAGGAATGGATGGATGCATGTGGTAGTTTGTATAAAAATACTGTTGCCGAATAATACGTTTTGCCGAGTTGTCCCAACTTTTGGTCACATGGTTCTTTAAAAATAAATTATTTATTTTATCATTTTAGTCGCATCTCGCTTTAAATGTCGCCCCATTTGGCCAAAGAGTATAATAATAATATTTTGATCGTTTCCAAAGTTCTTTCATCTTAGGTACAACAAAATACATAAGCAGTATCCGACACTACCGCAATTGTTTTCGTGAAACGAAATACGCACTTGACCCTGGTTCTTCAGATGCCACCCAAGTTTTCAGAGCGCGCTAAACTTGCCTATATTCGCGTTTTCAAAGTCATTCTCTTTGGAATTTTGTGTTTTATTTTTGTAAACTAGCTCACAATGGTAAAAGGTAGTTTGAAAAATATATTAATAACTGTTTTTACTATCTTCTTTCACCTCTACTTATATAATTTCTAATGGCTAATTAATATTATTTTAAGCTACTTTTTTTACTAAATAAGGTTTACTAAATAAGGTTGTTAAACATTTTTTACCATGCTAGGGTTTATATTTATCGTGGCAGACGAAATTCTGAGTGGTGGTTTTGATTAAAACTAGCCCTACAAAAAAAATAACGACCTATCGATTTGTATCGTCAATCTACCGAATTTTTACATCTCTGGCTACCTATTTTCGTTTTTACGGCATGGCATTACTGTAAAAATAATAGCAACATTATAGCTCAAATAACCGGAAAAGTGCAATGGCTGACTGTGTGTGCCGATTTTGTATATTTTGAGCTGAGCATTATTTGTTTACAGGTAAATATGTGTTTAGACAACTTTAACGTATCGAAAAACGCCTGACCGTTTCTCCACTCAACCTTAAAAATACAAACATCGCTTGTTATCAAAAATAATAATAAATATGTTGATATGCCCCGATACATTTACGGCGCGAAGGTTTGTGGTTGTTACTTCGTAAAATAATTTGAATTCCTGGTGGTATTGCGTATTCATATGAGGAAAGTGTCACTATGATTTATAAAATAACTATAAATTATTGTTTATTGTGCGGTTGTAATTATTAGTCCACAAGTGCAGTATATGAATTTTCGATCACCTGTATTTTTTGCATTTGTGTGTAATGAATTGTTGTGTAGCATGCGCATGACAGATTTCCACTTATTTAATGAACACAGCAATATATTTCTGTTTGATTTGCAAAATAACATTGGCATTGAATTAGTTCTTTTCATAAATGTTGCTCGATCGACAAATATGTTTGTATTTATATTGATTTTGCAAATGCAAGGGGTGCCATATTATAAGGCTGCAAGTGCCAAATTTGTTTTTATTAATTGATAAATGAGTCATTTTATTTTAGTTTTTGTCGTAAATTTTTCCAGTAATAATCAAAAAAATGGTTCTTCACCACATCTAATGCTTTGAATACTATACAGTTTTTAATGAAGACTTTCATATAGTAAAACAAGTCACAAGAATCTATTCACTTTTTCGTGATATAAAAACGACGTGACCATACGGAGATTGTTTTTTTCCCTACTGTATATTAAGGCTTTAAATAATTTGTTTCATTTGCATAAGTAATTTGTTTTATTGACACTAACAAAGTTATGGGATGGCATCATTTATCCATGGTAGGGAAAGTACACATTATATCTTTCAGTAGATGTGACAATTCTAAAATTCTAATCAAGAATGGTTTTAACTCGCATTGTTCTGGTAAATACATCTTAACAGAACTTCTAGGCAGATAAATGATGTGTCGATGATACCGGCATCTTTATATTTTAAAGGTAAAATATCTAAATGAAATGTGACATTTACAAAAGCTTAAATACAAAAATGTCCATGATCAAAGGTTAACTTCAAATATAGGGTCAAAAAAAGTATCCAATTACTTCTCAAGTGATTGTCCTATATTACAAAAATTATGTAATGTGAGACAATTTTTTTTTGATTCTTTGAAATAAAGACAAACATTCCCGGGTTACGAATAACCTGATGAATTGAACCCACAACGCCTTTGTCAACTCAGCTACTATCTGGTCTACTAATTTACTTCAATATTTGTCATAAAATGATATTGATACCTCCATATATGTACAAATCATAAAAAAAAACATGGAAGGATTGTTTTGTATGAAATTGAAGCGATGATTTCATTTTAAACATTATGAGGATGAGCATATTTAACTTAACTTCTTAACTTAAGATACCAAAATGAAAATGCTTCCAAGTTTGCCTGTGCCTGAGGATGCCGTTCACCCCCACACGGGCCATCCACCAAAGTGTAGGCCTCCCAACACTTCTTTATCCTGTACGCTTATTGTGGAGAAGTCTCTTTTGCTATATTCCATCCTTGCTACGTGTCCTGCCCATCAGAGCCATCACAGTTTTATGAATCTTATAATTATAGACATTTTTTAATGTGAATACCACACAAGAGTCTCAACTGCTTCTAACTGTTTGGAGCCAGTGGGACTAGATTAGTAAGGAATGAGATTGGTGAGAGGAAGGTTGGGAAGTACCTGGCTATTCAGATCCATGTTTCTGTTTGTAATGGTGCCCTTTCTCGCGATACTTAAGGTACCACCCTGGAATGTGGCTCAAATATACTATATATTGACTGCTCTTGAAACAATTGGAATAGCTTGCGGTTGAACTTCGTCCGCCTCAAACTATTTTTTCTTCTAAAATATGCATTTTTTACTGGCTCACAAAAATTCCCCTAAATATACTTTTCTACTGAGAATACAAAAAAGATAGAAAAGAAATTTAAATACTTTTTTGCAAAACTAATTTAACAAATAAGTGTTTCTAACCCGTGACATCGCAAAAAGAATTATCATTTTTGTTACAAATGACAAAAAGGGTTTTTTTTTATCGATCGACATTTAAAATTAAATATATAAAAATTAAGGCTAAATCACTTATAAATTCCTTTGTCGTCTCACGTATGGACTATTGTAATAGTGTATATGCTGGCCTCCCTCAGAAACAACTCAACAGCATACAGTCTGTCTTCAATGCAGCGGCGAGAATGATATATAGTGAGTCCAAATATTGTCACATTACTCCACTTCTGAATCGCCTTCATTGGCTTCGATGCCCTGGAATAATAGAATTTAAGATTTTCCTTACGATCTTTAAAGCACTGCAGAGAATGGCACCAGCCTATATATCGGAACTTTGTGTCCGACAAGCCTTAAATAGTAGACAGCTTACTTTGAGGTCAGCAGATGTAGATGCTGCTGATCGATTAATTGAACCATCTCGATCAAATAAACCTGTCTACTATGATCGCGCTTTTGGTGTATCTGGTCCAGTCATCTGGAATAAGCTTCCCCCAAAACTTGCCAACATACAGAACATAGCAGAGTTCAAACGGGTCTTAAAAACCAAATTGTTTAAAAATCCTACATACAAAATGTAACTTATTAAAATTTAATTTCTTTAAAAACGTCCCTAATTTGCTTTGTTTCGGTTTTCTCCTTACTTCTATTATTACAACTCAATGTCCTCACTATCTACTGAAAACCATATTATAAGTTCCACATCTTTAAGTGGAGAAGAAACATGGGAGGGAGAGAATCAGTGTTTTAAATAGCACTGATTTGATGACAATGTCAAATTTAACAGGGGTTCAAACAACTAGCCCTTAATGTGTTGTGTGTTGGCAGAAATGGTGAAGACCCGCTCTTCCGCTCGCCTGGCCAGTGCCAACTCAGACTCGCAGGAGTCCAGTCAGAGGGAAGAGACACCTTTGGAACACAAGACACAAAAGAAGCTTCGTTTGCGGAAAATACACATCAACAAGTAAGTCGTAATGCCTACATAGAATTTAAAGAAATTTAGAAAAATGTTGATACCAGAGGCCAGGTACTAAGAAGTATTAAGTATTAATCAGTTGTCCTTGTTCATTTTTGGGTACTTACATAAAAGTAAATGGAAGAAGTTGGGTACACTTTAGGAAGACTTGGAACGATCAAGTGATTCAAACACATACTTGAGTGAGGTCATCTCAAGAGTATCACAAAATAGTATGTATGAATTTGAATGAACCAAAAGCATTGTGTGGCGTTCCATCTTCTCTGTTTACCCCTGCAGCATACTGGCGCTATGGTTAGTTTGTTTGGACCAATGATAATGATTATTTGCAATCAACACTAAATTCTAATTCATAATTTCAGGAAGATCAGTCCAGTGCTCCCCACCCCCATCCTCCCCATAGCTCCCGTGGCCCCCGTGTCGGTCATCAACCACACCAGTAAGGCCGCCACCCCCGTACCCCCCGCTCCGGCCCCCCTGCCTGTGCCCCCCCATGTGGTCCATTCCATGCCTGCAGCTCAACAGGTGAGCCCTAGGACTTCACTAACACCGCTGAACAGAAAATCAATATAAGTGTAATCTATACCGATTTGAAATTAAGACCTTTCAGACCTCGGACAGGCCAATGAAATTGATTATCTTGTTAAGAGTAACTATATAAGAGAGTTCGAAAATTAACATACATCTTTAGCTGTTTGAGGCATATTCTTAATGAAGAATTACTAAGAATGAACTACTTTGCTTTCTGTCCATCCATCATTCAATATGGCATAATAGAATGGGGCGGCACTTATAAAATTCACACACAAACTCTTTACATTACCAAAAATTAACAATTAAAATAATCTTAAAAATATCATTTTTATTCAAAAAATTTCAAGTAAGAAAATGAAATATTCTTTTTTTATACCACGCAACATTACAAATATATTAGAAGATATTTTAAATAAAACCGCACCATTAAAAAAATCAAAGAATCTAAAATCTGAGAAAAATGCATGTTACCAATATTCCGAAATGTAAAAAAATAATGGGTCAGCAAAGTTACAAATATCTAGGAATTAAATTATCAATTAATAGTTTACCGGAAAAAAATAAGATTGATTAATGATCTTAAAGAATTCAAAATACACTGAAAATTTAAAATAGAACAACAGTTTCTCAGTAACTAAATAAATAACACTAAATATTAGTATAACACTTTATAGTAAAACACTTTACAATATAATGTATTATCTATTATTATGTTTGAATAAAAAATAAAGAATTTTGATCAAATTCACCTGAAGTAAGATAAATTTGACCTTACATCAGGCACGGGACACGCCCACGATGCACTTGGATTATCTCTTCAGTGACTGATAATCATTCATTAACTCATCAAAATATCAGTCACCTAATGTGCCTTTTGCATGATTTTTTTTTAGCTTAGGAAGGATTTCTAAGGCATTCACCGTCGTAATTTTAATTTTTTTGTAATTTTTTTTTGCAATTGATAGAATTTTTGAAAAAAAAATATGACATCTACAAAAAAATCCTTTATAACAGTGTACCCAGTATTCAACACATTCAAAATAATCAAAACAATGGCTGGCGTAGAATTTTATATGTTAATAACTTTTCCTCTTTGAGTGTGTCTAAATTTCCATCAGAAATTAAAGCTGCTTTTTATACTAATAACAATTTGGGTAAACTTTTGATTAACTCGAAGGATACAGAAGATAACTTAAGCCATTCAGGTATTTATAAACTTCGATGTAACGATTGCCCAACATTCTATGTAGGTAAAACTGCAAGAAATGTCAATACAAGGGTGACTGAACATCTGAAGTGCCTGAATGGAGTGGGTTACTCTGAATTCACTTTGCATCTAATTGATACGGATCACTCTTTTCACAAATCTTCTGGAATAGATGTACTCCATAGAAATGGGATAGGTCTACGCCTAAATAATTTAGAAACCCTTGAAATAAAAAAATCCCTAAATATAAATAAAAGTAACTTACTTAATAAGCAACTAAATTTATCTAGCAGCACAATTTTAAATTTGTTTCCCTTCCACCCCCCTACCCCTACTCCTACCACCTCTCCCGTACTTAACCCCCACCTAAGTTGATGTGGCCATTTTTATGTTGTTTCGCAAGCATTATAATTCTGTTTTAATTTAATATTCATATTTGTTCAACCCTGAAGAAGGTTTAGGTAGAGCCGAAACCGGTTGGTATATGTATCTAATAAAGTGGTGTCAAAACAAAGTTACTTTTATTTAAAATTTTATTATATTTTACTTTATTTAATAAATGCTACGCTAAATGCGACGCATAGATTGTTGAGTTATTACATACAGTGCCGCTTAATCCAGTGTTTTGATAATATATTGTATGTTTTTGTTTTCCTAATATTTTTTTAAATTTTGCTCATTATCTGAATTATTATTTATTGGTCTTAATTCAAACAAAGAAAATCTGAAATAGACTTTGCAATGACAGAAACTAAATAGAAAATTCCAATAAATCATCAATGTTGATTAGACAAATTGTTTTGTAATTTACATGACAATTTTATTAATTTACCGTAAACTTGTCTAATTAGATCCATTTCATGTTAGTTTTACAAATAAAACGAGAAAAAAGTGTATCATTTTCTAATAAGTTTCAATTTCCGATACAAGGCCAAAGTTAGTCAACAGCAGCGTACGATTCAGCAGTGGTTATTGTCGCAGCCCCGCGGCGGAGAGCTGTCGGTCCGGGGGCCTGACCTGCACCATTCCTCGCACCCACCTGTGGACTCCGGGGCACAGGGGCCCAACTACATGTTGGACAGCTACAAAGCGGGCGGGGGCTATCCTGTCCACCCCGATGTGCGCTTCCGCCGCCTGCCCTTCTACCAGGAGTCAGCAGAGATCATGAGAACCAGCACATTGGTGCCCGTGTTCAACACCAGGATGCAGGAGAGCACCTTTTACTTCCACTTGACTCCACAGCAGGCACAGACTGTAATGAACTCACCCGAAGTCAATTCTGTAAGTTCTAAACAAATGTCCCCACCATGCAACCAAAATTTCAATAGCTACAATTTTGTTCCAAATGCCCTAAGATTGATGAAAGTTAGCTATTTTATGTTTTGAATATCTGCTAAATCTGAATGTGTGACGTTAACCGGTCGTGTGCCGGTGGTGCCTATAGACACCGGGCATTCAGCATTATTTTTTCAGGAGTTTTTATCCTCTAAAACCTGTTATTCACATATTTAAATGAACCGTTATTGCTTGCCAACAAAATAATTCACCCATAGAAATATTTTTCATTGCATTAAGTTCAGTACAAGCTGGGTAATAGATATTTGAAGTTTGCTTACGTCAGTACGGCTGGAAAAAAAAACGATTTTCAAAGTGACATTACTGTTTAAGTATTTGGGAGTTCCAGCCTAAAGGTGGCTCCTAAAATTCAATTTAAATTAAAAATAAATATTAAATAATATTTTATTTAACATACATTTTTTTTATATAAGCTGTGCATCAATTATTTAAGATGTTTTTGGTTCTTTTCTAGGTTCAAGTTCAGTTGAGGTTTTGCATGGTAGAAACATCCTGCGAACAAGATGACTGCTTTCCTCCAAACTGTTCAGTGAAGATCAACAACAAACTGTGCCCATTACCGGTGATTAGCAATTTTTACATTAAATAAATTTGTTGTTGATGTCTTTATTACAAATTCAGTTGAGACCGGGGGAGTCGCTGTAAGTTGCTGGAGCTATCACTAAACATCTCTATAATAGTCGGCAAAAAGAAAAAAATCCCCCGTTAATACTAAATAAAAGTAGCGTTATAACCTCAAAGCAAGAATATATGTGGAGAGAGAGCTAAATATTTTTGCCCAACCTATACAAATTTATGATAAATCACTTTCTCTGGGATTTTACGCTGTAAACCGTGAGAGTCAAAGAGACGAGACAAGTTGTCACATAATATTGTATCACTTTTCGGTACGTAAGCATGTTTTCCGTCTCCGGTGACTCCACTCACTATGTTTTGTCATGCGACATAACTCAACGGTTTTTTAGGTTATATCCTATATTTTTGTTGATGACGACAATACTGTGAAAAAGTGGTTATGCAAATAAACAAAACATTATGTCGACATGTGCTATGAATGGTTTTATAAGTACCCTAGCCACGCCCGAGTCAGGAAATAATCAACAATCCTGACTATACAAGCTATCCGTCCTGGTATATTATTGCTCTGAGGTTATATATAACATTTAGAGAAATGACAGCCTGTTTAAATTTTAACAATCATTACAGTACAATTGTTTGTGATGACAAAAAACATAGTTTGAGTCCTTAACTATAAAATTTGTACAGATAAACTATAGTTAGTTGGCTGGATCTTTCAATTTTTAGTATCCACGGTCTAGTGGCAAAACCTTTGATTGTAAATAAATTATAAAAAGCTTGTACAAATTGAAGTTTTTTTCCTTCCAATATGCTTACATATGTGCATAATTTAACATTTTCACAATCTTAATTGTTTATTCTGTTTACAGTTACTACCTATTGTGATTTTTTACGATGTGATAAAAACTAATGTTTATGTTTATAAGAAGGCCAACTATAATTTTTAAATAAAACACATAAACATTGTTTATAACCACTTTATTATTTGATATTACGTATATCGGTTTCGGAAGTACATCATCAGGACAATATTAAAATTAACATAAAACACAAAATGCTGAGATATATATACATATTTAGGAGTTGGAATGGGAAGGAGAAGGGGTAATTGAGGGGATTATGGGAATAACCGAGCAGCAAACTGGAAATATATCTAGGATAGGACTATAAGATAAATTATACTATAATCCCCTCAATTACCCCTTCTCCTTCCCATTCCAACTCCTAAATATGTATATATATCTCAGCATTTTGTATTTTATGTTAATTTTAATATTGTCCTGATGATGGAAGGGTACTTCCGAAACCGGTAGACGTAATATCAAATAATAAAGTGGTTATAAACAAAGTTTATGTGTTTTATTTATAAATATGGCAAGCCACAAAGTAAATGCTTTTTACGAATATGTATAATTTTTAATTTTGCTTCCTTTGTAAAAATTGCAGTCACTGAACAGAAGTGATGTCGCCATGGATGTCATTTTGAAATGCATATATCAATACTTAAAAATAAAGGATTTACTGCGGTCAAAGTTATGTCAATTTTATCTTAGTATGAGTGAAATTGATCAACTGTTTTGAAATATAGAAAATCTTTCTTGAACAGAGTGGTAGATACTGACTGTATCGTCCTGGTGAAAGACCACCTTCCAGAATAGAAGCTATGCTTGAAATGGCTTTAGTCGTGTTTGGTGACCAGATTTGAATAGCCAGGCACTTCCAAACCTTCCTCTTCCTCATCTTCCTCTCTCTACTTCCTTTGGCCTTACAAAATACCACAATTGGGGATGCCATAGTCCCATTGGCTCCGAACAGATGGGATTATTCTGCTTTGTTCACCTTTTTTTGACAAGATAAACTTAACATTATCCTTTTAGATGCCAATTCCCACTAACAAATGTGGCGTGGAGCCCAAGCGCCCCCCGGGCCCCGTGAACATCACAGCCCTGCTGAAGCTCAGCCCTACGGTGGCCAACACGGTGGTGGTGTCGTGGGGCACGGACTTCATGTGCCGCTACGCCGTGTGCGTGTCGTTGGTACGTCGCCTGAGTCCCGCGCTGCTGCTATCCCGCCTCAAGAACAAGGGCACCAAGAACCCCGACTTTACGCTCTCACTCAGTAAGCACCCAGCCATTATTAGTGCACCGTCACATGGAATTCAATTCAATTTTGTAACTTTTCAAAACATTACTATTTAAAATTAATTTTAAAAATTAGACATTTTTAAAGATAACATAAGTAAAAGTGTAAAAAAAAACGCACAAGTAACTATAAATAAGAAGATAAAATTTATTTATTAACTTTTTGTTTCTTACATTATTTTTTTACATTACCTACCTCACTAGGTCATAAGAACCTGTTCTGAGGTAAGTGACACTGAGTACAAGTGGAATAATTTAAAAAAATTATGATATTTGTTACACAATGTTCTAGTTTGTCATGGAATGAGTGAAAAATTTCAAGTGCTATTTTAGGAGGTCTTCAATTTCCTTGCGGTCCTTACTCATTGGTCATTTAGTAATGTTTTGATTAAAGGAATACATATTGGTGATGGCTACAGTCTGTGGTGGGAGTTTGTTGTAAGTGTGAGGCGCGATGTACGTATGGTGTCTTTGTGCAAAAGCTGTATTGTATTTAGGTACGTAAAGTCTTTCTTGTTGTTTGGCCCTTGTATTTTTATTATGTGTCATATACATTAAAGATTTTGAAGAATGAGTTATTTTTAATAGAAGTATTATTTTGTAAGCCGCAATAATGCTTGCCATTTGAAAGCGTCTTCATTGATGTAATATATGTCCACTTCCAAAGTAATTGATTTAATAATAAGATGTCCAACAATGATTTCCTCTTTGAAAATGCTGTGTATAGTCTCTTTTAGGAAAAAAAGAGCCTAAATCTGGATCTTGAACAAACCCATGTGGTCAGGGAAGGAAACACGAAAGCTGACAAGATTTTTCACAACCGTGCTGGTGAGATCAACGAGTTGCAAAAATGATCAGTTCTAATGCTGCAAATGTCAACCGTGTACAAAATGTTGGGCACCTGTACCTAATGGATCAACGACACTAGTTTTTCAGAGCACCTTTAGTTGAAATACCTCTAGAATGAACACAGCAATTCCACCTGATGTCTATGTTCTATAAATTAGATAGTGGAATCTATTAAATGGTTTGCCCATTTTTGCATGGAGTTTTTGTCATATTATACAAATCTAGTGACTCCAGACCACAGGCGGCTGTCAAACTCAATAGTCGAACGCCATGATTGATTTTTACGATTTTCAACTTTTATTATAGTAAAAGAGAAGCTCCGCGAAGACCTGGACTGCGAGATAGCCACAACATCACTGCGCGTGTCCTTGGTGTGTCCTCTGGGCAAGATGAGGATGGTCTGCCCCTGTCGCCCGGTGACCTGCCTCCACCTGCAGTGCTTTGATGCCTCCCTCTTCCTGCAAATGAACGAGAGGAAGCCCACTTGGATCTGTCCCGTGTGTGATAAGCCAGCACTGTACGACAGTCTTGTGGTTGACGGGTAATTATTCTTTTGCCGTTGAATTGTACAATTTTTTGTGTTTAGTCAGTTTTGCTTATCGCCTCGTGTAAAGTACCCATATTGTTTTATTTATATAAGTGTCTCTTACAAAATGACTTTGACAAAAACATTGTATTAACCTGTTGACGATTAAGTTTTTAGAAACTAATCTGCTTATGGGGAGTGAGTTATTTTAAATTAACATCAAACAAATGGAAAACAAAAAAAATACCATCCAAATCTTGCAAGATATTGATATTGTGCCATTTGAAGTTTTAAAAATCAGGCTATCGTTCAATAACTTTTTGGGCGCTTCCAACATTGAAGAATGAGTGATCGCTGAGTTAAACTAAATAAATATTTTACACCTAATATTTACTCTTTCAATAAGGTGGTAATTATTAGTTCTGACAATTAATTCATTGTTATTGTTGCCCCTACGTATACTAATTGGTAGATAATATTATTGTGGTTCAGGTATTTCCAAGAGGTGCTGAACTCCCCCCGCCTCATCAAGGACTGTTCAGAGATCCAGCTACACAAGGACGGCTCCTGGAGTGCCCACACAAAAACAGAAATCATTCCCGAAAAAATTTTCAATGACATTGAAGTCATACAGGATGATATGGGTATGTTAACCAACCATTTATTTAAAATGTTTCATGTTACTAAGGTTGGGGTGTTTCAAAGTTCGTCAGATTTGATTGACCATTAAATCGCCGATCATCGCCACTTTAAATTTTTTATGTTTGTACGGCCCCGTTAAACTTCTATTCTCGTCCGTTTCAGATTTTGATCAAATGTGACGAACTTTTAAATATCCCAACTTAAATATCTACGTTTTAATGTCAAACCGTAAATTTTGTTACACATATCGACTGTGTTTAGGTAAAAGGCGTTATTCCACATTTTTTTGCAATGAAATTTAGGCCTTAGTGATGGAATAACACCTCTTACTTAAACACAGTCGATATTTTAATATATTGAAAAAGCTGCAACCATGGTTTCTAAAATGAGTCAAAATTATCATGAATCAATGAACATATGTTTGTTTAGACGTCATACCCCTCAGTGACGGATCCGACTCAAGCACGGGTCTCCCCTCACTAAAGCGGGTGGCGGCTGGCCGTGAGGGGTTTCCTGACCAGCCGTCGCCGCGGCCCACGCCTGCCGCCATGGCCACTGTAGACCTGACCAGCGACAGCGAGGATGACCTTCCGCTCCGGCGCAAGACGCCACGCCCGCCTGAAAAGCCCGATAGCTCACTAGGTATGTTGTGGCGGTGTTGCCTCATGTGAAATTAACACGACCGACTGCTCATTGTGTTTTTTGTAAATATCATTAGGGCTGTGATAGTAAGATATCGGATTATATGCATGCTAAATAAATAATACAGTAAAACCCACGTACAGTAGAACTCCGATAATTCGAAAAAGGTAATAAAAAATGTCCCCTGAAAAAAAATTCTACCAAAAAGTGATTTATACAGTGAAACCCTCTTATGAAGTTCACTAAGACTGAATTTAAAAAATGGCTCAAATAATCCCACATGTAAGGTTTTCCCACATAAGAGGTTTTTTTTTTCTGGTTCCTTGGAAAACCTTAAAATATAGTTTCACTGTACTCTGGACCAGAGACAGTGTCGGCAATCGGGGTTAGTGACTTTAGACTCACAACCGAAAGATCCTCGTTTTGGGGCCAATGCAAAACTTCTAAGTTTGTTATCTCAATTTGGCATATTTTTTTGACTTATAGCAAGCAGTCTCATTACAGGAGTGCGATTCAAGTACAGTTAAACCCCCTGAAAGTAAACTGTAATCAAAAAGTGATCTAATTGAATTGTTTTTCCCACATATTAAGTTTTTTTCCCTTAGAAAACCTTATACATAACAGAGTTTCTCTGTACATAAACAAAATGTCAGTAGTGCATTTAGTAAAAATAATTGATGGCTAAAATAGACCCAAATTTACATATAATCCGGTGTCTGGTGATATATATATATATATATACATATATATATATATATATATATATATATAATTAATTTGATGAATTATGTTACTAGTGTAGCAACTCTTTAATTTGTAAATAATTCATCATTTTTATGTGGCTTCTCATAATTGGGTGTCGCCATTCGCTTATGGAAAACACTATTAAACAATCTCAAATGTGAGTAAATGTTTCTCAAAATTAGTATCACTTATTAATCCATCCCATCCTGAGTTGGGTCGACTAAAATTGACCACTGCAACTGAATTAATTTTGGTGCAAACTTGTCATTAATATATTGACAAAGCAAATGTGATAACGTTTTTATTTTTATTGATATTTAATAGGACTACCTACTTTTCATTCTCAGCTTGTTTCAGCATTTGATCAAATTATGATCAGGTTATGTTATCACTAAGACCTGAATTTCCTTGCAAAAAATGTGGTATAACGCCTCTCACCTGAACACAGTCGATGTACATATTATGTGATTATTATTGCCTTACTCTGAGGTTTTAATTATTACCCTTGTTTTGGATAATTTAACCCTTACTAAGCATGCTTTACAAAAGCAATTACAATTTTTATTTATGTATTCTAATAACTAGTATAGAGTCGTACGTAAACTAGGTACGCATGCATTCATATTTTAGTATCACTTGAGTTGATTGATTCAAGTAAACTGCTCTTAATCAGCTATCAGCTTATTTATTACTGTCCAAAATATGTGATCTTCTTTCTATCAACTTATTGATATTTCTGTTCTCAGGTCTAATTGCCAGAAAAAAAATCTTGGCTAAAATAGCACTTAAACCTTTGAAGAAAAAATGAATGGTGAAGACCTGAATGAAAAAAATTAAATTGTATTTTATAATTATTAATAATTTATACTTTTTTTATGTGCTCAATAAAATTATGTTTTTTTCAAAACAAGGTTTTTTTGTTGTTTGGGAGTAGACCTTTGAAATCCAATGTTTTTTTTTTTCTTTCACATCCTCCCTTTTTGAATTTAAAAATTATTATTATTGAAAAAATTAATTAGAGTAATAATTTTAATGATAACATTGATGGCCAAACATGTGTTTCAAAGGCCTAACTTAGCACACAAGACTGATGATTTGATAGGTTAGTAATCATTGTCAATATAAAGATATAACATTTAATAATATGGTAAGTGTGAAAAACAAACAGATGCATTTTTGAACATTGCTGAAGTCAATGCAGTAAAACCTGCAAACCAAGTAAATTTTCATTCTCAGGGAGTTTTTTTTTCAGTTCCTTGAAAAGTGAAATAAAAAATGACCTAATTTGATTAATGAGCCATATAAGAATTTTTGTCCGGTACCTGAAAAAATTCATGACGGAGTTTCGCTGTAAATAAAAATCTAAAAAAAATAAAATAATAGAACAACCTCAACTCAATCAGTCGCCGACTTTTTAATGTATTTTATCTCAGATAGCATATTATTTATACACAACTACTAAGGATGATTTGATGAATGGAGAATGTTGACTGTTGACTGTCACTTTGTGATGGATTAAATACTGAATCACTTTTTTTTTACATAATGTTTTATATTTTATTTTTAGATTGCGCTAATGAAGCTTACGTCAATATACAAAGAAACCGGAGCCTCGATCTGGCCGTTTCGTCCATCATATCGCTGGACAGTCCGTCCCCCCTGATGATGCCTGCAAGTCCCGCTATGGATTCCAACGATGCCCCCATGGAGATAGAGGCCCTCGATCCTACCCTTGACTTAGACAATCCCGACCAAACAAACGAGGCCCTCAAGCAAATCAGTGCCGCTGACCACACTATAGAAATAGAGATTCCTCCCATGCCAAATATACCCGAGTCCTCCTATCAAATACACGCTCCTATGGAGTTCTCAACGGAATTCACAAGAACAAGCGAGACTAAAGAGGAACACAAAGATAAAGAGACTGTGGAGGTGAGCACAGATTCCTCGGCAGACACTGAGGTGAAGCCACTCAGCGAGGAGCCCACATTAGAGCCCCCCCAGTGCTTGCCACAAATGGAGGCTTCAGAAAACCCCATAGACATTGAAAACACTGCATCCACGGAGATGCAAATGCCGGACCCCTTAGAGATCGAGGAACCCTTGAGTAATGCCACGGGAGAGATGTCTTCTTCGGAAGTGTTTGACGACAATGAAGACTCTATGGACTTCATCAAGGATAGCGTTGACACCAATCTGGAGAAAGCGGATGAGCTCGATCCTCAAGAGACGAGCGTTTCATCCAGTGACCCTTTAAGAGAAGAACCTGCTGTTGAAGTCAACATTCTTACAGAGTCGAGGAGCATTCCTCAAGCCATTGTGGCGCCGTATCACCCAGACCCGGACCCGTTGCCGCAGTATGACTCTGCTGATCGTTCATCTGACAATTGAATCAACTGTCTAGCACGCATGAAGCGGTTCAAAAGGTCCAGTCTATTGCATACACTAGCATGTATGTACGTTCCACAGGCTTTTTACATGCCTGTTATTTTAATTCAATGCACCTAAGGTAGACTTTTATTCATGTTCTGTGAATGTCAGTGAAATAAATGTTTTCTTTCGTGGTTTAAATTTGTAATTGTAAATATGTAAAATCTACATCTTTATTAGAAATACTTGGTAGATAAAATCATGACTTTTATTTCTAAGTGGTTGTTATTTTGTGAGTGATAGATAATATTTTTTAGTGAGTGCATAAAACCAGTTTATTTTATATTTGTATGTAAAATTGAAGACAGTATTCCAGGAAGTTGCTTTAATTTTTATCCTTTTATGGTTGAGATTCTGGAGGGCATATTTTTTAAGTAATGTAACATAATTTTTATCGTGAACCTGTAAATCTTAGAATTATGTTTATTTATGCTGTTATTATTATTGTTCATATGATTCATGAAATACCTTTTTTGTAATTTTCCTTTGTGAAAAATTTGAACAATTTTTGCAAAAATAGTAAGTTTGAAATGTCATAGATTTTAAGCTGAGTGTAAACGATCTATGTAGAAAATGAAAAAAATAAATCTGAAAAATATTTTTGAGATGAAAATAATAAAGGTATGCGTTTTATTACAATAAACCTAGAATCATTTAACAAATATTCTAGATCTGGGGTTCCTAAAACTTACTTTGTAGAACCACAATCCACCTAAATTTAGCCATTGTATTAATACAAATTTAGTGATGTGTGTAATTTCAGAAAAAAAAACCAAAACTATGGCAAAAATGTCAGTAATCTATTTGTGCGAAAGGAAAAGAGGGATGAGTCCATAAACGCAGATGTTCAGGAGAGCCAAAACAAAATTGAGGAATTTCGTTTTTTGTGCGTAATTATGTCATTTGTCACATGTCCCTTTTCAAAAAATAATAGCACATTATTTTATTTTCTGACTCAACTAATTTTTCCTTGGTAGATATGTATCTAAGGAACAATTGTGCATACTTAACTCAAAACTCGATTTTATGGACTTATCTCCCTTTTCCTTTCGCACACAGATATATCCTTGCAATTTGCAATATATCTGTCGGTCTTCCTCATCACCTACAGTGATTCTCTACACATTCTCCCTACTTATCATCCATTATTCATAAAGGAGAATATGTAAAGCGCCATAGGATAGGAATCTTAATCCTGTTTTGAGTATTCACAAAATTTGGAAAACATTTAAAAACCTCTTACAGTTTTGGTCACAAGGTAAAAAAATTATATAATTAAAAAAAAAACCTTTTTTTCTAATGTCATTTATGGGGAAATTAAAAATTGATATTAAGTAGAAAAACATCAGAAGAAGTTAACCAATAGGTACAGCTTGACACACTTAACTTTGCAGATGGTGGCATTGCTATGGTAAATTTTGTGGGTATAAAAATCTACCAATAAAAAAAATTATCCTCTTGCCGCCTGCAAAATAACAGGTGTCAAGCTGAAGGTTCTTCATAAATATAAAACACAGAAAATTAAGGGAGTTAGTGTCGTGTGTTCCGATTCTTTAGAAATATGAACTCGCAAAGGATCTTTGTAAACTCATGTAAATACAAATGAAAAAAGTACGGAATCTAAGAGAGCAGGAAAGCACCACGCAGCATGGACTTTTAGAGTCCAGTGAATGTTGAATTTGAATGCCAGGAGCTTTGGTCTAGCGACATTTAATTGGCTGTTGCCAACATTCAGATAAGAATGTGGCTATTGAATGAAGGATTATATAGTAGGCACTCGCTACAAGGACCCCTTCCAGTGGCTTGACGAGGTTAAGTCACGTTACTGTAATTGCACAAAAAAATCAAAATAGTGATTTAAAAAAAAAACTTCAAGAAAGTTGTACAAGGAATATTTGTTAGATATTACATACACTAGATTAATAATTGGAATTTTAATTATTTCAAATTAATGATCAAAATAGTTAATTATTAATTAATACTTATTTTGGTCCTTAACTTAACTTAACTTAAGTTTGGGAATGATTTGTATAAACTAATGTTCATTTATATAATGCTAGCCGTACAGTTGCGCTACTAAAATCACTACATTCTAGAGATGTTTGATAGTACTTTGCGTCAAAAACTTCAACAGAAGCTCTTGGTAAAGTAGTTTTTTGTATAGACCCATACTATACAGATAACTGACTAACTAACCATCACGCCGTTTCTTCGTAGGGGTGGGCAGAGAAGATAGACCGCCATACAATTCTGTCTTGGCACACACTTCTTGCTTCATTCTCATTCATACATACTCTTCTCTTATTCTAACTCTTGAAATGGCCCGACTCGAGTATTTGATTCACTTGATCGTGCCATGTCTTTCTCGGGTATTCCCTTGTTCCCTACTGTAACTGATAACTGTTTTACCTAACGGCCAAATCTCGAAACCAATAACGTTAATGTTGTAGAAGGCAAAAAGTGACGTTATCAATACAAAACTTTCAAATTCTAGGTCAGAGCGTGAATATTATGTATTTTCAACCATTGGTGACCAGTGTTGCCAAATTATCATTTTTTTCGCAATTTCTGGTTAAATGGAGTGAAATCAAAACGCCAATTTAAAAATAAATAGAATTCGAAAGCGGGTAAAATTTTTGCGTTTACCTACATGTGAAATACACTCGATACTATCCACTTTTTTAATACGCAAATTTTACCACCATCAACTGCCAAAAATAATCAGTGCACTTTGAATATATGAGTTTCAAATAAGAGTGACAAAAATCTCAAATATTTTTTTGCAATAGAACTGGGATCCTGCCAACGTCCAAACGACTGTTTGAACGTTAAAGAGATTTTTTTTGCTAACAATCTTTTTTTTTTTTACTAGTTAATGATGACTGGCGTTTTACAAAACGTACGATAACTCAAAGGTTAAGCCCACTTTATATTATTTCCCATAATCCCATCCCTAGTTGGAAATTTTTTGCGGGTAATTTTTTCGATGTATGTCTATGGACTATGGTATATTTATGATCACGAATCTGTATGATAGGTAGTTAATCCGTTCGGGCTTTTTAGAAATGTAAGGAATTCTTACGAGATACTCGAATAATTATAATGATGTCAACCATGGAAGAAGAACCTATTTTGGATATTCAAAACGATATCGAAGAAGGCGAAGTAAGAATTTTAGGTTAAGTCTTATTCAAGTTCACCACTGACAGATCTTATTTTATTTAACATGGCTAGACTATTTAGAGCTTTGAAATTTATTATTTGCTATCTTTAAAATTCAAAGAACCCTGATCCAGTGTTTTAACAGCAATTTTGTTTGCGATTATAGTGAGAGATATAAGTTACGACAGACTGTCTGGGGTAATGAACTGTCTAAATTTGAGGTCGTGTACTTTAAAAAAGTTATTTGACTTACTCACCCCACAAGTAAAAACTCATTTGCTGAGGAACGCGCAAACTGTTTGGCGAAGTGAATTTTTAGAATACAAAGTTTGGTGACTTACAAAAGAACTAAGCCTCTTGGTTGATGATTTTTTTTCCATTCTAGCTGTCGGATTCCGATGTTGGAGAAGTTGAGTACAAACCATTGGCAAGACCAGAAAACTTTGTACCTCATTTCAACCCTTCCTCTATTATGAGTATGAATATAAGAGACGATATATCTGATGAAAGTGAACAAGAGACTTCTAGTGATGATTCGGATAGCGATAATCCCCGCTTGCTGAGACCCAAAAAGCCTAAAATCAAAATAAAGCACCGACCGAGAACGGACAGCTTGCAGCGAGACAAAGCTGACAAATACAAGATTTGGTGCAAAACTGCCGGGGTAAGGAAACTTTTCACTATTCTTTGTTCAGTGACCAAAGTCCTTCGGAGGCCTAATCCTATGTTAATAAACTCATTTAGTTAAAACTGCCCTCTTTACTGCAAATATTACGGTTTTCTTAATTTATATATCAGTAAAATAATAAATCAATTGAACGGAAAAATTTGCTTTAGCGATAAAACGACTTTATGTTCGAATATTTTTTTTGGAAAGTATTATGTACATCAGTTTTTTGCTGGACAATCAACTACTGGGCTCCTTTCCTTCATGACTTGTCGAAACTAGTTCCAATGCCCACTAGCATTAAGGTTTTTCTTTTATCTCCAAGCATTTCAGTTTTTAAATCACTCCCGAACTTCATATTTACGAAATTAAGCTTAATGAACTAATTACTTTTATATTCATTTAAGTAGTTGTATTTGTTTAATCATTTAAACAGTTATTCTGTACTGCAATGCTGAGACCAATTAAAATAAATCAATTATAATGCACCATGAAAGTGCGATGCGATTAACATCAAAAAATAATGTTAGTTGTATAATTTTTATCACTTTATTAAAGGTGCTTCGGTACTCCGAAAAATTCTTACTTAAAACACTATGTTATTGATCTGTTTTACAACTGCTGCATAATACAGCGAAACCCCCATATATAAGGTCCAATAAGCCCACTTAAGAAGTTTTTTTTCTAGTTGTATGGAAAACTTTATAATAGAGTTTGACTAGTTATATTGACGTGCCATCGTTTTTACAGGAAGATACATTGACTGAAGATCTGATAGGGTGTGACGTGGCCAGAAACCGGACCTGCTATGGCGTGGAGTCTTACTGCACCGCTAAACCTTACCAGAACTACAACGAGTTCAGGAACAGGAAGGTGTCCAGTGACAAGGACAACTCGGATGAGACAGATGGCATGGCGAGGCGGGGCAACAACAAGAGGAACAACCGGGACCGGAGGAACGTGAAGCTACGACTGGGGAAGAGGAATGTGAACCAGGATGCGGGCAGTGAACATGACAAAGGAGATGCCAGGAGCATTCCCGACCTGTCCACAGGGCCGGGGAGCAGCAATGAGGATGTAGCACAAGATATCGCCAACCAGCTGAGAGAACCTAAAGACAATCTCATTTGTAAGCTAACTGTTTATTGAAACAATATTTCAAAATGTCATATATTATACAATAATAATTCTCTTAAATAGTGTTTAATAAAAAAATAAAAATAAATATACAACAATATGAACTGAAAAATCATACAGAAAAAAAAAAAAAATTGGTTGCGACTGAGACTATTATTATTTGACTATTCACAATTCTTATTCTGATGCTTAACTGTAAAGCAGAAAATCTGCGTGTTACCTCACTAAAAACTCTTAAATGGGGAACTTTGTCATCATGAAATTTGCACAGCTTTTTCTGTCTTTTCTTTTTATGGAATTTATAGGTATTTCAAGTGTTTATGTTTTTGATTTCAGTACGTGTGATATCAACTATTGGAAAAGACAAAGCCATTGAAATATTCAAGGAGACAAAACGGATTGAAGAGGATGGCGGGATGTTAATCATGGTGAGTCAATTTGCAACAAGCTCTTTGATGAAAATATAT
This sequence comes from Drusus annulatus, assembly GCA_022651775.1. NCBI lineage: Eukaryota > Metazoa > Arthropoda > Insecta > Trichoptera > Limnephilidae > Drusus > Drusus annulatus. Next base: position 285,429 of record JAGWCC010000398.1, on the reverse strand, counting down.
TTTGTTATCGTTGTTCGGTTATTAAAATCCTTAAAATAAAGAAATAATTGAATTTTTTTATTAGTTGATATGTATATCGGCGGGTTGATAAATCTAGCAGTCCAGTTTAAAGCAAAACTATATTAAGTATAGAAAAATCACTTAAGAGGTTTTGGAAGGGGTTAAAGGAGGAAAAACAGCCCAGCACCATATTTTCTTCTTCACTCATTCTTTACTTGATCGCAATGTTCGTAATTACCCTCGAACAATGGTTTGTTTAAACATATTTTCTTATCAGGATTAACGTGTAATATGCAGTCAATCATAAATTTTATGCGTTTTGGAAAAAAGGTAAATATTCAGGCATGTTTCGACACTAGTTTTCGTTTGTGATGGTTTTACCGTCGAACTTTTAAAACTTCTTACGGGGGATACCATTTTTGCTATAAAACATTTTATGTTTGAAAAATTCGTAAGTTTTAAAAAAAAGTTAAAATGTTCATATTGAAAATGACATATGTTTATTTGGGTTTTCTACGTGCTGCAGATGATCACATTTTTCTGCTGTTCAGTATTTTTAACGAAGGAATTGTTTTTTCAGAATGGTTTAAGGCGGCGCACACCCGGCGGAGTTTACTTCTTTCTGCTGAAGAGGGACGACCAAGTCACCAGCCCCATGCTGAAGGAGATCTTCGTCGAGCAAGTCAAGTTGGATAATAAGAAACGGAAGGAGGACCTCGCCAAACACCGGGACAAAGAAGTGGAACAGTTAAAGCAAAGTCTCAACGGTATTAGGCATTTCTTTCATATACTATTATTGTAAAAGTACGTCGATTAGTATAATCAATGAAGTGAGTCCTAAGCTGTTTGGCAGCCTGCACTCACTTAGGAGACTCGAAAACTTCCTACCTACAAATGTCAAACTAACACTGGTACAAACTATGTTACTACCTGTTTTTTATTACGCCGATGCTAGCTATTTGGACACAGATAGTGTTCATAAGAACAAATTAGAGCTTCTATAAAATACATTTATAAGATTTATTTTTAAACCTTCACAAATTTGATCACATCTCTGAATACCGCACACAACTCCACTGGTTTTCCATCAATAATTTGAAACAATACGCATTCACCTTTGCTTCTCTACAAGTTACCTAACACTGTCAACTCACCCAATTATCTGAAGGTGAATTTCCATTATTTAACCGAACATGGACTCTCTAAGCGGTGAGAGAACCTTCACAATTCCCATCCACCAATCTGCATCATTCACTCATTCCTATTCGATTCAAGCAAATGTCTCTGAAATTAACTACCCTCTGATATATGGATATTCTTGAAGTTCCATGATTCTCCGCATAATGATACGTTAGTAAGAAACAAATGTTTAAATGCAATTTTTTCCAATTCTAGACAGCGTTCTGCCGGTGATCAGAACCAGGGCCGAGCAGTGGCTCTCCACCGTCCAAGAGCGGGCTGAGGACACCCTCCACGTCAGCAACCCGCCCCCCTCTCCTGTCACAGACGGCCGGGACTGCAGCAGCGATGCGGACACCAATCACTTCTCCGTGCGAGACACCACTGACCCTGTGGAAAACGTTGCAGAAAACCTTGGTAACCTCCTCAACTCGGAACTCCCACCGACATCTTCATCCAATAATTCCATCTCCCTCGATCCGAGAGCCGTGAACTCGACGAGTTATGACGAGGATTATCTCGATATAATGTGTAATGATGATATGGACTTGTTCTGAGAACCATTATCACTGTCCTTTTCATTATCAATTGATTCAGTGGAAGACTTTACACAAAAGTGTTCAATTATTTTTTTACAACGACGGGTCTTCTTTGTCCAATCAAAAATTAAACGAAATATGTAATGCCGGGTCCAGATACGTGTAATGTGTAACCTGATGTATCATGTAATGTAACGTAAATTGTATGAACGGTACACAATCTCGACGCCAATCCTGTTATTCGAGTTGATTTATTATTTATGTGTGACAGTGTGTTGATGGTGGAGAACTGAATTGTAAAAGAAACTGTATCAAAAAGTAAAATAACTTCCCCAACACACATCCCATTACGAAAGCGAGCATTGTGAGCGTCTTTATGTTATTGTCAAAAACCGACAGGCGGTGGATCGATGCGAGTGTCGCCACGAGCATTACATGTAAGGATCGTAGTGCCGTTCAAATGACGAATTTGCGTTTCATTACACGATACATTGCGTTACATGTTACATGCGACTGGACCCGGCATTAGGTTTAAAATTAATCGTTCATGCAGTGTTATGTATAATATGCTTCCAGCTTATCAATCAATGTGTGATAAACTTTGGTTTCCTGACCTTTTAGAAATCTGGAACAGCTAACAGGTTCTGAATCATTTAGAAAGGTTACACATACAGTTTTTGTGGGTGTTAAATAAAACTTGTTTCTCAAAAAGACACTTACAACAAAAGTATGCATTGTTGTTTGTATATGTGAGAAGGAATTTGTGATTAAAAAATAATTGTCATTGTGATATCTTATATAAACACAGGGAAGCCCCGTCTGAAAGTGAATCTATGATTGGTATTTGAGCTCTGCAACTTGGGAATGAGTGATGAGGTGATGATGGGATGAGGGGATGGGGGAATGAGGATTTGTGCCGAGGACCGCTCCCTTATGTTAAGCGGGGTGGGTTCCAGCAATAAGGGCATACAGTTTGCAGGTTGCAGTAAGTATTCACTTCTTAGTGCCTGTTGAGTTATTTCAATTAGGCTATGTTTATACTTTTATTTGTACATATATTTGGTAGTTAGAAATATTTCATATAATATATAACATTTTATACCTAAACGATAAACATTATTTAAAAACAATGTTAGTGTAAAAGTATTTTTATGTTTCAATTATTTGGATTTTTAATGTAATTAAGTAATTTGTTCACATTTTATACCACCCTTTTGAAACTCCATTTGTCGACAGTTAATTCATTTTCTCAAAGTGTTGGGAGAGTTGGATCCAAACAGTGACTGTATAATTCTTACTTTCTATGTATAGGTTTTGTGATATCACAATAATTAACAATAACTCTATTTATTTTCTTACGAAACAATTGCAGTGAAAAATAAATGTTTTTCATAGTGTTAAATATGCCAGTATTGTCATAAAATTACAATTTGTATTATCAAGATAAATGCAACTGCAAAACATTGTTATGATGTGTAACAAAATGGTTTTCAAACTCACTCCATTAATGTTGCATCATCGTAAATCTAGCCGCAGGATTCACACCTAATTTTTATTTTATTTTCAATTAATTTATGTATTTATGGTGTTCAAAGCTTGCACCAAATAATTGTATCAAAAAAGTGTCAAAAAGTGTTCAAAGATGCTGTCCAAAAAATACAATCATCCTAATATCTACCTCCATTTGTAGGTTATACAGGTGGCATTTGGTTGTACTGGGCCCATAATCTTGAAATTCTTCTCTGTTTGGGCGTTTCAATTAACCGGGGTTCTGCAGTCTTGCCAATCACAAGGGCCAACTCTTTGATAAATTGGCATACAGAGTTTCGGGCCAATAAGATCCCCTGTTCACAATTATGAATCATAGGTATCGCAGAGGGAGTTGATGCCAACACAGTACTCACACAGATGTATTTCTTGCATACAGCATCTTTCAAACTTGTTATTTGACTTCAGAAAAGAAAATTTCAATGAAATTGAAAAAAAAAGTCTATTGAATCCACAACCCACAACTTACGGATCCACAAAAAATAGATGTTTTCATTTTTTGGGTTCAATAATTGGTACAAAATCGATGTTAAAATAATTATCGAAATGTCTTGGACCAAGAATCCTCTTTAGTAAAATTTCAATTATTTTTTTATTTTTTATCAAGAAGTTTCAGGACACTGAATATGTTGTATGTTCCACCAATGCCAATAATTTGTGGAACAAAGCATTTCGTCACTGGGCACGTGATACTTCAGTGTGAAAAAATCATTTTTAGGCAGAAAGGGAGACTTTTTAGTGGTGTAAATTACTAAATATAATTTGGAAGTCTCTCTTAATTTTCTTACTTAAAAATGATTTTTTTTCACATTGGAGGAATACAGCGTCCAGTGACGATTTAATAATTAGACGTCACCCTTATCATTGTTTTTTTTTAAAACATAAGCAATTGGCATTATCCAATGTTTTATTTTAGAATTTGTTTGTGAAATTAAATGAAAGTGTTTAATTTTATTGGATATCAGACTTCTGGTAAATATGTTATGAGGAAAAACTCTTTACTATATTACATTTTCTTTTACAATTTAATGCTCTAGAAAAACCAGTTTGTTTATGCTTCTTTGTCCAGACACATACAAAAATATGTGAATTTTAAAACATTGATGTTTAAAACCTAGATATGGCTATTAATTGCTATATCAGTTGATGTAATCATCCCACCACTAGTTGTTCAGGCATGATGACGTTTGTACAAATGTTGTTTCCTGTTTTCTCGTAATATTTTCAAAAGTTAAATGTTTCCATGACCAATTTTTGTTTACGCATTGCTGTTTTTTTTTCTTTTTTAACTTAAAAATAATGGACCATAACTTGTACCGCCACTTCATTCTTGGTTGAAGCCAACCCATCCTGGACACTACCATCTGCATACATACCAACATAATTATATTTATCCTAGTGGTTGTGTTTGAAACCGCTGGATCATCACAGTTGGTTTCAACCAAAAATAAAGGTGTGCATTAAGTTAATCTTATATTTAAAATTATTTTTGCCTTGGTATTTTTTTACAAAAAAACCTAAATGCCACAAATAGATTTATCTGGATGACAAAAGGTTACTCTAAGCTGTCATTATCTTTTATATTAAAGTAAATCATAATTTGCGCTGATATATAGTCAATCCGAAGATAAACAGAAAAACCTGGAAATAGCATTTGTATGGAAAGTTATCTGAAGACTTCCTTCCAAACTAAGAAGAAACACAAACTAAGAAAGTGTCTGGGTTTTTAATGTGTACATCTAGTGTCTTACAGCTTAAGTAGTATTTAACTGTGCAATTACCGATGTCACAATCAGAATAATAATACTGTGTACAATGTGTCTTGGATGTGTATGTATGTACATATCAGAAGCATGATGCCACCACCTTGTAATTGTATTTTATTTTTAAGGATGTATTTCACATACAAATGTTACTTTTATTTTAGGAATAACCTGTGTTTTGGAACCTCAATAAAAATACCGTATTTATTTTTCAAAAGATTTATTATCACAGCACTTGAGTTTATTGTCATAGAATTAGTCTACACCGAGTCCAGCATCTGAAAATTATACAAGAATACATACATAAATTAAAACTTAAATGCTGGGGAAGTTTCTATAAACCCTGTTTGTCCCAATTATTGATCAAACTCCCCAACATTTCTCATGAAATAACGCTATTAGAAATTTAAATGCAGAGGGAAGAATGCTTTTAGTATCCCTTGTTGGAAGATCGTCATATGTTAGTGGTCTAAGTATTTTTGTTGTGAGGCTGGTTCTCCCAACTTTTATTTACTCTTTGTCCATCGCCTCCCATTCTTAACCTCACAACATCCCCCAATGTTAGGAGTGCCTTCTAATTCAAAGCGGTTAGGATTAATGTGGGGTCTTTAACTTGTCAAGTCTGATTAAAAATGAAAATTATAAATCTGTGAACAGAGAAAACTGAAAGTAGTTATTGGATGGGAAGTTAGTCCCTTTAGGTATCATTAGGTAAAAGGCTGACATACCAGCTGCGGCAGTATTTTTTCCACTTGCTCTATTTCTATACAGGTAACATGGTCGCGAACTGCCTGCTTGGCACTCCGAAGTGTGGCCTCTATGACTAGTTTTTGAATAATTTCGGTAACCAGGTTTAAAGACTCGTCGGGGAGACGAGTTTTAGGATCCTTGAAGGATTGTTTCAAACATTCACGTACTGCTTCCTGAAAAATAAATACAATTAATGCCAAATGCGATGCTGATCATAAGAAAATAACGGTTTGAGATTTATACAGGTGTTGTATTTGGAGTGAAAAATGTAGATTACATTTTGGTCTCCGGTGAAATTTTTGTTTTTAATTTCTTTAAATTAATTTTTAAAAACTTTTGTCATGCCGTCACTGGTCAATTAATCGAGAAACCGCTCACTCCGTCCCGTACTGTTCGATGGATTTTTTTTTATGTGGAAAAATAAAATAAATTTTCAACTCCAAATACGCCCAGGAATCACTGCCGGGTACGTACTGCAACACTCTGTATACTTACCGGTCTGACTTTAGAAGTCACATTGGATGAGATTATGGCATAATCAAAAGCATCTGACATATTGGGTTTGAGATTTTTCCGAGCTGTTATCGAAAAATCTAAAACTGTTATTCTTTTGGAATGGATGAACAAGTTATCGAACGTAGTGTAGAAATTCTAAGAAACAAAATACAAGTAACATTCCACAGTAGTATCGGGCTGCCATTATTTTTTGATTCAGAGTTTTGTTTTAGAAAAAGAAACAACACTGCCCGTGGATGATTCTGTATTTAAACTAAATAATATGATATGACAGTTAGAGATGTTAGATATTCCGGTCCCGGTTATTTTGTCCCGGTGACTGTCGGTCACTGGAGCCGTCGATATTTTTTCTCCGAGGAACAGGCTATTTTCGGAACGAGCTCCTATTTTAGTGAAAAAATTACCAATATTTGGGAATAACCGGTGGTTTTTTTTATTGACATATCGTGACAAAACGAAACCGGTTCCGGTTCTTTCTCACTAGAATGTCTCTGAAACCCCTGCCCCCCTTTGAAATCAAATAATTTAGAAAAACCACTTTTTTTACATCTTATCGATGAACCTCTCCAAAAATCGATTAATCGCTGTTCTAAACTATCAACCATCCCTGGATTTTGGTGTGTTGGTAATGCAGTCTGAAAACTTTATATATATATATATATATATATATATATATATATATATATATATATATATATATATATATATATATATATATATATATATATATATATATATATATATATATATATATATATATATATATATATATATATAATAACCAGTTCTTCATTGGTCTCCAGTAACTGGAACCGTAGTACTATGATTTTATATAATGCAAACATTGAAAATCGACAACTGTTCGATAAAATATTTCTTAGTTTTCTTAACGAATATAAAAATATGGTGGCGAAAACAGCATATTAAAAAAATTAGATCAAATTTAAAATGGGAATCTACGTCATAGAACTTGTATCGAGTTATTCTAGAATTTTTGAAGTATTAATAATAGCCGGAGCAATAGTTATGGTCAAAGTAATACTTGAAAAACACTGGTATCTTGCTTCTGGACTACAAAAGAAAAGCTTGTGAAGATTACAAGTTAGAATATTTTAGAAATAGTCGATATCAGAATTGGGTGTACCTGCAGTTCCAGTCACCGGTGACTGTCGAGGAACTGGCTATTTATCCAGTTTTTTTTTAATCGGCTCCTGGTGCCAGAAAAGTTCCACGAAGGAGATTTTTATATTCAAATCGAAAAGTACTAGCAAATCGACCGAAGGTCCTTCTTAAAAGAAAGTACTAGCAAATCAATAACATAAAAAGGGACAAATGATATCGATTTTTATTTTCCAAAAAAAGGAACCGGTTCCCCACAGAAATAATATCGACGGTTCCAATGACTGGATTGGAACCGGTTTCTTTTAGCCGGGCAGGAATATCGACCATCTCTAGAATGTTTCAATAACAATTATCTATGGCTTAAACTGTCAGTAATGAAATTGAGTGCAGTTATTTGCTAAAATATTATTATTAATTTATTAGTACTATTTAATGAGATTATCAACAGTAGTCGATGAATGAATCTTGCAATAAGCAAAATTGTACTCGGTAATTGCATGAAGATTCTACGTTCTACCATTCAAAACGAATTTTGCCTTTAGTTATACTTATACCGAAACTAACGTGTTCGATAATAAATTTAATTATTATATTATGGATGACATAACGCTGATTTCCTTAGTGGAAAGCTGTCCCCATATTTACGATAGATGTGATCAGAATTATAAAAATATGGAAGAGAAACGAAACACCTGGGAAAAAATTGCTTCTACTGTAGGAATGACCGGTACGTAAACACGTTTATTACAGGGAATCCTCTCATGATGCATCTTTTTCGAGTTACAAGATTCTTTGGAGGTCTAATATAAAAAAACGGATATTCCATTGCTAAACAAATGATGTTATTGAATATTTTGAGTTAATTAGTTGACTAACAAATAATCTTTCCAGCACAACAAGTCAGAAGACGATGGATTAATTTGCGGGACAGATATGTAAAGGCACATCGCCATAATGAAAAAATGGAGACCGTTGGGGGGTTGAGAGATTGCTTCCCTTATTATGAGAAGATGACTTTCCTGGAACAACACACAAAGAGGAGAAAGTAAGTAGTACCCTTGAGTTAAAAAAATATTGTATTTAGGTTAAGGTATTGAATTAAGTATTTCGTTTGGATGGATCAAGTTTGAATCCCACAGCGGGATCCGTACCCTTTTTAGCACGTGGAAAGTAAGATATTGGCCCCATCAATCTTAACGCTCCCTCTTGATGGCGTTTTGCAGAAGTGAGACCTAATATCCTCCATTAATATTTCAATTTAATATATATATATGTATATATATATTTTTTTTCTTACGAATTTATGTTTATTTTTTTTTATTATTATTATTGTGTTTTACAACTTGTATTTTATTATTATTGTGACTATTTATTATTATCACTTATGGAAGGTATTGCATTGCACTACTCTTGCATATCTTCTGGAATAAAATTTTATTATTATTATTTAAAAAAAAGTATTTATCAATATTGTTTGTGGCGAGCGCTTGCTGGTGACACATACTCGTAGTTCCAGTTTTGAATTGTGAAAGTATTTCTTGTCTCGAAATTACTTAAAATACGTGCTTTTGTTCTTGCAGATATGAAGAAGTAAATATAGGTAAGCATAATCCTATACCATATTACCCGTCACCCCGGCAGCGTGCACTTAAACTAAAAAGACGCCGTGAAAACCTTGCCAGTGAAGAGAATAACATTGCTGTTCAGAAAACGGACTGCAATAATTGTAATTCTCTGAGCACGATTGTGAAAACTTTTGATAAGTATGTGAGTAATGTTGCCAATTCTAGCAATGGCGATACTAGTTTTACCAAATCTGTTGTGGACGACATGCAACTGTTGAATCACAAGGGCAAAATGCTGTTTAAAGTTGAAGTTTACAAATTGTTAAATAGACTTTTAGAAGAGTATCCTGAACAACCATGACACTATTTATGATATACTGTTTACAAAAGAGAAGCATTCAATAAAAGTAGATATAACACAAAATCTACTAATAAAGTTAATGTTAGCTTGCCGAGCCAATTTTGTAGTATTGTTAGAAATCCCAATCCTCCTACCCACCTTATTATTGTCACACCACCCTTCAAAGCGACTACAGGCTTGACTACAATACAGGCCAGTTCCAAATAAACTGCCGCAAGAGCCAAAGTAACTCTATAAATTGTACCATTGCTGCTTCAAGGCCGGAGTAATTATACAGATTTCCGTTTCTGCGTCCAGCGCCGGAATCAACCTCGAGTTCTATTCAACTGCCGCCAGAGCTGGATCACTACAAGAGTATGTATGCACATCAAATATATGTGATTGATATTTGTGTATGATAAAGACTTTTAAATCTGTACAGCGGCTAATCGACAATCGTAGAAACGTGGAAGATAATAAAATGATTACTGCAATCATAAAATAGGTTACTGTCTAAATATTATAAGTTTGGATAATTTTCGTCCTGTCGTTGTGGTCATGTTTTCACGTATCACAAAATATTTTAGCCTTATGTCGCAATTTTTTTCAGAAATTTATTTTGGCCAACAGAAAAACACGATTGTCGATTTTTTAAAAACTAAGGTACAATAAAATGATTCTAAACGCCCCTGACTGTCCCCGCACAGCACAAATTTACATACATACCGTAAACGAGGAGTGTTCTTACCCAATGCTGTTTGTTCTTGAAGCTAGTGGAGAGATAACTTAGATACAGAGAAATATATATTACAATTAATAAATAAAAATGAAAAACAAATTGAAAACACGTCTCCATGGCAGTGTACAACACAGGAACAGCATCTACAGCTTCTGGCAAGCCACAGGCAGTCTCGACAAGAGACAGTGAGCAGTGGGACGATTTCTAAAAAGTTACGTGCAAGCTTTATTTATTTTTTTGTTAAATTGTCGATTTTTAAATTTATTTGCAAAATGGAAGGTTTCGTTTTTTATAAAACATTTAAATTCGCCAAATTTTGCCAGCTTACCATTATTATATTACCCTGGTAATAGTAAAGTACTTCCTCGACATCAAATGCATTCCAAACTAACCTTAACACATGTCAAAGTTAATTCATTGGGTGATGAATTTTTCATTCAAATGATAACTCACTTTATACTTTAAATTGATTGTGTATTTTAAAGTACTGCAAATTTAATAAATAATATTTAAAACAGCCGTTTATCGTAAATAAAATTAAAAACATGGCAATTTGCAAATGGTAATTTATATATGTATTTAAAAAATAAAGTTTTTAGTTTATGATTCATAAAAATACTTTCACTTCAATACAATATTTGGGATCCGGCCAATTACTTTATTTGACAGTTATTGTAAAGTTTATAAAGTACATGTACACTGAGATTTCACAGATAGATTAAGTACTGTTTGAAGCCATTTGTTGAAGTAACAGCATAACACTCTGAAATCTGTCCCTAATTTCTCCTATGGATCTATGTGGCAAGATCTTTTGTATTTTTTCAAAAGTATAATCCGAATCGCTTTCATTTTGAAGAACCAGCAATATGGCTTTGTCTTCTTCCCTGGTCCAACATTGCTCAGCTTCTGTTTTGACGATGATAGGTTCAACTTCTTTATTTGCGTTTTCGGAATCCATGTTGATGTCATCCTGGTCAAACGGAATTTCTATACATTCAGTCTTGATTATAGTATTATTGCTTATTTCAGTTGATTGTGGGATAGAAGATGTACTCAGAGGAGTAAGCGGTAATGGGGAGTCTATGATAATGTCTTCAGCGAGAGGTTGGGAGGAACATTCTTCCACACAGCCATTATAGTGTTCCAGATCCTTAGCAGGCATTTCTTGTTCTTCCTGTGGTTCATTTCCTGGCAGCACATTGGCCAGAGTTTCTAGATTGTCATTGTTTTGAATCTTCAGAGGGCTTTCAGTCAGGTTGTCATCTTTGATAATACTTTTGGAGCAACTTGGTTTGTTGGGAGCTTCTTCTGGCTCACCCGATTTGGTAGAATTCTTGGACATGCGAGTGTACTTGCTTTTTGACGTGGGCGTTCTGATGACTCTCATTACCCTGAAAAAAAAAACAGGAAACTCTTTTTGACTAATATAAAAAAAAACACATATTGTCAATTTGCCACTTTGATCGATCGTAATATTCAATGTTTCTTGAAAAATAAAGCATGTCAATGCGTAATGTAGGATTCTTACGACAATGCATCACTGTATTCCTGTGTGTATAGTGTGCTAAAAATATTTTAGTCGACAAAATATTTTCACCACATTTACTGTTCTTCAATAACCTCCTTTTACCCTTGAAGCCACCACCGCCTCTGGATACCCCAGCACCCCCGCGGAGGGAAAATATCACCCTCTTGCGATCATTTCCTTTTGCCAGGATGGGAATTTGACCACAGAGAATGAAATGAAATGTGGCGGTTATTTCTGCCTCCTCCTAGTTACTAATTCAGTTATTTAATTACCTCTTTGGAGACATTCTCTCATCTTCACTGTCCCTGGGTTGAGGTGGGTCCAGCGAGGCACCTCTGCGCCGGCCTTGAGCACTGCAGGCGGTGGCGTGGGGGGTTGCGGGGTGCTGCGGGGGCACCGACAGGCGACGTGCCTGGCCCCCAGACCCACCGCCCCACTCCACCCGTGCAGCCCGCAACCCACGCCCGCTCTGGATATAGAGCCGCCCCTGCATGTACTGAAATGATATATTATTGAAATTCAATGTTTTAGAAAAGCGTCTTGTTGAAGAGACGGGGTCTCAACTCTTTCTCTCGAAGTGAAGGGAAAATTAAGGTGATTGGTCGACATGATGCTCTAACCTAAAGTGGAAGTACGCTGCGCACAAGGTACAACTTACAGATTATAGACCGTTGAAATTACAATATTGTTGGATGGCTTCTTTGGTTGGAAAAGAGACGCAAAGGGTCGCCCACAAATCGCTGATGACTTGAAAAGCTTAGGGTGGGTGAGAGCCGTCGAGAATGGACCAAACTGGACAAATATGAAGGAGGCCCAAGTCCAAAGTTGGATGCCAGAAGGCTCACGAAGAAGAATATTAACGTAAAATCGATGTACCTTAGTGCCACAAGGTATGCAATGACGAGCTCTGCTTTTGTACTTGTCGTCTGAAGAGTTGTGGCATGTGCAGGCGCACAGGTCCGTGCCGTATGTGTCCTCCAGGGGGGGAATGTTCAGCACTTCGTAGTCCAAGTGCTCCGGAGAGTTGCCGCTTTCCATGTTTTTGGATAATCCTTCCACGTCTAGAACCTCAAAACCACTCTGCATTTGGCTGGAAAAAATATTTAAATGGATAAAATTTACTAATCACGGTAAAGTTGCATTTGTCAAGCTCTAGATATGTGCGTAGTTATACCTATCTGGTGGTTTTTCATTGGGCAGTAATCTGAGAAACCAGTTGACCAAATGTTTGTTTCCCTTCAGGTGTGGAAGTATCGCGGCTTTGATGCTCTCAATGGTGACTGAATCACTGGACCTATCCATGTTCTCTGTGATCCTTTCGAGGCACCAGAGGATTTTACGTAGTTGTGCCGGCCTGCGGCTGAAGTATATCTGAAAAGAGAATTTTCAAGTTTACTGCTGAAATATCACAACGAATGAGTGAGAAGAATGTATTAATCATAGACTAACAGACAGGTGTTAACAATGTCCACATTTTCCTAGAACAGAGAGGTGTCATGGAAGGAAATTATTATTGGTGAGACTATTAAAATAAGGGATTATCTTAACAGACGGATTGGTATCTTTAAGACATAGACATTGGGTGGGTGCCTCCTGTATGGAGTTAATATAAAGAAATACTTATTCAAACCTGTAATCTTTCGATGAAATCAGACATGTTTGTTAGCATGAAATGATCCATGAATCGGCCCACTTCCACGGCTTGGCCCGCAGTCAGAAACGTGAGGAACTCTTCCGTCAAGTCTTCATTATCGGGGCCAAAAAATGTGTTGAGCTTCTGGTAAAGGTTGCATGGGGTCTCTTTCTCTGGGTCGTAGTTCTCCAAAATATCTTGGAACTCACTAAACTTGTTTAATATGTAGGGATCCGTATTGCTTGTCAAGCGAGATTGGACCTTTTCGAAATAAGCTGTTGCACATGCTGAAATAAGTAATGAGGGTTTAATAAATTCCCTAGTCACACAGTGAGACACAAAAAAACGGGGTAAACAAGGAGGTTCAATGCAATTTACGCGAGAAGACTAAGAAAACTAATCAAATTGTCAAATTAAGATCATTTTGCTGTTTTTAATTTAGAAAAAAAATCAGGTATTATATTTTATAAAACAAAAAACAACGAAATTCAGGGTTTAATTGTTATATTTGAACTAATAATAACATTAATAATATTTGGATAATTTGTATAGCGCCATTTTTGTGTAAAATCACCTCAAGGGTGCTGTAACTAACCATCACGCCGTTTCTCCGTGGAGGTAGGCAGAGAGAATGGACCACCACACAACTGTCATGGCGCACACTCCTTGGTCCATTCACATTTGTACATCTTCTCATACATACTCTTCTGTTATTCTGACTCTTGACATGGCCCAAGTATTTGATTCACTTTATCATGCCATGTCTTCCTCAGGTGTCTCCGATTTCTTCTACCATTCACTTTCGCATGATATATTCTCTTTACACTCCCTTTTTCATCCATCTGCTCTACATGCTCAAACCATCTGAGTGTCCCTTTCTTAATCTTATTCATTACACTTATATATGCCTTGCAATCTTTAGCAGTCCTCCATTAATGGAGTTTTCTGCATTCACCCTTATTTGAATATCTTTATCAGCCTTTCCATATCTTGTAAACATACTTCTCAAATACAAAATTGAGTGAAGCCACAAAATAGCTCTAATTTTGAAGTTCGACCTCTAATTAGAAAATTATGTGAGGCTAAAGGAAATAGGGAATGAGAAAATATGACAAGTTAATCAGTATTACTGACAGTAAGTCAACGGTCAGCTAAAGACATTTCTAGCAAGGTCTCAATACTGAATAGCGGCCTTTCACCATGTCAACACAAAGAGATCCTACTTCACCAGTACGGTTGTCTTAGTTTACTTTCTTTCTTCTTTTCCTGGGGTATGCGCACAGCTTTACAGCATTTATGGACTGCAGGCCTATGGTTATCATGTGATATTTGATTGACGTGCAAAAAATGAACATAACTAACCAGTCTCCTTCAAGTCGTTGGTGTTGGGATCGCTGGTTGCGAACATGGCCTTGTTGGCCTCCAGCTCTCTCTGAGCTCGCGCGGCCAGACGATGTTTCGTGGACTGGAAACCGGGCCGGGGGGACTTGCGCTGGCGTAGTCGGCCAGTCTTCTCTTCGGGCTAAAGAGTAGACACGCATTTGTAAGATAAGAAATTCATCAGTTTATAAACTTTATAGGTGTAGAACAACTAGTAAACACAGTTTTATCAAAGTTCAGGGTAGGTTGTGGTAAATATTTATGTCCTCCTGAAACTACTATCATTACGACATATTGAATACTGTAATATTGTGAAATGTGTAGCAGTACTCACCTTTTTAATATCACTTTGTATCTTCGGCACGATGAATTCAGAAAGTTCATCGGGTCCTGGAGTAGGGATCCCGGACAAGAGACTGGACTCATCTGGCCCCTCCAGCCCCGACTTGGAGGCTGCGGCCAGGTTGGGCATGGATGGCAACATGCTTTCCACGTCTTGGATCTCGTTGAATAACTTAGCTCTTATCTTCCATGCAAGATCCGATTTCAATTTGAATAACTGATTATTTCTATGTCTGAGCAATTCTCTTCGTTTTTTATTGACAATTAATAAGTACTGTAACTTGGATAGTATAGTACTTAGAGTATGCTTTTCACTATTATATTTGTTAGAATTGTCAGTGGCTAAAGGTTCTTCAACATGAATATTGTTTTGACTTAACTGATCATCACATGAGAATTCATTACTAGATCGTTCATCACATGAGAATTCATCACTAGATCGTTCATCGACCTGACCATTGCATTCATCATGAAGGGGTACGTAGTCTATCAATAATTCTTCTTCTGTAAGTTTGGCTCTTAGTGAACAATTTCTTAGACAACCATTTGTATGCACAGCTGTAATATGTCCACTTTGGGAAGAACTAAGATTTACTTCACTTTCAGGTTTATTGTTTTCACTAACACTCCTTATTTCTAATGGTTTAGAGCTTGAATCCAATTGTTCAAGTTTCACTGCGGTGCATTCAGGCCTTTTGTAAGTTCCATTTGCCCTTTTGAAAAACTGGGTTAGTAATGTTTGGTTTTGAGGCAGAGCATCTTCTTCTTTGATGCTGCAAAAGGAATGTACACAAGGACAATTATGAGGACTTGGTTCTATTTTTGTGTGTAGATGTCTATCAACTCTAGTTTCAGTAACAGAAGGCGTAGAAGTTATTAACGGCCTTGACACAATGGCACATTCATTACCACTGGGAATAGAGCATATCAATGAATTGTTATCACTGTCACGTTCGAAGCCTTGAGAAATGTCTTCTTCCAAATCAATTGGCAAGACCGATTTCTTTTTAACACTCTTCTTGGTACTCTTTTTAGCAGGTTTTTTGGGTGGAGGAGTCTTCTTAGTCTTAGGTGGTTTCACTGGTAATACTTTATCCTTACTTGGCGCTGGATTCTTTTTACTTGAAATTCGTGTTGACCTCTTAGTAGGTAAATTATTTTGGTCAATTTTTTCAACTGTTATCACACAATTTTCTTTGGAGCCTTGACTGGGAACGTTGTTGATTTGGTTGTTGTTGTGTGACAAATTACCTTTCAAATGGCGATTGAAATCGAAGATCGGAGTCAGAGCAAACTGACCATCGCCGATAGACTTTAGCTCAAAACGTAAAAAAGGTTTCGAAGGAGATGTCAGGCCATTTAAGCTAGATGACGGTTCGCAATTTTTTGAAATTACAGAGCGGTTTGGTAGGTTTCTGTGAGAATTTGATGCGGCTATAGGAGAGGAGGGAGGACTGGAATAAGGTGAAATTTCACCGGGACTTCGATGTGAGATTTCAAAATGATTTTTAGGCGGTATTTTCCGTTGTTCTTGAAGTGTAGCTGACAGCGCATCCAGCCTCACTAAGGCCTGTTAAAGAAATTAAAACCATTGTTTTATCCAAGTAAAATAATTATACAACTATTAAAATGAGAACTAATGTTAATAAAAACACTTAGACTGTTTTTTTATTACAAATAATTGAGCTAATGTAAAAGCGCGTCACGAACAAACTGTATAACAATATTTTGACAGTTCAATTGGTTTCAGTGTTGTCAGCAAAATAATAAGCTGGTTCCTAACATTTTCTTATTATATTATTTTAATGATATACCAGTTGTTACTAATATATTACACCCATTTAAAATATAGAATAATGTCTGCTAAAATACATTATAGGTAGGTACTTTATTAGATAGGTAGGGATTCGAAAGATTCTTTTTAAAATTTGTATTTATAATAATAATTTTAACTAACATCAGATCCAAAATTGAAAAGTTCACACTCATATGTACATATGTACTCACAAAGGAAATTATTTATACTTAATTATATTTAAAGTGCACTAGTTATTAACAAAAACCTTAACTCCGCAATGGAAACATATTTTTTGAAAATTTTTTCACATTGCATTATTTGATTTAAATTTACAGTGGGCCACTTGGACGATGATATTTCTTCAGTTCAGGAAAGATTTTTTTAGGCATTCAATATTTTTTTAACTTTTCAATAGAATTTTCAAAATCGAAGAAATTTTTGACTAACAACATTTCAACCTGTTTTTCAATACCCCCACGCGGAAAGATTTTTGAATACGTAAATATGTAATTTATCTTTAAAATGGAGCACTTGGGCATGATTTATTGTCAGAAAGAAAGTATTATGGTGTACAATATGAAACCAAATTTAAGGGCAACAAAGCTCTTGAGATGTTTATGAAAATAAAAACAAAAAACTTCACATGAAAAGTTCTACCAAAAGTTGTTATATCAGGTGTTGATACGGCTGCATGTCTTGCTGATTTATTGCCATATCAATGGTCGATACGATCATGTGTAAAAGAGCTAAACCTGAGAAATGTAATTTGATCATAGAGTTCAAAATCGTAGAAATAAATACAATTTGACTAAAACAACTTTCAAAGGCCGACCCAGTGTTGTTGTATGACCTCAATCGTGACACAAATGCATAATTTTTTTTGTAGTTTTCCGTAGGATTTATGATTTTTTTTCTAAGCCAATTAAAAATAATAATAATAATACCGTTAAGATGGGCAAAGAAGTAGAATATTTTATTATTAGGGGGAATAAAAAGGAACAATAAATATGTTCACAACCCAATTTACTGCAAGAAGTAATAATAACACTATTTTTCTTACCGGATCCTTAGGTTTTACAGGGTTCAGGTAGAAACGCCAAGTTTCAGGCAGAGAAGAGAGAGGGTGATCTCTTGGGGTCCAGGTAGGATTAAATGGGATGATGGGGAAGGTCACCCTAGGATACTTCCTGTGCTTCAAAAAATACTGCAAAAAAATAAATTTATGAATAGAATACATTTGATTCCCTTTACCTTTCATTTGTTCCTAATATTTAAAGAATATCACACAAAAAAAGATAGATATAACATTAAAAAAACAATTTTGTTCACCAGAGTGATACTGATAGTATCGACAACTCTGGAACGTAGCGTAAAATATACTATTTGTATTTATATTAATTATATTTGAAATAAGCAATAACACATAAATTAAATAAGGTTAATATGAACACGCCAGGTATCAAACATGGGACCTTTGGATCCAGAGCCAAGGAACTTATCCACTCGGCGAGGGAGGTAGTTTTTTATTTAATGTTTAAAAATGTGTGATTACATGAATTGGGTTATCCCGATACTTCTCGCGTCGCATTATACAAATACGAGTTCCAATGCCTCGCTCGCTGCGACCTCCCGTTGTGTACAAGGAAATCAGTTCACCGATCAGTTTTGTCCGTTTGTTAATTCGACGTTTTCCAACAATTGTACGATTGTCATCTATGAATTGGTTGAATTGTTCCATTCCCATTGCTATCAAGCTGAAAAAGTAATTGATTGAATATTCAAAGGATAAATTGCAAAAATAAATTGTATAGTTCAAATAAAAACATTATTATAATAAAAAAGATTTTGAAGCTGTGTTTAAAAATGATGTACATATTTCATAACACCCCAGTAGTTATGTACTACACAGATTCAACACTCTTTAAAAAAAAATGTTCTTATTGAATATTCCGAAAAATTGCTCGGTTAACGGCTATCTCAAAGTTTCATAGCTCTTAATGGAAATAATTTTTTATTAACTTATGAAAATTTAAATATGCCAGAGCTCACCGCTTAAGCGTTGATGACACAAAAAAACAGATTTTCTGTTTTATGGTTACAGTAAAATTATTGTGCACTTCTTTTCAACTTACTGGTCTTCCGAGAGCAAGTAGTCAGTCCTCCCAGTAAGAGAAAACTCTACTCTGAAGGGACAATGGGGCAGGAACTGTGGATAGATGAACACATTGCTATCGAGAACCGTTTCCATAAACACCGTAGAAAACTTCATTAAATAGTAGGTAGAGTGTTTTCTGGAACTTATCCTGAAATGTCATAAAAATAAATCAGTTTTATTTTTTATTATTAAAACAAAGCGTATAATTTTTATTCACAAGTAGTCATCTTATGTCTTGTAGTACACCGCAAACCTTTTTTTACCATGCACGCAAGCTTCCTTGACACTTATACAACTTGTTTATTCTGATTCTTTTTGTGGGCTGTCTCAAACATTTGATTCATTAATCGATTGTGTCACCTTTTTATGGGACACCCCCAACTCTGTATTTAATCAAAATAACATTGTATTATTTTCCAGAAATTACTTCAATTATTCTCAAATCAAACAAATTCAATAAATCCGTCATATCTGAAAAGTAATTATGTACACCGGTCCCCAATAATTTAAAAAAAGGTACTTACGCCTTTCTGTTCTCATTTACCACAAATCTGAAAGATTAAAATATCATAAATATTAAATAGGTACACAATACAAGAAATAAGCTAACTGTAAAAATCTATAGGTGATATAATTTTTTTTAAGTTGTCCATAATTTAAGATGACAGATTACAAGTATGTACATAAATACAATAGAACATGCTACAGGAAAGCAACTTACTCCATCATATTCCTCATTTCTTCAGTGTCTTCTGCTAATCTGGCTTCCCAGCTATTGCATAAGTCAAGAGCAGCTATAAGATTCGATGCCATAAATGCAGAGTGCGGATTATCCCCCGTTTTTTCTTTGAGTTCGACCTGGATTCAAAACAAAACACACATAATGGGTGCTGATGAATTTTAGATTCTCACCATCTTTTACAAATTCAATCTTTATCATTCTATCCCCCTTACTGTTTCTAGCGGCATCTATACAAAAAGATGGCAGAGTGCGCAGTCGGTAAATTTATTTTTATCAATTTTTTCAATTGTTAACCTCTCCGTGCGTACCGCCCCAACCGTGGGGCCATAAAATACCAGGTGAGATAGCGTTTGGCCCCACGTTTGGAGCGTAGTGATCATTTCTCGAATATTTCCAGATTATGTCGGGATTTGCACTCGGTGAAGCAGATGTCTGATTCATGACAAATACTTTAACACACTAGTCGAGATGTTACAACATTAAAAAAAGTATAATCACCAGATTTTCCTTCAGAGTGGGTGCACGCCTCCACAGTTCAGGGTGTCCATGAAGTTGCAAGAAATTCTGAGTGACTAGCTGAGTGTGCATCCTCATCTGCTGGTCCAGCATTTGCCTCTGCTCCGGAGTGAAGACACTTACTTCTTTATCAAATATTGCAGCTTTTTCAGGCTCATTCCCAAGGTTTGGAATCTCCAGAAAATTTATTTGATTGCTTGATCTTGTATTGGGCGTTGGTAGTCTCTCGACATTAACTCTAGGAATCATTTGAACAGTAGATGACACAACCCGACTTTGGTTATCTAATACGTCCAACTTTATGGTTAATTGGTTGGAAGGAACTTCTGCATTCACGGGCTGATCTGTCAAGCTGTGGTATTGCAAATTAGATTGAGTCAGGTTATGTGCAATGTTTTCAGCGGTGAGACTTATATTTTGAGCGATTTCATCTATGCAAGTTTTTTGTTGTAATTCATTGTGTTCTAGTAAGTTCTGTAAAAGATGAAAAGTTTATATTAAATTATAATAACTGTCTTATTTTACCAGAACTATAAGACAACATTTTCAGAATAGTTTGAAAGACCTGGTAATTCTATCCTGTAAATATTTAGTTAAATGAAGCTGTGAAATAATTTTTCCTGTTTTTCAGTGTGGTATCGTTAGCCGGCAAGATTTTCGCATTGTGTTTTTTAGAAGTTTCAAATAGCTCAAAGTGCTTAATTGAAGAGTCAGGTCCTCAACAACTTTGGAAAAGAGTAGAAAAAATAAAGTGAAGTGCAGATGCACATATTAATAAAGGTAACATATTTACTCTGGATTGACTGATGTCCAAAAGTTTGATGGGTGAGTCTTTGGTGGGAAACTGAATGGTAGAATTTATGGGCAGAGTGGTTCCAACCAGATCTGAGTTAGGCGCCGTGATGAATGACTCTGGGATGTCAAATATGTCATCCATTGCAAACAGTTCCGCCACCAAGGAATTGAGTTCTTTCTTTGATACTTTTACGAATTTATCATCTCGTAACTCTTCTAAGTCCACTGAAATTATAAAAACACATTTATTTACTTATCAACGTCCAGCACAACAATTGTGAAGCCATTTTTGAAAGGTTATTCTAACACGATTATCAAGCTCATAATACCCGGAGCCGAAATGAAACAAATATGAATGACATAAATTATCATTCTTCTTTATCCAATGCATGAAACTATCATACAACTAGCCAATAGTTGTTTCATATCAAAATATTCAGTTATTCTAACATCACAAGTCGATGAAGCGCAAGAAAGGTAGTAATGGTTTTAACACTGAAATTTACTAAACTTAAACTGTTATATAGAAAAAGTAATGTATATAATAAAGAAATAACCTGTAACTTTATCCGCAGATGCATTGTACTCCGGATCATTCACTTCATCATCTTCATTTGCTGGTTCAGGAGGAGCTGGAAGGAAGATAAAACACATTTGAAGAGGTAAGCAAATTGTATGTTATTGGCTTGATTGTCATTGAAGAGAAGTGGACAATATTTGAATCATTATCTTTAAATCCTAGTTACTTTTGTCTACAGAATTTTGTTAGGACAAAAGGATTTGTATTAGAATATATGTAATACTTGATAATAGTTATAATAATATTTGTTCATAACTTACTTTCTGGATTGGTGAACTCCGCTATGAATTCGCTCCAAGCGTCGTCTATTTGACATTCCTCCACGTCATCGTCAGGCGGAATGAAAGATTCCTCAATCTCTTCAATAGCCTTGTCGCTGAGGCAAACCCTTGACCTAGTTCTTAATGCTATTGCCGGTTCACTCTTCTCTTCAGGGGGTACAATCTCCTAATAGGATTATAAATTGTTAATACTATTTTTCAATTCTTTATTTCCTCCTAAAACTTATCAACCAAGTTTTTCGACACTTGGATTAAAAAGATATTATATTGTGCAAACACATATTTTGGTAGAAAAAACCCGGCTGAATGGGCAGGGGACAGTTTTATTTCTTCGCGAACAAATTCCCTAGAGAACTACCAACCACAATAGCAGTCCAATGAAATTATGACTACCTCTAGGTGAGCTGCAATTTGTGGTGGGAAGCACTAGGTTTTAGAATTTTTAAACGCATTTCATTACTGCCCATGAAAATTCCAAAGTAAAAAATTTGATATTGTAGAAGTATGTGTATTCTTTCAAATACTTTTTTCAATATTATATTAGGCTTTGAGATATTTTCGAAATATTACCTGGCTCTTAGGGGTTAAGCAATTGAAAGAAAATATTGACACATAAAAACCATAACTGAAATCGAAAAGGTAATAACTTACACCAAGTGTAAAGTAAGAACAGTATGGAATACATAATAAGACAAAATAAAAATTTGGGTATGCAAAAGCATTGAAAGTGTTATTTTACATAAATATGTAATCATCTCCACCTTTGGTACTTTGAAGAGTCCATCTTCGGTGTATTTAGTAGGGCTTAGGTCAATGTCAAATCCCAGGGTGCCAGGGGTAGCTGGAGTACGGGGCTGTGAATCAATGTCCGACTGAGAACCCAGAGTGTCCCTCTCGTCATCGCTGCCGTCCTGCAAACATACTGTTATTTCTACCGACACATATATTTTTTACTAAATATCTTTTGTGATACAGCTCTCTCATTAAGGACAAATATGGCGTCCTGTATTATTTTTATGTCAGTTAAGTGGGCATTTCGAAGTTCTAACCTCCGCGTTATAAATGATATTGCAAGCTGTAAATAGTTATAGACAAAGAAATTTGAGACAGAAAAATTGATCATCATTTGAGTTTTACAAAACCAATAAATATTTATAAGAGTCCTGAAGACTCTGGTATAAAAAAATGAAGTTACTGTTTACTATGCTGATTAAATCAAGATATTTATGTTAGAACAGGATTATTTCTAATTTTGAAACTGTTAATTCGTGGTGGAACTCCATTTTAACGATTTTATCAATACCAAATTTTTAACTTTATTCCACAATTTTTTATTTAAGACCTGACCGGTTTACCTTATGACGGGCATCTTCAGACTGGTACAATTTTAAGTAAGTCTATGGAATATATACTATTAGATCCAGAAAGGATGGGTATTGATATTCATAGTAAATCATCTGTGACTTAAGGATTTTGGCTTTATGGCTGACAGAGGTGGCTTTACCATACCTTCAAAAATACATTCGGGTAGTTTTATTACCTTCTGGGAGACGGTTTACACGGGGTGCGTTAACCGTAAACCGTCTTAGCAAGGAGCCCCCTTTAGGGCTGCTACCTAGGTGGCTACTTAACTGAATATAATGGATCAAAATTCACTCACACAAAAGTATTAAATGATGAGGTGATATTTCAAAAAAATGGCGCTATATAAATTAGCCAAGTATTAATTAACAAGATAACTCTAACAGATTTATACAAAGCTCAAAAAAAGATTTTAGGATGGTCCTGCCACTGAGTGCTGTGTTGTACAACTTCTTTCTGTTACGTGCGTCATTTACGAGAAAGGGGAAGGTTATAATAGAGCCATCAGCACTTTGTCTATCTGTTTTGTTTTGGTAAAGAACTCTGATAATAATATATTCTAAATGCTCGTACATGTTCCCCGGGAGTGGGGTGGTATTCTTCATCCGATCCCTCTTCATCAGGCAAGTCTTTCTTCTCAATGAGCTTTGTAACTTCTGGAGACGTGACTTGGATGAACTTGACGGGGGTAAGATCCATGGGCCATGCCGTGTCAGGGTTTATCTTCTTCAGCTCTCTGAAAAAAAAGCAACGTTACTAAATGCAAAAAAAACTCTAGTACTAGTTTTTATGATGTTATTTTGTTGTAATAAAAACTTAGGGACGGTTTTCATAATAAAAATAACCAAATATCTACCCCCCTACCGCATAAAGTATCTATCAATCTTAAGTTAGATCACATCATTTTGTGATCTAATAGACAAACTAGAAATCAATATTATGCCAGGTTCCCGTGTGTCTCTAATTATAGTGAATATTTTTTTTATTTCCTTTGACATTGAACCAATTTTTATTTTATATACAAATCATATTTTCGTAGAAAGCAACCACTTTGTGGTTTGACATATTTAATGAAATGAAATAATAACTTTATACAAGAGCACAGATTTAAAAATAAAAATTCTGTGGTCTTATACAAAGTTATTATTTCATTTTCATTAAATTATGTATTATTTAATTTATTGGTAGAACTTTCCACTCTGGATTTGTAGATTGATAAATCTAACAAAAATAGTTACAAAGCTGTCACAAACGATAACGAAATTTCGTAGGCTTTCTGATTTAAATTTTGAAAATTGAAATTAATGATTGACTGAAAAATGGCGCGAAAACTACATATATTTGTGAGTTTTATTACATTAAATTGCTAATTTAGTAATGTGATTGCACTTAATAAAAAAAATATTGGCTAGTTGGTATACTTTGCTCTGGATCTAGTGATCTTTGGTTCAGGAGCTTCATCTTCATCTTCCAGTTCCTCTTCCTGCAGCTTAACATGAGCGAGGACATGTTCATTTGATACAACACGCTGAAATTAAATTAAATTAACAGACAATAAAACAGGTAATATAAGGCTTCGGATGAGTTTTGTATGCTTTGCGAAATAAATAAGCAAAATATTGTTCAAGTTTGACCCTGAACTACAAAAAAAACAAACAAAAACATTATCAGATAAACAACCAGGAATAGTCAATGTTTTTTTTGTAAATCAAAGAATTTAAACGGAATATTCTAGCAGAAGTTAAACGCATTATTAAATAAATCCGGATTAAATTGCTTCTTGTAATCATAACAGACCTTTAAAATATTTTTGACGTTTGCTGCTGTCAAACGATTTTTAGCGGCGGTTGAACACAGGTTTTCTTCGGTTTTCATGCAATTTTCAGGTAGTGGGGGGTCTTCATCATCACTGCTGTCGGTATTTTCAGACCTAATAGATCAAATATAAAATTAGAGCTATATTTTTTCATCAAAAACAAACTATTTGTATGTGAGGTTAAAATTTACCGTTTTCTTTTCTTTGATTTTGGCTCCTCGATTTCACTATCATCTTCCAAAACTATTTTTAGTTCATCGGATGAAGAATCATTATCATCATCATCAAGGTTGGTATTTAAATGGTTTTCTTCCATACTTTAATTTTGTTATTTACGTTACATTAGTTCTCGGCATTATTCGCCGCAGCTGTTTTAAACAATATAGCATAGACATTAAACCGTAGACAATACGATTCCATAGAAACCAACAAAATTGAAGGCAGTTAAATACTATTCTCAAAAGTGTCGGTCTATTATAGCTCTTATATTAATTTACCTTAAAGCATTTTATTGGTTGGCTAAAATATCCATCAGAACTATCGAACATAGAGATATTTATTTAGGGGTATTTTTGAACAAAACGAGCAAAATTTATGGTTAAAATAATTTAAATATTTGTAATGGCCTAGAAAAATTTTTTAAGGCATATAATAAAATAAAATAAATAAAAATTTCAAGACCCGAAATTTCTAAGAGAGTAGGTAAATATATTTTTATTACTACGAAATCGAATCATTTTCAAAAATTCAAAAAGGGATCAATATTTCATTCGATTCTGAAATGGAATTGATTTAATTTATTATTTTTTAATAATTTCAGCGTACTGAACAGATTTTAAAATTTTATTGTACACATGAACAACAGATTATTATTTTTTATCTTTTGCTTCGGGAGTGTGATGACCGTGATATGCGAAGAAAACCAAATGAAATCATATCTTATGATTAATTAAATTTGATTCGATTAAAACACATCGTTCTATCAAATTTTAAGATTAGTGAATTTTATATACACATATTAATCTTTTCGTACCTGAAAGTAAAAGTCGAACGCACGATCCTAAAGAGTGACGTAGTTATCCCATTTGATATTGCTTATTAAAGCGTTTTCATAACATAATCCTCCTAGGAAGTTTGTTTTTGGTAATAATTAGAGAGAAGTATATAATATACTTCTCTGTATATTCATATTATTTCAGTAATCTTTGATATCGCACAAAACTCTCGTTCGCGGCTATAGTAGAACCTTTGTTCGGAACGAGAGTGTTAATAAAATATAGACATACCACCAATTGCCCTGTTGTAACCTTATAATCTCTCCCGCTTTACCATAAACGCAGGACCGACCCTGATCCAAACGGCGCCTGGTATAGGTAAACATTTTGGTGCCCCTTGTCAAAACTTTAATTTAAACACCAAAATTTTAGAAAAGCTTTTTTTACGTCTAATAAAATAGCTTATTCTGTAATTGTAATAATATGTGTCTTCGCTTTGTTCCACGTAGATCCATGAGTATTAAATACAAAAGCATAACTTTTATATAAAAATGTCATCACTGTTAACCACTCGTTTTTGGCAGGTTTCCCCTCTAAAAATAACTAAATATTACTTACAGATACAAAAAATTTTTTTTTTTGAAGTGTCAGTGTTTTATTCTGTTCATTTTGAGCAGTTATATTATGATTTGTGCATAGTAAAAAAAAACGAATAATGAAAAAAACAAAATTCAAGGTGCGTCACAAATTCCAAAATGATTTGAAAGTGGCCAGATTTTTCTACTGCATTGTTTCTATATCTCAACTAAAAAAATATGTCAGTATGCAAAAATAATATTTATCTTGATTTGAATATGTTTTAAATTCGTGTGCATTGTGACTGCTCCAATTGTGCCTGCACAAGATCGGGCCTGCATAAACGACGTATTTAACGGGAATAGAGTTTACAACGGAGCTCTCGGCCATAGGAGCAAATGAAAAAAATGACCACATCCAAAACGGCTCATTTTTTTAATGTATTTTTTTTTTATCTAACTACATATAAACGTATTACACATACTACTTATTTGTGTTTCCATCGTCATTTTTGTCTAGAATGCTCAACTTTTATAGCCCGCAAGTCCGTTGAGAAAGTTTTTGGGTATTTTTTTTTACAAGTTGCTATCTGGAGGAATACATAACCTATTCATACTGAAAGAGATTAACTTGTTTGTCACAAATAGCTAAAATCGTGCTAGGTTGTTGTTTTATACGTCAAAGAGTCTACCATCCTCATATCAAAACACACCTATAAATAAGGCTATCCAACTACTCGATGAAGCCGCATTGACCATTGATATCTTTATTCTTTAGGTCTACATAATATTATAGTATACACAACTCAACACGTGTACAAGTGTAAACGTAATATCAGCATACGTGTATTAGCCTCTCTTATATTTTTATTTGTTTATCACATTATTAGTAGTATTATTACACTACGTCTTACTTTATATTCTTATAACTCCTTTGTTTAATTTTTATTTTTAAATAAAAGAGATGAACTTTGTTTAAAACCACTTTTATTTTCAATATTTTGTCGACCAGATTCAGAAGCACCCTTTCATTTTCAGGAAAATATGAAAATTATTAATTAAAATAAATAATTTTAATATTGTCCTGAAGATGGAAGGGTGCTTTCGAAACCGGTCGACAAAATATTGAAAATAAAAGAGGTTTTAAACAAAGTTTATCTGTTTATTTATAAATATGGCAAGCCACAAAGTAAATGCTTTTTACGAATATATTTTTTAAATGCTTTCAGTTTATTTTATTACACTATGCATATACTTATACGTGTTTTACCTTACTTTATTCTTTCTATATGTACTAATACCATTCATCTCTTAAATTGTTTGGTTAATAACTGTACTTTTGAGATCTTTAAAAATAAATACATTTAGTTTCATGTCAGTGATAATAGCGTCTCCTTAATAGGTCCACTAGGTTTAGGCTTAGGATGTTTTAAGAAGAACACTATAAAGTTGTTTCAGATTATTTCTGAAACTGTAAGTATCGTGTTTGTCTTTCGATGTCTTAATAATTTTTATATGAGGGGTGGGCCAGAAATAATACAGATTTTGCAATATTTTCTTTATTACACTCTTTTTATACTGTGTCCATATTATTATATAAATTGCAACTAAAAAAGTTTTATGAGTATATATGTTTATAAATATATGAGTAATACACAATCAAATAAATTTGATAAAAAACATACTTAAATTAACAATTTTGTAAAAGTTACCCTTTTAAGAAACAGTTATATTAATAAATGTCATGTTATATGATGATTGTTAAAAAACTTCATTTTTTTTAGTTTTTTCTAAAAGTTGTAAACAAATTCTAAGCGATCAAAAATGTGAATATTTAACCAAATCTTATCTAAGTATCTCAATTCATTTGAAATGGCTAACCAAATAATGAAATATTATTTGTTTATAAATCCACATTTGAAATATTTATTTTACATTAGTTTTTTTTACGGGATTAAGCTTTTTTATAATGTGAATGTTACTGTATTTATACAATGGTTATGAATATATATTTTGTAAAATCGATAACAGTTTACGATTCTACAAAATGCTTTGTGTTTTAATAAGGTATTCATGTTGCACCTCATTAGAGCACAACATACTAAATCAACATCATTACATCTACTTATCACGAAGAATAACAGACGTCTTTAATTAATTAATAATGAAAAAAATCATACAATTCTATAATTTTAATTACAACATTGTGAATTTTTTTGATTATCGTACAAATACGGGTAAATGGCTTAATACTAGGAAACGAATGTGCTATATTATATTGAGACATAAACAAGCAAAATTAGTAAATTACGGGACGTAAAATTATAAAAAGGGTTTAAAATCTGAACTAAACTGTAAAAAAATCTGACCCAGGTTAGATAATGCAATACTTCGGTAGGCGGGGTTTCCTGCACTTTCCTTGCCCACCTCGACGCCCCTTATTGGTTCCATTCAGTGATATTAATTTCACGCGAACGCTTGTAAATATCACTTAAATTTTTCATATAAAACAGTCAAATTCTGTATTGTGTAATGTTTATCTTCCCCCAAACTAATCTGGATTAAAGGCTTTCAAACATTTGTTTTGAATCAAGTCATTTAGGTTTTTCAAGTTTGCTTTGATTTTGCATCTCTGCATCAATAGATGTTATTTGACTTCTTTACTGGTCAAATTAACATTTAAGCTGATTCTAAATAAATCACAGTTTAACATAACGATTTTTGAAAACATAATTACTTATATATAATGTTGAAAATTTTATTTTTAAATTTACTTCCCACAAAGTTCTCTATACATTGTCTTCTTTTATAAAGAATACATTGATAATAATGTCCACAGCCAAAATGACAATATTGATGGCCAAACAAATGTTATTCATGAGGTCCGCCTTTTTGTGGTCTTCGGGTTTATTGAGATCGAGAAACGTCCCCAAAATAACGAACAGCACACCGACAAAAACCTTTTTTGTGTGTAGATTGCCATAAAAAAGAGAAAAACAAAAACAAAATAAAATAAAACAAAATATAACCAAAGGACAAAAAAATCGTTTTATTTTTTTAAATAAAATAAAAATCATAGATTGCAGATGGAATCTTTCTCCATAAAAAAAGCTTATACCAAATGTTTAATTTAATGATTTGGAAAGGGGATAATTGAAATAAATTGATATATGGGTTTTTTGAAGAGATATATAAATATTCCCAAGCTTTCTGCTAGCCAATACACAGAAAATGCAATAAATTAAATTTATTCCCGAAAAAAATGTTATGTACATTAACACCACCCAATTACCACTGACGAGAATAGAGGGCAAAGTAGGCTAGGTAAGTAGGAGCACAATAATTCTCTAAGGGCGGTTCACCCATATTATGTAATTCTGAACCATTTTTTTCCAAAAGTATAGCAAAAAAGCTTATCGTAAAAAAAAAATCACAAAAAGCTGACAATGGCAACACTTTTTGTGAAGACATGGAGGTCTATAGAAAAAAAAACGAAAGGAAAACGTAGTATATTTTCACTATTGTATGTGAGTTATTTCAATTCTGACTTCAAAAATAAAATCGGTAACGGTAAGCATACCCAAAAAACACAAGGAAATGTTATTATTCAAGAGATTCGTCTATTTTGGTCAGATTTATTGAGATCGACAAATTTTCCGGTTCTCTAATGGTTCAGATAATTTTAAATCTTAAAATTATTTTAGAAATTTTTACTTTAATTAAAAATAAGAAGAAAAAATATTCAAGTTTTTGAGCGAATATTTTTGTTTTATGTATTTTGTAATCTGACTAAACAGTTTTGCACCAAACATAACATGGTTTAATATGAATGGTTTAGTTATAATAGATGAATTTGAAATCTATCCCGATGGTTGCGTATGCCTGAGTTCAATAATGGAATGCTGCGAAAATATTTTGTAAAATGTTTAACATTGTGTATATAGAGATAAATTATTTATGAATATTCCTGTATTTTTTAAAGTTAAATTTTAAATATTTTATCATGTAATATGCATATGTGTGTCATTCTGTACAGAATAGAACACATTAATTAATATATCTACGGCTAATATAACGATATTAAGGGCCAGGCAAATATTATTGAATAGTTCCGCTTTCTTGTGGTCCTCGGGTTTGTTTAGGTCGAATAAGGAGCCCAAAATCACAAACAGGCAGCCAGTGAAAACCTTACGCGCAGAACGTAAACAAAATGAAAATAAATTAAATTATAAGAAAACAAATTATAAAGTACAACAAATTATTATATCCTCAGGCGGCAATAAATTAATATATAAAATTATATGTATTCAAAATGAAAACTTGGAGAAACGCAATTTCTTCACGTGATCGTGGCGTGAAATTATACAATCACCGAATAGTTGATATAATCATAAGATACCCATAAACACCATCACCAACCGACCACCTTTTACAATATTGTGACCTAGTGCCAAAAGTAGGTATCAAAGTCGATTTTTCCAGTATCGAGTTAAGACTACTAAATATCAAACCAATTTCCTTATTTATTGATTCATACGCAGATATAAAGGTCCTTTTACTCTTTCGACTTTGGTATTTTTAGCATTAGGCTACAAATTAAAGAAACAATATTTTCACAATATACATAGTACATTCATAAACCCTGCTTACTTAAAATTAGTGACATGAAAAGGCAACAATGGTTGTGTTAGGACGGATGAAGTTATGGGATAATATAGGATGTTATTATTGACATACCACCAACATATTATAAATATTACACCAATACACTTAAACCCATATAATTTGTTAGTTGGACAAAGTAAATATTTTTTCTTTTGATAAGTAACGGGTGGAAATATGTCAGAGGTATAATATCAAATATGGCAAAGTCTATCAAAATTTACAAAAAACATACAAGAAACCTAAATTTAAAGATGAAAAAAAGTTTTTTACGGACTAATCCACCTTATCAAAAACAAATTTCTCATTTATAGGGATATAGTACAACACAATTATTTAACAAATTTAAATACAAAATATTAACATTCAGAACATAATAAAATTTTAAAAGAAATAAAAAATATGTCAAACCACAAAGTGATTGCTTTCTCCAGAAATATAAAAAGCTTAAAACTTTATGCAACCAAGAAAAAACACGGTATTACCAATATTTCGGACGTATCGTATTTGTTATTACACCCACAATGCATAGAATTTTATTTCGTTTACATTTGAAAAGATTTCTGACCAGTTTCTAGAAAATTCATACCTCGGCGCAATGGCTTATAGTGCCAAAATAATTTTGATTGAAATATAGAATTATTACAACCATCAATTTGAATCATGACTGAAATTTATAAAAAAAAAATAAAACAACAGTAACGTGCAAAAATCTCCAATAGGTCAATATCAACTGAACAATGGTAATTCATTGTTCATATTTAATGTCTAATCTCTAATCAATTACGCCTTTAACAATAACGTATTATTGCGCATTGTAAGTGCGGCGCAGGATTCAACACAATGTCGAGCGTTTTCGGTTGACAGTGCCGCGTCAAGACCGAAGCTCATTTTAATGATGTCGCACGACATGGCCGTGGTCAGAAAGCCGATGGTCATGTGGTCCACGACGTTGGCGATCGTCCTCTCCCCGGGGCCCTTCACCCTCATCACAAACGCGACCACCGACAACACTCCGCCGCTAACCTGTTTTCCGGAAAATGTCCAATTGAAGTTTCAGTATTTGACCTTTATCTTAAATTGCACCATCTCTAAGGATAGATACTTACACAAAAATTCCACGAAGAAAATAATATACAAGACGTCGTGCATTAATACAATGAAATTCCTACCTACCTGTTTTTTACCTAGCTACTCGTAAAGCTTTGTCATACATGCCCCAAATAAAAGAAGAAAGAAGATAATTTATAAAAAAAAGTACAAACTTTTCATATATTTATGGGAGTTTATTTTCCTTATTTTTGGGGGGCTTGCACAGATTTACAGCCTCTATGAACTACACGCCCATTCTTGATATTAACTAGCTACCGATTTGTGGCATGCGGTAACTTTTATTGTAATTATTGATTTAAACAAAACCAGACGTTTTTCAGAATTTTCCATAAATAAAGAAGGTAAAGACAATTTTTTAGAAGTCACGATACGCGGTTTTTTTAAATGGTGTAATTCTATGATATAAGAATATACCTTGGTACTAACACGAAAGTTTATTGATAAGTATATTTACTAACGTATGTATGAATAAAACACTGACAAGGCACACACATAATAATATCTATTGCATCTGATTGAAGGACTCTGAACTAAAAAGGTTTATCATTAGATACTTATACTTTTGTACGTGTCATGAAAACATAAATGTTTTCATTAATAATTTCAATAAGATACTTTCATAAAATCTTTTCTATTATAAATCTGGTTTGGTCTGTTCTTTAACTACGATGTCTCTCGTGAGAACAAGAGGGTTATTGGAGTATTCTATTCCAAACCCAGAAATGATAACATTAACAATCGATATTATGAAAATAAATATAAGTATGACGTCATTTAAGATGGTTGCCGCTGTTAGGTCTCGATTTTTATTGATGTTCAGGCCCCCGATTGCAACGAACATTATCCCCACCAACATCTGTGAAAATTGTAATAAAAAACATTTTATCGAAACTGCTGATGAATGTCTAAACTACTCGCTATTCTTCCCTAGCGACTTATGAAGACGATCAAAACTAAACGAAATAATAAAGAAAAGCAAATAAAACAAATATAGTGCAAGTTCTTTTTATAGTAATGTCTTAAAGACTTTTTTGGCTGAAATAAACTAAAATTTATTTAAATCAAGAAAACAGAATGACTTTAAAAAAAGTTATATGAAAAAATACCGATTCTGAAAATAAAAGTTTGATTGCAATTTTTTTAAAGTATTGAATAACCAACGTAACATTATCTGAACGCTCCGGACGAGTTCTGACATCATCGGAACCCACGCATCAGCTACGACAATCAGAGTGACTAGCTTCAAGTAACAATATTACATACTTCCTCTGAGGTGACTACTTATTTGGATATAATCGTATCTGACGATACGAACCCCTGCCACTTGCCGCTACAAAGTGTGACGTTTTGGCGGGTTTATAAATGCACACGTGTAAAATGAATTTCTCTATAAGAACGTGTTAAGTATAATTTATAAAAGTAAAATTCTGTAATTCTTCATTAGATGGTGCGAAAATCTCCAATGACCGGCTAATTACCCAAAGAATTCTCTAGGTTGGTTAACGAATTTATTCAATAATACGAAGAAGGGAAATTTCATTCGATTCTGTGATTTCGGGCTCATTAATGAATTGACAATCTTTCTCAATTTAAAATTAGATAGTGCGATTATGTCTTGTAAAAAATCGCAGATCATTACCTAATTAGTTGAGGAATGTTGGTGATATAGAAAAACGATAGCTAGATTGACAAATTAATCCCATTACACAAATAAAAGGACGTATCATCCGATTACTTATGTGATTTTGGAAACATCTGGCAATGAATCGTCTAGCGTTGTGACCGCTCCGTAAGAACTACTTCTTTTAGCGGCAGTTCCCACTTCATTCATTGTTCATTGAACAAATACTTCAATTGAAGCTGACAGTTCCGCTCATATGTTCATTTTAGCGTTGTGACCGCTCATCACAATTCACAATCAACTTCATTTTGCGGCGGTTCAAACTTCATTCATTTCATTTCATTGAACAAATACTTCAATTGAAGTTAGATTACAAAGCTACAAAGAACAACTTTATTTTGCGGCAGTTCAGTTGCGAAGTTGAACTTTAAAGTCTACAAAGAAGTACTTCATTTCAAGTACTTCAATTGAAGTCCGACTTTGATTAAAAGGAACTTTTGTCGACTTGCTAGTACTTTTCGAAAAAACGTCAGGAACCGGATAAATAACTGGTTCCTCGCTGGTCACCGGTAACTGGAACCGCAACACACCCAATTCTGATATAGACTTCATCTCTAATTTCAAATCTCTCTTTGGCGAGTTCAACTTCAATTGAAGTGTTCACTGCGAAGGGTTCATTTTAAAGAACTAGCAGTTCGTGAAGCATTCACAAAACATTGAAGTTTTTCCCAACGCTAGAATCGTCTAATTAATAAAGGTTTATTTTACATTAATTTAAGAGCTATAATTTGTTGAAAGATAGATTTATAAAGTGTAACAAACTTCATATACATTGTTTTAAAACATGTTGCTGCGATTCTATACAAGCTAACTCGATGCAGTTTTCACTCCCAACGAGTTGCTCTACTAGCATACATAGTCTACATGGTTGTCGGCAAAGCAAATGTAAACACACCTCGATTTATTAATTTCTATTCTAAAAATGTAGCGTATTTTGCAATCGAAGGATCGAACGCCGATATAAATAAGTTCAAAGCAGTTATAAGGAAGGCACATCCCGTGGAGGAGTAGTTAATGATGTGGGCCGAATAATGGTAAGACGGAATGTGCAATCTGCAGTCTCTCATGAGGTTCAGCGACAAGCAAACTAAACCCATTCCAACCTAGGAAGTCAAATCTGTGTTATCATTCTGTCAACTCATTATATAAGACAACCTACGATCACAAAATAATCAAGATCTTTGTATTCGTGCAACATTTTGAAGCCGCTGCAAGCTAAGGGTAGTGGGTGACAGGTATCAGGGATGCTACCAAAATATGAAAAAAAAATTATGCACTAGATTCCACACTAAGCTTTTTTATAATAATCAGTAGTAGATTCTACGAATCGGTATTCCGACCACTGCGAAGTTGCTGGTTCACTGATTGAACGAGAGCATTTTTTGAATGCACACTGAGAGCCTGAATAGGCGGACATTCATCGAGAAATGGACTCAGATCAATGTAAGGTTAGATTACACGAATCTGACACTTTCGGTGGAAATTCAAAGTGAAAAAATATTGACTTTGAGGCAAGTTTTCAGCTCAATAAAGGCGCGGAAGCGCCATTATCAATAAAAAATTAACAGATTTTAGTTTAAATCCATTTATTTTTATTTTTTAAATTGCGTTCGAGTACCTTTACCTATTATGCTGATGCTTTTAATGTAAGGCCAGGCGCGCACGTGGGACTTTAGTCACGGCAACAGTTTCGTCACCATCTCCAAATCTATTGGAGTGTATGGAGGTCCGCGCACGCAGTGACGTGACATTAAGGTGACTTTTTGGTTCCACTGGCCGGCGACTTTTGAGTGACGAAACTGTCACCGTGTCTGTAATACTTTTGTATGGGCGCTCGCGCACGGGTGACAAAATGTCATTCGGTGACTCATCCGCCTGTTCGAAATCCATTGCCGGAATGAAAGGGTGACGGGTGACAGTCACTCACCGTGTGCGTGCTCGATTGGAAGACAGTGACAGTGACGAAACTGTTGCCGTGACAAAAGTCACCCGAGTGTCACAGGTGTTCATCATTGTTGTGCAATACGGCTATGAATAAGCGTGTGCTTGTGCTAAGGTGCAATAGGATTATTAATTTTCTTAAGGGGAACGAGCACTTTTGAAATATTCCGCAAACGATCGCATCGTTTGAACGGCGTGTAATACATTTGTTTTTTATTAGTGTTTGAAATAAAAATATATTTGCTCTGCTCTACATTATACAAACTCACGAATAATATTAGGTACAAAATACTTTACGGCCTCGGTGGTCGAGGGGTAAGACGCTTGACTACAAATCCAGAGGTCGCGGGTTCAAACCCAGCGTCCGCAAATAACTTTTATTTAATTGATATGTGTCACAACACATTTAAACAATATAAAATAATATATTGTATATTAGCGGCACGTTCCAGAGTAGTAGATACTCTAAGTGCCAATCACCCTCGTGAAATACCACCATTCATAATCGAAACGTTGCTTGAAATGGCTTTAGCCGTCTTTGGTGACTAGATCTGAACAGCCAGGTACTTCCCAACCTTCTTCTTTCCATCTACTTCCCCTCCTCACTACATTCAGCCTGAAAACATACCCCAAATAGGGATGCCATAGTCTCACTGGCTCTAGACGGTTGGGAGCAGTTGGGGACCTTTGTGGGGTATTCAATATAATAAAAAAAAAATAAAAAAAACACTGGGCACCTTTAAGATTTCAAAGGAGTCAAATCAAATTTCTGTCTTCAAGAATAAGTCAATACATTTAAAGCCTTGTGAATTATTTTTTTCCTTAAGCAGCGAAGCATTTAGCAATTCGAAGCAAGCATTTCCCCAAACACCCACCAAAAGCCAATAGTGAATAGTGACAGCTTTATTAGAATGTTCTGTGAATGTATCTTACCTGTAGAACTATGGAGATTGTAATGAGAGTTAGTAATAAAGTGTAGAATTCGTGCTTCTCTCCGACTTGTAGAATATATTTGAGTTGGGATGCATTTGCAGTGAGGAGTGCAATGTCCAGCATTCCCTGGGCAATGGTCTTTTTGGTTGCATATCTGTTTGCATCGAGACCTTTTATCTGAAAATAACAGTTATAAAATACATTAGTCATTTTTTCAGGCCTCAGAGCAACAATATACCAAGAGGGAGTGCTAGTGTAGTCAGGATTGATGATTTTTCCTAGGCTAGGGTATTTATACATCTGTTCATAGCATGTGTCGACATAACGTTTTTGTTTATTTGTATAACCACTTTTTACGATATTATTATAAACAAAAATATAGAATATAACCTCAAAAACCGTTGAATTGTGTCCTGTTATGTTGCATAACAAAACGTAGTGGACGGAGTCACCGGAGACGCGGGAGACGAAAAACATGCTTACATAACGAAAAGTGGTGCTATATTATGTGAAAACTTGTCTTATCTCTTTCTCTCTCACGGTTTACGACGTAAAAACCCGGAGAAAGTGATTTATCGTAAATTTGTACAGGTTGGGTAAAAATATTTAGCTCTCTCTCCATATATATTCTTGCTCTAAGGCTCAGGCCATGCGAGTCTTTTTTAATGGTTTTAATGTTTTATTTGTACGGCTATGATAATGCTAGGAGTTAAATAGTCAGCATTAGTGATGGGCATAATCGAGATATCCATTTTCAAATAATCGATTATTTAAGCAACTCAAATACTTTGTTTTAAAAATATAATCGATTGAAATTCATCTGTAACATTCCGATTTTAAAATAAACAATTCTAATTCAATTCAATTTTATGAGAACAAGTTGATTCTAAAAGTGACAGTTAGAGAAGAAGTTAAAATTCTGTCGAAACCTTTCAATTCTAAAAATAATCAATTTTATTCAACAGAACATTTCGGTATTAAAATCTAAAATCGATTTGGAATCATCGATAAATAAACCACTACGTCGAAGGATATAATTCATCTGAATAAAATGAAATCGATCCGAATAGCGATTAAAACGGTGATATTGATAGTGTGTCAGAACAAAGATAATTACGTAGCTGGTAGGTAAATTAAAAATTTATTTGAGTACGTACTTATTATTAACTATAAATAATTAACTATAAGTAATATTATTTGAAATTATCAATATATATATTTAATATCTACCTATTTAATACATTAACTACCTATAATGTATTTTAACAGTTTTGGTAAGTCGAGTTACACCCATGATTTTTCACAGGTAGTGAAAAAAGTGTAGATCTATATAAAAAATCAAACACAAAGTTAACGAAATGATAAATAGAGGAAAGATTTTTTTTACATTTATTAGCTTCGTAATTTTTGTAGAATTATAATTATGTGTTTATTTCCCCAAGATCGCATTTTTTACACATTTTTGGATATTTGCCCCAGTTCTCCGATATCTAGTCTAATACATTGGAAATATTTATGAACAATTGAAATACACATAAATATAAATATTAAAGCTGCAAATGTTATTGTTTTCCAATCCATTAGCAAAAGATTGTTATCAGATTTTTCTATCGCTGAATATTATTTATTTTATAATGAACGACCTATTTGTCAAATGGCAATTAAATATTGAAGAAATCACGTAAATATCATGCACCGTTCATTTTCAAAGGTCAATAATCACCTTACCATTCGTCATACTTGAAAGAGCTACAATCAAATTGATATCAGTCGATAAAAAAAATTAGACTTATAAAAAATAAAGGTCCTCAATTCATATTTTGTCTACGCTGTTGAACAATGAAGCTATGTGGTTTTTGAATTTGTTGTTATCATTAATATTAAAGTAGGTGCCTATATAATTCACAGTGGGAAGTTACTACCTGGCTTCGTTACTCTTTTTTCCTGCTGAACAGTTGTTAAAGAAAAAACGATACGGATACTTTATTATTTTTCAAAAGTTAAATGGACATTTCAAAGCTCCATAGCTGATGGATGTAAATGACAATGCAAGTAAAAAAATGTGTTGACACAAACATTCAGGCAGAAAAATCGGTGCAATTTTCATGATATCAGAGCTCACCGTTGGATAGTTTTTGCTGCTTCATACAAGCATATTTTTATAAATCTTTAACAATGTTTTTTATTATTTTACATAAACATCACTATAGTACAATCGCGATTTTGAGTTTCTTCTGGTTAACTGAAATTATTAATAATTCGTAGGTATTTAATCTTTGAAAAGATCACTATCTATTTATCGCTTTTGATGATTAAAAACTTTATTAAATTCGGCTCTGACGCGAGACACATTTTTAGTAAAAAACCTAATCTATAATTTATTATCAATGAATACTGGGTGGTCCTTTTTTGATGGAATTGAACTAATTAGGTTAATAACTATGCAATAGGGGAGATCAGGGACGAGTGTAACAGGGGACGGTTGTAACAAACCTGATATGTAGAGGTGTGCAATATTTATATTTTTTGATTATTGTTTATGATACATAAAAAATAATACCACTTTCTTAACTTTTGACTATCATTCCCTAATAAGACCTAGCGTGGTTTGTTCCAGAATGCCTAATACACGTTATAGAACCATGAAACGTGGGAAAATTAGTTCAGAAGGTAGTATTCTAAATAGCATCTAATGAAGTGTTGGGGGGTAAAAGTCTACGTTTAGTGGCACCATCATTCGAAATATATCACTTGCTTGTATGACCTATCATTCAAATTTTTACACATTTAGACATCCTTCCTTCGTGTATCACCAATGCCCACTCCAAAGATAACCGCACCTGGACACATAA
Organism: Drusus annulatus; assembly: GCA_022651775.1. Taxonomy (NCBI): domain Eukaryota; kingdom Metazoa; phylum Arthropoda; class Insecta; order Trichoptera; family Limnephilidae; genus Drusus; species Drusus annulatus. The sequence goes on along the minus strand of JAGWCC010000398.1, from coordinate 245,688 downwards.
GAGAGTAAATTGGTATTTAAAGAGCAGTTTCTAAAACAACCTATTAAAGAACGAAGTGACCTTCAACGGAACCCCTCGCAGGAATGATGGAACCTCGAAAAATCATCCCTTTAATTTTGAGAATAATATTGTGATAATTTCCACCAGATGCTCATCGCCTATATTCAAAAGCAGGACCGAGGAAGAAAGAAAAGGGTGTCTTCAATTGCAACTGACACAAGTAAAAAAGTCATATTAAAGTTGTCTACGAGCCAGAAAAGTTTTATTTTCTGTGAATCGACTGGAAAAAATATGTTTAAAAAAAGAAACCGATTTTAAAATCATTTTCTTCTTCCGATGTGGCGTACATTTGTCTTGTTTGTTGCGCGTATTTTACCTTGCCGTACAAAAAAATGGTTCAATACCTTAAATACAAAAAAATGGGAAAATGAAATATGCACCAAAGGAGAAATTTAACATCTTTCAGGTTGGTATAAAATAACATCTTTTGGGTTGATTATTTTATGGCATATCTCAAAATTAATTCACGTATCGTGTTTCATTATTTGATCAAAATGTCTGGAAAAAATTATGGATTACAAAAACCCAAATTTCATTTTGTAATAATTTGAGATGAATTTTCAAAAAAATCAAAAATCTAATTTTGTTGTTTTCGTCCCCGGTCTCCCCTATATTGAGTACAACGTGCAAGTTATTTGTAAATTTTTTTTTTAGTATTATGTTGGAATATACTTGCAGTATCAACTTATTTGTGTTTCATTTTGAAATCATGATTACAAAACTCTATCAAAACACTTTTAATTTAAGTAATTAACTAATTTCGAAAGCATTCTATGTAGAACACAAATTCAATGTGTTTCAAGTCTAGACGAAAACAAGTTGTGGGCGAAAATTATTGTGCAAAACTTATTAAAATGCGTTAATTTGAATCATTAATTTGTGAAAACGTAATATGTGAAACATCTCTTTACGCACAAATTTAAACCATTATTTAAAAGCAAAAGTACAAAATTGAACAAAATGTTATTTTTAAGTTTCTGAATTATGATGTTTGAAAAAAAAAAATTCCTACTGCATTTAAAAAAAAAGCTTACTTTGTTCATATTTACACTCATTATGTTGTTTCTCTTGTATTGTTTTTTCGAATTGTTTAATGATGTATTCTATTTATACTATCATAGTTACCCATAAAAAAATACGGGATGTAACGCGTCTTGCCAAGATGAAAACTAGGAAATTTTGTTTACACAGAATCAAAATATATTAGTTGCTTTAATTTCAAATTTAGAATAAAAATATTTGTCTGATAAAATATATTATAGGTAGGTAGGTACTTTATCACTTGTTTGGAATTTAAAAGTTTTTTTTGTATTTCGAAAATTAGCTTAACACATACATCAGATCCAGTTTTTTAAATGTACATACGTACGTTCGCACAAGGAAATCATATTGTTTGATTATTTGATTACACCTCTTCTTTTTGAATTTGCTATAATAATAAAGTAAAAAATGTTTTTCCTTCTTTTAAAAATAAAGTATTTATATACAGCGGATACTTCACTGGTTGGTACAACACGGAAGAAAATAATTTTAACATTTTTTTGCTGTACTTCTATATGTTTCCCGAAAAAAAAAACATTATTTTTCTGAAGCAGCTTCGTGTGAAATTTCTAGGTCAATGTAAGAATTTTCAGCTAGCAATTTTACACCATGATCTAAGGAACTGTGAAATATAAAAAAATTAAACAAGATGTGTGTTCCATATTTTGCAAGCCAGGTAATGAAACTAGTTATTAAAAAAGTATTGTGACATAAGTATTGATTAGTTTAATACTGTGCACAAGTGTATAATTTCGTATGTTGCAACTCTGAGAGATTTGGCAATGCAGTTTGAAACGTAAGAGATAAGTTATCTAGGAAAAGTTGTAACGGTTTTAAACGAAGCTGTAAATTACTTCGCGTTGTATATAGTGATACATCTACATCGGTGGTATTGTGCCCAAACCTGTCAAGTGTAATTTCATCCAAATACCTACATTTTTTAATATTTGTAACACATTTCTCAATAACATACTTAGGTATTACTGTTTATCTTAAATTGAAGTAATACCGTGTTCGGAGATCGCGCTTTTGGAGTATCAAGTCCTAAAGCTCAGAATATACTAGTAAACAAATAAGATATAAAAATAGACAGATTTCAGAGCGAAACCAAACACTGAACTCTTCAGGACGACATATTTGTAAAACAGAAACGAGTTGAAAACATAATTTTCATAGTTAGCTCGCAGTAATTCAAGTTTAAAAAAAATGTATTTTTTTGTACTTTTGATAGTTTATCCCACAAGTTCGAACCTTTTAGCAGTCGATTATCGTTTATTTCGTAATGCCACTTTAAATCTAAGTAGAATCTCTAAGCTTTTTATATGTGAGATGATTGTGCACTTGAGGTGATGTATTACGAAGCTGCGCCATATAAATTCATTGTTATGATTATGTATTATATTATTTGTCAATTTGGGGTAATGTGTCCGCGGTCGGGTTACCTGCGTCTCTACACATCTGCGTAGATGATGTCCAAAAAGTTAAACTTAAAGTGCAACACGACTTATTAATGCAATAGACAAATTCTTAAGTTCCATGTGGTGATATTTGGCGTGTATAAATTTATGTTGCAGCATTGTAAAGCGCCATTTGATGTCTATACATTTATGTTGCAGCATTGTAAAGCGCCATTTGGTGTCTATAAATTTATGTTGCAGCATTGTAAAGCGCCACTTGACGTCTATACATTTATGTTGGGCTGTGCAGGGACAATTGGGGGGTGCGCTTAGAATCATCAATTGTGGCTTTGTTAAAAAATAGAACAGTCTTTTCGTGAAAACTGATAGAGCGACCCGCCTGGTCCATACAACGGCTCGGGAAAGTGTTGAGTGCCCTCGACTGCCCTGAGGCGATTTAAAAAATGCACTGTAAAGTTAAATTTTCTAACTAAACTGTTAACTGTTAAGTTATAATATAATTTTCACGCCGCACTTAATCAGTTTGTACACTATAGTGCACCACCACTACACCATTACAATACAATATAAAATAAGATAATAACTACGATTTTTACTGCATCTAGTGTGATGACAGCCATTCTGCTGACTGCAGCTCCGTCGTCTGAATCCACACTTCGATTAGAATCTTGTTCCATCTCAGTTTTGGTTTCTTCCGCCCTCATTTTCAAACACTTCACTTTGAAGTTTAAACAATTGTGCGATCTCTTCCCTTACTTGGTCTAATTACAAATGATTTGTTTCACAGGTAGCACTTTGCACGGTGGCGAGTTGTTTTGCTGTCAACAAGTGACAAGTGAATATATCGATAGCCCGTATCACACTGATCCACCGGGCTTGACGAGCTCGCTGAGAAGTTTCAGTTCAATTATCTGACTTTTGATTTTACCGATATGCTGCCTGATAAAGAAGCAGGTACTTGTGTAATATTGAATACTTGTAATATTGTTCTTAATAATTTAATTCTATTGTTTTATACACAATCACAAACACATTACTTTGGCGCGTGTAGGTTATTTATTTTACGAGTTTGTTGCTTTGCGATTGCCAACGACAAGGCGTTTTCTTGTGTTTAAACTTAGTGCCCTTGGAAATCATGATATTTTTTCAATGCAAATTATTGCCAATCCAATCACATTACTTTAAAATATCTACAATTGTCAGACAATGAATCACCTGCTTATAAAAATACATTATTTAGGTACCTATCAGTAAGAACAGACAACAAGGCGTCTTGTCTCATATTAACAAAGTTAAATGCATATTTTAAAGGTTCACATATTGTGATGTTGATCTATACATTTCAAACAGAAAAAAAACTGTGCACATTTCATTACGCTAGATCTAACCGTTCTCGAGTTTTTAAGGAGACAAAGTGATTTTGAGAAAACCACTGCGAACCAATAAAACATAAAATATGAACTGTTTTCTGTCTGAAATATTTGTTTCCCTTCGATTAGAATTTACATAACCTATATTTACAGACATAGTTATAAAAACTTGGTTTTATTGAGGCGAAGGTGATATTAATTACGAAATACTGCTTTTTAATAGAAAAAAGATGAATTGCAAATAATTAGTTTTTCCTGTGAGCATACATGGTAACGTCGAATTATCATGGTCGAACATGAAAACATCTTATACCAGTATTGGTGTCTATGGAACAAAGAATCAACTACCACAATTTATTTAGAATTAGTACCTACCTGCCTGCTCACGAGCGTGAAGATGTGCGTGATGATATTCGAAACGCTGCAGTTTTTATGTGATTCAACTAACTTCAACTTTATAATGGTAAGATTCGATTGCGATGAAATGATGATCAAAATTATGTCGTTTTCCTTGTTACTGGAAGTGGTTTGAAGGAAGGTTTCCAAAACAAAAAGTACCTACCTTAAAAAAAAATTTTACGATGAAGAAAATATTTTTAATACATTAATTTATCTGCGACTTGAAAAGATTTTCAGGCGCTTCGTAGTTGCAGGACATGCTTTGTTTGCTTCGTATTTGTTTCGGTTTTTGCTTAAAAAAGCCGGAATTCGTTAAACATTTTATTGAATTTTGTTGAACATTGTTTTGGCAAAAGTGAACTTGTAAGAAATTGTGATGAATTGTGTCAACAGTGTTGAAAGTTCAGTGGATTAGTGTTTGATTCGGTTAAATCAATGATATTACAATAGTGTTGACTTTTATTGTTGCGATTCAAATGTCAGTGTGAAAAAATAAACAAAACATATCATTAATTTATCAAACTAAAGATAAAAACACAAAAGTGACAAAAATAGAATCAGCGTCTTCGAATAATAAAATTTAGCATCGTTTTTTTAGTACAAAATGTGGGAATAACACGAAAATTTGTATAATATCAGGTGTTTAAAACGCGAATATCGAGAAAAATTCCTTTCTTGAATTAATTTATCACCTAAGATGATTTTATTCAATTTTTATTATTAATATTGTAGAATTTCACAACAAATGAGTAATATTATTATACAATATCTTTCTAAGTACTTTATATTTGTGACGGATATGATTTGTGATTTTAGACATTTATCAGGCAATATTTATGATAACGCGATGAGATATCTTTTCACAATAGTTAATTATACAAAACAATAAAAAAATATAAATAAACGACTACTGAAAAGGAAAAATGCCAAGTTTTTTGAGCATCCATTTTTTGGGAAAGTCTATTTATATATAGCTGTTTGGTTTCGAATTATTTCCTCTCCATTTACTCACATTTGAAATAATATTTTACGATATTTAAAGTAATAATTTTGAAAGCTTTGTAGTTACAAAATAAAATCATATATTATATGAAAAATTATTATTTTTCAATCATTCCATCGTTTGACATAATAATAGGTAGGTAAGTACTTGCAAATTCCAAAGGGTATGATAAAATTTCCTTTATGTGTGCTTAGATCATTGTTGATCAATGATAATCAATAATAGATAGGCACCTGATCACCCCTTTGTTGAAGAGAGCAGTTGTAATAGTTCGATAATCTTTATTGTCTGTATTCCAATACAATTATCAGAGAACCAACCTATAATGTACCAGGTTCAATGCTACTACAAAATACACGCAATCAAGCATAAATAATGCTACCAATTACTGAAAACTAAGGATGGGTATGATTTAGAAAAAACATTTAAAATTGACGATTTTTTTAAGGAAATAATAATCGACTATCTTGCATTTGGATGAATTATCTACGGAAAAGACGCCCAGAAAATACCACAATCACATTAATATTTAAAAAATGCATTCGAAAGAAATATTTTGAAATGTTTCGAAAGATTTAGTAACTTTTCTCGTATCTAGTTTTAGACACTTAGGATGTTAATTCGATTGTTTCGAGGCTTCAATTTTATGGAGCGATTAATTTATCCTACACAATATTCGATAGTTATAGTGTTTTTACTATAAAAAAAATCTTGACATGTCACTATTAGAGAGTCGTTTCGAATATCGGCACTTACAAATATAAATATATATATATCGATTATCGATACATTTCGATTATAGAGACGTATCGATTATCAAAATAATAAATCTAAATATGATGGAAAGAATCTACAAATAGGTACTTATAAAAATAATGATTCATAAATTAATAATAATTGTATTGTGAAAATATTCAGTGAACAAGATAAGATGTACCCATAGGTAAGTATATTTATCTTATTTTCATTGGTCATACAAAAAAAAGTTGTTGACAGATTACTCGTCAATCCAATGCATACGTCATCTTGTAAGTCTGTCAAATGGAAATGTAACTGATCTAACAGCTGCTATGACATGCGAACTTACGATGATAATAATGCACAATACGATCAAAAATATGTTCGACCATAAAGATATTATTATGTATTTTTTAAATTAATCTGCTATCTTTTATCAAATACAAACCAGAAATAAGTCTTGTTTCGGTACCCAATACGACTATTAATTGTTTCATGTTTAATATTGTCAAAATATTTATTTTACCCTCTTCTTTAAAACCTCATTCAAGCATTTACAAAAACTAATAATCAGGATTGTTTTCTTACTACATGAGCACTAATTTTACGGGATTTTGAAGAAGTTGAAAATTTTAATTAGAAAAACAAAAATACTACAGGAAAAGTTGCACACACTTTTCTAAAATTGTTGGTATTTTTTCGTAATTATTTTAAATACTCTATTTCGTAAATATCGTGGAAAAAAATATTTGAATATTGAAATACTTTGTCAACACAACATTGTGATGGATACAGTTTTTTTAGTTGTTTTTACCACAAACAAATCAGTATAACTTCTGTTTCGGTTCATAAAACTGAAGTTTTTCTGCTCAAATTTGACCACGAATTATATTACAATATTGCGGAAGACATGGCTTAATTGTTTGACAGTGACTCAGTCACTCCAAGCCCTCCGTGACAGCCAGCAGGCAGGAGGTATTCTACGTACATACTCAGTGGTCGATATCTTATGTCCATTTTAACAATCAACACACAATCGTTCGCAATCACGCTAAACACCGAACACATTTAAAAAATAACATCATTTGGAATGTTTTGAACGAAGCTATAAAATAACTGAATTCTGTTGTGAAAATTGACGAAATATTCCTTAATTTATTTCCTAACATTCTATTTGTGACGAGGTCTTAACGGATAAATGATTTTCGTTATATACAGCTGCAGCTGTCGCGGACTGAAGGTTCAGAATTGTGGACAAAAATGCAAAATTATTTATAGACATTAATTTATAAAAAAAGACGCATAACAGCTAAATTTGCACAATAGAGTACTATAATTTAATCATAACTCTAAAATAACGGTTTCAATATTCAACCCTATAGACTATTTCTTTAAAAAATATGAGATTATTTCTGTGTAGTGTGACATTTATTTTTATGTAACAGACCTATAGGTTCTGAAAAGTGAGTGTGTATAAATGGTAACGTGTTTGTGTTAGATTTGTGAAACCAGTTAAATATATATACTCACGCCATCCTGGACCCCTGTTCCATTCATGTTATTAACGTTGTTATCCGGTCCAATGGACGCCATCATTTTGGATATAAATTCAACTTGATTATTAAAATATTTTGATGTCTGCAAATTTGCACTGAATTGCACCAATCGCTTTGTCAGCAATTCTTATTTTTATGTCTACGTTGCACAACCTACCTGTCCTCTTTCAAAACAAGACAGATAATGTGTAATCATTCGCTTTGATTTACTTATACTCAATAATAATGATGATTAAAAGTAACACATGATACAACACTGATTATGTTACAACTTCTGATAATAGAGTTAATTGTTATTTTTACATTTACTCTGAGATTTTATATTGTTGACGCACACGCTATTAATGTAGTTAGTTAATGTTAAAATGCATTTAATCGTTTAGGCAGTGAGGTGAGTGAATATTTTCCTAAGTTCCATAGCGCACTTGGTAACGTTCAAGCCTAGACTGAAGAGGAAACATTTCAGGCGAAATAATCGATATTCTATGGTAGGAGGTCATAATATACTCGTATAGCCTGCTGGCTTTACTGAATAATAATATCGTATCTGCGCTATAAAATAACATGTTAGAAATAATGGTGTTACGGGATGTTTGACACGGTGAACGGTGAATGGTAGATGGCATGAACACATTTTAAAACACGGATATTGATGAGTGAATTTTATATCGCAAATACCGACGTTTGCGCCTCAAACCTATACCGGTTATAATAAATTGAAGGGTGTGCATGGTGCATCGTTAAAAGGGTACACAAGTACAAGACAGTCTTTTAGGGTGTAAGTTTCGCCCAGAATCGCCCTGGTGAGATGCCACCATTTCAAATCTAAATGTAGTCTGAAATGACTATAGTTATATTGACCAGATAAGAATAACCAGACATTCTTTTCCCACTCGTTCATTTGGGACTTTTGTGGGCTCATCGCCTTATCGGTGGTTTTTTCAGTTCTGCCCTTAATTTCGCTACACGACTTCAAGGCCGGCAGAAGACAAAGGGCAGAATAACAAACTACAATTCACTATGGAGATGGAAAAAAATCAACCAACAAGAAGTACAAAATATTGGAAATACCACTAATAAAAGTGGATTGAGTGAGGAACAAATTATATCTGTCATGGTTATACACGTTAAACACATTTATTCATAGGCAAACGTATTGCCATTTAAGATCCCATTATGTTTTAAATCATATTATGCTATGTTTTAGCCTGTGATATTAGTGATGCGACATAATATTATCTATGGCTGTACGGAGTCAATTCTTCAGAAAGACTTGTTTAGGTTTCCCTGTATCTACTCAAAGCTACAGTGTGAAACATGTCAGTCAGTCTCAAGACGTGAACATCCAAATGATTAAAAAAACGAGTCTATTATTGTCCTAATCTTGAAGTAATAATAAATGGAGATTGAGCTAATTCTTTTTACCCAACCTATACAAATTTGGGATAAATCACTTTCTCCGGGTTTTTACGCCATACATCATGAGAAAGAAAGAGACAACAAAATCTCTCAAATTATCACACCGCTTTAAAGTATTGTTAGAATGTTCTTCGTGTCCCGCGTCTCCGTTGAATCCGCCCACACGTTTTGATACGCTAAATAAATGAATATAACTCAACGGTTTTTTAGGTTACATGCTATATTTTTGTTTATAACAATACTGTGAAAAAGTGGTTGTACGAATAAACAAAAACATTATGTCGACATGTGCTATGAATGGATGTATAAATACCTTAGCCCTAGTCCAAGCCACGCCCAGGTCTAACTGAGTCCGGCAAACCTCATAAAAACTGACTACAGCAGCGCTCCTTCTTGTATATTATTGCTCTGAGGTCCTAATCCTAGTTTCTATGCTGTCAAGATAATCGCATGTCATGCTTAGATCACATAAATACTAGAAATATCTCGGCCTCCGACGCTTTTGTCACCAACAATAGAATAACTGATCACATTCAACCGCACCAATCATTCCAGATTAATTGCATAATAAACAACTAAAAACTAATCGCTTCACATCATCACTTTGCTATGAGATCTAAAGGGGGAAAAATGGCAAGAGATGTAGAGAGACTGGAGTTAACAATGCGCTTAATATATTTATTAACAAAATCAACCTGCATATATCAAAAAATTCGATTGAAAAACACATTACTTATGAAAAATATTTGCATTTACAGTCAATGACGTTACATATATATAGACACGTTGTAGCGCTCTCAAAGTGGCAAGCAATAATCACGCTAGTTGGTGTGATCGGTGTTTAAGCCGATTTAGTACTAAACGGTCACGCATCGCTTGAGGTCGTTTCAAGCAAGTATGGAACGCGGTCCGAACTTCGGATCTGTTTCGTCCATACACATATATTCTATGAATGTCTATCTTTGTCATACATGACCGATATTTGAATGATGAATTTACTTGAAACGTGTGTGTTTTGCTTGCCACATTTTGTGTTTATTCTAATGCTATAACGTGTGTATATAAGTAACGTCATTGTTTACAGTAGCTTCTGATTCTTTTGTACAGTAGCTGCAGTAAAACTTCAATACCGTTTAGTTTTTGTATTTTAATTTTCTTTGTCTGCCTTCTTACTGTATGCAATATCTATCGACTGTCGTTAATCTTCAATACTATAGATAAAAAAAAAACCTTATAAATACTATGTAAACACACAGGATAGACACGTCGCGTAGCCAGTATATTTGTTTCCTTAGAACAGGCAATCTGCCTAGCTTGAGCTAGGAACTAATATCGACCGAACAAAACAGTAGCACTTGTACACATTTTAAAATATTTTCAACTGTTATGTTCTTTATTTTAAAATATGTAACCACGTATTATACATGAATAAATATGTTGGAAATGTCTTGCTTTCGATAATGCATAGTCTACGTTAAAAAAATACCGTACAAGAGTCCCAACTGCTCTCGACTGACCGGAAACAGTGGGACTATGAAGGGGTAGGAGATGGGAACAAGTAAGGTTGAGAAGCACCCGGCTATTCAAATCTGGTTACCAAACATGGCTAAAGCCATTTTAAGCAACGTTTCGATTCTGAATGGTGATCTTTCACAAGGGTGATACCGAGGGTATCCACCAACCTGAAACGTGCCGCAAATATACTATATGTTATTTTATTTGAATTAAATGGGAAATAACACATATCTATTAAATACAATTTATTTGTGCACTCCGAGATTCTAACCCGCGACCTCTGGATCTTCGTAGTCGAGGATCGTAACCTTGGAAAAACAATGTGTGGAGAGAGAGCTAATTATTTTTACCCAACCGATACAAACTTGCGATAAATCACTTTCTCCGGGTTTTTACGTCGTACACAATGATAGAGAAAGAGACAACAAATATAATACTCCGCTTCTACGTACTGTCGTAATGATCTTGGGCTCCTGGGTCACCGCGGGACTCCGCCCACATTTTTTATTATGCCACTAAACTTGACACAACTAAACGGTTTTTTAGGTTAGATGCCATATTTTTGTTGATATCAATACTGTCAAAAAGGGGTTTTACGAATAAACAAAAACATTATGTCGATATGTGATATGAATGGATGCATAAATACCCTATCCTTGGGCTTAGTCACGCCCAGGTCCGCCGAGTCAAGTAAAAATCATCAAAAACTGACTATACTGCCTTGGATTGATACCACTCTATATACTCTAAGATCGTAACCGCTCGACCACGGAGGTTGTCAACATTCGACACGTACATGAATTATTCTTAAGAAGTACCAAAGATAAATAAATTGATTCATCTTTTGCTTATCGGAATAACGAACTTTTACCTTTAGGTATGATAGCCATAATATAGTTCTGTGCGAGTATGTGAACCCATTGTTGGTCATACTCGAGTCTCGCAAACTGCTGGAAGATGCATTTAATTTGGCCCGGTCCAATGCATAGGTACCTAATTTTAATTAGTAATTACTGTTTCCATACAAAACTTTTCACTAACCGGTTTTCTATGGACCTAATCGTCACTAGACACACAAACCTTCATTTAAAAAACGGTGCGTGTGAACAGAACTTAAATCATTCGCGTTTGCTTTAATTACACCGTGGAAAAACAATACCTACCTATTTATTAGTCATTGACTCACCATTCTTATTTTGAATAAAGGATGAATTGGCTGAGCGGAATCGATTTTGATGTCGTAACACTTTTAAATATAAATAAGTAATGTAGGGACTTCAGTTGACCTATTTAAATGAATACATTGATATCAGAAGCACGTACTATAATAATTGTAATGATTCCCGAGATCTTGAACTTTTGTATCTCCATTTCATCTGACTCACAGGAGGGGAATGATGGCATGGAATTCAAAACGACAATAGGAATCGATCAATTCATTTGAACTAATACGAATACGTCAGTTTAGGTAAATGCGTCCGATAAGAAAATTATGTCATTTTAAACTCTTTCATTCTATCTATACATTAATTGATAAAAGCTTTACAAGTAGTTCCTGCGCTTGGAAAAACAAGTTCTCTAAGTTCCTACGCATAAAAACATTCCATATTTCTTCGCCGTTAGAAAGATAGAACTTATTACTACGTAAACTCATTGGATTTGCGCGACAGCTATTTCGGCGGTCGAATTATATGCGTATAATAAAAATCCATTACATATAAAAATCAAAGAATAAAAGAAATGCATTTTGTATTTTTTCGCTTATTAAATTCTTTCGAAATCTATGAATTTATTATTTACTGTAAAAAACATTGAAAAAAACAGGAGCATTTTTTTACGCAAGTGGCCCGCTTATCCGAGAGTCAATCCATTTCAAGAACACATTTTGTTCACAAGCTTACTATTTCATGTCACAGATGTCTTTTGTGAAATCTGTATAAATCCGTACAGAATTGCTATCAACAGGTGGCAGTACTGTCAATATTATTATCGACCAATTTTACTTGACAGTGGGCAAGGCGTTGGGAATTCCGGTTCAATCAAATAGTGGTTTTTTGACAGTCTACTCTTATAGCACTGCAAAAGCGAAAGTGTACAGTTCTGTAACAAGGTCAGGCATTACTCAACTTACCCGACATTCCGCCGGTTTCATTCAATTTTGATCAGTATTTGTTTTGTGATAATGTCTGTCGGTCGTGTCTTGGTTTACGGTGGTCGCGGAGCCCTGGGGGCGGCATGCGTTTCACATTTTAAGGCGAACAACTGGTGGGTGGCCAGCGTGGACCTGCAGGCTAACGAGTCTGCCGATACCAACATCACTGTCAACCCCGACGCCGCTTGGGTTCAGCAAGAGCAACAGGTGTTGGAAGCTGTGGCCGGAGCTCTCGGTGGAGAAAAGCTGAACGCTGTCATCTGCGTGGCCGGCGGTTGGGCCGGTGGCAACGCTGAGAAGGAGCTGAGCAAGGCGGCAGATCTCATGTGGAAGCAGTCTGTGTGGAGTTCCACCATCTCCGCTACCGTGGCAGCTAAACATCTGGCCCCCGGAGGGTTCGTCGCTCTGACTGGAGCTAACGCCGCTATCGAAGGGACTCCCTCTATGATTGGATACGGAATGGCTAAAGCCGCCGTGCACCAGCTCACCAAGTCCCTGGGCTCCGAGGGATCCGGTCTGCCCAGTGACTCCCTCACCGTCGCTATCATGCCAGTCACCCTGGACACTCCCATGAACAGGAAGTGGATGCCCAAAGCTGACTTCGGAACCTGGACCCCCCTGACTTTCATCGCTGAACTCTTCATGAAGTGGACCAAGGGAGAGGCTAGGCCTAAGAATGGAAGCCTCGTTTCCGTCGTCACCAAAGACAGTGTCACAGAATTGACCTTTCAATAGATTTGATTAAGCTTGCATAGGAATTTATAACAGATGAAAAATCAAAATGCTTATTTACTTGATGTTATCAACGAAAATTTGTAGACAATAATTTGTCTTAGAAAACATGACCAATTTATTTTAAGAATAGAATGTTATACCCACCCGGCGTTGAATTGTTCCTAAATTAAGACATCATTTAAAATGAATCTCTGTAGCTCAAAAATGTAATATTTGTGTGTATGTATGTAATATTATATAAATGTATTAAATGTTTGTTCATACTTCATTGCTAATTATTTAATATGATTGAAAAAGTCTTATGTAGGTATTGTTTCTGGAAGTATTATCACAAGGTCAACTATTTAACCCAGTTATCAGGGTCAAATTGAATGCTCTGATTGGTACAATCAAAAGAATTATTAACCGAACACAATATGGATATAATCTGAAAAAAGTGCTTAGTCTGTTACGTTTAACTTTATTCAATAAGTTAAATATATTTTATCTTTCTGGTATAATAACATAGCTATTAAATTAATCAGTAAATAGGCTGTTGGCAAGTTGTCTTTTTAGCCAGTATTGTATAACTATACTTGAATAAAAGTAAAAGTTGATCTAGATCTAATAATGTTGTGTATTTGATAGTATTGATCGAGTGAAAGGTATTTTTACCTAAAGAAAAAAGAGATCTGGGAAAGTTCATTGACTTCCAGCAGAACTATACGATTCAATGAGCAGCAACACTTTTTTTATTTTAAGTGTTTTCAATGTTGCTTTTATTTTTGCAAATGAAAAATAGTTGCTTTTCAGCATAGAAAGCTACTTAGAGTCTACATTAAGATTATTTCTATACGCCAGTCTAATATTTACAGTTATGCTTGGAGTGTGCTTACAACCAATTTCCAATATATATAACTCTAAAACCAGATTCTAAAAACCAGTTAATAAAAATATGGCAGTAGTTATTCCATAGGTCTGTTATCAGTGTTATCCCAGAACTATTCTTGGGGTTTCTCCACACAGCAAATATGGGTTTTCCCAATAGACATAGTAAAACGTTTTTACAAGGAAAAAAAATGGCTGTGAAAAAAGTAATGACCCAAACCGATTTATATCTGACCACATAGGTTTTTTTTCCTTCTGGGTGTCCACCGAGCCCCCTTTAAAAGTAATTTTGTTTTAAATTTAAATTGCCCAAAAAACTGTTCGATTAGATACAATACACAGCAAAATACAATGAGTATTAGAATATTTTAGTTATTTTTGAGTGATATAATCAGTTTCAGAAGAATGCTGAGACCTGTGAAGTGTGAATGAAGGAATGGTATTTGTGTTGCATTATTCTATGTAAAAAATATGGTTTAAATAAATAGCGTTATTGTTAAAAATGTGTTTGATATTTAAAAAATTATGTGGCCCATGAGGGGATCGAACCCGCGACCTTCGCGTTATTAGCACGACGCTCTAACCAACTGAGCTAATGGGCCGATGAACTCCGTCGAGAAAAAAACGCATTTTAACAATAAACACAGAAAATAGTTTTCAAGTGTTTTTTGTTGGTAAATTTATATGGGCGGTGAAAAACTCCATTTTCAAATAATTATATTGGCCCTTGTCATGCGTTAATTTCCCAATATGATATTATTATTATGAAATTTTCCTGAAATTATATTATTGCCTTAGGTATTATAATCGCTTTTGGTTTGGTTTAATTCCGCTAGAGGGCAGTAGTTTGAAAAAAAAAAACATTTAAATAATTTGAAATTTCCCGCTATCGCAATGGAATCAGGAATTACAGTTGCCGTCGATGTATGCATGTATTAAAGAGTTTTAAAATCGTGCTAAATTAATTGTATTCACTAATTTGCCGTAGTCAAACTCTCGGTGGTATTGCGTCGTTCATACTGGGAGTGAAAAGCTCCCGGCGCTTTTTATTGGAGCCAATGACATAAATGTCGTGGCGATATCAGGTCCGGCCCTGAACCAAACGGCGCCTGGCGCAGGCTAAATTTTTGAAGCCCTTTGTCTAAGCCTAAATTTAAACACTTTTTTTTTCACATTTATTGTTTTCCAGACGCCCAATCCCACTCTACCTACCGAATAAAATTTACCATAAAAACGTTATTTTATTACTTAAATGTGTATATTTATTTAAAACAAAACATTTATATTTTTTTTTTTGCGTTTTTTTAAATATATCAATAATATTATTATTAAAAGAGATTGATAAAAATGCCAGTTTCCATTAGAGTTTCGGTAGCTCAATTGCCAGAGACGTTACTTCCGAATAGAGTAAAGGTTCGGAGCTCGTGTCTCGGTCGTAACCTAATTATTTTTATTTTCTGTCTTTTTCTGTTTCCTAGAGGCTAATAGCTGTCTCATTTTGGACTGCTATTTCTGCATAACTTTGTCTCCTTTTCACACCAGTACAAACCAAAGCTCCAAGTATGAAACGAATGGTTCGGAATTTTATACCGCGCCGTCATCGAAAGTAATTTGATTTGTGGGCGCTGATTTTCAAAGATTTTTTCAATGAATATAAAGGCGTTGAGTTCAGAAACGGCCGCCGATGCCCTAAGCACTGTAATTGAGTACTGTGAACGCCTTGGTAATCCGCCGCCTGCAGCGGACTGCTCCAATTGGGCCTGCATAGTCCGGGCCTGGGCGACATGACATTCATTTAAATACTTAGAGTACATAGAGTAGTATCTATCCAAGGCAGTGAAGTCAGTTTTGGACTTGTTTTTGATGATTTTAACATGACTCGGCGCAGTTGGGCGTGGCTAAGACTAAGGCCACGGTATTTATACATCCATTCATATCACATATCGACATAATGTTTTTGTGTATTCGTATAGCCACTTTTTCACAATATTTTTATCAACAAAAATATAGTATATAACCTAAAAAACCGTTTAGTTGTGTCAAGTTTAGTGGCATAATAAAAAATGTGGGCGGAGTCCCGCCAGTGTCACTTCAAGGAACCAGCACCTTAAGATCATTATGACAGTATATAGAAGCGGGCCAAGAAATTTGTTGTCTCTTTTTCTCTCATGGTGTACGCCGTAAAAGCCCGGAGAAAGTGATTTTTCGCAAGTTTGTGTAGGTTGGGTAAAAATAATTAGCTCTCCCTCCATATATTATTACTTCAAGTTTAAATACTAAAAGATGCCAATTCCTAAGTAACGATTAAGGGACCTATCACTTTGATAAGGTATAAAATATGCAGTCTAAATATTAAGTTATAAGTCAACAAGGAAAAATCACTGGATGGTAAATAAATAAAATAAACAAAAAATTATTTAATAAAGCTTACTCATATATTAAAAAAAAGAAATTACAACATAATACGACGGAAAAACAAATTAGTTTGACGTTTTGGTCGACGATTTTCCGAAATAGTGGTGGGATATGTTTTTACTAAGCAGTTATAAATAACCAGTTTTATTGGAACTGTTACAGTTTTTCTGGAACAGTTACAGTTCTTATCAAACAGTCTTGCTCCAACAGTTATTCTGTCGCAGTTACTCTCCAAGTGATGTCAGTTCAGTGCTTGTAGATCTTCTTGAAATTGCCTTGGGGATCGTACTTCCTGGTGAGCCTCTCCCAGTCCCTGGGCCGGCGGGAAGACAGGTGTCTGGTGACCTTGTCCGTGGTGGCCTTCTGCTTGGCGTTGCACTTGTTGCAGCCGTTGGCGAGGGCGTCAGGGAGGATTTCTGTAAAAAATATGATACCGTTTTATTCATCGATGGTTTTTTTAATGTGATACCGCGCAAGAGTTCCAAACGCCGAGTGCGAGGATTAGGAAGAAGTACAGGTTATTCATATCCGAACACTAAACAAATCTAAAGCCATGTCGTGCAACTTTTTGATTCTGAATAGCGGAAACTAATGGTAATGTTCCACTTTGGAAATAGGTACAGATGCAAAAAAATATCGGCGGTCTATTTTTGAAATTTCCCATTTAAATGCATTAATATTGCACTTTTTAATTCCGAGTTTCGAACTTGCGACTTTTGACAAGGAGTGTGCCGGTCTGTTAACAATTTAATAAATTACTAGACTCTTTCGACTTACTTTAAATTGCACACAAAAAATAAATAAAAAGTTACCTAACATCGCCACATCTCGTTTCACATATTATGAAACAAAAATCTTTTTATTTTATTTAAGGGTGAGGGCGTGGGGTCTGTCTATTTAGTTAAATATCTGTTCAATAATGCTACGTCTGACCACGGGTGATATTTATTTACACTGTAAAAATTGTTCTTTTGCCGATCGTAGAATCTAATTGATTTTCAGTCCACATATCGGTTGAGTCAGGAATCGCAATGCGGCAAAGCAGGCAAGCCTGACTGGCATGGTTAGTGACTGCTCACTGGTGACACTGTTACATGTTACATTGTTACACCACGCCTTGGCTGGCCATACTCACTATTGGGGTCAAACATCGGCAACGCGCTCGAGGTGGTGTCTGGTGTCTCAAAGGTTGGCTTTCAGTTTCCTAGTTTTCTCCGAAAACTACTCATTGTTCGATTTTTACGTAAGCGTTCAAGCGATCAATGCAAATAGTGAATATTATTGATATAAGCTGGAGCAATAATTAAAAAACTTTTCAACGTAATTAACGTTATTCAGTGGAGAGACGAATCAACTGAAACCTTAAAAAATAAACAACGACCGTGATTTGAAATTGATCATTCGAAGTAGATTTATCAGCAAAATTGTATATTCTACTTGTAGTAGTTAGTAACCGGCTTTAACCGAGTTTTGGGACATTTATTTATTTTCTAATTTTTAATTGAACCACGAAGTTGACTTTAACTAGCGGCAACTTGTCCAAATACTGCAATTATGGAGACTTTCCATAGGTTATCAAAGTCCATGAATTCCGAAACCTTGGGAATAGCGTTGGGAAAAACTTCAATGTTTTGTGAATGCTTCACGAATTGTTAGTTCTTTAAAATGAACACGTACTAGTCGGTAGAGATTTGAAAGTGGAAAGAACTGGAACTGGTTCCTCGCCAAAATAATGTTCACCTTCGCAACTGTGCTGCTGCAAATTAAAGTAGTTATTTCAATGAAATGAATGAACCTTAAAATGAACTACCAACTTCAATTGAAGTATTTGTTCAATGTAATGAAGTTATTAAAATGAATGACCGCTAAAATGAACTACTGACTTCAATTGAAGTATTTGTTCAATGAACAATCAATGAAGTAGGAACTGTTGCCAAAAGAAGTAGTTCTTTGAAGTAGTTCTTTCAAAGCGGTCATAACGCTACTTGGGAATAAAGCTTCGCGCATCATCTGTTTACCCATTTTTATAGCGTTATATTTTATAAAAACTTTTGAAGAAACCATAATTAAAATGTACAAGTGGAATAATAAAAACATGGAGTATTTAGTTACTCTATTGGCCGCCGCAAATATAACTAAGTCAAGCTGTACCCCGTTCCAATTGAAAACGTTGACTTAGGCAGTTACTTAGACAAAAAAGACATCGGATGGTTTATATATTTGACTACAATTATTATTCCGTACTATTGAGTACCTACGTAATAATACAAGTGACCGACAATTCACCATTTCGAGGCAACACCTATTTTGATAATTGAACTTCGTAATTTTGTTTAAAAAAGGACTGGACTGCGAGTCCTATTTAGATGACGAGAAAGGGATCAGGGTCTTACTCTTGAGTTCCCTTCCCTCGGCAGTGCAGGGTCCCTCGTCCAGCATGCACTTGATGTAGTTGTTGAGAATCCTGTCGCTGCTGAGGATGTGGTCGATGTCGATGTTGTCATACTTGGTGGTGTACTTATTCTGGGGCAGGGCGGCCGCGAGGGCGCAGCCCATCAAGCACAGGAACACGAGGAGACGCATCGCGGATACACCTGGAATCAACGTTAGGAGAAAGATTAATTATTTAATTAATTTGAAACAAAATAATGTAATTTGTGTAGATACATTTTTTTAGTTTTCGGCGATTTTACTTTGATATCTCATGTATGCGGGGGCGTGCAGTCCTCAGAGCCTGTAAATCTGGGCATGCTAAAATAAAATAAGAATTCAAAGGGGTTGTCTCTCATGAATTCATGGGAATATATTATTCTCCTATATCTTTTCTTGGAGCATGCACATTTTTACAGCATCCATGCACGCCCTGCACGTTAGAAAATAACATGGATTTTTATAATATAAAAAAGGGATATTCATAAAAACAGTTACATTTTGTTATAATTTGGTTGAAAGAACACTTTTCAAACATTTACTTTTCATTATCGACCTGGTTTCCGGTTTTTACTTCGCCAGGACGAATGTTAGACTGTATGCATAACTGTCGTAGTTTAGTATAATCTTCTATCTAATCTATTATCTTTGGTCCTTACGATGGGTGGGTTCTTCCCAAACCAGTCGGCATCGGAAATCAATGTTGTCGTATAAAATAAAGATTTGTTTCATTTAAGATAAAAACGGCTTTTACTCTCTGTAGTAAACTTACTCGAAAAGTTGGAACGTTGCGTGGAATCAATTGATTACCATAAGATATTTTTCGTTTGTTTATTTCTATTTGTTCTTTAGTTTGGACCATTTTACTTCATATCAATTATCTTTCAATTTTTTTGTACTGTGTGAAATTAACAAATTTTATTTCTTTCTTGGGTTTGCACCCGGGCGTCGCGGAGTCAATTCCTCTGCTAGCTAAGTCCTCCATCATTGCACAAGCTACATTTTCCGCTTATTATGATGGCAGTAGGAGTTTTAAAAATATTTCAAAATTTATTCGTAACCCGGGGATGTTTGTCATTCTTAAAAAAAAAACATTCGTCCCAAAATGAGATCTAATAACTCATCGGAATTGTCGTGTAGCAAAATACAAAATAAACGTTTGAAAACATACATGTAAATATATTTTTTCAAATATACATTACAACTTAGTTTGGTGGCCATAAGATATCTAACGCCCTCGAGGTGATATTTTCACGAAAACGGCGCTATAGAAATTATCCAAAGATAATGTAAAAATAAACTAGTTTCTTGATATTGTGAAAACACAGTACCTTCAAAGTGATTAAACACATTTCAACGTCTTAAAAAGAACAATACAAAAAGGCTTTTCCCTTTTCCAATAAAAGTATTTCAAACAATCACGTCAGAAAAGTTACGAAATGACCACGAAATAAAACAAAACGACAAAAAAGTGAAACGACTCGTTATAGCAATAACAAACGACGATGTAACAATACTGTATTTCCTGTAGCTCACAAAACAATTAGCTGAACCAGCACTTTCAATTTCTATCATTTCACTTACGATTATTGCGGTGAGTGAATGTTGTAGGGCACAGGGCACGGGGCACAGGGCACAGGGCGCTATGAAGGCGGGGGGTGTCGGGTAGAGCTGGTGGTATTCGAGGCAGCGGCGGACACAGACTGACTGGGCTCCGCGGGAGTTCCCGTTATATATGCCCTCATCATCACACGGCTTTGTGACAAACCTGGACACTAAGCTGTCTAAGCACTTTGCGGGACATGACGGCGCGTAAGCAGGCAGGTGGACGAGGGCCGGACTGGGAAATTAAATAATACTTACATAAACAATTCATTGTTTAAAACGAGGCCCTGTTCTTATACCATAGTTTTCTTTTCTCCAAACCCCTTAATGACCCTTTTACTAGCGGTGAAATTTATGTAAAAGTATTGCACAATATATTACTTAATTGAAGATTTAAGCTATAAATTATCAAAAATCCAAATTACTACTTTGGCACCCGTACAATATATTTTCTATCAATTTATATGTTTTAATTTATATTCGCTAAATCCTTAAAATCAACATTTTAGCCGACTAAATAAGTCAAATATAAGTATTCATTCATTTTGTTTTTTGCACATGTTTCAACACTTTTAGGGTACTAGCGACTACCATACTAAACTCACGCCTATATCGTGTTATGAGGTTGGTTTTATTTGATGTTTAAAAAATTCTCCAGTGCTTTTATTTTTTTTACCTTTCAATTCTGAACATCAATAAGCCGAGTGAACATATTTTCAAAAGCTTTGGCTTGAGAAAGGTTAATTCATGTTGTGCAAAAACTGGGGTCTGACTTTTAACGCGTGTCACCGTGACCATCAACCGCATATTTCATCCAGTTCGGCTGTACCTCAGAGCAATAATTTACAAGAGAGAGCGCTGCCATAGTCAGTTTTGATTAGCTTTGCCGGACTCGGCTAGAACTGAGCATGGCTAGGACTAGGGCTAGGGTATTTATACATTCATTCATAGCATATGTTGACATAATGTTTTTGTTTATTCGTAAAACCACTTTTTCACAGTATTGTTATAAACAAAAATATGGCATATAACCTAAAAACCGTTGAGTTATGTCAATTTATGTCGAATTTCAAAACGTGTAGGCGGAGTCAACGGAGACGCCAAACACGAAGAACACTTTTTACAATACTTTAAAGCGGTGTGATAATTTGGGAAATTTTGTTGTCTTTTTCTATATCTTGGTGTCTGACGTAAAAACCTCTGGAAAGTGATTTATCCCAAGTTTGTATAGGTTGGGTAAAAATAATTAGCTCTCTCTCCATACATTGTTACTCCAAGGGCTGTACAAAGTTAAAACAACGAATAAAGCAATTTCATAAATATTCAGGAGTAGGCAAATAATGTTTTGACAACGTAGAGAAATAGTTTTTTTTTGATATGTTGAGATTGTTAGATTTGGAAAAACCAAAAAATAATTGATATTCTTTTAGAAAAGATGTATTATTTTAGCATTCTCAGTCAAAATAAGAATCTAAGAAAAATTTCGACCCTTACAGAATATTAAAAAATGGAATAAAACCACAAAAAAAATCGGACAGCCTAAATACTGAGTCACATGTTAGACCTGTACAAAACGAGTTTTATGGCTTAAAAAAATGTCATTTATTGATGTTATTGTAATCGAAAACGATTTTTTTTCAAAATTATATTTTTTTGTATGTAGATTTTTCAGCAAACCGTGCAGTGCGCCACCAGAACTAAAAAAATCCTGAAACACTTCTTACAATTTTTTTTTATACGAAGTTTAAAAAATCATTTTCGGCTACAAAAATCAATAACGTCGTATTTTTCAATCTTAAAAAGCACTCTAGCACACTAAAAAGTCAGGAGCCGCCACTGCTCACAACATACCCCAATTGGGGATGCCATAGTCCTTCTAGCTCCAGACGGGTGGTAGCAGTTGGGACTATATTATTGGGGCGGTATTCATCATCAAAAAAATGCAGACCCCGGAAGTCTAATTCAAACTCTTTGATATCGATGTGAAGTAAGTTAAAAATATATGTTGGTTTGACCCTGTACTGAATGCTGGTCCCTGTCAAAACTGCTGTCCGAGCGCGCATGCATTTTACGATTATAATACCGGCTGACGATTGGGAAATATCTGTTCTGTTGATTCTTAATGCGGATGCGTTTTGGTTGCGTTTACGTTGCAAGAACGGCGTTTAAAACGTGCGATCTGCCATATACAAAACTATTGTTTCCTTAAAAAAATACCTTTTGCAAATCAACCCACAAAAACGATTACGAAGCTATTTCGCAATTCGTGATGTTTACAAATGGCACCAGCAATAATAAAAAGATTTGTGCTCTTAAAAAAATATGGATTTAATTTTAACCGTTGTTTACTGTAATAAGTAAATTTTATTTAATTAATTTGTGTTATTTCATATTTGACGTATATAAAATGATATAAAGTAAATTTGCATCACATTCCAGAGTGGTAGATACTATCGGTATCGCCCGTGACGTTACTTGAAATGGCTTTAGCCGTGTTTGGTGACCACATCTGAATTGGCACTTCTCCACCTTTCTCTCCTCCATTTCCTTCCCCTCTCCAACAAATTCAGCCACATAACATACCCTAATTAGGACTGCGATAGTCCCACTGGCTCCAGGCAGTTAGGACTATTGTTCTATATTCGCATAGAATAAAAAAAACATACCCAGGTACTAAATCCTTGTTTTAGAATCTCATTATAAATGACAATAAATTCAACATTCATCATTCACCATTCATCAACATCTTCACCCTTGGATAACCTCGACAATCTCTATTCCAGTCGGTTTCCTGCTGTCTCTCTCTAGTTCCTAAAGCCTAACACTCCTTCGCCCTGTGGACCTATTATAGAGGAGAATCTTGGTTGACTGTTTCCATCTTTGGTATATATTATTATGTCTTACTCAGTGAAACCGTCCCAGCTTTATAAATCTTAATATAGATCGCTCTTCTGACAATTATTGGTACAACTTGTGGTTGTATCTCGTAGGCCAGACATTTTATTGTATGGCTGCAATTAAATAAAATGTTGCCTACCTCAAATTTAAGAAACTAAATTAGTTAGTTGTTTACGTTCAAAGACGGTTACGCTGTAAACTAAAACTTAGACACTGAATTGAACCATGAATCCGAGAGCCGAATCGATCATGAAATCACCAAAAGATTTGCTAGCTCCCAAAGCCTGCGATAGGCTGGCCACGTGGACATAATTCCAGATGAAAGAACACCAAAAACTATGACCGAGTTGGTGCCCCAGTGGTAGCGACCTTGATCCAAACCGATGAAGTGCTGGACTGACTGCGTCGAAGAAGATTGGAGTAGGTGGGAAGGCTTAAAGACCAGAGAAGAGTGTCAGAGATAATACCAGAGCTGGTGGAAAAAATGGAGAGGAAGCCAAATCCCACCCTGGAAAGTAGTGTTGTGATTATGACTCGTATGATCACATTTCAAACACTATTTTAACTACAGATATTGTGGCAAACTTGTAACCTTGAAGTAACAATACATGGAGGGAGAGCTAATTATTTTTACTCAACCTACACAAACTTTCGAAAAATCACTTTCTCCGGGTTTTTACGTCGTACACCATGAGAGAGAAAGAGACAAAAATTTTCAAAGACCGCTTCTATAAACTGTAAGGATGATCTTAAGCTCCTGGTTCACCGCGGGACTTCGCCCACATTTTTTATTATGCCACTAAACTTGACATAACTAAACGGTTTTTTAGGTTATATGCTATATTTTTTTTGTTAAAAATACTGTGAAAAGTGGCTATACGAATAAACAAAAACATTATGTCGATATGTGATATGAATGGATGTATAAATACAGTAGCCTTAGTCTTAGCCACGCCCAGGTGCGCCGAGTCAGGTTAAAATCATCAAAAACAAGTCAAAAACTGACTTCACTGCCTTGGATAGATACTACTCTACCAACACTAAGCTTGTAACGCAACCCCATGACGTTTTTAAACACGCTTTAAAATCATTTGTTTTGTAATGTTGTTGAAAATTTAATGGAATTGAAAATAATTAAGATCCGTTGTAAAGACTGCTAAGGGGTCGTATGATTATAATATTATAAGAAGTTCAAAACCGTATTTTTTAAAGAATATTCAATTGGAAATTTAAAAACGTTGACTATTTTGTTGATTCTAATAATTTAATTACTTTATAAATTTAATATTAATTCTTACCATTGTAATTCCCAACAATTGTAAAGAGTGTTATGGAATATGCATTTTATCATAAATCCTGATAACTGTGAAAGGTATTATGCAATGTAAATTGCATAATAAATTAATATATAATTAAATGTGTCCCCTGCACTGGAAAATCCAGTGGGGAAAACATTAATATCATATATTTTTATATCTAATTCAAAACAATAATAATAATTAATTAGACTTACCATTTCGGTCAGAATTGTCTAGTGGTAAGCCGAAAATTTATTAAAATGGATTCCTAAATTCCTACGCATATTTTTGACGCGTATTATAACGGTAATTTGAGGAGGTTTTGAAAACCATAAAATATTATAATGTGAACCGGTATAAATTTAAATCCCACGTGGGAAGGTACCTAGTCCCAGGTACATGCAAATGCAGTCTACGAAAAGTTCCAAACTCTCTCCGATTTTATTAATCACATTATTATAAATTGAATATACTTGTCAATTACTCACGCACTTTGATTTCAAGTGAACATGTTCGAATTTGCATATTGACAGTTTGTTTTTAAGTTTTTATCATGGAATGTATTTTTATTCCCTGACCAATGCGTTTGTAAAATATATATATATATAAATAATAATTATATTAATATATTATTATCAGGTAATTCAGTATTTTTATATTTATTTTTTAACTGATTACCGCACAAGAGTCCCAACTGTCCGGAGTCAGTGGGACTATGTCATCCCTAATTGGGGTATGATGGTGATAATTTTATTAAACTATTAAGTAAGTATTAAGTAAGTTTTATAGGAAAAGTGCAGTGGCGGCTGGTGACGTTTTTTCCTACTAGAGCGTTGATATTGATAACAAATTACACTGAAGTAGTAAAAAAAAGTTTTTGTTTCGGATAAAGGTTTTCGTGTATTTATAACATGGTAATAGATTAAAAAAACATCTTTCTGGCCTGCAAATACACCAGCCGCCAGCAATTATACTTACCTAACGAATACGATTTTTAATGTTTAGGTAAGTATCTATAGTAGCTTACAATTTTCAGGCGACATGTCATCAGCTGAGAGTTTCTCTATCGTGAGAGAATTGATTTTCCTGGTTAAATAATTTAACAATGGATGGGATTGTAGTAGAAATTACGTAATGTACTCTACTTATATGAAAGTGCATACCTTATCGCAAAAAATGGTTATGTATCTATGTCTTATGGAATGTTGGATTTTTTTCTTGTTTTTCGAACCGTGATTAGTGATAATGCTATAGAATTCCTGAATGTACTTGTAAGTCTTAAGAATTAATAAACGGTCTTCTTCAAATAAAAGATAGAAGAAAATAATTCATTTAATATATATGTTAAGAAAATAATTCATTTAATATATATGTTTAGAAAATAATTCATTTAATATATATGTTTAGAAAATAATTCATTTAATATATTTGTTTCGAAAATAATTCATTTAATATGTTCGACTGGTGTGATGGTGATCGGTGTTGATGATCTATGTAAAAAAATCAGTCACCATATTTTTGTTAGAATCATTAACTATAAATAATTTCCTCTGTGAGTAAGTGAGACTGTACGAGTGTGAATTTTTCAAATTTAGGACTGATGCTAGTTGAAATTATAAAATTGAAATTGAAAATCTTTTCAAATCCCTACTTACCTAATAAAGTACCTGCATTGGAGTAACAATATATATGGATACGGGTCTAATTCTTTTTAACCAACCTATACAAACTTAGGATAAATCACTTTCTACGGGTTTTTACGTAGTACACCATGAGAAAGAAAGAGACAAAAAAAATCCCAGATTATCACACCGCTTTAAAGTATTGTAAGAGTGTTCTTCGTGTCCCGCGTCTCCGTTGACTCCGCCCACACGTTTTGATATTCGTGACATAACTCCACGGTTTTTGAGGTTATATGCTATATTTTTGTTTAAAACAATACTGTGAAAAAGTGGTTGTACGAATAAACAAAAACATCATGTCGACATGTGCTATAAATAAATGTATAAATACCCTAGCCCTAGTCCCAGCCACGCCCAGGTCTAGCTGAGTCCGGGAAAGCTCATCAAAACTGACTAAAGCAGCGCTCGACAATATCATTGGTTTGTCTTGAACTTAGGAGTTGAAAGGTCTTATGTAAATTCATATTATTTTCTAGGGATTATCTGGCCAGTGGCGCATTCGGATGGCATTATGAAACACCTGGAAGCAGTTTCTCTAACCGATGAAAAGTAAAGTTTTTCGTGGGCGTCATAAACTAAAAAAAGACTAAATATATTTATTTATAAATTAACGGACTAAAGTTCAATTACAAAAAATAACAGAGAAGGAATATCATATGCATAAAAATAAATGAAGCGATGACAAAAATAAGGCGAAATAAACATAAGAGAGAACATTCAATCCATGGTCTAGTCAAAGTTTTGGTAGAGTCGTAAAGAATGACAAAAATCATTTAGACTGCTACCAAAAATTTTAAGACCATATTGTCATATGACATTCTGGACATTGGAGAATTATACCCATAATTAATATTGTGATGATTGAGGAACAGCAAATCATTGTTTATGAGTCTACGGCAAGGAATGTTGAACTGGATAAGTTGCAACAGAGAAGGTGAGTCAATAAAACAATCATTAATTTTGTAAATTAAAATTAAATCAAAGTCTTTCCTGAGCTTTTCTAATGAAGACATTTTCAATAATTGTTCAATTTCATCATATGAATAATCGCCTCTTTCTCGCCCCAATCTCCATGCAATACCGCGTAAGAAGAAAAGAAGAAGAAAAAGAACTAAAGAAGAGAAGAAGTATTTTTTTACTCCCAATCAGAATGGCGTCTTGCGCTAAGCCACAGAGGTGGTCACGTGCAAGCACTCATGCGTATATTGTTGTTTATGTCTGGAATACACAAGTACCTACTCGGATTGTACTCATGACCTATGAATGCCTCTCTTACATAATGGTATAGTCGTACCTTACTTTCACATTAGGTTATTTCCGTCCGTCTCAGCTCACACGGGTAGACAGGCACTTACCACCAGAGCCTACGTAGGCTGTTATCAGATATACAGTCTACCTAGGCAGTGAGTCATCGCAACAAAACGGATGCATCTCTTTTAGGAATAAACCTCAATAGTGCATCTTCTGTTCTTGTTGCTTTTAGAGAGTTGAGCCTCATGGCTAATATGTGTGCTCGGTGCAAATAATGTATTACATCCTTATGAGTCCTCTAATGTTTTTCTTTTCATAAGCTGGTGGTTATTCCCTTCGAAGACGCCGACAAAACCTAAAGGTTACAATTCACGAAGTGATAAAGCAACAAACACGTGTTTTGGGCGTGTCTATGTGCCCGAAATAAAGTCACATTATTCTAACTTCTGATGAAATTAATTGAACGTTTTCGAATATCTAATTTTTTTATCAAACAGATAATCACTTTCATTGGTCTATCTGGGGTCTACATTTTTTTTTAAACCGGTAAAGATCACACTTCTAGGGATTTTCTGTTCAGTGGTTATCATTATATCAATTTAACTCGTATTTAAAAGAAAATTGACTGTAACATTTTCCATAGAAATTAACTTATCAACGGAGTATTAGTCACAAAGCTTTGCTTGCGAATAATGTGAAAGTAATTATTTGTAGAATATCTCTAGAACCATGGATAAAAAATAAATTCATTAACCTTACAAAATAACTCACTCCATTGAGTTTCCCTTTTCAAATGTGCCCACAAAGAAAACAACAAGACTGGACTATTATACGTATTCAAATGAACCACCTAATAAAGTAAATAAAGTTTGCTTGTCATCTTATAACTTCTGCTACCTTTATGCATATTTTGATCCTAGAATCTGGTTGTTCCAACAGTTGTATTTTGTTAGTCAACAAATAACGTGAGCCGAGTGTTGATAAAGCAATGGGGTGCTTGGTACATTAATTAATTGATGAGTTTTTCACGAAAGTTCCGTCGATTTCATTATGGCGCTATTCCGTTTGGAAAGTAAGTCGACAGATGGCAGTAAGATAATAATTAGTTTTTCTACTGTCATGTTTTGAATGAGTTTTTTCGGGGCATCTTTCCTGAGGCGAGAAAACACGAGTTCTACTCTCTTAACGTCATGTTGTTGCATCTTTGCGGCCCGTACGTTCGTGGTATCTCCAGAAATTTGTCTGTACAGTAAAATTTTAAATTACGTCCCGGTCCCCGAAAAAAATTGTATTTAAGGACAAGAGGTAAAACGTGTTAAAAAAATATACGCCTACAATATCTTACTCATGCAGTACGAACAACTCTACAGCTAGCGTCCAAAACTTATAGACATTGCAGAATCATCTTTAACGGACCATGTTTGATTTGTCGATTTTTTTCGTAATTTCTTCAATTTGTACTTGGAGCAAAAACAAATTAAGTGGTACACTTACTATTTTTTTAAACCTTATTTGGTAGATGAAAAATAGTCCAGGAGAACAAAGTTTTGGAGAGGAATGGAAAATTAAAATTATTTTAAAAAAAGCCACAAACTGACTATTTAATAAATTAATATATTTATGAATAATCTCCCAGGAGCACAAGAGGTAAAAGAGGTAAAACCATATTTAAAAACATGCGCCTGCAGCATCTCAGTCACGTAATACGCACATCTCTGGAGTAATATGCATTGCAGGATTGTATTTGCCAGGTGGTCAATTTGCGCCTTGGCAAAGGAACTTACGCAACTTGCATAGCTTTCAAGCCATGTTCATTGCAGAAACTGTTCTCGACAGGCGCCAAGAGAGCACTCCAATTCGAATTACGAGCTTTGATTTGGCATATGAGCTTTAAGCTTTGTGCTTTGATCTGGGCTTAAAGCTTAAAGCTTTGAGCTGTGAGCTTTTAGCTTTAAGCTTTAAGCTTTAAGCCGCGAGTTTTGATATTTAAGCGTTGATACTAAGCTTTAAGATTTGAGCTTTAAGCTTTGAGTTTTTAGATTTGAGCCTTAAGCTTTGAGCTAAGCTTTAAGCCGCGAGCTTTGAGCTTTAAGATTTAAGCTTTAAGGTTTGAGCTTTGATATTTGAGGTTTGAGGTTGGAACCTTGAGCTTTGTCGTTTTTTGTAAAGCACAAAACGTTGATTTAAAAAAAAAGAGAGTCTACCATTCGTAAAAAAATATACAGTCATATAAACCAGGAGCACATGTTCCAAAAAGGTAAGCAAAACATAAATTATTTAGATACAAACAAATTAACCACATAAAACATGATTTTACTAAAGGCAATCTACCAGGAGCACAAGAGCTTGAAGAGGTTATTTTATTTAAATATACGCCTACAGTATCTACGTAATGCAATCCTCACAACTTTGGAGTTATGGAAATTGCAGAATCATATTTTACAGGAGTTTTGGTGTTTTTTTAAATTTCAGTATTTTGTGCCAGGAGCACAAAATGCAGAAGTGGTAATAATACCTAAGTGGTAACCAATGCTCAAGAGGAATATAAAATTAAAATTATTATTTCAAAAATATAATCTACAAAGTAAACCTAGTAGTGATAAATACAAATTATTGAATAATCTACCAGGAGCACAAGAGCTTGAAGAGGTAAATTAATATTTAAAATATACGCCTACAGATTCTCACTCATGAAATTCTCACAGCTCCGGAGTTATGTGCATTGCAGAATCGTATTTAACAGGCGTCCAACTGCATTGCCAAAGGAATTTACACAACTCACCTGGTTAACTACAAAGGAAAATAAATAAATATTACCAGGAGCACAAGAGCTTGAAGAGGTATTTTTTAAAAATATACGCCTGCAGTATCTCTATAATACAATCCTCATAACTCTGGAGTTATGAACATTGCAGAATCATTTTTAACAGGCGTCATTTGTTGGTTTTCTTGTTATTTCAGTATTTTGAATCAGGAGCAGAGAATGCTGAAGTGGTAATTAAAAAAATATGTATTTGAAACCTCACCCACACTGCTATCTCACGTCTGCGGAACCCCGTTAAAACGGTCGTGCGTTTATGGGTAGAAATAGTTTAACAGTTACATACTATTATAGATAAATATTTTGTTGAAAATAAAAAGAAACCATTTTATATAACATTTTTTTATTCAAACAGGGGTAATCTAAACGTAAAGAATAATATAAAAACTATAAATTAAATTACATTTTAGCTATATACAGTATTTAAATGTATATATCGAAGCATTACAGTGAAATGATACAAACTAAAAAATTCAACAGATTTTAAAAATCATTTGGAAATTAATTATGGCACCCAATAGTTCGTTTTTTATTCCAATTTTGAATATGAAATTTTGGCGACTTTCCAACGGTAACACATGAACAATAAGTTCATGGTTTGAAAGGTAAAATTAGATTTATCAGAAAATATGGTTTATTTAATCTTTATCGGTAACAAAACTATAAAAACCGATGTAATCTTAGTTGTTCTTTATTCGTTTTTGATTTTATACAGCAAGGTTCAAGTAGGAAATTATTTTATGTAGAATAACATTCTTTTTAAATACATAGTTTCAGTAGTTACTGTGTAAATTGTTTAACTACATCAATGATGGCAAACACAAAAAATATTCTACTTACAATAAAGAAATAATTTCAAATTCGCAACTTTCGTATTATTATCACAATATTTTAAAATACTAATTTTAATATTAACTAAATTTACTCCCTCTTCATTTCAGATATACCATAATTCACAGCTATAAAAATAATAATGTGAAATTATAAACATATTAATAAAGTTTAAAAAAAATGTTATTGGACTATAAAGATAGGTGAAAATATAGATAACTACATATAATATTAGTGTATGGTTACACAATTTTACATTAACGTTTTGAAAGAAATCACAAAATTAAAAATAATGCTAAATTTGCACAGGATAACTTGACAAAAGTGAACAATTTAGTAATTATTGAACTAATGCAAGGATTTACGTATAAAAAGGGCAATGCATAGTTTATTAATTAAAACAATTTTAACAAGGCCATCAAATTTCTATAGTAATAAATATATTCTTGATGGTCATGAAATTGACATAACGTATTTAAAAACTTATAAAGAAAATGTAAAAATACAAAATTAAATTATAAAAATAACTGAAGATGGATCATCCAACAACGATTCTAACTGTATTCTTTAACAGGTCAGTGACCAACTCCGTCGTCCTGATGATCTTGTTTCCGAAGTGGTCGATGAGCCCCATGACGGGCCTGGTGTCTGCCATGATGACGAACTGGGGGGCGCTGGTGGGCCGCGGCCGGGGCCTCGCGGGGGCCTGCGTGGACCTCTGCGGGGCCTGCGTAGGCCGGGGGGCGGGTCGGGTGGCCAGCCGCACGGTGATGGGAATTGGCGTGGGGGCGGTGGTCGATGGGGAGGCGGTCGTCATCCTGAAATTAATTATTAAAAAAATAATAAAAATATACATTCTAAGGTAACGTGTCTGATATGTTTCTATATTTAACCATTGTTTCTTTCGAGCAATGTATCTGAAAATTGGTCAGTGAATACGTTTCTATTACCACTTTCTGTTTTTATTTGCCGAATATTTACTCCTACTCCCAATAGGGACGTATGAGCAATTATGCTAGTGTTTGCGGAACATATTCAGAGTGTTTGAAAGTGAATTTTATAGAGTGCCAAAGATGGGAACAGTCACAGATAATGTATTTTCCTATCTGTTATTTCGCTTTGTTCGGCCAGAAGTGCTCACAGGTGGGTTGGTATGTTCTTATCATATCGTGTCGTATCGTAAATGATAAAAGGGAAGTTTTGCCACCGGTAAGACGACATCAGGGAAATATAATGACGAGAGAAAGAAATTAAGGACAAAAATAACAGGCCCTATCCTGAACACGACAACACTTTAGACACACAAGGATGGGAAAGAAGCTAATACATTATAAAACTATTAGAAATAATCCATAAATGTACGCACATAACGTATAATTTTGTTCAATTACAGAAACGGTAAAAACTCATTAATTTATTAGTGTTACTATTATATAATAATTAAGCCTTAACTAATACAGAAAACAGGATGTTTCGTAAAATGAGGAAACGAGAACAAGTTGGTACCGCCTTCTAAAAGTGTAATTCTGTGGTGCTTGATATTAAAGGGCTTAAGTAAATTTGTGTTACTTTTGGGTTAGGCATTCAAAAATATGGTTAACCTTTTGTCGAATCTATAATAATACTATCTTATCATAAATAGCGTACCTACCTGAAAACATTAATTTCAAACTTATTTTACTTTCGAATCCGATACTTAATTTCCACTTAAGAAAAAAAAAAGTTACCTACCTCTACAAAAATAAAAAGATTTTTGACTTAGCCCTTAACACCAAGCACGTCAAAATTAAAAATCGGGTTAAACAAACTTACTTTATAATACATTTCAGGAAAATACAAATACGTACGCACACAATGTTTCTATACAAAGGGTTGCAGGGCGTACCAGACAAATTTAACAAAATATTCTGTCACAAGTCGTTACTGGTCACTCAGACGAGTAACCGTCTACCCCCCCGCCCCTAACGAAACTGTTTTATTTTTTTAATTTAAAAAAAAATTCCACCGAAGACCGAAATTCCATCTACATTTTTTATTACAAATAAGTTCAGGAATCAATAGTCAAAGTCTATCGGGTAATAAAAAGTCCAACAGATACAACAAAGTCACAGTTTCATAACGTTTTCGAAGGCGAAAGAGTTGTCAAGCATAAAATTAAAGAATTCTAAAAAACCCATATAATTTTATTAACCATAAAAATATTTTAGGCGGGTTGGTGAATAAGCCATTCGAACTTTGGTATCTAGTAGTAAATCAACAATTTGTCCCATTTGATGAAACACTGTACTTACATTGTAGACCTAGCGGTGGCGGGAGATGGCCGCATGGTAGGAATGGGGTTGAGCATCTGCGGTGATCGCGTTGTCGCTTGGGGTGACCTGGTGAAGACCTGGGGCGGCATGTTGGCCACCGGGGGTGGGCCGTTGACCATTGGGGGAGGGCCGCTGACCGCTGGGCGGGGTACGTTGACCACCGGAGGGGGCGCGTCGATTGTTGGGCTAACTTCTGATGGTGACCCCTGGTCTCCTACTTCTTCAGGACCGAATCTGTTGAAGATGGCTGGTATCGGCGGTGGGTTGGTTGCTGGTAAGATTGGCTGGATTGGGGTGTCTGAAAAAGAAAACAAAGTTAAGCACACGTTAGTAACAAACCGAAGCCTGATTTAAAGTATAGGAAACTTGCTCGGCACGCTCTAAGCATAACTATATTAAATTATTTTATTTAATCCGTTTCTGATTAATATGCCCCAGTGTATGAACAATATC
The DNA here is from genome assembly GCA_022651775.1 of Drusus annulatus. Taxonomy (NCBI): domain Eukaryota; kingdom Metazoa; phylum Arthropoda; class Insecta; order Trichoptera; family Limnephilidae; genus Drusus; species Drusus annulatus. Next base: position 211,419 of record JAGWCC010000398.1, on the reverse strand, counting down.
AAGAACACACCAAAAAATGGACACGCTGCTTACAAAATATAGCTTTATTATTTAACTAATATAATATAAATATTTAAATAATATCAATAATAAAAAAACACAAATATGAAACAGAAAAAGTCAGAAAATAAAAAGACAATATTCACAACCGAGCCACGAATTCGGATCCTTTACTCTATCCGGGAGTAACGCTTTAACCAATTCAGCTATTGGGACCTTATTAAAAACCTCTTATTTGTCTCCTAAACCCTCCGATTTGTAAAAATATATAATGAGGGAAATTGAAAAAATGATATCAATAATCTTCAGTGAATAATATGAGATCGATTAAAAATGTCGGTTTCTGATAAGGTCCCAATGGCTGAATTGGTTAAATCCTTACTCCTGGATAGAGTAGAGGATCCGAGTTTGAGTCTCGGTTGTGACCATTGTATTTTTACTTTATGGCTTTTTCTGTTTCGTATTTGTGTTGTTAATTATTGTTATTATTTAAATATAAAAAAAAAATGTTAAAGCTTTAAAGTTATTTCTAATTTCAATAATATAATATAATAAATAAAAAAACCTCACTAGTACTCAGTTTGACTGTAAGAAAGCTTTCAATTTGTTACATATTTGATTGATTAATCCAGAGTGGTAGACACTCTTAATATTGAGCTGGTGAAAGATCACCATTCAGAATCGAAACGTTGCTTGAAATGGTTTTAGCCGTGTTTCGTGATCAGTTCTGAATAGTCATGTAATTCCCAAACATCCTCCTCCCCATCTTCTTCAACACACACGACAAAATCCCTCAATTGGGGATGCCATAGTCCCACTGGCTCCAAATGGTTGGGAGCAGTTGGGACTCTTGTGCGGTATTCACTATAAACAAAAAATCTAACTGGATTAAAACCATCGTTCGTTACAGACACATTTATATTCATATCGTATCGAAGTAGAATGACATGACTTTTGTTTTAATTTTCGAGAGAGATGCCGCTTTTTTATGTCGTCAGGTAATGTGTTAAAAGTGATTAGAACGTACGAGTAATTAGCTATTTTCACGTGCCTATGCGCACGGCGACTGTAACGCTTTCCTAACTCTACTGCCTTGTCTCTCTGTCCTTTGAAATATCGCCCCACCCACTGTAAGGCGGGATACAGCAACCCCTAGGGATTATAAACAGGCTTGAAATCTTACAGTAAGAATATACACGGAGAGATAGGTAAATATTTTTACCCAACCAATACAAATTTGCGGTATTTCACTTTCTTTGGGTTTTTACTTCGTCGTATACCATGAGAGAGAAAGAGACAAGAAAAGTCTTCACATGATATTGCAGCACTTCTAAGTATGTAAGAATGTTCTCCGTCCGCGCTAACTTCACATCATCGTGTCGTATAACTTACGGCAACGAATTTTGAGGTTATTTCCTATATTTGTGTTGATTAAAAAGCTTGCAGTTAAATTTTTTAGGTTTTTTACTTTTTATTTAAACAATAATTATTATTATTTTAATTTTAAAAAACAGTTTTTAGTTAAAAAGCTCTGCTATGTAATTATTTTACGCGTGACAGCTGTTTCGCCTTCTGAGGGCATTATCAAACAGTTTGATAATGCCCTCAGAAGGCGAAACAGCTGTCACGCGTAAAAATAATTACATCGCAGAGCTTTTAACTAAAAAACTGTTTTTTAAAAATTAAAATAATAATAATTATTGTTTGAATAAAAGTAAAAAACCTAAGAATTAAAATGGAGTTCTACAAAATAAACTTTAAAACCATAAATAGCTTGCAGTTACTATACAAATAAATCAAACGTGATGGTGATATGTGCTATGCGTGAATGTTTAAATAAGACCAAACAAAAATTATAAAATATCACTTTTCAGAGGTATTTTAACAGCTTTAAATATTTTTAACCTAACTTTACATATCTATTTTCACATTTTTAATGATACAAAGACATAAAATCAACGAAAAGCTTTCATCATTATTTAGGCAAACCTTCTGTTATTTGTGTTTGTGTGAAATTTCGACTTTATAAATCATTTTAATGGCGTATTGATATTGTTTTGTTTAATATGTACAAATATGTTTATTAAAAAATGTCCGAATTGCATGTGGGCGGTAACTAATAGGCTATCCAGCATCTTTAATATATTTTTGTCTCTTTCTATCGAGTCAGTATAAAGTCAACCGACCTGACTACACTGTTTCGCAAAGGTACCTCTCCAAATATTCTTACTCAAAGCTTGAAATAGTGCGACTTCACTCTGCGATGACCCTTTAAATAGACTCCCAAGATTAGCAGTTTACGTCTTTTACTCAGTATTTTCGCCCCCTAAGAAATATTTTAACGGAGTGTTTGAGTAACTTACCAACATTGTTGTTGTCGTCCTTGTCCAGGAAGTTGACGAACCTCTTGGTGAACTCCCCCGTGGGGTCCCACTTGGAGGACAGCATGCTCCACTCGGCGGGGTAGTTGTCCCGCAGGCCTCTGAGGATGACTAGAGCGTTGTGCTTCTGCCGACTGTTGCAGCGGGCACACTTGGTCCGCAGACCCTCGGGAAGGATCCCTGCAAATACAAAGTTGATGCTGATGAATTGCGTATTAAAGTAAAAACTGAAACATGATTTAATTCAATAATATCGCACCAAAAAAGTACACATTTCATCACGTTGGGTTAACAAAGAAACTATCTAATTTTCGGCAAGAATATTATTATGTTAAGACGTAATATAAAAACGTTGAATAAGAAGAAATCTCCAAATTAATTAATTAAACAAAAGACACGAAGACCCAGTTTGACAATGCCTTCGGAAGGCGAAACAACTATCACGCAAAAAAAAAAAAATTACGTAGCAGAGATTTTTTATTAAAAAAATCGTATTTAAAATTTAAGTAATAATAATTGTAATAAAAAATACACACTTCGAAGTATTATAGAAATCTACGAAATAAACTTTAAAACAATAAATAAGTCATGAAGACAATAACTATTGATTAATATGGCTAATTAAAATTATCATAATCACTGAAGAGATAAATCCATGGAAGTGTGTTTTAGGGGTGTATGTGTGCTCGAAGTAAAGCAATTGTTCTCTTAATTCTGGTGAAATTAATAAAAAAATGAATATATCGATATTCTTTCTTGGAAAAACTGTAAAAATAATTTGGTTTCCTGAAGATGTTAGCTTTATAGAAATCGATATTGTGGATTCCTTAGCAAAACAAAGACCATCCTACCCTATATATCATTACTTTGTGAATCACACCCCCCTAACAGAGATTATTTTCATGCTCGACAGAACCCGCAATGTTTGGGCAGAGTATTGACCCAATGTTAATCAATACAAAAGAGCCTACTATGCCTCGATACAAAGAGTTATTCCATCAATTCACCGCTTTTTCCAAAAAAATAAATTTCCTCACTTATTTGAATGAGAATTGGAGATAACGTTGTTCTCACTTACCTTTTTGAAATTAGCTTACTCGACTCATCGGCTTGTACTTCTGAGGTCTAGAAATATAATCTCAAGAAAAAATATGTTTTGGTTATCCCTCTCTAAAAAAATACACTTTTTTCTTTAAAGCCATATCTAAAATTTCCTCCCCTCCATTCAATATTCCATCTCTTTTTAGTCTGAACTCAATATGAAATTTACCTATTGAAATAATATTAATACATAAATTCGCCTCCACTTTCTCGATATATTAAAACGATCACCAAGAAAACCCTTAAAGGGTGAAAACTAGAAACATAGAAAAAAAAGGTTTTTAATACCCGCATTCAACTTGATTTAATCTACCTTTGTGTAGGATATGCATATGATATGTCCACTCTAAGCAAAATCAAGAATCTAATCTCCAAGCGCCTTTGAGGTCATATTTCACAAAAAAATGGCGGTGTATGAATTATCCAAAAATAATATTTTTTCTGGTCTGAATAAAGAGATTGGTGATTAATTATTAATGTACTCACACTTTTTTTAATGAACATGTACGTAATACGTTACGTTACTAATTTAATGGAACGTTTAAATTTTAAACTCGCCTGTGCGACCTTCAACCAGCACGTTTTGCCAAAGAGTCAAGTGTAATTTATTCACCTAAATTATGATGCAAGTATTTAGTATTGTTTCAATTAATTAATTGCAAAAAACTGTGTAGATGATCAAACGAAAGTTGAAATCAAATCACCTTGAAGTATATATTTCAAGGTGATACTATATTTGATATCAGTATTCGATATATATCGAAATATAATATATGTATTTGGGCTTGGGCTACCTTAAAACCTTATTTCAACGCCTAAATGCAATAAATCAACATTTCATTAGAATACTATAAAAACGTAATAAACAACCGAATACATCTGTGTCGATAAGCAATCCTTAATATTTCATCATATGCACAAAAAAGTATCATAAATTTAATAAAACTTGGCATTTTCAAGAACCAAATGAAAATAAAATGAGCAGAACATTATTTAATTAATGCATTTGGTCGATTTCATCCATGGTGGATACTTTGTTATTGATACCATAAATACAATGATTTTGTGTGAATATATTAATATTTCGATACGCACAATGACAAAGAAAACTATAATTTTATTTTACAAGCCTTAACAGTTGTTTTTCCGCAATGATAATGAAATTCTAATATTTATTAAGGCAGATTGATACTCGTAATACTCGTCTCATTATAAATAAAATATTATCTATGTACAGAAAACAGCTTTTGATGTTAATGTAAATTTTAAAGATTTCAGATAGAAAATGATGCGATGAATTTGCTACCCCAGGCCTCATCGATTTAGAGTTTTTCGTGCTTCAAAAAACAAATTTGATAGGGTAACAGATATTCACCGATTACTAAAATATTTGAAGCCTTTACTTGGGTAGTAATAGCAACCGGTTTCGTAATTTAGGGGTTTCCCTCGAGTTTGCTTTTTGTTGAAAATTGAATACCTGATCTAAAAAAGACCCCACGAAAGCCGTAGTAAAAAGAGAAAAATAGACAAAGAAGCCTCCAGCTAATTAGTGTCCAATTAAATAAGTAATTACGTGGGTTGCTCTTGGAAGAATAGAATAGCGAGTGAAGGAAGGTAGATTCTGTAATCGTATTGTTTACAGCTGCAATTAGTAGGTGAGATAACAACATGAAAAGTTATTAGTTTTCAACTAAATTCAGTTCGTTACTCTTTAGCAGGAATTATCTCGAGTTAAACATCGGACGAGTTAAAAACGATAATGACGTTAAATGACGCAATTGCCATTATTAATAATTATTGATTATTGGACCTCTTTCTCCCCGTCGAGTCCCCTTACCACCTGTTTGTTTGTGACGTGTAACCTTCGCAGTATCTTTAACAATCACTTCTATAGCCAGATTTTGAAAGCTTTGATTTTCTTCATTGATGATTTCTTTCAAAATTCAAGACACGCAAAGCAAAAAAAGTCCCTGACAATACGTAATACGACATCATATTTTAGCTATACCGTTTCTGTACAAAACTGTCTGACAGATGTGTATTTGAATTATAAACCATAAAAAAAGAAGGAAGTAATCAGTATCATTGATGGATTTGTACCTACGCAAATATTTGATGACTTTATTCCTTTAATCATTTTAAGATGCGTTGGTGATAATAATATTATGTCATGATTTCTACCAAGGCTTCCATTGTCATGGTGTTACTGCTTATTCAATTATTAATAATTACTGTCAGTCACCCAACGCCGTTCCTTCACACTAAAATGCTTACATTTCTATTAACTACGCACATTACTTGCCCACTTCCTACTATTGTCAGTATAATTGGGACTAGACAAATATTTTATGCGAAAGAACAAAAAAACGGATTTTTAATACAACGGTGAATGAAAGAAGTGATTGCTCTTCATCACTTATGCGTTATGTAATAATTACGAGGTCGTTTCTAGAAAACACAATATAGTACATAAATATTAAAAACTGCACCTAAAAGTGTGGTGGATTTGGACTACGGATACCTGGAGATGATATATGTTTTGCTTCGAGTCCATGACTAGCAGGAGAAGTGTGAGAAGATAGTGATGTTTTGTTTGAGTTCACGAATACCGGGAGAAGTGTGAGAAAATAATGATGAATTTGGTTAACATCTTTATGGTTTATGTGCTATACGGATGGATACCGAACAGATGCCATTTGGAATGTAGATGTATCGATAAAAATTGATTTAAATAAAACTTTAATATGCAATATAACAACTGCAGTTTATCTGTCCTAAATACGGCAATGTGTCGGGGCCGAGAGTCGAACTAATACTAGCGGCAATTATCTTCTTGACACCAGCTTCGTAGCGAACAGCCAGGATGAAGGACTCTCCGGTAATTTTTATATTGTATTAATCACTATATCATTCAAGATGCCCAGTGAAGTAGCTTTATCGTTTAGTATGGTGGATCGGTAAGTATTTTTAACCTTCCCTTTACTGTGCTAAATTATTATTCCGGCCCCGGCGTTGTGTAATCATTACACAGGTAAAAAAATGCGATTCAAATCAGAAAAATAAAGATATTCATAGCCAATCGCTTACATGAATCATGTTTAAAGTCAACAGTGATAACAATTAAAATTTAAAAGCTGAAAAAATCATCGGCTGACCTAATGGTGAATTTATTCCCGATTTTCATAAAATATCTCGTATGTGCCCGATAAATGTTAATTAACACAAACACTATTTTTTCATTCAATGCGTTAATCTATTATGGAGGAATACCTAAAATCTGAAGCCAGTATTTGTGATGATTATAGAGATATTAAAGTTATTAGAAGCATTGTGTAGTCATTACACATCATAGTTAAGGAAAGGTTAATCCTCTTTAATCTGCTCAAAATTTTCCCTTAATATTCTTTCTCTACACACCACTGGTACTTACATTCTTACAGTCTAGGTATGAACGAGTGAAATATTTTGAGAACGAGAGATCGAATTACTTTTTGATAGTTCATGTTAAATAAGAGATGATCATAATATCATTAATCTCAACAGGTGCTAAAAATACGTTAAATTACTAATTTTATATTCATTTCTCGACAAGATTAAGCTATGCTTTGTTTTATGTTGGTGATAGGTATTTATTCAGTTGACCGTACCGAACTAAATAATACATTTTTATATTTTGACGAAAAAAAAATGTGTCTGTAAATATAACAATCAATTTTCGCTATTTTATAAACCGCATACATTTTCGGATGTTGAAAAAATTTTGTGTGACCTAAGCTTTATTTTTTATTTACAATACTAAGGTTACGCGCATGGCATTTAAAAGGGGGGAGGGATATGTTACAATCAAGCAAAAAAAATGGTTAGGTATACTTTCAGGAAACACAGAACAATAAGGACATTTATACGATTTCTTTGTCAATCGCACGCCAGTAAAAAAGGCTTCATACATTTTTAGATCGCTATTTAAAAAAAATAAAACCTCTTTTTGGGTAGGTTTTCATGAATAACGGAATACAGCAGTTCCGCGATATGAGCGAGAAACAGACCGTGTGAGGAGTCTATATAGAGTTAACGGTAATTTAAATATGTATACATATAATGTACGTATGTTCTTATGCGAGTGATTGATTAATTCACCGATGCAAATAAACTTCAGCTTATAATCAGGAAACACAACAAACCATTTCCGCACTCGTTACTAACACTAACATTATAAAAATAGTGCGTTGTGATGGAGTCATAATAAGTTTTAGCAAATTAAAACCTTATTAACGGTTACACAATGCGAATAAGTTAATAACTAATACTTTAGTGCATTGGAATACTTTATATACTCGTATGCACATAATATTTCTCAAACGATCGAATCGAAAACTGAATGTGAAAGTACCGTTAATGTCAAGGCTTAGGTACACATTGCTTTTGGTTTTTACAAGGAAAAAAAAAAATCTTTAAAATCATTTATAATTGTTTTTTTATTATTTATAAATAGTAAGGAATTTTGCAGCATTTTAGAAAGGTGATAATAAATAGTATTATTAACCAGAAAAGTGAAATTTTCTGTATGTTTCTGTAAATGAATACAAATTTTAAAAACTTATTTTTGCAGGCGATCAAAAGTGGAATTAACGAACGAATATGAAGTTTGTATCTACTGGCATACTTGTATTAAACTGCCGTTATTTTAAAAAATTCAATAATGAAAAATAATGGTTGATTTAAGAGATGCTGTGTTACTGAAGGGTGTGGAGAAGGGAATGTGATGGGGAATGTTGGAAAGTTCCCAACTATTTAGAACTAGTCACCAAACACGGCTAAAGCCAATTTAAGCAACATTTCGATTATTAGAAAAATAAACTTCAACGGTCATTTCTTTCAGTGCATAGGTACGTTTCGGGTAATTTTCACGAGTGTCCAGAAGATAATAATTAACAATAACTAATTATTGTAATCATATAGAGCTCGAGAAATAAATACTTTGTTTCTCATATACTGTGTATCTCACGGATATTCCCCCTTCTGCTTGTTAAAGTGCACATAAGAAATAATAAGAATAAATAATTGGGTAATTTATATAACTCCGTTTTGTGAAAAGAAACACCTCAAGGGCACTATATGCTATCAGTTTTTACGTTTCACTGAGAAAAAAAAAGTATTGAACACATTCAATCCTCTAGAGAAATGTAATATAGTTATTGAATTTATAACGGGGTATGATTTGCAGATCGTTCAAGGCCAAGAGAGAATGTAGTAAGGTGTTATGGAAATGTGCTGGTCATACAGAGTGTATCTCGAGCTGTGTTCTGCGTTTCTGATTTATGTTCCCACAGCCTATTACTATTAATATTTTAACGTCTAAAATCATGTTTGAAAAAATGTTTGATAAAAGTACACACACAATTTTTTTGTTGTCTATAAACAAAACACGACTTAAGCTAAGTATAAAAGCAAAGAACTCTTTAAAAATATATACCGCGAGTGTTATGCAGTAAATCCTTGTGTTCTTTTGTCTTCTTCCGTATCGGAGGTTGCCTTTTACGACGGTGACCAAGGATTATAAAGTGACGGTTTTCCGTTGCCTTCCACAGTGCTACAGTAATTGCTACCTTTTTACTACTCTTGTTTGTTTACAAAATTCAGTTTCCTCGAGTTTATACAAAATAAAGTTATTTCCACCATGCAAACAAAGGGCCACAGACCGTACACTCATACGAATAAAAAAATGAGTATTTTTTAAAATACGCCCACAGTAAAGTAAATTATAAAAAATACATCGGTCGTCATTCAATAATATCGTCTTCGTTTTTTGAGAACATATTATTTTTATATGCCAGGTACGGACGAAATTATGTCGGATCTTAACATGTGGAAATAGTTTCAATCAATTATTTTTGAAAGTGTAGAAAATAAGACTTACAACATACATATTAAAAAACAAAAAAATGAGTGTTGCAAACAGTTGCGGTTCATGACTTTTTAGTGTAATAAAGTGCTAAGATTGAAAAAAAAACGTCGTGATTGATGTTGGTGTAGTCGTAACGTATTTTGTTTTTTTTTCTTCATATTTTTTTGTTGTTGCATATATTGTGGGTCATTGACCTAAAAAGAGAAAATTGACCAAAACTGAAAAGTCTTCATACAAGTTTTTCATTTTTTTTAAATAATAAAAATCGTTTTCGGCTACAACAACATTTATTAATAACGTCGTATTTTTCAATCTCAGCACTCTAGCACACTAAAAAGCCACTGGTTGCAATACCTTTAGGCATAGATTTTTTAGATCTTGAATATTATTTTGAAGAATTTGCCTACAGCAGAACAAGTTAAACCTACCAACATGCAAAAAACCATATGGGTTCCTACTTATTTAAACACAGTTATTTAAAAACGTTAATATAAGCAAGGATTATCGCAAGCATTTATCACAATAATGTATTTATCATGTACGCAGGTACACAATACATCGAACCTAATTTGTTTTTGAGAACCAGCACCACCCACAGTGATGATTAGAGTGCCAAATTCTCGGTATGTTTGATGGTCGAGTGGGTAGCATTCCGTTTGTCCCAATCAATCAGAAGGGCGTAAGGTTATTCATATCTTCTTATAAAAGGATACTCGTCGAATATTTAGATATGCCAATGTCCGGGTGCCGAATTTTAGTTGGAACTATATTAAAGACGGCTTTGATCCGACTCAGTTAAACGATGTTGATGATACTTATGAGTTTTTTTTTAATACACATTAGAAAATATTTGTCTGATTTTAATAATAAAAAAAAAGGTTATGTGCAATTTGAGACTTAAGTTTTACTATATAAATGTATATTATATCTTGTGAGAAAATAAAGTAGGACAAAGTTTTATATGAATAAATATTAATTTTCACTGGTAAAAAACGTTCACTCCACTATATTTAAAGGAAAATATAGAAATATAAAGCCTTCAAAATATTGAGAAAAATTATTTTTAAGCAATTAAAAAAATTATGACGGCCTCCATGGTCGAGTGGTAAGACGCTCGACTGCGAATTCAAAGGTCGCGGGTTCAAACCCGGCGTGCGCCAATAACTTTTATTTGATTAATATGTGTCATAACACATTTAATTCATATAAAAATAATAAAAAAAAGTAAATTTGCGGCACGTTCCAGAGTGGTAGATACTCTAAGTATCGCCCTGGTGAAAGACCACCATTCAGAATCGAAACGTTGCTTGAAATGGCTTTAGTCGTGTTTGGTGGCCAGATCTGAATAGCCAGGTACTTCTCAACCTTCCTCTTCCCAATCTCCTTCCCCTCCCCACTACCTTCAGCCTCACAACATACCCTTTTTGGGGATGCCATAGTCTCACTGGCTCTAGACGGTTGGGAGCAGTTGACTCTTGTGCGGTATTCATTTAAAAAAAAAAATAAAAAAAATGATAGCTTTTATAATGTTTGTCAGGAAATCAAATTCTTTCCAAACAGTATTATTTGTAAAAAGGCAAATAACAAAATAACTCATCTTCCGCCCTTCTAAGGTATTTCTAACGAAAATGAATGGAATGCAGTTAATTGTACACACCGAGTGAGGCATTTAGCAACATTTTAACGGTGATAAATTATGCTGGCGGCATACTTGCCAGTGGACGAGAACAGAACCTTTTCGAAAATGTCTGTAGTTTCGGGTCAATATATTATGGTAAGTGCCGAAATTCTATTTTTCTGATAAGTATGCCATTCAGTAAGCTTTGTGTACTCTTTCATTTGATGAACTGTGATAATTTCATCGAATGTAAAAATGGCCCAACGAACCATACCAACTAGATATACTTCATTTTTCGCATTTCAGGGAGAGTTGAAATAAAAACTGCTCTTCTGAGAGAAATGTCTCTATTTAAATTTTAAAAAAAAGGTTTTTTTAGTGAACACCGCTCAAGAGTCCCAACTGCTCCCAACCCTCTAAAGCCAGTGAGAATATGGCAACCCGAATTGCGGTATGTTGTGAGACTTCAGGTAGTGGGGAGAGGAAGGAGATGGGGAAGAAGAATGTTGGGAAGTACCTTGCTATTCAGATCTGGTCACCAAACAAGGCCAAAGCCATTTTAAGCAACGTTTCTATTCTGAATGGTGGACTTCCATCAGGGCGATACTAAGAATATCTACCACTCTGGAACGTGCCGCAAATATATACTCTATGTTATTCCAATCAATTGATTGTGTTATGACACGTATAAATTAAATAAAAGTTATTTGCGCACGCCCGTTTTGAGCCCGCTACCTCTGGATTTGTAGTCAAGCGTCTTACCACTCGACCACCGAGGCCGTCAACTCTCGAACTAATTAAGACCACAACAATGTACAACGGTATTTGAGAGTGTGTGGGTAAGAGTAAAAATAATAACTTTGTTTTAGTAAAGTACCTACTGGCACATTTCTGCAATGAAGAAATGTGGATTACAGGTTTATTTTTTTCTCCGTCCCCTTTCAATTGACGAAATTTCGGGAGTGACACAACAAAGTGTTAGTAGAAATCTCATGAGATGTAGGTTCTTACCGCAGCCATGGGGTGACTTTTTAATTTAGTTAATTTAATCTTCAAACGATTAAAATTTTAATATTTGATCGTGTTTATGATAAATAACGAGAATCTTAAAAACCATTTTAAAAGAGGACCAAATAAAAAACATGCTAATTATATTTCAAAACATTGCCAATTACGGATCGCAAGAAACTATATTTCACTCCCATGATGACCCAAGTAATTTATTGTGCAAATTTACATATAATTACGTGTTATTAACTTGGCTTGGCGTTATGCAGATGAGGTTTTGTTCTTGAAATATGGTTACACGTGATGAGTTGGAATTTTCACGTGGGATATCAGTAAAATGACGATATCACAAAATATCTGTTCAAATTTTATGCCTAAACATGCTTTATTTGAATTACGGACAAGATTTTAAAACAGATAAAATAAAAATCAAATCATACTGCGATACTATTGAAAGCCAAAAAGCTCCCGACAACATTTTTAGGTTGTCATTGGCAATAAGAAGACGACCTGAGCTTTGTGAATTTAAATACGAATAAATCTTTCGGTATATGTACGCAGTTTTCTCTCCTATTGGGGATAGCTACCTGGAACATTTCAGAGGGATTTGATTCACTCTCTACCAATAATATTTGTTAGGTAGTCATGATATGACTAAAATATTGAAGTTTTCTAACTGTAGTACCTACCTACCTACAGTTTCATTTAAAAAAAGAAAAAACCCATGTATAACTGATCAATTTAGGGTATCATTGAAAACGTCTTACAATATCGTTGCTGGAAAGGCAAAAGTGCTGAAGCGACACTTTGGTCAATTAATAATAAATATGCAGTTTTGATTAGTTTTTTTTCTGCATCGAACACTCTGACTCTCGTTTGATTCTGAAGACTTTTGTGGCCTTTCATCCAATCTAAAATATATTTACCGTTTGGGAGAAGGCTTGACTCAAGCGACATAAGTTTGGGACTTTTTAAACTTTTTGTCGCTTCAGGTAGCTTAGTGAGAGCATTGAATTACCTGAGTTAACTTTAAAAAAAAATCTAACCAGGTACTGAAGACTTATGAATTTTATTGTAAAACAAAAAAAAAAACTTTAAAGTGCTCTGGTGTAGGCTTCCCAAAATGGTGCTTCAGCCCTTTTGCTTTTCCGGCCACGATATCATGTGATAAAAACAACACATATAACAAGGAAGTCAGGTTAGAAAGCAGATAACCAATAACTCTCTTTAATAGTGGAGAGTAGTTATAAGTTTCTTATTAAATACAGTTGTCTTGTTTTGAAAACTCTACCTGTTTCAAGTCAAGTCAAAAATCAAGCGAGATTATGATAGAGCTTTATAATTATACGAAAGCGCAATGAAAACTAATAGTCAATCACTCAATCATAAAAGCGAGTAAATTGGCCGGTTATAACTTTCTCAGGAGCTGGAAAGTGGGTGACTCCGGAACTAGTTGACATTCATAAGCACAGCTAACTCTTCTAGTAGAACTGATTCGTGATTAAAAAAGTTGGATTAATCGGAAAATTAAAATTCCCGACAAACGTACAAGCACATATGTTTTTAGAACATATGTAATTTATACCTTTGATGTCAATGAAACCAAAAATGTCAAACCACATGTCAATGATCTAAATAAATACGAGTATACTCGTATTGTGAATATTTATTACATGAATGTTTTTAGGAATTAGGGTTGACAGTGGTTTGAGACGTCAACTATAAAAATAACCTGACACCTGACACCTGACACCTGACACCTGACACCTGACACCTGACACCTGACACCTGACACCTGACACCTGACACCTGACACCTGACACCTGACAACACCAATAGCTACCGTCACTGAAATTTTGGTTTTTCCCAACAAATTAAGTCACATTTTGTAGTTTTTTCTTAGGGAAGATATAATGTTTTGATATTAGCGTCAAATCTGCTTTCGTATAAAAAGTGTATTTAAAGTCATCCGTACTTGGCCTAAATGAAATAAGGTATATTTTTAATCACGTAACGATGTCTATGTACCCACTTAAAGGGACACCGGCAATTATAGGCCAATTTACCAAATAGGCAAGGTGAATATTATTTTTATAAACGACAATAGAAATACAATTTCATATTCAACCATCCAAATAATTACCACAATTCCTTGTCCTTCGAGAAAAATAATAATTTAGTTTGATAGACGCAGACCTGACTGTCTCATTTCAACAACTGACGAGTTTTGAACAGCTATTCAGATTCGCATGAGATTTTGTTTATTATTTCTCATAAACTGTCCAGGGTTTTGTCTTCTATTATTTCTTGTTTTATGAGACGCAAAGAAAATTCAAAATTTTTCGTTTTTCATTTTTTTTAATGACTAGGAGGGTACGTCGTTTCCATAATATTTTCTTTTATAATAATAAAATATAGGACAAAGTTTATGGGGTTTTGTTTCACTTTTTGAAAGTTAATTAGATATATCGAAACTCCACAGCTCATGATAAAATTGGGAGCTGATAAAATTGCGGTGGCCTATATATTTGAGAGAAAAAGGCTAGATATTTAATGACGCCAGATGCTGGAGGTCGTATTCAAAAGTTTTTGGTATATTGGATATCATCCCAAAAGATTTTTTTTTTTAAAGTTAAGATTCTTCAGGATTTCAAAAGAACAAGAACGTTAGTATCTTTCGAAAGCAAATCTTATTTTGTAAGTCTTTCTTTTATTATGAGAAATATAGTAAATCATGGGTACCTAGTACATTGTATATGAATAATTTAACACACATCCGAATGAGAAAAGGTCTAGAGACTCGTCATAATTTTTACAAAATATATAATTATTAAAATTACCATGAATACAATAGATTTCCTTTGAAGCATTCTATGGCTGTAGGTGTATATATATTGTGGACACATTAATTTACTTCATGCTATTTTTAGTGCGGCAAAAAAATACTTGCCTATATCCCACTACATAACGGACCGAAAACATATATTATATATGATCTCCTAGATAAGATTTGTAGAAATGTGTTCAATAAACGCCCGCAAGTGCTTTTGCATGCGGCATAAATACGTTAGACATGTGAGATATACGAGTATATTACATTTTTGACGGCCTCCGTGGTCGAGTGGTAAGACGCTCGACCACGAATCTAAAGATCACGGGTTCAAACCCGGCGTGCGCCGATAACTTTTATCTCATTAATATGTGTCATGACACATTTAAATCATATAAAAATAATAAAAAAAGTATATTTGCGGCACGTTCCAAAGTGGTAGATACTCTAAGTATCGCCCTAGTGAAAGACCACCATTCAGAATCGAAACGTTGCTTGAAATAACTTAAGCCGTGTATGGTGACCAGATCTGAATTCCCAGGTAACAACCTTCCTCTTACCAATCTCCTTCCCCTCCCCACTACCTTCAGTCTCACAAAATACCCTATTTGGGGATGCCATAGTCTCACTAGCTCTAGACGGTTGAGAGCAGTTAAGGCTCTTGTGCGGTATTCATATAAAAAAAGACATGAAGATTAACAAATAAAGTTTCAAATATAGAAGTTACGTAGAGAAAATATTTAAAAATGCAAGGATATTAGGTAAATTTTAATTTTTTTTTTAATGCAAGGATATTAGGTAAATTTTATTTTACCATAAAAAAAACGATGATCAAAGTGGAATAATTATGAAGTACGATCAGCGGTACTGTTTTTAGATTTGATGCAGAATGAAGAAGTGTTAAATAATGTTTTTTCGAATAGGTCTAGTACAAGTGTAACCAGTGGAGACATGTGAAATAAATAAAAAAAGATATATATATATATATATATATCTTTGGGGGTATAAATATATATATATATATATATATCTTTTTTATTTATTTCACATGTCTCCACTGGATAGAACTTTCTAGGCCAGTCTACTAAACGTCTAACCCTCGCATGGGTGCTTTCTAAACCTGTCAACAATTGTATTCAAATAATATATATACATATATAAAAATATATATATATTTATATGTTTATTTATATTTATGTATATATACATATAAATATATTTAAATGTCACCGCAGATCAAAACGACATCTACATATTTCACTCCAAAGTATACTTAGAAATTGCGTATGTGTTCGTCTTGTGTTTAACATATCACTCGATCGTACCCTAAACAGTTGTTTACACATTTTACATTCATTCGCTTCATTTTTAACTCAGGATATTAGAAGAATTATTAAGTTGCTGATCAAAACAGATTGACAATCCTAGAAACCAGAAAAAACCTATCATATTGGTTTTTCCGGAAACCGTTAGTAATCCCTCGATGTTTGACATAAAAATCGCATCTCGAAAAATATAAAAAAACACTATTTAATTTAAAACACGTGCGATGACGTTTGGTTCACTACTCAGGCCCCAGAGGGTAGATTTACATCGAGTACTTGTTATTATGCATTAGGGTGGGCCGTCAAAGCATTTTTTTAGAATTTGAATAGTTCGATCTTAAAAGTTGCGAATTCGAAAACATATTACGTAAAACATCCTCCATAACCAGAACATTCCAAAAATGCAATTGTCGAATTGTGTGTTACAAGATTTTGTCTCCAGATCGGACTACTAAAGTAGTTTGGATGCTGGTCTGCCTACTGTATATTTGAACAGACGGTAAGAGGTGTTCTTCTAATATGTGGTGCCTCTAAATACTATAATATTACTCCTCTTCTACGTTATTGCCTACATCAGCTTCGACTCAAAGAAAGAGTTCAGTTAAAATTTTGTCTATAATTATTGTGTGTAAGGCACTGAACGAGCTGGCACTATCATACTTGACTGATCTCTGCGTGAGGTACAATCTTACTCAGAAGCAACTCACGCTCAGGTCAGCCAAGCCTTTCGCGTTGAGTAGACTGGTTCAACCCTCTCATATGAATTTTGAAATGTTTGAAGACAGAGCATTCATTAGACTGGGTCTAAACTGATTTAAACAGTTTTATTATTTACTATTAATATTATTTTAACTGTGAAAATCTATTTTTCGTTATACTCGAGTCATCGAACTGCTGAAATATGAACATAAGTTAAAAAATAAGATTCATTCACTCATAATATATATACATGATATAGCATTACTGCTTTTCGCTCATAAACTCCTGAACGGTGTATTATTAATACCTGACATCCTGGCGGAAATTGGATTTTATGTCCCTGATAATTTCACGCGTGGCCGCCAACACAGGCTTCTGTTTCTTCTCAGGTGCAGAACTAACTTACCAATGGTGTTGCCCCTGGGAAGACTAACTAGGTTAATTAACTGCCTCGCAGGAAATTTGGATATTTTTCACACGAGCTACAACAAGTTTAAGCAAAAACTAGCTATTAAGTTCTAAAAATAGTATGTACTTCTTGAAAACTATTGTTGTTTTTAAACTTCTTTTTACTTTAATCTTTGTGTAATTATGATTACCATTTTTTATGTTTTGGTGTAAAACTGTTTTTGCAAATATAAAATAAATAAATAATTTTATCGCAAAATCAATCTAACTATCCCGACAAGACGGCCCACCCTACATCACAACACCTGAACAACGAACACACCTCATGCATATTTAAAGTGTTAGCGAGAGTACAGCTATTGTGTGAGCGAGGATATACATATTTATGAATTACGCGCTGTGATACAATCAGTAATTTATATAAAGGTGTGAACTGGCAAATAATGTATTGATTGATTTATTAACGTCTGTATTAAAGTTATTGAGGGCTGTTTTATTAGGTGTTGAAATAAGCGAGGCACAATCGGGATGAATAATAGTTAATGTACATTCATATAGATGTTCCCAAATATTTATGTTCGATCTTGTGTCTCCTACATATTGAATTAATAAATTAAACGTTTTCCATGAGTGTTTGGTACGCATTTTTTTTTAGTGCACTTTACTTCTGAATATTGCTCTGATGATAAGCGAAAACACCAAAAGAAGAAGTCAAACGGAAAAAAATGGAAAAGCAGCTGAGAATATAGGCTTCTTAACTAATGTAAAAGGTTTTCCATATTAGGTATAACAAAAAAAAGATACTTGGAAGACGACAAATTTTTTTAAATGCTGAGAAGTATGAATGAACGAGAGATGTGATTTTCTTCAGTAGTCGTGCCAAAAAAAATTTCACAAAAATATGTTCCAATGAAGTCAATATTTTTCAGGATTCTTGTGACTTTACACCACTCCATTGAAGTAATAATGGTAAGAAATACAAATATATTTTTTGTCACAATATAAAACATTTAATATGTTGACATCTTCAAGGTTACAGGTCCGGCCGGTTACTTTTAGACAATAGGATTCGTTAACGTCCTCATTCTAGATAAGAAGCACAAAACATTTCTAACCTCTAATTTACCCTAATCCGATCAAAGTCAAGAACTGATGCGCAAACAGGTAATTGGAAAACAATAAGAATCACACAAAATCTACCAAAGCTTATTGTTTTCCTTAAAAATAAATGATTCAAATCTTAAATTATTCAACCTGGGATAATTATGAAATTTCCCACCAGTCTTTGTGACTAATCTGTAAGGTAAGAAAACAAAAACACTTCGCCAGATTTTATATGATTAAAGGATCTGAGAAATGATCACACATGAATAATAATGAATTTCAGCTGAAAAACATAATAGAATGGAGAACGAATACCTATTTTTTTTCAGAAAAAAATATACCTGTGATGTTTTTTCTCTTCCATTGCAATTAGTCAGCGATTGCTCCGGATTAATCCACGCCAAATAAATTTATTACACTCAAACGAACCCGAACCGGAAATTCAACTCACAAGCGCTCACCTATATAAATTAAATAATTTTTGTAAAAGAAAAAAATATGATCCTTGCGATCGTGAGAAACAAATATTAAGTTGTCTTAATATTTTGATAGATCAGGTATTATTTTTATTTATTTGTTAGATCACGATGGTTGAATTGTTTCGTATCACCATATTTTATTTATTAGGTGCAGATATTATTCGAATAGGTTCTTGTTAGATTCACTAGATTGTTGGATTATTCATAACGTAATTAGGTTGATTAGAATACTAAACCCTTATGAATTCGCCAGCTACTTGCATAATTCTTATCGTAAACTGATAATATTAACTAATAACTTTGAAGCTTATCATACTAACGGGTGCTTGATACGAATGGACCCAATCTTGCGCACCTAGAATGATCTTACAACATAGGTATTTTGTAATTAATTATAAACCAATTTGCATTGTATACAATACATTTAGATGAAGGTGAAAATCCACCAAGCAATTAAATAATACGAAACGTTTCTTTACCTGCACTGCACAGGTGTCTTTACACACTGTGTTACTTACGCAATTAATAGGTAGCACTTAGTTCTATCAATAAATAAGCTTACCCACTTAGGGTCGTATCGTGATCGTGTACCTTTTCTGTTGGAAAGGTTTGACGTATAATAGATAATCTTATTTTTAAATAAAGTGTGATTTGTTTTGCTTTTAATGTTCGAATTTAAATTTGTAATGGGATATTTCTTGATATAATGCTAATTCAAACACCGAGTTAACTGAACATACCTCACCAATAGTAAGCATTTCCATTAAGCTAGTCCGACGAACCGTAGTAAAGAAAAACTTACTCGAAAGTGTTCTTCAAATATTAATAATAAATTAGGTACATATTGTTATGAGAATGGTTTCAAATTAAAATATTAGGAACATGAAAACCAGATATTTTCTTGTAAAAAATGTTGATTTGCATGTTTTCGGGGATTTTTTTCACTAATAAATAATAAAATTAGTACTAATAGTATATTCAACACAAATAATAATAGATTTAAAAAAGATTATTTTCAAACAGAGAAATGGTCATGGATGAATTTTGTAGCTTGAAGAAGATTGGAGTGGCATTAAACGCCATACAAGCTAGTTTTTTTCTGTTTTCTAAATGGCATGGAAACATGGATCAAATTATAAGCAAAAATTAAGAACAAAAACAATTTTCTTTCAGGTGTGACATGGCGTCGAATACCAAAGATTTCCCACACGGTGGATGATCCCCAGATCCTTGACTACGAATTCAGAGGTCCCGGGTTTAATTCCCGGGGTACGTAAATATATTTTAAATAATTAAATAGTGTTAGTTCAAATTAAATTAATAATTAAATAGTGTTATTTCGAATAAAATTAATAATTATAGTTTATTTACGGCACGTTCCAGAGTGGTGTATCGCCCTGTTTAGTGAGAGGATCTGAATATCCAATTACTTCCCAACCTTCGCTTTCTTCATCTCCTTATCTTTTCCACTTCCTACATCCTCACAACACACCCAAAATTAAGGATCCCGCTGGCTCCGGACAACTGGGATTTTTGTGCGGTATTCGCATAAAAAAAGTTTTGTGTGTGCATTATTGTGGTTTTCATTTAAATCTAAAAGGTTACGATAACCTTTTCTTTATTTCAAGGCTTCTTGTATTTTTCGAGGTGCGCAGAATAGAAGAATCTTGCACAGGTTTTATAATATAGTACGCCTGTATTATTTAAGATTCAACCAGATTATTTTTCTGTTTTTTTTTTTTAAATTTTCTTAGGTTATAACCAAATAAAGCTCCCCAACTAATGGTTAACCGAGCACGTGGCACCAGTGTCAAGAATTCCAGAAAATGATTTAGTTAATTATTTTTATAGTGAAATACGGATGAAAACCCGTCATCAAAGTACGTTTCGATGATTTTTAAATTTTTATATGAGGTCACTCGCGTAACCTTATTTCTTAGAACTATTGCTGCTTTAATTTATTTCATCAATGCCTTTATTTATTAAGTAGACGCCATCTTTATTATAACACGACAGCCAGGTCAAGTGAGGAGAGATACGAACAACAAACATTACCGTATAAAGAAAGCACACTTCTTTCGAAATTTATGAATATCTATCGTGTAAAAAATATGCGCGGACAATGATTATGTAGAAGTTGTGCAACGATAGAAAGGCATTTACTTTTGAAGATGTTGAGTAATGATCACACGATTATGATTGTGTCGTAAGAAATCACAAAATGTATATACGATATCAATTCATTGAAGCAATTTCGTACTATAACCTCGCATAATATGCACTTACCTAAATCTAAATTCAGAATGTAAATTCAGTCAAAAGGTAAGTATACAATTTAACAATTTATTTGATATTTTTTAAAAAGTTTAACCAAAAACTTTACTGCTCCCAACCATCTAGAGCTAGTGAGACCATAGCATCCCTAATTGGGGTATGTTGTAAGGCTGAAGGTAGTGAGGAGGGGAAGGAGGTGGGGAATAAGAAGGTTGGGAAGTACCTGGCTATTTAAATCTGGTCACCAAACACGGCTAAAGCCATTTCAAGCAACGTTTCAATTCTGAATTGTGAACTTTCACCAGGGCGATACTAAGAGTATCTACCATTCTGAAACGTGCCGCAAATACTCGTATACCATACATTATTTTATATGAATAAGTGTGTTATGACACATATTAAACTGATTAAATTGGAACTGAAAGATGTGATTAGAAAATTAGAATCTTTGAAAATCTCTACCTACCTAACAAAGTACCTACCTATAATGTATTTTAGCAGACATTATTCTATATTTGAAATGGGCTAGTTAAATCAACTTTTTTTTTGCCAAGCTAGTTACATCCAATAATTTAATAAATATTTTTTTTATATTACAATTTAAGATAAATCATTGTTATAGGCTGTTGCAAGCTATCCTCTCAATAAAAAATGAAAATATGGTTCACGTTTTGACCATTTTAAACTATGATTTGCCAATACTGTCTTTACGAATATGTATAATAAGGTTCAAATACATCACATAATAAACAATTACACATGATATAATTCCGAGGTCCAGACGGGCCATATTTACACTACTGGTGGTTGGTTATATGGCATTGATACGTATAAAACACGTCTGAAATTTATATGTTTTATGTAGAAAGATGGCGAAAACTATGTTATTTCTAGTGCCTTTTAAACCACGTCCACCTTGGAACGTATCATCCGCGCATAGTAGACCAGACCCACGCACCGCGGTGTTTTAAATTCGCAATAAATACTTGAAACCATGATGATCTAAGAAAGTAAAACATACAAATGCTGGTCAGTAAATTGCTAAGAATCGACGTGCATGCTATATAGATATAGATATAGGGTGATCTTAAATATATTTCTTTCTGCTAGCAAATCTGTTTTAATACTTAGAAGTAGGTAGGTACATACTATTGAGATAAATAACCCTTTTCACAGACTTGCTTTTTATTCTATGAAAAATGTGGGTTTAGAAATTAGTTTTTTTAATTAGAAATCATTTCTTTTTTAAGCCATTTGGAGTCTCCAGCGTTGGACTTAAACGTAAAGAGACTTGGCTAATTTATACAGTCATTTTTTTAAAATATCACCTCAAGAGCGCTTAAAATGTGGATCTCTCACATGAGGGTTACCTCTGTTTATCTTTTCCAATAAAAAAAACGCTATTCGATGATATTGGAAACCCAATGATCATCTAGTACCCGTGCTACGTGGCCAGCATAAGTGGAGAGTCTGAGGTTAGGTACAATTCAAATAATGTATTATTTCTTAATATGTATAATCCCAAGTATGTTAGGCTTATAAAATAATTTTACTTGTTATGATCTTTTGTCTAACAAATATTATGGGGCCATTTGTATGTTAATAAATCTATAAAATTAGTATAATTCGAACGTTTAAATGTCGAAACTCATTCAAATAATATGCAAAACATTTTGTAAGTGTCACTTTAATGCGTTATATGTGTTGAACCTAATCATTAGATAATGCGATAAAGTCCCAAGATTTTAGTTTCAAAATTGTTTTGACTGTTATGCACTTTTAAATAATTTATTTGCAAAATTAATGAATGATTGTTTTCGTCTTAGGTGGAATACAGCTTTAAAGTATGTGTGTGGAAACATTTGAATGTCAGCTGTTCGAGTACTTTTTTAACATAAAAAATACTGGATATTATATTATCTGTATTATTATTATGTATATTTACAAAACCATTAATTGTTTTATTGACTCACCTTCTCTGTTGCAACTTATCCAGTTCAACATTCCTTGCCGTAGACTCAGAAACAATGAATTACTGTTCCTCAATCATCACTCTACTAATTATGGATAACGTTCACTGTCCAGAATGTCGAGACTTGTTAACTCAAGCCGTGGTCTTGAAATTTTTGGTAGCAGTCTAAATGATTGTCATTATTTACGACTCAACCAAAACTTTGAATAGACCATGGCTTGAATGTTCTCTCTTATGTTTATTTTGCCTTATTTTTGTTCATCGCTTCATTTATTTTAATGTATATGCTATTCCTTCTCTGTTACGCTTTTTTCTATTTCGTGTTTAATATGTATTTTTGTAATTGGACTTTAGTCCGTTCATTTATAAATAAAAAAAATAAAGTTTATGTATTTCTCTTTTTTACTTGTATTGTTATGAAGAATCACCTCCCGAAGTTACTGCGCTTTACCCCCAGACTCCTCGTATATAGTTAACAATTGCTGGTTTGTATCAAATATAAACCCTATCTATTATTTCTAATTTTGTAACTGTTAATTCATGGTGGAATTCCATTTTAATGACTTAATAAAACAAATTTATAACTTAACTTAAATTTAATCAATAACAAAGTTAAGAGAGAAAAACTAGATAACTCAGGGGTTTATCAAGTTGATTGCTCTAATTGCCCGTCACAGTACATAGGCCAAACGGGAAGAGCGTTCAAAACACGTATAAAAGAACACTTCACCAATTGGGTTAACGATAAAGGTGAACTTTCGAATGTTGCATTGCATCTACTAGATAACAAACACTCGTTTGACAAAGACAGAGATGTTAAAGTCCTACACACATACGTAAAAGGACAAAAATTAGATAGACTAGAATCAATCGAAATAACCCGTCTAACTAAAAAAGTTGACCGAAAATTTGTCATGAATAAACAACTAGAATCATTCGCTAAGTCTCCGCTATTATACCCATTATAATTTCATCAAATGACCTGATATAATAATGTATTTTTCTAATTTAAAACATAGTATAATTTAAAGGCACTTAAAAATTCCAAACAATTAACAGGTAATAACATTAAATGTAAGTTATTACCCAAGTGCATAGCACTTAAAAATTCCTTGATACCGAGAAATTATATACCAAATAAATGATAATAATAAAAGTAATCTACCGTAAAAGTGCATACTAAATATAATCATGTAATTATACCATATTACTGGGAGTAACCCAATAATTAGGTAATTTTACGGAAAATCTAGACATTACAATTAAGATGGGAAAATCTAAAATAAACTCATTAATAATCCGTATTCACCATCTTTGCATTATATAAATACATCGTAAAATCATATTTAGAGAAATACAACTGTAACCCATCTTAAATAAAAATTCATACCAGATAGATATATAAAATAATTAACTAAAAGTAACTTGTAACTAATAAAATCATGCAGAAATACTGATATAAGTAAAGTAAAATCATGGTTTACTACCCCTGACATCCCAAAAATAGTATATAAGCCATAGAATAAGAACAACCTTTACTAGTCTGAAGATGGCCGTTATAGGCTGAAACCGGTATAGTCAAAAAATAAAAAAAATGGAGTAAAGTTATAAATTTGTTTTATTAAGTCAATAAACACTATCCATTTATAGGTTTATCTAAGTAGCAGCATTCTAGATAATCAATGTTCAATCAAGCCTTTCTATTTAAAAAATAATCTTTTGTTTTTCGAAATTAAAATTTTAGGTTGATTCTTGACCAGCCTAAACGCAATTGATATTTTTCTAACCGTATTTTGAAACGTAACCGAAATAAAACACGAGTCAAATAAATAGGTAAGTGCAATAGAACTAGTTGCATAAATGTAACTTAATTAATTATTACAATATCTGTAAGTTCCTTGTTTGAATTCATCATAATATATTTTTGTATTGAACTGAAATGTAAATTTGAAAACGAGTTGGTTAGATACGTTTCCTCATTTCAATAAGCAGTTTGTCAACTAATCACGAATACGCATATTTTTTCCACTTAAATCCACTTTTCATTGATTAATCTCATAGATTTGGTCTTTCGTGTCGCAGTTAGCCGACGAGAATAATTTATTTGTATACGCTCGAATGGGCATCTACACAACATGATACAATTTATAGCGATACGGGAGTAAATAATTTGCTCATACGAACCGTAATGAGTTTGGAATGAAGCAGTAAACATGAATATTGATTAAAGAGATACGACACTTTTTGTATTTACATTTCGTGTAATTAAATATATAAATATATTACCAACTACATACAATCTATGTTCAAGTGAGTATCTGAAAGACTTAGTCCTGATATTGTCCATATTAATTGACCGATGCTCGGATATTTTTACAGAAACAGCAATCAGTAAAGCACCTTCTTACGCGATTATTTAATCCGGAATAAATTTACAAGTTGTGAGAAGGCTAACCACTGTGATAGAGTATTGTTCAGCATCGTGGAAATTGCAGAAGATTAAAGGGCTTTTAAAGCATTACATTAACCGAGTAATAGTTGAATTAATTTGAATAATTATATGTTATTTTCTATTTCTAGTTCGTAATTGTTAATAGTGGTGAAAATACATAGAAATATTATAATCGAAAACAATAATAGATAATATGAATTCTTTTACTTGCTTAAGCTTAACAAGACCAGCACATTTCAGATCTAAGTGAATTTTTAACACATTGAGGTAACAAAAATGTAATAACATAATATTACAATGTTGACGAAACCAGTCCGAACAAAAACAAAAAAAGGAAAAGCTAATTCGTGTATTAAGACTTTTTTTAGATTCGGTTCGTTTAAAAATTAATATATTATTATCTCCTCTATTATCTAGCAGCTTTTACTAGTTACCCTTTATAATAAAAGATTACCGTTGCATTTGTTTCAATGAACTTGTAATAAATTGTAATAAATCACATTCTCTATTGTACCGCGTGGGTTTTTACAGGAAAACATTTTTTTTTGTAGAATAAAAAACTGAATCTAAAACTTACGGAAGTGAATTTAAATACGAATAATAAATAAATAAAAGTTTCTCTATAATAACTATAATTCAAAAATATTTCTCTTTATGTATTGTGTAATACTTAAGTCAATGTTGTCAAGAAAATATATAAGTTGCTTTAATCCACCCATTTCAAATAAAGAATAATGTCTGTTAAAATACAATATAAACAGGTACTTTATAAGGTAGGTAAGGAATTGAAAATGCATTTTTTTTAATTTGATAATTTTCTCATACATACGTACGTACATACTCACAAAGAAAAATATTTAGTGATTATTTGAGCATTTGTTTTACAGATAAAAATAATTTTTATAGTCTATTTCGAAATTTTCACACAAAAAATTAATATTTTAAGACCGAAATCATCACCATAATCTACATTTCTACCACATATTTTTAATAAAGTTTACAATGCAAATTAAGCTCAAAAATTCCCCCATGCGAATTCAATCCGGAACGATTTCACAGAATGAAATTATTGATTACTAAAAAAGATCACGATTTTCGATTTTTAACATAACGTTAAAAAAAAAACCCCATTAATCAGCTTTGCACGAACGGGTTTCACGAAAATATCCACAAAATGATATAATCATCGATACCTTATAGACATTACTTATTATCGTTCTAATAATCTGTCAGTCAAATGCATGATTTAATGGCCCAATATTAATGTTCAAAATATGTTTTCCTTTTCCTCACCCTAGGAATGCATAGATGACCTCCGTGGCAGAGCGAGAAACTACATGACTCTTTCCGCGGATGCTAAAATCGATTTCGGGAAATAAGCCAATAATAACAATTGACCGGTTAGCAGGTGAGTGGATATGTAAGAATATTGTTTAAATATTTAATACCTCACATTATGGGTTACATTTTTTTACAAAGTAAAAGATGGAATTGTGTATATTCGTTTAAATACTTAAGTTAACTTTAAAATAGTTTGGTGAGTAAAAAATAATTAAGTTAAATGTTTTTGAATCTATTTGTGCAACCTCCACTCTGGTAGTTACTCTGGAGAACAAGAACAAGTAAAAATCATTAAAAAAATCGACCGTGGTTTTTAAAACAATTTTTTGTCGTTGTTATTTATTTCACAAAGTTAATTCATGCAAAAAAAAAGTTTCAACCTCCAATGAACAACAAAACAAAGTGGCATGGCTTGTTTATATCTTTGTTTACCTGACAATAAGGCATCGAATGCGTAATACGTGCACAATTCGCAATCAATAATCAGTATCACGAGCATCACACCCGTCATACAAACATGCGTAATTTGCTTAAAACATGTACAGTTGTGGTGTATTCATATAAATAATGCATACCCATTTAACAAGAATATATTATGGGTATGTACGTTGTATCGTGAAAATGTTTTTTTTTACTATTTTGGACACGTTGCTCGCCAAACTGGGAACTCGAATCTTGGGAAACTCATCGTCACTGATAAAGTGGAAGGCGGGAGAAGCAGAGGAAGATCACAGATGCGTTGGATTGATTGAATGTTACAGGCGTCCTCGGATCCTGTTCATCACGCTTACAATGAACTTACATTCTTCATGATGTACAGACGGTAACACAAAATAGCAACTTTGGTTCAGACAAGTACAAAGGCAGAAAAAATAAGATACGTTTTAGTTTGCAGATGCCTTTTGTGAAATCTCAAGATATCTATTTTTGTCACATAAATAATTTAAATGGTTTGACGAGAATTTTCACAACCCATCATAAAATGAGGATGATAAATAACGGAAAAGGGGAAATAACTACAGAAGAAAACCATCTGAAGCCCCCGAATAAACATTCCAAATCAACTTTTAAGCTTTGTGAACCAAAATATAAGGCCGATTCCTTGAATTTAAAAGCGATTACTACCAGCCTTCCACTAAGTATTGTTTTACCAGCTAATTATTTTAAACACATGCACTCTCAACTTATGTACACTATATCGTTGATGTAGAATTAAAAAAAAGTCTATAAAGAGACGTGAGCCCTTTCATGTATTACACTACTATGATAGGCATAAAGAGTACAAATCAATAACTTTAAATAAAAAAAACTTTAAACAATATACAGTGCATACTCAAATCGTAGTTACGAATACAAAGTTTTGGGTAAGCAAAAACATGTTGAGATTTTATGAAAAAATCACTTTCTCCGAGAAACGAAGTTCCTTAAAATAGAATAATATTCGAAAACGTGAAATTTTTCGTCAAGCACGTAGATGCAACGAGATGCTTTTGACACCTACCATATGTCGTGACGAAGCTATCATCGTCAATCGTCAGTAAATAAGATGCTAAATCTAATAACTATGTTTAATTTGACAGACAGAAGCTGTACGTAATAAATAACAAGAGGTTATTTTATAGGAAAATGACTTGGAGTAAGATTTAATTATGTCGTTATTATAGGAGTAGTGCTGATGTTTTTTATTTTTATGGCTTTTTATTCGAACGTTGAGTACCACTTTGATTTCATTCATACAGATATATTTAACTTTCATGTTTCTAGATTTAATAATGGCAATCAGATGCGGAGAAAGGGAATGTAAATAATATATTTTTAAGTGATTAAATAAAAAATAAAATAAAAACATAATGTAGAGGTTAAT
Organism: Drusus annulatus; assembly: GCA_022651775.1. Classification (NCBI taxonomy): domain Eukaryota; kingdom Metazoa; phylum Arthropoda; class Insecta; order Trichoptera; family Limnephilidae; genus Drusus; species Drusus annulatus. The sequence goes on along the minus strand of JAGWCC010000398.1, from coordinate 182,658 downwards.
AAAGTCAATTTTAGGTAGAACCTAGAGTTTTAGAACTTAGAGTAGGGTATCCAAAAAATTTATTGTAATCTAACGTTCTAAATTTTCAGCTACAGTGATTTTTTTAAAATATGCATATCTACCTTCATACTACTCTTGATAATAAAATACATTATACACGAATGTAAATGCAATCAAATTATTTATAATTCACGCGGAGAATAAAAAGTTTTTGGTTCATTCAATGCATTTAATATAAAATAAGTATTCTTAGAAACATACGATAAGTCTGAAAATGTTGTCCAATGCGAAAATTATTTGGTTCGCAAAACCAATTTATTTGTTTCTATATATTATATAAAATTATAGCAGGTAAACATAATACTATGGTATGAGTAAAAAAAAACCTAGGTCGTTGAAGCTAAATCAATCCGGATTTCAAACTCGTAACAACCTGAATTTATTTATAATATTAGACTTGATACCACTTTTTTATAATGATTTATGCTGATTTTGGACAACCTACCTCTTCGAAAATGTAATCTCCTCGTTGATTTGGCATTCATCTAGGAGCAAAACATTAAAAAAAGACAAAGAAAACCCACGACTTTTAAGTTATTTTTTCTATGGCTAGCATTAAATCACGGAAAAAAATAAGAAAACATTGTATATTTATTTAAAATTCAGAAACATAAAAAAATAATACATTTTTATCCTCCGTTCGCTAACGAACCGTAGTTCTTTTTTGCAAATAAGCAAGTAGGTATCTTAGAAATATATATATTTATCACTTAGAATTTATTGTACTTATTCTTGTGTCACTTTGGAAACAATAGGGTACGTACATATTTGTAGATAAAAAAAAGGTTTTTCATGTTCTTTGACTTAAAAAAAAAAATCGAGCCGTAACTTTCACATCCACAGAGATACGAATACAAGTATGTGTATTGTGTGTGCCAACATCTGAAGAAGTTCATGTGGCAAAAAGTTACTTTTTTGATTGCCGTTTATAAAAAAAATTATATTGTGAAATGTCAAGTGTGTTACGTTTGAAAAAAAAAAAACAACCGTGGAAACGCTTGTAAGGAGGGTTCCTGTTAAATTGTGTGAAAAAAACTTTGAGTGATAAATATTGTTGATAAAATATCGCTGTTCTTAAAAAATGAACACTATTGACAAATCTGAAACCTATATTTTGTACGAACGTTGTACAAGAAGAGGTATTGCTGGAATACGTATCACTGAGTTACGTGCTTTATTGTTGTGATAAATTGAATTCGATGCGAGTATGTTAAAACGTAATGGATATTGGTTGATACTACATGTTCAATGGCTTCCGCATACGAATGCTCCGTGATCCAACGTCTATGTTCAACATTGACCACGTCATTTTATATTCCAAACATGTCCAGATTATCCATCGGACCGTTTATCGGTATTTTGATTTTGAATGCACTGTCACAATTATCAATAGTGACATCTTTTCCCTCTTTCGCTATTATTGCAAGTTAATTAGCCATTCATATGCATATTGCATATCGGACAGGAACTTCATAAACCAATAACCTGTACTTATAGGACGGATATTATCAGTGGCCGCTCGTGACTTTTAAGTGTGTTATAATAATGCCAAAGCTAAGCTGAAAATGTTATGTTTTTTTACAATAATTAATTTTGTACATAGATTTTCAGAATATTTTCAGTTAGGTGGACGCTATCACCATTGCAAAAAGTCTTCATAAAAAATAATTTTGAAAAAAAATGGGGTTTTGCTTATTTTTCGACAATTCAAATGATATTTCAAAGCTAGATAACTCACTCACACATAGTTGTATTGATTTAAAAAATCACAATACCGAGAACACCGTTCGAGAGATTTGCTATTTCAGAACACATATTTTTCGATTTTCAAATGTTTTTGTTTCGTAAAACTTAATTCCAATACCAGTGGAACTATGGAATTCCTATTTTGTTGAATATTATGATGCTGAAGGAAGTGTAGATAGGGGGAGAAAAGTGGAAGTATCTGACTATTCACTGAAAATAACTAAAATTGTTCTTATACGTATTTAAATTCTGAAAATAAGTTTCTCAACAAAACTTTACCGGGAGTGTCTCCCATTCCGAGGATAATAAACTTTGTGAAAAATACATGTAAATTACAAAGCAACATGTATATTTGCTCAAGCTAGTTTAAAAACCAGAAATTTACAAATAAAAGAGTCCAGATGCAATGTGTTTACAGCTACACTACGTAGGTCGGTAATTGCATATGTTTCAAGTTGCAGGTAATCAGATTAAGTTCACTCACCAGTTTGATGACCTGAATTAAGGATTTGAATCTTCAAAAGGATCGAGGTCAGTAACGGTATTCATATTAACATCCATTTAAGGCTGTGTCCCGAGTTGTCAATTGGAGCTATTTGTTAATAAATGAGGAATGAAGCACGACCCACACAATTTAAGGAAAGTCACCAAACATCAAATCAGGAAGGTAATTAACTCTAATTTTATATTATTTTAAAGTAACTAGTTTTAAGCTGTTAAAAAAAAATATTGTTTGGTTATTCCATCCAACCAATTTGCATATGGTTGAGGTGAAATTCTTTTCAAACTAAATATATGATAAAATCTGGTAAAAACCAGCAGAATTTAAAAAAAAAAACAACGCATAAAAACAGATATTTGCATATAAGATGATTATTTTTGAAAATTCCCAGAAAGGTTGAAAACATATCGGTAAAAAATATGATGCAACCGTGTAGAAGTCATAATAGTATTATAGAAAACGAAAGTTTGACTTCGTAATGCGACATTGTAGTTTTAATATCCTGGACGAAGGTAGATTCACGAATTTGACTATTAAACGAATTCATTCACATTCGATCTCATTTCCGTCATATTAATGGTGAAATATTTTTATTACGTAGGTACCTATTTATGTAAACGTGATCATTGCAACTAGAGGTAATTCATTTTAGGATACAATGCGCACGATTCAAAAACTTTATTACTTAAAGTAACCAATGAAATGGCTTTAGCCGTATTTGGCGACCAAATCTGAATAACATGGTACTCATTAACCTACCTCTTTCTCATTTCCTTCCCCTCCTCACCACTTCCAGCCTCACATATAAAAAAAACAACAGTTACTACTCGGTTTCGTTTGAAGTTTCAACAATCATTTCAGGTGTGAAATAGCTAGCTGAAAATAGTTGTATTGACGTAGAAAGTTAGAAAAAATAACATGTACAAATTTTACAATGTCAGAGCTCACCAATCGTTTAAGATTCTATTTTACAGTTAAGAAATGGAATAGTTCCTGATCGATTTTATTTCGCAGTGACGGTGTGATTTATTCGTTATGTGGGCTCCTATTTATTGAAACGTCATCAATTAACTCAAAGGTTATTCAATTTAGGAACCGACATGTTTTCGAAATAATATAAGTAGATACGTAAATACTGCAATCATGATTTAACAAATAAATGGCTATGTTAATAATTTTCTAACGGATATTTGACAATAACACATAAAATACAATACACGATCAAAGGTGTTTCCAACTTGATAATGTGTTATCTATGTATGAGCTTTCGATTATTAGAGAAGGCTCTAAATGCTTTGTCAAACACTACCGCAAAACGCGTCGGAAGCATTTATGTTTTTGATTGGCTGCACATGAAAATAGCCTTTATGGCTTCAACGACGTGGGCCTGATTTTGTCACTCTGAAAATGAGAAAGTTTTGAAGTACAATTGAATGCTCAAATTGTATTAAATTGTTTTGACATGCCTCTGTACGAGATTTCCACACTTGATAGATATTTTATGCAATTTGTTGACAAAACACTTACGCTAGGACATCATTTCTTTTGAAAGTGCACAATATATTATGAACTCGAGAGAAAGAACACGTAGATATATGCCTAAACTAGGTTACAAATAAGTAAATACCTACTAGACTTAATTTTTATTAGATAATTAATTATACTTCATTTCAAATTAGAATTGACTTTAAGGCTTTCTGCTTTTGATTTGTTGATATTAATTATTGAAATAATATAAATATTCTTCAACGTAAATATGAAACAGAAAAAGCAGGAAATAACAGTCGCAAAGGAAACTTGAACTCGGAACCTCTTCTATCCGGGAGTAACGCCTCTTCCAATTTTGCTACCGCGACCTTATAAGAAACCGACATTTTATTCGACCTCATACTTCATTGAGAATTATCAATATTATTTTTCAATTTCTTTCGATATTGGCTGCCATCTTTGTAATGGTATATAAAGTTGTTGTAAATGGTATTTACGTTGAAGATTATTGATTTTATTTCAATAATCAATAAATAATTTCCTTTGTGAGTACGTAGTAGTTAATACATTTTACTAGCCTGTCTGTGAGCTATGAGTGGATTGATCTTATGTAAATTGGTGATATCAGCTTATGGTATTTAAAATAACTTGCAATTTTACCTGAAATTTCTTTTAATAATGTCCTAACTTTTGTTTTAAGTTTGTGTCAGTGTGTACAGTGTCAAACGCGAAGTAAAGGTTAAAGATATATTAAGAATATTAGCCTGACATTATGATTTATTATGTCTCACAAGCCTGTCAATCATAAACGAATCTCAATATGTCGAAATGTCAAAAGTCAGAACAGTTAATAAATGGTTTTGGATCACCGGTTCAAGGGTATTTTCATTGAAAAAAAAACGTAAGTAAAAAGTACCTAAGCGTTGCATGTAAGAAAAAAAGTTTTATTTACAGCAGCCGAGAAGTATTGCAGTAATAATACTATATAAGGATGATAGAAGGTTACTTCTTAAGAGGTAGAAAAAAATAAGCTTTCTCGTACGTTGACGCTATTTACGAAATTGATTTAGGATTCACCTTTGCCTTTTCGATGCAATTATTGTTTAGAAAGTGGTTACGTACATTCACCTCATTTTATCTGTAAGGTCATAAAATCTGATCTAGATATTATATTACACCACGAGTATTAGGCGAAATACAAAAAAGTTTCTGTTTGAAATCTTATGTGTAATATTTCAATGACGTGTATTCCTTGGACTTGAATATTATGAAATTAAAAAAGGGTTTAATAATGACATGAGGACGTCCGCGATAGAGCGGTTAAGATTCTCTACTACGAATTTAGAGGTCGCAGGCTCATATAAATTTATTTTATTAATATGTACTATTTAAAATTTGATTATTATAAAATATTGTATAGTGGTAGATAATCTGAGTATCGCCTTGGTAAAAGACCACCCTTCAAAAACCGTGTTTAGTGACCAGATCTGAATAGTCAGGTACTTCCCAACTTTTATTTTTCCCATCTACTTCTTTTCCCCGCTTTCCTTCAGACTCAACCTTTCTAACAAAGGATGACATAGCCCTACTGGTTTCGGAGAGTTGGGATTCTTATGCAGTATTCACATTAAAAAATAGCAAGGTAATAAAATTCGTCTTATTTATTTTTGGATATGGAACAAAGGTCCCCCACAAAGGTCTCCAGATTTGCCGATTCTAGACGGCTCTTACCCGTCCGAAGTCGACAGTTCAGATAAAATAAACTACATTGGCCAATTTATATAGCGCCATTTTTGTCACCTCAAGGGCGCTTTTATAGTAACAATTTATAGTTACGTAATGTATTAAGGTGAACATATGTCAATAGAGGTGTCAAACTAAGGACACATTTAAGTGAAGAGAAGTGCATTTTATCGGCTTTAAGTTGAAGCTCTTTAAAACAAACATAATTATGTTTGAGTTACCTTTCACAACCATTGAGGGCCCTCTTTATAAAGAGAAATCTGCAACTTTTACCATTTCCGGCTACAGTTTTTAATGAATAATCTTGGAATTAAAAAGGAAAAAAATCCTTAAAAGTAACTTCAATTGACATATACGAGTACATGGCCTGTTCAAAAGAAAAGGTGAATTTTGAATTTTCGCGGGCTGTGTACATTCGACTATGGTTTAATATGTTGGTACACATATATTTATCATATGTTAGCATTATCAGCCATTTTTAATTAGTGGTTTGTTTTTGACAACTGGAAAGGTTAGTCACGTTTTTGTGTGTACTTCGATTTTCTACTTTTTAAAAAAATGGATCAAAGAATAAAATCCATGATTTGTTTTTCCAGAACTCCAGGACGCTCATCGTCATTAACATCTTCTCGGCCTTCTGTAAAGCGCTTGTACCACTTATAAACACTTTTTTGAGACAAAGTAGACTCGCCGAATGCCACAGTCAACAATTTAAGTGCGTTGGAGCACTTTATTCCATTTTTGACGCAAAATTTAATACATATTCTTTGATCCATTTTTTTTTAAATAAAAAATCGAAGAACACACTAAATTTGAAAAACGTGACCAACCTTTCCAGTTGTCAAAAACAAACCACTAATCCAAAATGGCTGATAATGCTAACATATGATAAACATATGTATACCAACATAACAAAAAAAATCGATAATCGAATGTACACAGCCCGCGAAAATTCAAAATTCACCTTTTTTTTTGAACAGGCCTCGTATACAGAGGTTGAAGATAGTGAAAAGCCAATGAGTTTGTAAAATATAAACATTTTGGAAAAAAAAACATTTATAAAATATAAATATCTTCACAATTTTGGTGGGTTAAGAATTTCCTTGTTGGAATTTTTAAATTATTCATAAACTCAATAAAAAAACATGTAAAATACATTTATTTCGTTAATTATTAGGTACAGGTGAAATTTTGTATTTTTTTTTTGTAAAAAACGGACTGCCATGAGAATAATAATGTTTACTTGTATAAAATGTTGAGGAAATATTTTTGTATCTTAATTAAGTTAATGTAATAATTTAATAATTTTAATTGAACTAGTGAAATCTTTATTAATGATTAATGTTATCCATTTTTAAGCATTTCAGAAATACTAATTTTGCCTTGATTGATTAACGATGAACGAATTAATTATGTCTAAAAATAATTGCAAGATGGCATTTGAGACTAGCTGTGAAATAAGAGTGAATTACAGTCTACACCAGTTGGCAGTAATTTTGTTCCACGGACATCGACTTGGTCTAATCTTGGGAAATATTCTCGAAACTCTTATGAAAGGTGTTCGATTTGTGCAATATAAAAGAATTTTATATTGCACAAGGAGTTTGGGACGATACCTACACAAGCTTCAATTTTTCATTAACGTGTTTTGAGAATTGGCCGGGTATTGGTGAGATATCGATGAAAAGGTGACGCAGACCGTAATTTGATGAGAGTTTTTCTTGGACAATCGACTACTGTTTACCAAGATAATCGACGATTGCCTAATTTCTTGTAGATTGTGCACGGATTATTTTGAAATAATAATTTACTAGCATTCGTGGAATAAAAATTTTATTCACACATAGTAGTAGACTGAAAATTAAAAGAGTTTTATAACTAAATTTTAATGGAACTTTTTCATAGGTACGGAAAAAAATTCAGCCCCGTTAGAATTTGTGAAATTTTAATGACATATTGTCATTTTTTTTTTTTTTGATTTTATGGATTCTTTCGTAATCCTCTACTAACTAGCTGGAGCTTATTCAAATACCCCTCAAAATTACTATCTAACTAGTACTGCGGCTCATTAGGCCTTATTACTATCACCATCTGATGGTTTTATTTTATTGACTGAGTTTAATTTTACATTAGTGTTTTTTTAGGGAAAAGATCTTAACTGGATTAAAAATCCTAGAGATGACATATTGTCAATTTTTAAAAAATTTGGTTTATTTGTATATTATTGCACATTTAGTTCTAATTGGCCCTTGCAAAATAAAGAGATTTTTTCTCGTCAAAAATATCAATTATATTGTGGCCAGTGTTAGGAGTACGTAGAAACTCTGAAACTCAAACAAAATGATTATTTCATTACATGCTTCTTCTTCACTCCAAGGAATATTTTAAATCAACACGATTCATTCATCTAATTCATACGGTACCTAGTTATACTGCAAACAAATAATAGGTAGATGACAAACTATTCCCCGCGGTTAGTACCCAAAGCGTAATACAAAGTCAAGCAACTCACGTCTCAAGGCCTTTCCTTCTGGCGAGCATGGCTTCTTGTTCAGCAAACAGTCCACGTAGTTTCTGACCAGCCGCTTGCTTGACAGAATGGCGTCGATGTCCAAATAGTCGTAGCGGGAATCGTAGAAACTTCCCGCCTCGCCCTGTCCCTGGGCACCCACCCACGCGGCCAGTAATAACACACACGGCAACACTAGGAAATTCATTTTTAAACTGGTTTTCTAATTTCAAAAATCGAACTTACTGTTAACTAGCGCATTTACCGACTTTTTAAATTGACATAATATGACAGTCGAATGTTTATTTGAAAATCAAACTGTCAACTAACACGTTTATCTGCGTTTTTCTGTTCAAATTTTGTCTATGATAAGGGAATTTATTAGTTAAAAAATAGGAATTTTTGAATGCCAGAACTTTTTTCCTTCATAGATGTTGGTTTTTCAGAGGTTTTTCTCATTTATTTGGGTGCCGTTATTCTGAAAAAAATAAATCATTAGTATTTTAAGTGTAAATGTTAACATGGTAAAAATCAATTGGAGGATGGGGACATTTTTTTAAACAGTTTTCGGAAAATTAAACATTTGGTAACCTCTTTCTTGCAAGAAAATGAAAAATTACGCACACGAACGTTAATATTTTTTTTTGGCAATAAATGAAATTTTGCGTCTAATTGTCACCTTTATGTCATAAATTTTAATGTTAAATCCGTCTCTGGAGTAGGTCTACCTACCCCGGGTAGTTGTGTGATTAAAAATACATTATTTTTATTTAACAAAATGAATAAAATTTTACAATAATAGTTAGTTGGTATACAAGAACCTACATTGTTTCTCATTTAAAGCTTACATTTGAATATTCTAAAAGGTAACTGTTACTGCCCTAATTGAAATTATCATATCAATAGATGGAGCATTATGAGTACGTACCTACACACGTAGGTACGCAGTTGATACCTACACACCAAATTAATACAAAAATATTTATTTAATAGGCGTAAATTTGTTTATTCTGTTACACATGTACCTAAATGTATTTTTAGTTTCTTTTAAACATTCCATGATTATTCTCGGCTTTGATTTAGGGACCTCGTTAACTAACTAACCATCACGCCGCACAGGGCTAGACAGAGAGGATGGAGCGCCATACAACTCTGTCTTGGCACACACTCCTTGCTTAATTCACATTTATACATCGTCTCATACATACTCTTCTGTTATTCTGACTCTTGACATGGCCCGACTCAAATATTTGATTCACTTGATCCTGCCTTGTCTTCCTCGGGTGTTCCCAAATTCTTCTTCCATTTACTTTCGCGTCATATATTATTTAACACTCCTTTCCTCGTTTATACGCTTTAAATTACCAAACCATCTAAGTGTCCCTTTCTTAATCCTATTCATTACGCATGCATTAGCCTTGTATTCTTTTCGGATCCTATTTCTACAGCATTCAGTCTACTTTCATCCTTCCTCTGCCAGTTCCATGCCTCACTGCCGTACAACAGGGTTGGCACTCCATTGTGGACTGCTACCTTAGCTTATTTGGACATTTTTTTATTTGTGTCAACAGCGTTTAGTCCTCAGTCAATGGAGTTTCCTGCATTCATCCTTCTTGCAATATCATTCACAAACTATATTACGCGCTATTCTCTCTCTCTCTCTCTCTTTCAAACACCATGACTTTGGACTTACTTACATTTATTATTTACAGCGCCCTTGGGGTGATTTTTCGCAAAAACGGCGCTATGTAAATTATCTAAATACTATTATTCTTAACTCATTCTGCATACATACTTGGTTCATCCTAGACACGAGAAACTGTAGATCTTTCACACTGTCAGAAATCAGCACCACCATGTACACATTGAACAACCACGGCGACATTACACAGCCGTTTGTGATATTAAACCGCTTCGTAAAATCACCATTCACTCTAACACATGCAACGCTTCCCTCGTACAAGGACGCAAGTGCTCGCATAAGATTCGTATTAACTCCATACATAGATCTTCTATAGATAGACCTTCTGCAGTTTTTTTCCTATCAACTCGGTCATACGCCTTTTGCAAATCGACAAAAGTACAGAAATGTTTAAGGACCTCGTTAAAAAACATAATGGCCGAGTATGATTTGTAGTGTTGAGCAGTTGTTGTACTAAGTTTATGTGTTTTTATTTGGCCTATGGTTCTCGGTCTGGAGTTCACTGACCCCAAGTAACTTTTGTCGGTGGACTTGAAGCAATGCAAGATTAGCTAATTTGTAAGAGCTGCATTTCTACACACTAGAGATGGTAATATACCACTATCTGCAACACTTGTGCCCATTTCATGTATACCCTTCTTTAACCCACCTCACAACGTCGCCCAACCGGCTGGCGATAAAGTCAACCTGTGAGTCATTCACGCGAGATGTCACATAAAAAAATATCAGCATTGTGAAAAAGATTATGCATCACTGGTTTATACGAATGATTAACCTAAATAAATATTGAAGTAAAATTACCATTGAGCATTAGTTGACGCAAGACCAACAGATACCTTTTCAAGAGAGAAATTATTGCTGTTAGTAAACTATAAAGTTAATGGCAATTAATTATAACTAACCTAAACCAATGCATTTATGTCTAATTTACCCATTTGTAATATATCTACTGATGACCGATGATTGAAATACAAAAATGTTTTTAAAATACCGAAAACCTTAAAACCTAACTATAGATAGATACTACTCGTATTTAGTCTTTTTTTTATCAATAAACAATAAAAAAGGATAAAAAAAGAATGCAATGTCTTTTTTAGTTTTTGACAGATCCGTTGACATTTCAAAGTTCCATCGATCATAATAGAGATGAAGAATTTCCCAACAAAAATGCTATTCGACAAAAAACGTTTCTTGACGTTACGGCTCACCTTGAGTTTTTACGGCTTCATACAAAAATATTTTACGCGTAATACTTAATTTCATATCTAGTTCAAATCTGATGCAAAAGTTTTACTAATTTTAATCACATGCAATATCGAGGCTTCCGACTTACACAAGTTGTCATTTTGGCCTCAATATTGTAACTCTCCATTGTTAAATATTATAATATTTTTAATCATTCATGATGATGATTGATTTTTAGTATAATTATAATAATGACACATCGTCGCTAGAAAGGCAAAAGGGCTTAAGCGACACTTCGGTCAAAAATAAGTTAAATATGCAGTTTTGTTTTCTGCATCGACAGCTCTGACTCTAGTTTGATTTTGAAGACATCTAAAATATATTTACTATTTGGGAGAAGGCTTGACTCAAACGACACAAGTTTGGGACTTTTTAAAGCTTTTTTTCGTTTCAGGTGGCTCAGTAAGAGCATTGAGTTAACTTTTTTTTCAAAATCCAACCAGATACTGAAGACACGAATTTTACTGTAAAAAAAAAACTTTAAAGTGTTCTGGGGTACTTAATACTTCATAAAATAGCGCTTTGGCCCTTTTGCCTTTCCGGTGACGATATTTGTTCATACACATCCATTAAGAATTCTGTAGCGTTCTTCTCTTCTTTGTATGCTGTAGAAGAGTTGATGGATGTCAAATTGTGCTTTAAATATGACTTTATTCATCTCTGTCTACACGACCGGGATGTTTTTATAAGATCTTCGACCCCTCATATTGCGGCAATTATAGTACTTGTTGAGCACTGCACTTTTTTCCTTGTAGCCACTTTACTCAAACACTACTTAAACAAACGGCAACAATAGTACCTACGCCGTATAGCGTACCGCGGACACGTCCACTCCGTGCGGCGGTTAGCGCACGACTCCGTAGTATTAATATAATTTTATGAAATAATTGATCGATGATATTTAACATGGACAAATCTGAGTAGTTTTGGAGGTTCGTATGATCTTCTGTCGCGATCGGTCATAGCAAACTAACTAACCATCGCGATTGTTTAATTGCGAAGGTAGATAAAATGGAACGCCGCACTTTTCTGTCTTGGCATACTCTCCTTGTTTTATTATGCTCATTTATAGATCTTCTCATATCTACACACACTTCTATTATTCGGACACTTGACATGAACCGACTCCAGATCTTTATTCATTTGACGGTGTTATATTTTTCTGGAACGTCTGAGGATTCTCTTTTTATATCAATTTGTGTGTAAAGAAAAATATTTCTACTCTATGCATGAAAATCATCTAAGTTTCCCTTTTTATCATTGAGATATACAACTGGAGTAAACATTAGCGTTCGAAAAATAGGCCACAAAGTTGCGGCCAATTGGCATCAGTCAGCTTTCGTAAGCTTCAGTCGGTTACAAGCGCTTGATGTGTATAAATCTCCCGCGAAAACTGCAAAATGCCTACATGTACGCTAAGATACTGCACAAGTCGTTCTGGAAAAGATGTAAAAAGCAATGGTGTAACCTTTCATCGGTAAGTACAGTGTTTTTATAACCAATTTTAGTGACAATTAGCTCTTTTAATGTTAATAAACTAATTCATATTTTGCCGTAACGGGCTGCGAATACAGCTCGTAAGCTATCTCTGTTGTGCTCATTCGGCCGACCGTAGTGTAAAAGAGACAGAACCAGGGCTGCCACAACCAACGCAACATATTAAAATATGCTATTTAATTTATATTTTATTTATTATCAACTTATAATAAAATAAATTTATATTTTATTTATTATTAACATTATCTCCTTGCTTGTACCAATGAATGTGGAAAATAATTCCAAACATATTTTTACACAACATAAACTTTCAGATAGATTTATTTAACAAAAAAAATAACCAATACGCCGTTATTTGCATAAAAAATGTAAAGTTAGAAAAAATCATGTATTTTTGTCACAACTAATTTTTTTATTTATTGTTATTAAATTTAAGATTCCTCCGCCCAGTTATATTTTATGTACTAAATCTTTTTTGGCACGGAAACTCCTCCCAGTGAGGTAATCAAAAACAATTTTAATATTTGTTATCAATATATAAAAAATACGTAATGAATAATAAATAATTACATCTGAAAAAATTTTTTTTTTCGCAATAATTATCAATTGTGATTTTTATGTAAGATGGAATGCGGCAGCCCTAACAGATTTTGACCAACGTAGGCAAATGTCATCTGATTCTCATAAGGATGTCACTCGGGTGATATTTCGGATGCCTGGTTCGTTCGCGTTCGGGAACATTCGGTCGAGATCGGCAGTACCCCGCCCCTCTGCCGATTTCCGGGCTAGAACAATATTTTACACGGACTTTGCAAGAAACATTGACTCTATTTGTATATCTCAATGCTTTTTATATTCTTTTGTGACGAAAAGAAACTGTAAACGGGGGCGAGTGGAAGCAAAAAGCAAAAGAGTATAGTTGAAGCAACTTGAGGAGACTTTCATTCATCAGTGGAAAAACAGTGACTGATGATAATTTAAGATTTTTTTGCTTTGTTGATAGTTGGGCCCTTCACGGGGATATAACAGCATAATAATAAACACATACTTTTCAGCTGGGGGCGTCTTCACTGTAAATATTTTATAACAAAAAATCCATGATTTAAAAAAAACTAGTTCCTTAATTCCTCTTTGACCGCCTGCAAATTTGAGTGTGTCAAACTGCAGATCACAGGAAATGAATTAAACATTTTCGAAAGTGTCAGTATCAAATAGTGTACAAACGAATAGTTCACACGATGTGTGGTCGAATGGGACCAACAGCCTGCTGTCTTGTCTCTGATTGCTTGTAATATTTTTTGCTGTCGTTTGCTTGCACCACGATGCATTTGCAAGCAATTATTCTGTAGTTATTAAATGTCTCTATGGGTTTCATTGTCGTTGAGTCTTTGATGATAGCTAAATATGTATTTTGAGGATTTTAAAATATGTCAGGGACTGTAATGAGAAAACTAGTAAAATCATGTATCTACCATAATAATATTATTTCCAACGTTTTGGCCTATAATTCAATATTTTATCGTGTACAAAATATTTACTGCCTGCGTAGTCGAGTGGTAAGACGCTCGACTATTAATCCAAAGGTCGCGGGCTCGAACCCGGCGTACGCAAATAAGCTTCATTTAATTAATATGTGTCATAACACATTTAATTGAGAAAAAATAATATAAAGTATATTTGCGGCACGTTCCAGAGTGGTAGATACTATCATACCGATAAGTATCGCCCTGGTTAAAGACCACTATTCAGTATTAAAACGTTACTTGAAATGGCTTTAGCCGTGGTTGGTGACCAGATCTGAATTGCCAGGTACTCTTTACCTTCCTCTTCCTCATCTCCTTACCCTCCCCACTACCTTAAACCTCACAACATACCCCAATTGGGGATGTTATAGTCTCATTGGCTCTAGACGGTAGGGAGCAGTTGGGACTCTGGTGCGGTATTCAGTATAAAAAAAATATTTAAAAAATGCCGTAACATTAATAAATACCTGCTAAATAATAAAAATATCTAAGCTAATGAATACTTACGCGAAAGTCTATTTATTTACGAACACGCAGTCTAGTAATGATGAAATGTTTTGCTTTATAGTACTGAATAAAATTAGATTTAAATAGCTTTATTGCCTTTATAGATACTGAATAATGCTTATTACTCAATTTAAAAAACAATCAAACAACAAGTTTCTTAGTCGTTTTACCTAAGAAATTATACTGAGATTGGTAAATTGTTTAGTTGATTGAAAATTAATCATAATAAGTAATAATTATGTGTTATAAAAAAACAAGTGCTTTGGAGATTGTTAATGGTGATGCATAGAACAAATTCAAATAATTACTGTATTTAATAAGCAGTGTTTGCATTTTCTTGGACATGCTGGTTAGTTGGATATATAATGGATTATTTGTAGATAAATTGACTTGACAGAATGGACTGTAAAATAATAATAATTGGTGATCTGACGATTGTGAATTTTAACTAACTACATAACTAATCATCACGCCGTTTCCCCGCAGGGGTAGGCAGAGAAGACGGACTGCAATACAACTCTGCCTTGGCACACAATACTTGCTTCATTCTCTTCTGTTATTCTGACTCTTCACATGACCCGATTCAAGTATTTGATTCACTTGATCGTGCCATGTCTTCTTTGGGCGTCCCCGACTTCTACTTCCATTCACTTTCGCATCATATATTCTTTTCACACTCCTTTCCTCGTTCATTCGCTCTACAAGCCCAAACCATCTAAACGTCCCTTTATTGATCTTATTCATTACGCTTACATCAGCCTTGCATTCTTTGTGAGTTTTACATTCAATAAAAGTGATGAAACTGACTTCAGGGGTCATTAAGATTTACATATGATATTTTGTATCATATAAATGATATTTTATGCAAATCTTTGGGTTAGCATACCTGAGAAAAATCATTACTAGTAATTAACCTTTTCCAAGTAACTAGTAAAAAGCTTGTTTAAAATGTTTCCATTTCAATCGAATTAGCGGAAAAATATACTAAAAAAACATATTTTGCGAATTTAGAATATCGTCTCGGAGGTTGTATGTTTGGTTTCCGTCGAAAGTCAAACATTTTTAGTTTGAAATGTTCTAGAAACCTTGTCTTCAAAGCGGAACATATGAATACCCCACGGTAAGTACCTGTTAAGTAACTGTCGAGTCATTCTGAGATATTTAGTATTTTGCGTTTTGCTAAAAAAAAGTGTGTAGCATCACAAATTCATACACCATTTTTTATGAATATTATAGCTAACATAATAATTTTGATATGCAATTCAGTATTTTAATGCATTTCTGCAAAAAATGTTAAAATTGTAGATAACATGTTCTTGCCATTAAAAAATATTTCAGTTATAAAAAAAATTGCGTTAACATCTTCAACTCTTTGATTTTCCATGTTCGTGCTATTTTCACAATCGGAAAGTGTGTTCATTGGATAGAGCGTACCAGTATTAGTTTACTGAGAATACTAACTCATTTTTGACTCAAATGTTAGTTAACAGGTTCTTGCCGTGGGGTCTTCATATGTTTCTTTAAAGTAGCAAAAAAAAAGAACGGTGAACAATATCAAACGAACTGTTTCTGTCTGGAATATCAT
Organism: Drusus annulatus; assembly: GCA_022651775.1. Taxonomy (NCBI): domain Eukaryota; kingdom Metazoa; phylum Arthropoda; class Insecta; order Trichoptera; family Limnephilidae; genus Drusus; species Drusus annulatus. The sequence goes on along the minus strand of JAGWCC010000398.1, from coordinate 166,551 downwards.
GGTCAATGCAACTAATTTCAGCTAGAACTTCACCTTTATCGTGAGATATGAAACTTTGAAAATTCACTTTGTAATAATTAGACAAGAAATTTACCCATATTGTTAGCTCGCCGTTTTAAAATTGTTCATTAAGAAAAAAAAAGAGTTTATTATAGTCGCGCGAGGCCGGATAGTATCTACTTGTTATAAATATTCATAAACCTGCTACATTTACAAAAAAAAAAGTTTTAACCATAGGAAAAATAGCAGATTACATTCATTTATTGAATGCAGGTTGCGTATTTAACAGGTTTCACCTAACAGTTTGCTTCAAGTTCAACCCGATTCAGCACATAGCAGGACTATGCCCTCCGATAACCGTTCGTGGGCATCCCGTATATATGTTGCATATAAAGCGGAGGTAGAGTTATATCAGTTCTACTTGCAAGCTATCTAATTATGGATTATTCGTGTTCAGGTTACGAAGAATATCGAGTGGCGACTTTTTTCATTAAGAAAAGTACTATTTCAATAATATCGAAATAAACTTACACGTACATAAAAATAGATAGTAGTATGAAAAAAAATTATGTAGCATCAAGCTCATTGGTAAAATTAAAGACACATATAGTTTTATATTAGGGATTGATTGGTGGATTCAATCTGATAGACATAACTTATAAGTTGTTGAAATAGAATATCTATCTTTAGTAATAATAGAGAGCATAGGAAATAATGTTTTTACTGCGCCTTTGTAGTAATTTTTCACAAAAAACGGAGCTATGCAAATTATTAAAACATTAAAATTATTATTATTATAAAGTTGCAGTGTGTTGTGGTGGAAATACAAATAACCCTGCTTCTAGAAGAAGATATCAGGTTTTTAATACAATGAACAGGTTATTCGTAACCTGAAATGTTTGTCCATTGTATGAAATTGATGTAAAAATAATAATGCAAGTGAAAAACAGCATTTTCCTTATAAATATGGTAAATCTCCTTGACACGACACAAAGATTTTTTACGAATGAAATCTTCTCTCTTAAATGCTGCTCTGTCATTCGTTTCCTCTTCGCATCAGTGTGATGACCCTAATGTGATTTCTATTATTCAACACTGTATTTTTTTATTGAACACATGATGTGAATGTATTTTTAAATTTTATTATAATAATAATTACTAAGTAGTTATTTTTATGCGTGACAATTTATTGTATTTCGAATGGATTTTCAAACTGTCTAATGCCTTCGAAAAGCGGAACAGCTGTCACGCATACAAATAATTAAATAGAAAATCTTTTTAATGATTTTATTTTATTTTAATAATAATAATAATTATAGAACTTAAAAATGAAAATAGATTTCTACAAAATAAACTTTAAAACAATTAATTTAATTAAAATTTTGTAATTGTATTGCAAACCTAACCTCCATTATTTTGTTCGTGTCAATACTTGTTACTTGCTATTGATCTGTTAAAAGTTCCAAAATAATTAAACGACATGAAACAAAATTTCATTTTGTTTGCTTTAATTATTTTGTAGTTCACGATTTTATGACTTATGCGGAAATATAACACTGTATCTTCGCATCCGTTCCAGCATTCCAAATAGATATGAGCCATCATTACTCGATAGATTTATGATTATGGCATTTGATTAGAAATAAACGGCAGAAGATTTAATTTATTGTAGGCACTGCGGCTATTAAAACCTGTTCAGCAATCTTCACCGGTAGATGTGACAACGACCACCCCCTCCCACTGCCTTAGCGTGCAGTTTCTTTTTATTGGATATTGCGCCGCCAGAATCTGGGTCACTGACTGCGAAGGACGCGCCATTGTATTGTACCGGGCGGCGGGATTATTGAATTATGGTTCTAATTGGGATGAATAATTACTGAACAACCTCAAGAGGTTAAAAAAAGTATCTGCTTAGAATTATTTGCTAATGAATTATGATGACATTATAATCGATATATTCATTTATTATGTTGCATCTTACTACGATGAAATGTACTAATTTTTTTCTTCAATTTTTCTACATGCATAAATACATGAATAATTTATTTAATCGGTAAACTGGCTTTACCATCGGGCTTCCCCTGGGGTTAAAAACCATTTTTAGAATTACTTAACCGTATTGAACATTAAAAAACCTTGAACAACAATAATTTTGCAGTAAAAAAAAAAATTTTTTGGCAAGTAAATACTACTTCAAAACTCTATAGCTCGTGGTGGAGAAGCTTAATTTGCATAGACGAATTACAAATTTGATGTCACCAAAGCTCACTGTTCGAGTAGTTTATGTTAAAAATACCTACAAATATATATTTAAAAAATAAATATTGTGAGTACCCCACTAGAGTCCCAACTGCTTCCAACCGTCTGGAACTATGGGACTATGGAATGCTCGATTGGGGTATATTGTGAGGTTGAAGGTAGTGGGGTGAGGAAGGAGATGGGGAAGAGGAAGGTTGGGATGTACATGGTTATTCAGATCTGATCACCAAATACGGCTAAAGCTATTTCAAGCAACGTTTACCGCTGAGACTATCTACCATTCTGGAACGTGCCGCAAATAAACTATATATTATGTTATATCAAATGTGGAACAACACATATTCATAATAAAATAAATATTTTCGCACGTCGGGGTTTGAAACCGCAACCTCTCGATTGGTAGACGAGGTTCATAACCACTCGGCCACAAAAGTCGTCGATATAGTGAAGATCTAATATTGTGATCGCGTGTCTTGTTTTTTAAACGCACCTAAACACCTCATTTGAAGAAAATTATCTTATTTAGGTCGTAATAAATACAGATTTAAAACACGATGACAACACCGCTTCAATTCTCAAGTGTACATTATAGATGAAACCAAAACTTTCTTTTAGAAAGCCCTTGAAGAGTACTCAACATGCGATCTAGAACCTACGAGAGGAACCTTTCTGTCGGACTGTCATCACATCATATCAGGTACAGGTTTCGGATGCTGAATCGAGGCCCGGTCCATTTCTCCTCAAGTGCTCTCCTCGACTACGAGCGGCCGAAAAGCGAAAGCGGAAGGCCGTTCGGCGGAGGAACGAAACGAAACGAAAGGAAAGGCGGCATCAACACAAATAAAACTGTACACAAAAACTACTTGTTGTTAGTTAAGTTTAATTTATTACGTCTGGACTGGACTGGCTCAACTGCTTGTTGGGGAACTGAATTTCTAATCAAATATTTACTGTCTCCGGCAGGGGTGTATTAAGGAATTCCTACACCTTAATCTCTTTAAAAATACTTTATTGCAGCTAGCCCTATCATTAAAAAAACACTATTTCAAATAAATACGTTTATTAATACAAAAAGATTATACTAAATAAGAATTAGCTTTAAAGCTTTTATGCTTATTATTTTTATATTAATAATTGAAATCATATCAATAATCTTCAACGTAAATATGAAACAGAAAAAATACAACGGTCACGACCGAGACTCGAACTCGGAACCTCTACTCTATCCGGGAGTAACTCTTCTGCCAATTGAGCCACTGAGACCTTCTAAGAAACCGCATTTTTTATCGATCTCGTTCTTCATTTGAAAATATATCAATAACATTTATTTCAACGTTTCTTCCGATTTAGCTGCCATCTTTGTAAATCAAAAGAAAAAGGGAAATAAATGGTATTCATAATTTTCAAATTAAGAATGAGATCGATTAAAAATGGAGGTTTCTAAGTCTAAAGTATATTTGGGACACGTTCCAGAGTGGTAGATACTCTAATTAGCGCTCTGATGAAAGACCACCATTCAGAATCAAAACGTTGCTTGAAATGGCTTTAGCCGTGATTGGTGACCAGATCTTAATAGCCAAGTACTTCCCAAACTCACTCTTCCCCATCTCCTTCCCCACCCTACTACCGTCAACCTTACAACATACCCAATCAGGGATTCCATAGTCCCAATGGCTGCAGATGGTTGGGAGCAGTTGGGACTCATATGAACACAGAAAAAAACACATAAAAAAAAAAGATTAAGTTGTTACCGAGACTCGAACTCGGGACCTCCAATCTATTCAGGAGAAGCGCATTAATAGCGGAGACTTAGCAAATGATACCCATATATATATTATACCCATTATAATTTCATCATATGACCTGATATAATAATGTATTTTTCTAATTTAAAACAAAGTATAATTTAAAGGCACTTAAAAATTTCAAACAATTAACAGGTAATAACAATTAATGTAAGTTATTACCCAAATACATAGCACTTAAAATTCCTTGATACCGAGAAATTATATACCAAATAAATGATAAAAATAAAAGTAATCTACTGTAAAAGTGCATACTAAATATAATCATGTAATTATACCATAATACTGGGAGTAACCCAATAATTAGGAAATTTTATGGAAAATCTAGCCATTACAATTAAGATGGGAAAACCTAAAATAAACTCATTAATAATCAGTATTCACCAACCTTACATTATATAAATACATCGTAAAATCATACTTAGAGAAATACAACTGTAACCCATCTTAAATAAAAATTCATCCCAAATAGATATATAAAATTGAAAACTCAAAGTAACTTGTAACTAGTAAAATCATGCAGCAATACTGATAAATATAATTAAAGTAAAATCATGGTTTACTACCCCTGACATCCCAAAAATAGTATATAAGTCATAGAATAAGAACAACCTGTACTAGTCTGAAGATGGCCGTTATAGGTTGAAACCGGTTCAGTCAAAAAAAAAAAAAAAAGTGGAACAAAGTTATAAATTTGTTTTATGAAATCATTAAAATGGAATTCCACCATGAATTAACAGTAACACAATTAGAAATAATAAACAAATTACTTTTACTAAAATAAATACTGAGTGCTATCTTTGAAATCTATAAATCCAAAAGGGTAAAAATTCGTTAACTTGAACTTAAATTAAATATGAATAAAAAACAGGCCGTAATAAGTTACTGGCCTTAAGGAGTTGTAGAGTCCACTCCTAACCACAGGTATTTAGTTTTCAGTAACTCAAGTCTAGCGTTTGACGCTTGTCTGTGTGTCAATGTGCGTCAAATCGTTCATGTGAAAAATTTAGTAAAATTGCAGTTGGCTTTATTTAGCTTGTGTACAATTTCCCGAATAAACCACGGAGAGATGTTAGTTTATGTTTTCACAGACAAAATATGCCGAACGGTATAATATTTGTGAGCCTAGTTCAGTTTTACTTAATTTATTTATTTCAAAGACAAACAGTAATAATTTTAATATATTGTATTTGCAAGTGTGTTCTGATAAAACTTTATAAAGATAATTTTGGTTGACAAATACTTAAAAATAAAAATATATACGAGAATATATTAAAATTAGCAGTTTTCAAAAGTGTGTCAATATATAATATATGTAATACTTGTGATGGCGGAATTAGTAGATGTGCCACGACCCGATAGCGTGAAGGTTCCAGGTTCAAGTCTCGGTCACAACATAATCTGTATATTTTCTGTTTCTTTTTCTAATTTCATATTCTTTTAATATTTTTAACATTCTTTCAATAATCAATATTACGATGAAGCGTAAAGCTTTAAGAAGTCGTTTTAATTTAAAAAAAATGTTATTGACTTGAAGTCGAGAGTTTTGTGAAACAAGTACCTATTTTACTACTTTATAATTTTGGTAGATGCAATATTATTTTGAAGCGGTTGTAGGGAAATTTGGATTGATTTTTACATAATATATTTTAAATTAAGTTGTGCATTTTTTTGAGATGTTTCACAAATAGTTTGAAAATATCTTTGGATGACAAAACCGAAGAATATAAATTATCATGTTTCGTTTAAATGCTAAGGATAATTCTGTAGCATTTGATTTCGCAAGTTGGAAATCAGATGAAAAAGATTAAATATTACAATCATCAGTGAAGAAAACAATGATTTTGTCATCCAAGTCGTGAGCATTGTAAACAATCTTTCATCTGCGTTTAATTTTGTATACGCAATATTAAAGAGTTTCGCGTGCATTCAAGGAGAAGTAACCGACACAAATGAAGTTTAATGATTGATTACTTAAGGAATCCTTGTTTTAGTATGGGCTTTGGATTAGTGTTGCTAGAGATCAATGAGCTACCAATTGGAGTATAGCCCCTGGTTGACCTTGCGTTATTCACGAGTCTAATTGCCTGAGTATAATATGTAAAAATAACATGTGTTTTAAATACACGGTGCTTTGTTTTTATATGAAAAATGGTAAAAGAAATGATATGCGTCCATTATAATTATATTTCACTAAAGAGATAGTTATACACCAAGGGTCAATGCTTTTTACGCAAAACTTTAGGAGTGGTAATCATGATAAGCTATAAAAAAGCTTTTTCTAAAATAGTAAAGGATTTTAATAGACCATCGATGAAAAAGTGATAAGATCAAAACGCAACTTGGGAAAGGCAGAACATAACTTGTACAGAGAAAGGTTTTAGGCATCTCCTATGAACCGATTGGAGAAAAGTAAAAGAAAGCAATGGAGGTGGCTCAAAAGAAGTTTTCCGAAGGAACCATAAATACACACAAATAACAGATATCAGATTTTTTTAAACTTTGTGTTAAGACTTCAAATAAAATTCCAGCTTAAAGTTTCTAGACTAGTCATTAAAACCTTATTGATTTTATAGAAAACGATATTTCTCTATAAAATTAATTAACAATAAGAAGACCGGGGATGCTTGAATAAAATTGCACCCTGTAAAGCGAAAAGTTTTACCTAACGAAGGAAGTTAAAAATAAGTAAGGATTTTTTTAATTATCCAAATTTATTTATTTATTTATTTATTTATTTTATATTTGCAAAAACAGTTTTACACCAAGACATTGCAAAAAACACAAAAATGGTAATCAGAATTACACAAAAATTAAAGTGAAAAGAAGTTTAAAAACAAAAAAAAAATAGTTTTCAAGAAGTACATAATATAGTTATAACTTAATAGCTAGTTCTTGCTTAAACTTGTTGTAGCTCGTGTGAAAAATATCCAAATTTCCTGCGAGGCAGTTAATTAACCTAGTTAGTCTTCCCAGGGGCATCACCATTGGTAAGTTAGTTCTGCACCTGGGAAGAAACAGAAGCCTGTGTTGGCGGCCACGCGTGAAATTATCAGGGACATAAAATCCAATTTCCGCAAGGATGTCAGGTATTAATAATACACCGTTCAGGAGTTTATGAGCAAAAAGCAGTAATGCTATATCCCTCCTCGAACTAAGGCTGCAGATACCCAGCATTCCCGAGATAAACGCTGTTGGAAACAGCCATGGGTAAAAACCAAACTCTCTCATGTAGAGAAACCGTAAAAATTTTTTTTGAATTTTCTCGACCATTAGTACATAGGCGGTGTCCTCTGGCCCCCATACCTGAGATCCACTCTCGAGAATGCTACGCACTAAGCTTAAGTAAAGCAGCCTTATCACTGCAAGATTTGTCAACTCCCTTGAATTGTGAAGGACAAAAACCCAACATTTTTGTGGCTGATTTGCAGATCTTTTCGATGTGATTATGAAACGTCAAACGAGCGTCAAATACTGTTCCCAAGTCCTTACAAGTAGCCGTATGCTTCAGAGACGTATCTTTCATTTTGTAATTGAAATATACGGTCTTGTGTGACCTCGTGAAGCACATAACGGAACATTTTTGGAAGTTAAAACTGAGTTTGTTAGCAATACTCCAGTCAATAATTGTATTAATATCTTCCTGAAGATGCCTACAGTCTTCCAATGATCTTATTTGAATAAATAATTTTATGTCATCAGCAAAAAGTAAAAAACGAGCGTATTTAATATTATTTTTAATGTTATTTATAAAGATTAAAAATAATAAGGGTCCCAAATTGGATCCTTGTGGCACACCAGAGTTTGTAGGATACGCGTCGGAGTTGTATGAACCGTAAGATACGAATTGTTCTCTTCCGTTCAAATAGTTACAAAAAGTTTCATTAAATTTACAGATAATCCAATTTCCTCAAGTCTACTTAGGAGAACTAGGTGATCAACCTTATCGAAAGCTTTCGCAAAATCGTGGTATGATGTGTCAACTTGCTCGTTATTATCTAGTGCTCTAGATACGTAATCTGTAAATATCATCAAATTTGTAGTGGTTGATCGGCCACGTCTAAATCCGTGTTGCTGTTCGATCAAAAACGGTTCGACTTTTGGCGTATAATATTTATGCAAAATTATTTCCAGTAATTTTGCAGGTGCGGAAAGTATTGCTACAGGCCTGTAGTTATTAGCGTGACACTTGTCGCCATCTTTGTGTAAAGGTGTGACTTTTGACAGTTTCCACAGCTTAGGAAAAAATCCATTTTGAATCGTGGTATTATATATATGCAACAGTGGTTTAGACAATGGTTCGGAACATCCCTTGATAACAAAGGGTGGAATTAAGTCAGGACCAAACGATGTTTTTGGTTTCAGTATTTTAACTCCTAAACAGAAATCCGCGGTATCGATGTTATCAATCGAAATGTTTTGCGCAAATGTTGATCCAGCCATCCCCGGTACGTAAGATTCAAAATCAACCTTTTCCTGATTATATACAGATTTAAAGTATTTTGCGAAAGCTTCCGGTATGTCGGCTCCTTCGTATGTGCAATCATTGAAGTTAATGTGATTTAAAAACCTCCATTACATTTTTTTTGTCAGAAATATATTTCCAGAAGGATTTAGGATCGTGTTTGACATTGTTTTCTACGTTCAAGATATAGTTTTTATGTGCAATTGAAATGTTACGTTTAATTTTTGTACGATAAAATTTGAACAATTCGTGTTCACTTTCCAAAGCTGATCGTTTCCACCGCCGATGATGTATGAATTTCATCTTTATGTCCTTGATAATATCACGTGTAAACCATCTAGGATAGTTTTCGTTTCGCGGCGCTTTTTTCCTTGGAAAACATTGATCAAAGTACGCGTATAAAGTGTCGTATAAGTATTTAACTGCCTCGTCGACATCGGAAAGCTCCAAGATAGCCTGCCAATTGTGGTCACGCAGTTGGCTGTATAGCTTTTAAAGTCTCCTTTGCCGAAATTCCAACCGCGGAAATTGTTTTCAGAATGGAGATGAAGATTTTTCAACGGCCTAACAAGTTTAAGGCTGATTTCTGACAATAGTGTTGGATGATAATTATCTTCGGGAACTAGACAGAAATCTGATTTTTCTACAATCATATTAAAGTTACTTAAAACTAGATCTAAAGTACGATTACAAGAATTAAGCACAGTATTCAGTTGTTTCAGTTGAAATAGTTCCATAACATATAAGAGTTCAGTGTTCACTGCACGAGGATTTTGCGATGAATGAATATTGAAATCACCAATCACTAAAATTTTCTTGTCAGCAAAAAAGCTTAAGTTACTAATAAACATTTCAAAAAAATATCTTATAAACATTTGTTTTAGATTTAGGTGGGATGTAAACAGCACAGATAAATACACATATGTCTCGAACAATAACTTTAACCCATAGATTGTCATCTCCCGTTTCCAAATGGGAAAGTCGCTCTGCTCGCATGTCTTGCTCATTTAGCAACGCCAACAGTAGACCGCCGCCTCGGCTTTGAGCAGTGCTTCTGTCTTTTCGGAAAACGATATATCTACTGTCGATAATCTGCGCGTTGAATATAGACTCGTTTAGCCAAGTCTCAGAAATTACAATGACATTGTGGTTTTGATTAAGAAAATTTTCCGAAAATAATGTCATCTTAGATCTGAGTCCTCGCACGTTTTGGTACAAAAGTAGTCATTGTGTTTTTTGGGGCTTTTGACGACTTTCTTGGTCCAAAGAAGTTCTTTTTTTGTAGAATCGGAAATGTCGTACACCCACTCCTCGGGGCCAGAGTTCCTCTTTGAGAAGTACATCGATCTTCTCTTCATTGACCCCTATTTTGAAGGTGGAGTATTCTTTCGAAAACGCCATGAACTTCTCGGCGCTGCAGCTCAGAGCAGTATTGGCGTTAACGTGGCCAATCACATCCTCCGTTGTCGTGCTATTGAGGCTACATTTAAAGAAGCCGAGAAGGTTACGGCTCTGAATGGAATGTCGTTGTATTCTATTCAATAGATTTAAATTTCTAATATGCTTGGGCAATATTAAAAACGTTTAAAAGTTTTAACCATACATTGTAGTATGAAATTGTTATGAAAATTTTATCATTTGAAATAACACAAATTTTGTCGAGTCAGTTACATCGGTGATTTTTATTTTTTTCAGCTTATTACATTTTAATACATATTATTTTTTTTATTTTAAGTAAAAGTTTCTATTCACAAAGTAATATAATCAATAAATGTTTTTTTAATCTTTTGTGACTTTTAATTCTTGTCGGTTAATCCCACAAATCTAAACCATTTCACATTCCTAGACATTGATAAATTATGTTAATATAAATATAGATTTAATTTCATAAAGCCTCGTTTATAACAAGGAAAGTAGTTTTATAAAATAGTAATTTTACTACGGCGTAAAGTTTTTTTCTAACTTTAAAAAGATTCAGACAATCCTACAAACTAATATCAAAATCAGAATTAAAATAGAACCTTACAAAAGTCAAAACAGAATTATAATATTATCTCTACAAGTTGTACACGCAGGAAAACATTTGAAAAAACTATGAAAGCTTTAAAAAAATAATCATATAATTAAGCAAATACAAATAGATTTTTTAAATTATATACCTATATAATTATAATATTGACAGTAGTTTTATCAATCTTAAGACAAATACATGTTTAACTGTTTCATGGTGTGGATAAAGGAAAAAAAAACACATTGTAAATGATTTGTAGGATTAAAAACGTATTTCGAATTTTATGACCCATCTACTTAAAAAAAAAAAATCATTGGCTTTTTGATAAATTGGAATTTAGGGATTTCGATATTGATAGTATAGTTCTCTCTACATTTTGGAAGTACATTAAATACACATTTTTGTGGTTGGTTGCTTTTATTTGATCGGCGTTGATAGTAATCTGTACATCTAACTCCCATAACAAGTGCAGCATGGTGAAACTAATCGTGATAGTAGATACCTCTAAGGCAGGCTGAAACTACAACTGTGACCTTATTTATTTGCGTATATTGAAACTGAAATGTAGGGAACAGGTCAACGGCCGCCATGACGAGGGTCAACTGCATTCACTTATGTTAATAAATTGCTTACTGAAATGTTTATAGTTGTTATTAATACGAGTTAACTCGAATCACGGTTCCCATGGATCCTCCCACAGATTATTGTGTGTACATCTAATACAGGTCTTACGCGGAAGTCAAGAAGATCTTCAAAATATCAGCTTAGTAAACTAATTACAATTTTTTTTTCGTTGGTCTGTTCTAACATTACCAACATGGATACGAAAATAATTATCACTACCGTTTTGTTTACCCGTGATGTGCATAAATCTTCTTTATTTTACTTTCGGAACAAAATGTTTTTAACATTAGTTAGTGCAGATTAAAAAAGGACAGTAAAAAAATTGACAAGCAAAAAGTTGAGATAGCAAATTTTGAAATTGTAGAAATATGAATGACCGAAAAAACAGAAGACACATTACTCTGGAAATAAATTGGTAGGGGTGTTCCTCAAAAAATTGGCGAAGACCTAAGAATAGAACGAATTCCTTTATATTCTATCGTACATGTTCTATTAATTTGCGGACAAATATATAATTCTTTATTTACAGGTAGGTAAAGTCAAAATGTAAAAAAACATAGAATTTTTTACAAACATTAAACATTCACAGTGACGCTGGGCACAACTTACGAGTCCGTACTGACCGACTTTCGAATGGTGATGCAAAAAGGGCAAAACACTCGAAACTCCAGACAAAAATGAATTTTTGGCCCACAGCAGAAGGGGTTTAGGGTTGAGTTTGCTGTAGCAGATTCAGAAAAGCAAATGTGTTAAGCTTTGAATTTTAATCAATTCTGATGAACATACCACGACTACCTCAAAGGTTTTTTGAGGAATCTCTAGGAATATAACCAATTCGTCGCATAGAAAAATAAACTTTGGTCCTTACCGCTTACGTTATTGCTGAAAAACGATTTGGAAATTTTGAAAAGAACGTTTTACGGTAAGGATTTGAACGGTAAAGGTCAATTTTGATTAATCTATAATTTGAATTACTTTCGTCCCGAGTGCTTCCTTGGAAAGCGTTTGATATTATTATTATTTTATTCATTTACTTATTTTATTTTATTTTTTATTTAGGATACAAACAGTCATACAAGTGTAAATATAGTAACAATTAAACATACTTTAGACCAATTAAGTTCCAAGTTTGACGGCCTTCATGATCGAGTGGTAAGACGCTTGACTACAAATCCAAAGGTCGCGGGTTCAAACCCGGCGTGCGCCACTAACTTTTATTAAATTAATATGTGTCATAACACATTTAATTCTTAGAAATAATAAAAAGTTTATTTTTGGCACGTTCCAGAGTGGTAGATACTCTAAATAACGCCCTGGTGAAAGACCACCATTCAGAATCGAAACGTTGCTTGAAATAGCTTTAGCCGTATTTGGTGACCAGATCTGAATAGCCAGGTACTTCACAACCTTCCTCTTCCCCTCCCAATTACCTTCAGCCTCACAACATACCCTATTCGAGGATGCCATAGTCTCACGGCTCTAGACGGTCGGGAGCAGTTGAGACTCTTGTGCGGTATTCATATAAAAAATTAATAAATTAAAGAATGAAAGTAGATACCTATATAGTAATTACAGATTATAAATAATAAAATAAACATAAGATATACATACAATTTAAGTAAGTATTGTTACAGATTCATCAAAAGTAATTGATATGTGAATCTCAGGCAAAATCCCGTTTTCGGAGTGTTATGTCGCCTTAAATGCCATTGCATGCTAATGAGATTTCTTGTTCTGTAATGTTGCAATAATGAATAGCTGCGAATATAGATAAATATAATACATCGCGAGGGCATTTGAAATACCGGTATAATGCCTCGATCGAACATACACACATTTATAATTTATGGTGGAATGATAATTTTGCATAGTGGTTAGGATAATTCTAAAGATGAAACATATATCACAATGGACGTAGGAGAACTTACGCAAACGTTATTAATTAAAAAAAGACCCATAATAAAAAAACTTGTAGTTTTTATAGCGCCATGTTGAAAAAAAATCCATACAGAGATGCTATACGAAGCTAGAAAATATCAGTAAGCTATAAGGGAATTATCTAAAATACAGTCAGCCAATACCATTACTTATGAAACTTGGGGAATGTTGTGAAGTTGAAGGTATGGTAGAGAGGAAGAAGATGGGAAATATGACGTTTAGGAAATATTTAGCTAAACAGATCTGGTTACACTCTTTGAATCTTAATGGTGGTAGTAGCAATCATTCACTTTTCAACATGGTGGTGCTAGAAGAGTACATTTAAATATTTGAAAGTTATATATGAAAATGTTAATAAAAAAAGAAGAAATAAGTATAGTATAATATAATATAATTTAATATAATAAATAATAGATAATATAATATATATATAATAATAATATAATATCCATATTTTTCTTGTTGAAAAACCAGTGTATTTTCAATCGAGCCACAAAGTGTTCAATGAACCTTATAACCAAGAGCAATTTAGTATAAATATTAGCGTGTCTACAAGCAGTCAAATGAATACTGAACGTCTGCCAGCCTCTTTATTTTTTTAAACTTGGTTCCCTTTTTGTGAGAGGATACTTTAAAAGATCGCTTTGCCAGTTAATTTAATAATCTTTGGGATTCGAAAAAAGGTTTTATTTGTAGTCGTGCGTTTCGTTTTTCCCTTCATTTAATTGTATCGGTTTGGTGAGGTAAATACGTTTTAGTATATCACTTTACTTCTAGAGGTGTGCAGGCAGGTATTTCGCACACTATATTACATGGGACCGAGAAATCTGGGATGGAAATTTACCCTTTCATAAATTTACTTGGTTCCTAATTTATTAGTTCCTGTCTGGAGCCAGTGGGACTATGGTAGCCCTAATTCTGATATATTATGAGACTAAATATAGAGGAAAAAAAAGGAGCTGCAGAAAAGGAAGGTTGGGAAGTACATTGCTATTCAGAACTGATCACCAAACACGGCTATAGCCATTTCATGCAACCTTTCAATTCGTAATGGTGATCTTTTGCCAGGGCGACACTAAGAGTATCAAGTACTCAATATACTGTGTGTATTCATTTAATGTGAAATTAAACAAATTAATAATAAAAAAAACATATATTTGCTTACGCCAGGAATTAAACCCAAGACCTCGGGATTCGTAGTCGAGGATCTTAACCCCTCGACCAGAAGGAGATACCAGTAAATCGAGTAGGTATTCTTTGCTTTTATTATTTTAATAAGTCTCTTGAGGAGTGAGTTAAATTTTTTTTTAACTAACATCAATGAGCTTTTTCTACTATTGTTTTTTTTTTTTTTTTTTTTTACATAAAAAGTGGTCAAAATATACAAAAAAGCGGTTCAACTTCACACCATCACGAAAATTTCGTTCAAGACTAGACAATTGAGGGGCTTGGAAGCACAGCCAGCAATCTCCTTCATTTTAAATTATTTCTAGGAAAGTTGATTTAACGTTTAATGCACTTTTCTTTTGTGAATATGTTGATAAATTTAGAGATAATTGTTTCAAATTGTTCCTAGTTTAATGTGCACTAACATTTTTGTACACTTCATTCTCCATTTCTTTATAATAATCATTCAAAAGTTGACAATGCTACAGAACCGTTTTTGGTGATAGCTGCCTTTGCTTCTAAGCCCCTCAATTGGTAATAGTGGAATGTATAAAAGCTCTAAATGTTTCGCTGCACTTCACAACTTTTCAAAAAAAAAAATCCTCGTGCTTGACAGTGCGATAATTAAAATTTAGATAAACTTCATAGATATTAATATTCACAACAGTAACACTACCATTTAACTGAATAAGTTATTAAAACGTAAGGATGCTCACTTGAAGCACTACATGTTTTAAAAAGTTTTTATTTCTTCGTGCAGTTTATGCCCACATCGTACCTATCAATTTAGAAGAAAAGTTTTAAAAATGTATGGAAGAAGTCTAATATTTTTATTAATTGTACAATAATTTATACGTAAGGCATGCGTGGTATGCAGTTCCTTCTTCATTATATTATTTATTAGCTTGAACGTCTGGGCGTTCCACTATATGGTATGTGAAAATTATACATTCCGACGAGAAAGTTCCTACCAGTCGAATTCAACAGTTCATTATCATGTAGGGTACACGCATTCAGGGTCATTGGGTTAATCTCCGATATTCAAAACAGCATCATTTCAACTGGCGATAATCAATAATGCACAGTGAGAGAACTGCCGGCCTGAAATGTTTATGTCATTAGTTGAATGGAGATAAATCAGATAATTTTTTCTGATAAATTGTTTACTTGAAATGTTAATGAGATGTTTGTAAATCGTGTGTAAGTGCATATAATAAGCCTGTTTATCAAAGCGTGTCTAGTTTTTGTTTTTCGGGTGTTAAAATACAACAGCAAAAACTATTTATTTAGTTAAATTAGTGTTGAGTGGTACAACAAATATACAAGGAAATGGAAAAAAAAACATACATAAGTCAACCTATTTATTCAAAGTTAGTCACAAAAAATAACTCATATCAACAAAAAAAAAACATTACTAAAAATAACAGTTAACTTCAAATATTAAATACCGTATTTATGAATAATATTTTACCTCAGAACAGGTTCTTATGACCTAGTGAGATAGGTAATGTAAAAAAATAATGTAAGAAACAAAAAGTTAATAAAATAATAATATTTGTACGCCTTTAAAAGTTTTGTTTATTTTGATAAAAAAGGTCAAGTTCAATGCTATGCTATGATTAAACAAAAATATTATTTAATAATTTGTGGTCGTCATTGCTGAACGCGTTCTTACGTAAAATAATTGGTGCATGTTAAAAATAATTTTGGTAAAAAGGTACTTAGTTAAGTTCTGACGAGGTTCCCACATTGGTACTACGTACATAATCGTAATAAAATATTCTGTCCTTCTCATAAAATAAACTAACATACCTAACATGCGTTTAACGCTTCCGCGGTAGTGATAATAATAATGGTTTATTTGAAAGTAGAGCCTTGTAACTAAATTGAAAAATTCACTTGCGAAGTTGCCCCTTAAACATATTTTTTAAACTAACATTAAAATTTCTTGCATGAACGTTTTTTCGTCCAACTTATGATATTATGATCTAAAATTTTTATAAAAGTTAATCGACTCATTTTTTCGGGGCCGGACCGGTTTCACATTTTATGAACATCTCCTGACTGGAGCATTCTGAAAATCCTTCGAAAAATGGTCAGGTTTTAAAAAATAAGTGAATAAAATTAAGTCGTATTTCAATGGATTCCCAATACGATTTAACAGCTAAAGGATTCAAACACACCCTTACATTTATTAGATTTATCCACCAACGGGTAAATCCTTTATACAATAAATTCATAAAATAAATAGTTAAAATCAAAGTTAAAGTTAAAATTAATCGCAATCAAGAAGATATCTTACTTATACAAAAAGCATTTATGTATTTAAGAACTTACATGTCATTAATTTTCATAACTTTCCTTTCCTTTTTGAGAATAGAACTTAGTCAAATTTCATCAGGTACTTTATACACAGTAATGGCAACACTTTAAAACAGATAAATTTAAACATCTACAAATATTTATTAAATTGTTCTGAATTCGAATTTCGCGGCGATCAATCAAACAATGTTGGTAAACGTGCCAAAACGACTAGCGAATGTAAATGTTGCCAGGCAGTTGACTTAACGCCGGTCGTAACACTACTGCCAATGAAAACAGAAAATTACAGCAGCTTGGTAGTAAGCAGTAACTGAACGAAAGTCCGTATAAACAACGGAAGAATGTGTGTAGCTTCATTACCTGTATTGGTCTATGTACATGGGTGTTGGTTGCCATACGTCAGACGCACGTGTTACATTTATAAACAAATACAAATAAGTAGGAACCTTTATTTTCTTAATTAAATCATGCATATTATAAAAGTAGGTTCTTGATGGGTCTTACATTAGTAAGTAATTGTGGCATTATTTGTTTGGGTTGGTATCCATTATAATTTATTAACTTTTCCTTGTAGTTAGGTACGTAATTATACTAATTGTGTATGTTTAATTTTTACTTTCGTTTGAGAATTTTCCAAGGTCATTTTTTGTAGTTTTATTCACTGTAGGTAGTAAAATTATTAAAATAAACAACAAAAAATTGTTACGTAAATGTCAATGTGTCAATTTTTTGTGGGTGTATGATAATTTAAAGGATTCTATCTAGAAACGACTACTAATTTATTTATAGGTCAATTTTTTTACTACTTAAGGACTTTTCTTTTTGGCTACTATGAAACGGATATTCGCCTAGTTTGGAAGTCGTAAGATTTGATGACAAATGTGTATTTGAGTGAAATAACCTTAAAAAAATACTAATGAAAGAAATGTCAAAAGTGTTAAAATGCAATTCTCGAATGAAAAACTAATTAACAGAAACGAATTAGGTTTAAAATCGAATCCTTATTTAAATTTAAATATTACACCGATAGCTGTGAAAAGAAAAAAAGAACACTTGAATATTAAATATATTTAAATATAAATGAGTAAAAACAATTATCATTAAATCACCATATAAAGTATATATTTTATTCACACTTCAAAAGAAGCTGTCTGCACTCATGTCACTTTACTATTGCATCTTAATAAAACAATTTATTTTAGAAATGCATCATTGCGTAGGTACCTACTCCGTTTTTATACCGTTTAAAACCAACTTGCTCCGGCCGCAACCATGATTTCTTCAAGGTAACAAGAGTTTAAAAATGAGTTATTTAACACTTATTTTAAGAAGGTAATTTTTTTCCGGAACTGGCCGGCTTTAGACTAAAATAAAATAAGGTATCAACATAATATATACTTTCGAGTAGTGTTTCACCCAAAATTTAGTAATTTCCAGTTTTATTTTTTTACTTTTCAAAATTGTTTTCATACTTGGTGTATAAGAGTAATTTCTTTCTTTTCAGAATACCTATTATCCTATAAAAAGCTTAGTGAAATTAAGAATGAGGGATATTCCCCCACGAATAAATATTTTTATTGATTTTCATAGTTATATTATAATTAGACGAGACACTTAATGAGGCAAATTTTTTTTTTTGAATTTTGTTGGAGTTTTTACATTCACCTACTATCCCACCGCTTAAGTCGACCTACAACCGCTGTGGGCATTTGACGTATGCTTATATCAAAATGCCTTTGTGCTTTATTATGTTACTGCAAAAAAATGCCAAAAGTTTGATAACACCGACTTAGTAACTTTCCACAAGTTCCCAAAACACAACAACTATCACATGGCGTTGCCACGTCTGGTGTCGGTATGGTTCGTGAGCATCGTTCGACTCACTTCTCCGTACCACAAATCTCCTCCAAACTAAATGGAACGCGATTTCAAGCCTTTGTCTGTATGAGTTGCCTACTCTATTAAATTTATAGAAGTCTATGTTACTATCTACGTTTTGATCATGATCTATGCGAATTAGGCATTACATTGAGAACTTCAACTTACAAAATAATAAAACGTAATGTTTTTACCTTGTTGCAATAATTATAAACAATATATGTGCACGTCTGATCAATTGATTAACGTAGCCACTTCTTAGAATACATAAAAAAGTATAAGTTTAATGTAAAATTGAAAGATTGAAGCCTTGTCTAATGTAGTTATACTTATTTTTTTTGTAGATGGTATTTTAATAGGAAAACCCATATTGAATAACAAAAACTTGAAGACTGCTGCTGGCTTTAAAGAGGTTTCTCTGTCAAACGCTCGTCCCAATAAAAGAAAACATTAGACGTAGTTATTGGATTCCAATCCGCTTCCTTAGTATTCGTGGTCGAAGATCTTAACCGCTGGGCCACGGAGGTCATCAAATGACTCATCTTTTTAAAGGGTAACATGAATATATCGTGTGATTTAAAATAAAACAAATGATACAATTTTTTTCTGCTGCCGACCTGTTTTGGAAGAACCCTTTCCTGGACAGAATAAAATAAATACTTATTTGTATTCTTGTATTTGAAAACAAGCCACAATATAATTGATTTTTAATTGAAATAATTCTATGTATATATTTTTTTTATTGAATAACAATAATTAATTAAGCATGTGAAGAAATAATAACCAGGAGTATAAATTAATATTAATGCGTTATCATTAACCCTGAGCATGCTTAGTGTAAATGTGCAATTAATGAAGATGTGTATTGAATATTTTCTTCATAATAATAGTTTGAGCAACTTTAATATGAATATCAAGAAAACGAAATATGTGTTGATCGACAGGAGTACCAATCACAGCATCCACGCACTGTCCATTGAAAAGAGAAACCGAAACAAGTGCTCGAACACAGATTTGAGTAGGTACCTTACCTGTGAGTAGAATGATGGATGGGCAACATAGGTTCTCGGCCAAGACGTAAAGTCACGAATGAAGATGTCCAGAAGTAGTTTCTTCAAGAGGAAGCCAGTACCCTGTAATATAGACTCGTTTGAGTGAAATGCGATATGACATACCAGTTTTATTCACCGGCTCAGAAACATGGACCTTGTTAGCAGCTACAACCGAGAAACTAAATGCATTGGAAATATGAACAATCTGGAAATTGTTGGAAATCTCATAAAAAGGCAAAAATAAAGACGGAACTACAGCGCATAGAGGAATAAAGTGTTATTATTCTATAAAGCACAGTAAACTAGAACTATAACCTGGAGCTTCTGTAAATACAACACGTATTTACAGAAGCTCCTAGTTTTTATACAACAGAAGGGGTAGTTGTTGTACTAGGTTTTCGAAAGTTTGCACTAGTGGGGGAATTGACCCAATTGTTGTATTTCTTATATTTAAATTGTTGTATAATGTTAATATTAATAGTTATGACCATTTTAAAGTAAAGTTTTATTTCAAAACGTGTGTACATTTAAGCAGACATAGTGAGTGACCAGTGAAGTGAGGGGATGGTATACATTTCACAGATGCGTGCCACATGTTTATCTCGAAATGGGTTTAAACGAATGGCATGCTTTGCGACCCTTACTAGTAATAAACAATAATGCGAGCGATTTTTTTTTTTTTTTTTTTTTTTTATACTGAGAGAGGCGGCCTTTTTTGTCAATTCAATACAATCATCATTACAATATTTTTTCTTTGTTCTTCTTTTGCTTGCGCATATAACCTGTTAGATTTGTCGTGGCGCTTTGCAGCTGCCTGACGTGTCTTTCCTGTTATTTTTCGCCAAATAAGTAGGATTATTTACACATTTCACAAATTATTTCTTTAAAATTCCTGTACTGTATGACAAACTCAGAAAGTCCATTCTTTTTATTTCGCTCCCATGCCCTAAATCGGAAAAAAAAAAAAAAAAAAAAAAAAAAAAAAAATAAAAAAAAAAAAAAAAAAAATAAAAAATAAAAATAAAATAAAATAAATAAATAAATAAATAATAATAATAATAATCATCATAATTTTAAGTTAAAAATCGTGTCTATCTGATGGGACCTGCCAGGTAAGTATGTTGCTGTATATTTTCTTATTTAAACTAGGAATTAATATGTAGTGATAGAAAGTAAGATCTGTACAGCGCCCTTGAGGTGATTTTTCACAAAAACGGCGCTATATAAATCATCCAAATATTATTATTATTATTATTTGACCTTGATATTAGGAATATATGGGAATATATTATAATAAGAGGAAATTAATTTTAATGCTCATTCAAGGTAGAATTAAAGTCATATCAAGTGCTGGTTTATGAAACATGTACTCGTTCATTTCATGTTCAACGTTTCATAAATGGGGATGTCGTGATTCCACTGGCTTCGAGCAGTTGAAAGTTTGTGCGATATAACAATTACAACAGAATACATTATTAAACTATCTTATTTAGGAAACGGGCTACCTACATTCCCATAGCACGTTTTTTTCTTTTCTCCACATAAAAATAGCATTATTGATAAAATAAGACGACATCCGTGGCCGATTTGTTAAGCTTCTCGGCTGCGAATCTGCAGATCATGGGTTCGAATCCTGTGTTGCGCAAGTTAATTTTATTTAATAAAATTGTGTTATTCCACATTTGATAAGCATGAAATAATATGTATTAAAGTATATTATATAGCGGTACGTCTCAGAGTGGTAGATACTCTTCATCGCCCTGGTGAAAACACACCATTCAGAATCGAAACGTCGCTTGATATGGCTTTGGCCGTTTTTGGAAACCAGATTTGATTAGTCAGGCACTTTCCCATCTTCCTCTTTTCCATCTCTTTTACCTCCCCACCCCCTTCAGCCTTACAACATACTAAAATAATATATTGATATGTAAGAAAATAACGTACTAGTTCATTATTTACAATTAAACATTAAAGTTTTTTTTCTAACTGGAACGATTAAGTTTTGCAAAGACATGCTAAATCTTTTTACAAAAAAACATACACGTGTAGACTATTATTTATGCGAAGGTCCTCATAAATTTTATCTCAGGTTATTAGGATATGTAAGCATACTGCCTATCGTAATATAAAATATAATGTTATTAATTTGATTGGCGATTATCAAATATACACAACCATTCTTTAGGACCTACTAGTTTTATCACCCGGCTCTGCACGAGTTTCAATACAATTTTTTGAATTTATTTATGTGCATGTGAAAAATATAGAATTAATAATCTTGTCAAAAGTTTATGGTTAGAGTGATATTTTATATGAATTTATGGACGTGGTAATTTTTTTTTTACTAAGTGGGCTATTGTAAATATATTCACATTATTTAACACTGAACATTTTATTAGTTAGTTAATAAAATTTCATCAAAATTATTGTAAACTGAGTTAATAGCATTGAAGCGCGTAGATTTTTTTAACAGCGTAAGGGAAATATTAATCTTCTTTAAATTATCAATAAATGTTGACATCTCAAATAAAATTTATTACAAGAAGGTAAACGCTTTTTGGTCAAAAATTACATTTATTTTTGTAAGCAGTAAAGTCAAACTAGGCTACGATGGTTATAAAACGTAAAAATAAAATTATTTCCTTGTATTACATAAATAATAATATGTATATTTTATACCATTTTAAAGAACTTAACTTAGCATCACAGAAGATGTGCCATTTCACTTATACCATCGATTCACGCATCCCGTCATACACAAAATTAAAAAAAGTATGGAATATAGAACGTGTCGAGCTAATTTACTTAAAAGTTATACCTAACCTAGCCAAAGGGTTTGAGAATCTCGGGTTAAAAAGACAAGCGTTCACCAAGTTTATTTATGTCGTTAGATAAAATCAAATTTAAGTTCAGTAAAAAATCTTATTTGCAATCTAGTGGTTGTAGGTATGTTATTGTACCTCCCAAACCACTAAAAATAAAAATAAAAATATCTCCGTCCTGACGGGATTAACAAACTGATCTAGTGGCAGTACAAAAAAGAGATGTAAATGGTTTGAAAGGATAATAAACCTCGCGTAAGGACACTTAAAATGAGATGTTCGATACCTTTGTTCAACAACTCAAAAACAGATGAAAAAAACTGAAACCTTTAATTAGAAACTAAAAAATAGATAACACGTTATGCTAACTCTGTTTGAAATACAGTGGGGCGGTAACTCATTTAAATTCACAGTTTTTTTCCCTTGTGAATTAATTTACATAAAAAAATTACACGAGGTATATTTCCGACTTCGCATTTACTTTGCAATTATTACACGAGACAAAAAAAAAATGAAGTGCGTATTAGGCACCTATGTAAATTCTATGAGTTTATGGTATGAATGTAGCTAACCTGTATTTTTATGGATTTTTTTGAAACCCGAGACTATAATTATTTTTAAATCGTATTTTTTTTAAGCCCGATACTATAATTATTTTTAAATCGTTTTTTATTTATATAATTTTCGAAGAATGCCCATTAATTCCTCCTTAGCTGATTATAGTTTTAATAACATAATTGTCTTGTTTTCTGCGCAGATAAAAAAAGTTAAAACATGTATGGAATAACCACGATTTAGTTAATCCATTAAATCACCCTCAATAAACTTGCTCTAACGTGGAACAAAAAACGTGATTTGTCTGCTTTTGCTTTAAAATAACAGGTCGCCGTAAATTATTTAAGCACTATGTTTTTTCGTATAACTAACTAACCATCACACCGTTTCCCCGCAAGGGTAGGCAGAGAGGACGAACCATTCGAAGCTATATTACTCTGTTTTGGCACACACTCCTTGTTTCATTCACATTCATACACACACATACGTCTCATACATACTCTTCAGTTATTCTGACTCTTCACATGACCCGATTTAAGTATTTGAATTACTTGATCGTGCCATGTCTTTCTCGGTATATAATGTTCTGACCGAGACTCGAATTCGGGGCCTTTATTCTACCCGGGAGTAACGTACCTATTGACCAACTGTAGGTTCACCTGAACCAATTTACTCACTGTCATTTTGTTCAGTATCTTACTTCTTAAAAACTTTTAATATAGTTTTTTGTTTTTCCTATATAAGGCATCCATTTTCATATTCGTGAACAAAGTTATATACGGACACAATTAATAATATATTAATTACTGTTCTAAAGGTACTTACTTCATTAAGATATTAGAGTTTAGTACATTACAAAGAAAATTAGAGTCATGGATATATGTTTGTATTGTGGGAAAAATACGGGGAGAAAACAACCTTGTATTTAAATAATAAGTTTTTCCATATTATCTACTGCGCTGATGGCAGGTATTTATGATATGTTTTTTTATGTATTCACTTATCACTGTAATTCATTCAAATCAATGGGAATTGATACACAAGCTAATTACTATCTACATTATACACAATTGTTGCAACCACATATGATCACATTCCCACAGACCGCAATGTCAAAGTGCAGGGATATATTGCGCACTTGAGGTGAAATATCACAAAACTATATTAATGGAATTTTATTATTATTATTGTATAAAAAAAAACGGAAACACATATCACAATATCTACGACAATGGCTATTAGATATTGTTTTCAAAGACATAAGCAGGGGATCGATTACTGATTGAATCAGTGTATTGAGCTAGACATAATATCATTAATTTATTATTATTGAAAAAAAAACTCCACATAATATTATAATAATAATGTGCATCGCGTACTTAACACCAAGGTAATGATATGTTTACAGGGTTCGTATGATAAACATTAAACTCATTAAACAATTAATTTAACCCATAATATTGGAAACTAGTTTTAAAGATATACGAAAACAATATGTTATATTACGTAATACCTAATTCTAGATACTAGATAAACCGAGATTAGCTCATCAAGACCTTACCAGCACATGATTATATTCGCCGTTATTGCAGAAACAAACATATCGTCGGTACAAAGACAAAAGGGCTTAAGCGACACTTTGGTCAAAAATGAGTTAAGAATGCAGTTTCAATCAAATTTTTTTCTGCGTCGAAAACTCTGACTCTCGTTTGATTCTGAAGACTTTCCAATGTATTAATTGAAAAAAAAATATATATATAAATATATATATATATATATATATATATTTATGGTTACACTAGGTGTTACCCGTGAAAAATCACGGGATGTAACTTGAATTGCCAAGATGAAAAATTTAGTTTCTACATTATCAAAAAAAATGTTGTTCCTTCGATCCAACTGATTTTATAGATAGCGGTTAACAGTGTAAAAAAAATCCAGTCTCTTGATGGTTCTAGATTTTTTGTTGCAAGGAGTTTAGGGTCAAAAAAATGTGTTGCCAACGAAAGAGTTATTAAATTTAAAAAAATAAAACATCTTATCATAAAAACATTAAGAAACTTTATATAGAATTAAATCGGCATTTTAATCTAATACAACGACCAAAAAGTAAAGATTTGACAGTTTAACGTCACTCAATTGATTTTCATCATTTCTCACCAGTGCTTACGTACTTTATCTATGAGAAATCAGTATTAGGTAGGTGCCTTTTTGATTAGTAACGATTGCAAGATTTTTTTTACTGATTTCTACCGACAGAAAGGAACGGAGGAAGTCATACGATAAACAATATATTTAATCAGGAGTAGCAGATATTTTTAACAGCACTGGAATACCTTACAAAAAAACATTACATATATAAAAAAAAAAATTAATAACACTATATTTTGGTTTTCATTGCCACACTATTAATTTATTTAACTAAGAATCATATAAGTACATTCACATTGTTTGAAAATTGAAAATATTTTGACTGATTTCTTTTGTGCATTCAAAGGTACTTGTACGGTAAATAAATAAATAATTTCTTTGTAATCTAGTAAAATATTTGGATTTAAATAAAAGTTATTATTTATTAAAGAATTTTAATCCACCTACTTTTAAAAATGGCCTGCAAAAGTAAACCATATTTTAAATTATTTTATTTAATGAGAAAATACAGATATATACAGTAATGAGTAAAACCTGGTGAATTCGCCCGAATCTTAACTATTTCACACAGATTAACATAAGTAGCAAATAAATAAATCTTTACATTTTCAAATTTAGAATAAAAAATAATCGTCTGGTAAAACATATTACAGGTAGGTACTTTATCGCTTGTCTGAATATGAAAAGATTCATTTATTTATGGTTTTAAAGTTTATTTTGTAGAACTCCATTTTAATTTTTAGGTTTTTTCTTTTATTTAAACAATAATAATTATTATTTTAATTTTTAAAAAACAGTTTTTAGTTAAAAGCTCTGCGATGTAATTATTTTTACGCCTGACAGCTGTTTCGCCTTCTGAGGGCATTATCAAACTGATAATGACAGTTTGATAATGCTCTCAGAAGGCGAAACAGCTGTCACGCGTAAAAATAATTACATCGCAGAGCTTTTAACTAAAAACTGTTTTTTAAAAATTAAAATAATAATAATTATTGTTTAAATAAAAGTAAAAAACCTAAGAAAAAAAAAAAATATTAAAAGATTCATTTTGATATTTGTTGATTTTCCTAACACAAACATCAGTTTCGATTTTGAACATGTCAAACTTGTCCGTACATACGCACAGGGAAATTGGTAAGTATGCGAATAATAAATTGTTTAATATTATAGAGGGGCGTCGACAACGATGTGGATTATAAGCCTACCTAATAGTTCAGCAACTTGTTGTATTTCCCAAAGTCTAGACCACGTCCTATGTATATTTTGATCACCTTGACATTACTGGGAATTGAACATAAATCTTTCGTGGATAGGTAAAATTTTATTTCGTGATGTAGAAAAACCCCAAATAGATTGTAAACACAAAGTGGTTTAGATACGCAAGTAGAAATAACAACATTATAGGGGGTACGTTGTTTTTTTTTTACTAAGAACGCTATGGGGAAAATAATGCTGACAAGGAAAGACCAGAATGAAGAATATATCGGTTCTTTTTTAAATCGAGAACTGGGTAGAAAGATTCTATCATTGCTTTCTATTAACAGGTAGGTACTGTCTGTACGCAGTGGTGTCATTCATTTGCCCAAAACAATTGGTTTCCCAAAAAAACATTCAATAATATACCCGGTTCTTATCGAATCAAATTTATAAAAGGTATCAGGTAATCGTAAGTTGTTCTGGGGGTAATATATTTATTAACAGGTTAGCATCTACTTTCCCCAGCTTAGTTTGGGGCGGCCAACTGGACGTGTCGTCTGTATCTTATGCGGAAATCACATTACGAACATCTCGAACTCACGTTCGATGTCCAGTCCACCCCATCTGTGACTTTTCCGTAAATAGTAGCAGTATTTGACGGTCTCCGTGGTCGAGTGGTTAAGACGCTGGACTACAGATCCAGAGCTCACGGGTTCAAATCCTAATATGTGTTTTGAAATAATATATTTAGTATATTTGTCACACGTTACAGAGTGGTAGATACTCTAAGTATCGCTCTGCTGAAAGACCATAATTCAAAATTCAAACGTTGCTTGAAATGGCTTTAACTGTATTTGGTGACCATCTATGAATAGCCAGGTACTTCCCAACCTTACTATTACCCATATTACCCATCTATTTTTCCTAATCACTACCTTCAACCTCATAATATACCCCAATTGGGGATGCCGTAGTCCTACTGGGTTCAGACGGTTGGGACTTTTGTGCGGTATTTACTTTTAAAAAGGGGTTCAATGGCACGCACCAAGCATCTATTGGATAGTCGAACATCTTATTCGATTCCATTTTGAAATATATCTATCACCCCTCTAAAATATATTTGGCTAATTCATTTAAAATGGAGAGCATTATTTATCTTTTTTTTTTGTAATATATTGTTCATCCGTCTCGCAGGACCAACTCGTTGGTGGTCAAGCCGGTGAGGTGAGTAATATTGTTGTTGCCTCTAGCCGCTTCTTCATATCTCCAATATAAACATTTTTTGCAGCAGTCAGATGGCATTTAAATGCAAAAATTTATTGCTGGCGGATCGTGAGTTATTTAGTTATTTTTACCATTAACTATGTAAACATTGTTTATATCTAGCTACACCACATATATTTTGGTGATATTGTTATCATCATTTTTTTTTGTCTTAGGTCCGGTTTTTCAATATACTTGGAAATGTAATTCGTAGCTGCCGTGGTTTAAGTAAGACATAAATATGTCAGAAATCGTACTAAGAGCAGTTAAATTTGTTGAGAGGTTGCTTTTAGCATTCATATTCTCCCAAACCAAACTTCAAATTGCGCCTTAAATGATTTACCTAACTAATTTAATTTTAATGTTAAATCTTAAATAAAAAAAGAATGATTAAGTATTTGTTTTGAAAAAAAAAGAACAAATGGGAATTTTTTTATTGTTTACCACTGAGACCCAGTTTGTAACTTTTGTCAGTACCTTCCTTGAAGTAACAATATATGGAGGGATAGCTAATTTGTTTTACCCAACTTATCCGAAATTGTAATAAATCACTTTTTTCGAGTTTTTACATCGTACACCATGAGAGAGAAAGAGACAACACATTTCTTGGACGGCTTCTATTAACTGTCGTAATGATCTTAAGCTGGTTATTTTCGCTGGTTAACGACGAGACTCCGCCCATATTTTTTATTTTGCCACTAAACTTGACACAACTAAACGGTTTTTTAGGTTAGATGCTATATTTTTGTTGATAAAAATACTGTGAAAAAGTGGCTATACGAATACACAAAAACATTATGTCGATATGTGATATGAATGTATGTTTAAATACCGTAGCCTTAGTCTTAGCCACGCCCATTTGCGCCGAGTCATGTTAAAATCATCAAAAACAAGTCCAAAACTGACTTCACTGGCTTTGGCTTGGGCTACCTCTTGTATACTCTAAGGTACCTTCTAAAAGTCAGCTCAAAGAAATTGTGCGACCTGTCAACAAGTTTAACATTTTACAGGTGTGTATAAACTTTTGAAAATGAGGGCCGCATACAAAAACTTATTTTACTGGAGAGTTGCACAGACCAAAGAAAACAATATACATACATAAAAGTATATAATTTAAATTATGATTCAACATAGTATAGTTGTTACGATATGTGTTTTAACATACATTTGCCAAACATTCAATTTGATTTGTGGCATTAGAGAATTGTAATTTTTTTCGCTATTAGAGATTTTTGAGAATGAACTGAAACCGGTTCCTCAAAAAAAATGTGTGAGACCAGTTCCTCGTGCTAAATACTTGTTTTAACTGCACCGTTCCAGCGAAAAGCATTAAATGGATATTTGCCATTTTTATATGCGAAAAATAGGAACTGGTTCCAAAAATAACCGGTTCCTCGGAGAAATAATATCAACGGTTCCAGCGACCAGTTGGGAGCCGGTTTATGGAACCAGGACAGGAATATCAACCATCTCTAATCTAAATGGCTTACTTTAATTCCAAATATTTGATCTTAGGCCTATTACTTAGTCAGTATGAACTTCGGTATTAATTGAGCGATGAGGATGACATTAACTTTATCGCCTATTTAGGTCAGCCTAGCAAAGCTTGAGTCTATAAAAATAGGTGTGATCAATTTCTGGAGTGGGATAGCATAATACAATGTAGAAATGTATGAAACTACATCGAATGCACTTTCCCAGGAAAAACTCTCTATAATGGCTTTTTTGGAAATTATGTATTAAACAGTTGTAAGAATATTAGTTATTTATCCACAAAGTTTGTGCAGGTCTACAAACCATTTGGTTTTAAAATAATACAATTGAATAAGTTTATAAATTTGTTAAGCTAAAAAATCCAAAAAAGCCTTTTGACACGTAATTAACCACTGTGTACGACCAAAATATGTAGTATTTATAATACACAGGACACAACGGGAACAATATTTATTTTTTTGCTTAGTTTTCAGAGATTAAACATATGCTCATAATTATTTTTTGTATTCGTTGAGAGTAGTAAGGTCTTGAATTAGTGCTTACTTAAGAGTTTAATGGCTAGGTTTAGAACACTCACGAGCACACACATAATGTAGAAAAGAAGAAGAAGATGACCATTTCTGACATGACAACAACTGTCATCAACAAGCATTTTAGATTAGTTCGTTTTCCTATTTCTGTGCACATTTCGATTCCCGGAACTCTCGAGGTTATTGTTTGTAAATCAAATATTGTTTTAAACTACGACACATCTCAAATGAGACAACAACCCATTGGACATTTAGATTATCTCTAAAGTCAAGTCTCACAGTGTGGTCGGAGAATACTTCGCTCACAATTCAAAACCGCATTCAATTTTTTTTTGTAGGAACACCATATATTAGTATATGATAGGTATAAAAACGAAGACTGCAATCTTCACCAACGTGACTATTATTAGAAAACATTAAAATACATTTACTTTCATTAAAATATTGATAAGCAACAAGATTATGTTTGATATAGTTCATAGTTTGATATTACCAATCATTTTGACACCTTGTTATCACCGATTTGTTTATAAGGCTAAATGGATAGTGCCACTAAGTTTTGTTTTGTGGGCTTCTCTATTTTGATGTCGTTTCGAAAATACTATTTTGTGTTATCTTATGTTCATCCAGAGTTCAACCTAAGCGCACACCAGACACTAAGTTCGGAGAGCGCGCCTTCGGAGTGTCAGGTCCTAAAGCCTGAAATGGACTACCACATGATCTGAGAGTAATAAAAGACTCGACAGAGTTCAGAGCCAAACTCAAAACTCATTTTTTCAGAAAATCATATCCATAATCAAGATGTAACAAGCCCAATAAAACCAAGAAAACTTTTCAGACTCATTCCTTAAATTCATTAGAAGATTATCACCATTATCTGTTCATCACTACGAAAAATTAAAAATACCTCCGATATACTTTATCTTAAATTTGCTCTCATGCTCTAAAAATGAAAAAATAATAATGAAGAAATAAAAAAAAAAAAAATATATATATATATGTAAGAATCAGCTAAATTTTAAGTTATTATGATATGGTGATTGTGTCCTGCCAGAAGTGACCTGCCAGGTAAGTATGTTGCTGTATATTTGTATAAACTAAGAATTAATTCTGAGTAGAAATTAAGATTTGTACAGCGCCCTTGAGGTGATTTTTCACAAAAACGGCGCTATACAAATTATCCAAATATTATTATTATTATTATTATTATGAGGCGATACACTGATTAATATACCGCTAACTTTGTCTCAAAACCTTACTCAGCTTTCCTTATCACTAAGCTGGAAAGAGAATGCAGCACACCGCTTGGTTTGTATTATAAATATTATTTTAACGTTTCAACGATTCAAAATGTACGGAAATTGTATTGTTTCTATTTGGACCATAAAATCTCAAATCCATTTATAAACCTGCCTTTCAATGTCACCTAACGGGGGTGATTATATAGTTACCCTGGGCATACGCAGCACACACAGGAGAGCTCTTGTGAGTGTCACATAAAATAACATTGTTTTACAGCCGTCATGAGTATCATTAAAACATAAGTATAGTTTGTATGTCTGTCATCCCCAGGCCAACCCTGTAACCGCGGAGAGCCAAGAGGGATCTCTTTCAAGTGTTTAAAATACTATTATTATCTATTTTCAGTTTCAAACAGAAAAACTGTGCTTTTGTCAAATTGAAACGACATAAAGAGTCACCATATCATAAGTATTAGAATGACGCACAAGATAGAAAGTTATTGCCGCAACCGGGATTTAAACTCGGGATCTTCCACTATCCGGGGTCACCTTTCAAATCCGCTGTGTTTCTCCAATGCATGTGATATTTTTATAATTAGTAATGTTGTTTCAAGTTTATCTATTGTTTGTATTTTATTCTGTTGAAACATTTTTTGCAGGGAACGACCCTTCAGTCCGCCACTGACCAACTACCTGATAGTGTCCAGTCCCCGGAAGTTCCGAGAGATGAACATAAACCTGCTGCTGCGAGGGCTAGTAGTCTGAGCCTCAAACGAGTGTGAGATGGACCAGTGACTCTCGACAGGGATCCGGTCACTCTTCAAGAATCTGGTTTTCTACTCTTAGAGTACCGACATGCTTCAACCATATGTATCAATTGTGTTGCAACATATCAATGTTAACTGGTTGTTTGTAGTGTTTGGTAGAGCACGATTTTCAAATGTGTTAATATGAGGCATCCAAGGGTGAGGTAATAAGGTGAGGATGTGAGTGGGAGCGACCTATTACTCAACACTGGACACTGCGTGTCATTGAATTATGTATTTTATGTCAGTTTGTCAATTCGTTGAAAAATCTTTTCAAATGCATTATTGGGAAAAATATAACAATTTAATCAAGGAAAATGCTGAAAAGGAGTTATTTTCAAAGATATTTCATTGACTACAAGCATTGTGGAAAAAAACTAAATAAAAATCTGTTCTGCTAGATTGTAGCACGTATTCAGATCGATACACTTCAGAAAATGTTTGCAATGAGTTATAAATATAATGTGATAGTTAATATTGTGACAGAAAAAGTAGTTGTAACTGCGAAAAATTCATTGGCGTTTAATTTATAGAAAATATATTTTTTATTTATCCTGTTTTCATTTCATTTTTTAATCATCATTATTTTTTCATATTGTCATGGACAAACAATTTTTTTTTACAGTGAATACCAGAGTCCCAACTGCTCCCAACTGTCTAGAGCCAGTAAGACTATGGTATCCCCGATTGGGGTATGTTGTGAGGCTGAAGATAGTGGGGAGGGGAAAGGGAAGACTATTCAGATCTGGTCACCAAACACGGTCAAAGCCATTTCAAGCAACGTTTCGATTTTGAATGATGGTCTTTCACCAGGGCGATACTTAAAGTATCTACCACTCTGGGACATGCCACAAATATATTACATATTATTTTATATGAATTAAATGTTTTATGACACATATTAATTAAATCAAAAAAAATTGCGCAGGCTGGGCTTGCACCCGCAACCTCTGGATTCTTATTCGAGGGTCTTACCACTCGACTACGAAGGGTGTTGGGGAAAGAAAATACCTCTCTTTGTCTGCAAACTAATGTGATATTATATTTCTTTTTTAGCATTTATTTTGAATTTATTTGGGTGGTATGTATGGGAGCGGAAGCATTTTTTCTTTTGTTCAAATAAGAGGATAGAATATACATTCCACACAATACAACCGTTTTTAATTTTGTTTTCCTCTTATAATATTTAGAGCCTCCCATATTTATTAGGCTGTATGATCTGTTCCTTCTGCCCAATAAATCAATATTAGTTATTTCTATTCCTACTTTCTTTTTATAAATCGGAAATTTTTCTTATTTTATTTTAAACTTTGATTTGTGCATTTTGATCTTTTACTAATGTGCGTTGTTTTTAATTTTGCTTCTAGAGCCCTTGTGTGTCCATCTTAGACTTTATAATGGAAAACTTCACTCTGCAGGCCGGTACAACTTGACAGAACTGCACTTATGGTCTATTAACATTTATATTTGTAGATTTTTCCTGGATACAGGACACTTTATCAGATCTTCCTTGGAGAGTGGTATATCTATGAAGAATCACTACTAAGCCGGTATAGTGAACAGTGCGGTGCTAATATTTGATATTATTCAATGCATTTAGCTCTGCCCAAAGATGCTAGCATTTGTGGCTTACTTTAAACAAAAATTAACACTAAACCTAACTATATATTTTTTAATGTTGCTTAATTTACTTTGTAAATGTTGCATAGTACTGATGGGGCAGTGAATGCAAACAAGCAGGCCTTGGAGAACTGATGGAATGCCACTCTTCAACAATATGTTTTAGTTACATGTTTACACTTATTCACATAATGCAGCAATTCTTGTTCTTAAGATCCAATTTGATAACTTAAACATTTTGTTTTCGACTGCACTGAATGCAATTTGATAAGGGAGAGATAACCCTAATAGTTAAGTAGTTGGATTCAAAATGAGGTTCATACTATTTAAGTTGGTGTTTTGGTACTAAGTTCATAACAAATCTTCAGGGCAGTATTCTGACTGAAGTAGACTTGTGTCTTCAATCCAAAGTTTTTTCCTAAATGTGTATAAAGCAGGTCGGTTGGTTTTCAATACCATACCGTGTACTGAAATCTAATTATGGCCTTTTTTTTTTTCGGAGCATTTCTGCATTCTTCTTATTCATATGTATACGGCTAAAATACTATCAAATTTGGCATAATTATTACCTATTACTTTCAGTAATTGAATGTTTTCAAATGCTTTTTCACACAAACTAGGAAGAGAGTACAGGTCTCATTGAACTTATTGAACGCACATTAAAAGGAACACAAAGCTGGTGTTAGATCGTGAGCCAGTAAGACTATGGCATCCCCAATCGGGGTATGTTGTAAGGCTGAAAGAGTAAGGAGGGAAAGGAGATGGGTAAGAGGTAGGTTTGAAAGTACCTGGTTATTCAGATCTGGTCACCAAATACGGATAAAGCCATTTCAAGCAACGTTTCGATTGTGAATGGTGGTCTTTCACCAGGGCGATACTATGAGTATCTAACACTCTGGAACGTGCCGCAAATATACTTTATATGAATTAAATATGATATAACACATATTAATTAAATAAGGGTTATTTGCATATGCCGGGATTCGAACCTGCAACCTCTGGATTTGTAGTTGAGGATCTCGACCACTCGACCACGGATGCCGTCAAATGCAGGCTAATAAGAATTTTTCAAAGAACTGAGGGTACTCCATAGCCAAGTTCGAATACAAACAGTGATTTATAGAATTGTGGTGAAGAATTGCCTGGAGAAAGTCGTAATTATACTGAATACAAAATATATGAGATCTGTGCGGCAAATGTGTGGCCAAAGCCTGTGCAATTAATAACCAAATTTCGAATGAGTTCTGAAAATAATGCTTGACCGTAAGCATAATATGTTTGAGAAAGGTATGCCTTAATGTTTTGGAATTGTAAAGTGAATGGATAAAGATAGGAGTGTCAGGAGAGTACAAATATGATACGCAAGGTGGTAAAAGAAGCCAAATATTTCAGCGGCAGAAAACAATTACAAGGTTGACTTAATCAGACACTTTAGTTGGGTCATATCACGTCAGAATAATATACACGCTTGTATTATTAATGAATGTTTATTGCACGGGTTTCGCAGAGGCACATCTGTGCTGAATCAAGTGACTCCCAATGCTGTCCACTGGCTGAATAAACTTAGCATCGCACTATGACCTCAACCAATTCTCTTCTACCGTGCGAAGAAGAATATAAATGAAGGTAGAAACATGTGTCAGAGAGAGGCGCTTGGCATTTCATTCTCTCTGTCTACCACTGCGGAAAATACCATACTGTAAGTAAATAGATTCTGTCTGCAGGAAATCATAAAAATAATGTGTACTCAAAACATTTTTGTGACAATAAGCGGTATTTGGAGGGATTCGATAGTCCAGTGGGTAGGACTCTCGATTAGCAGTTGGACAAATCGAGTTGGATACTCACAGAGGTAACTGACTCATTTTTAGCACAAGTTTTGTTTAGTGAAAACGTCTGTACTCTAAATCTTAGGGTTAGAGCTTTTTTAAATAAAAAAACATTCATATTTGATCCATCACTTTTTTGGATCAGATACAATAATAATAATACTTATTATATAAAATTTACAAAGCACTATTTTGGTGTAAAATCACCTCAGGTGGGGCTTAAGGGCAATGTGACCTTACTAGTTGTGGCTTTCCCAATGGGTGTCAACCAATATTTGAATTTCGAACATGAAAATCTATACCCCATGAATATTCATAATGTCAAAACTATTCATGTTTGCAGGTAGAAACTGGTGGAATCTGTATTTGATGCAAGGGCATTGTTTAACCATCCTGTTCATAGGTGGAACGTACTAGCAATGTCGTATAAATACATTTTGATTTTGTACAATACATATTCAACCAAGGCACATGTATATTTTATGTGTACAGTACCGGACTAGTATTACATATTCAGTTCTTTGCAAAGATTTGGTTGGTAACTTTATTTTACGTGTTTTAGTTTGTCGTTCGTTTGTGGTTCGTTACAATATTACGCTGATAATTTAACATTCGATGAAATAAAATGAATACATACACATTTACGCTCTAACACTTAATCATCTTAACTTTATAGAAGAAAATCGATTTTCTGAACAAGCAAAATCTCCCAAACGGTGAGTTCTAACAATCTCAAACATTTTCTGGCTGGATGTAGCTTATAGGTTAACATAATATTATAAATTTCTAATGATCTTTCCATCACAAACTATAGAGCTTTGACATCTTCATTAACCCGGTTAACCGAGACATGTTTAATGAGCTACGTAGCTTTGAAATATATATTAACCGGTAACGACATATTTTGGTGACAGGGCTTTACGACGTTTAGTGCCTACTTCGATATAATGACTATTTTTATTAAATTCAATACGAGGGTATTTAGAGACACCAAAATACTTACAAAGGTGGCCGTATTTTAATCACAAGTCCACACCTGACACGATCTTTCAAACAAGTTAAGTTTCAATCAAACGTCGGTCAACCAAGAGTTTCCCGGTAAATTTCCGAACTTGGCCGCCCCTGGTCACGCATTACGGAGGGGTGGTCAACTGGTCGATGTAAAGCAATGTAAGGAAGCTAGGAAAGTAACTGGTCACAAAACATGGATAAAGCCATTTCAAGCACCGTTCCGATTCCGAATGGCGGTCTTTTACCAGGACGATGATATAATTTAAAAGAAATATCCCTTGAAAAAAAAGTTTGAGGCTAATTATTCTGACGTCCTCCGGAGAAGGTCATTGTCGTGTTCCATCGGTCTTTCACATTTCTATGACTAAAACATGTCTTCATGTCTATAACCATGTTTATCGAAATAAATCACCATTTTTTAATGCTATACGTATCGCAATGGCGTAAGTAATTTAAAAAATATGTTTACATATAATTTATGCGAATTTTATCGGAAAATTATTTTTAAGATGCCTCTTTGATCCTATCAACAAACACGACCACCTCCATAGCTGAGCGGTTAAGATCCTCAGCTACGAATCCAGAAGTCACCGGTTTGAATTTCGGTGTACGCAAGTAAATTTTATTTAATATATATATGTTATTTCACATTTTTTAATGAATATCGACATGTTCCGTGTTTATTGACCTGATCTGAATAGC
Organism: Drusus annulatus; assembly: GCA_022651775.1. Lineage (NCBI taxonomy): Eukaryota > Metazoa > Arthropoda > Insecta > Trichoptera > Limnephilidae > Drusus > Drusus annulatus. The sequence continues at coordinate 129,809 of JAGWCC010000398.1, read as the reverse complement.
CAAGTACTTCCCAACCTTCATTTTCGCCATCTTATTCCCTTCCCCACTCTCTCAGCCTCACAACACACCCAAATTGATGATGTCATAGTCCCACTAGATACGAGTATAATGTAAATATTCACAATTATCCTAAGAGAAGTTGTCATGATTTTAGGCTTTCCAAAACAAAACTTGCATGTACTCAAAACAGCGTGTTTTATAAAAGTCAAAAACTTTTTAATAGCCTTCCAAAAGCCCTAAAAGAAGCCTCAAGTCTTGGCACTTTTCCTAGGACGTGTGCGGAATATGTAAAGAAAAACCTTCGATATATATACATACTAAGAAATATATAGTAACGTGTATAGTAACCTTATGTGCTTCGTTCTACTATTGTGAAATGCATAATTTTTTTTGTTGCTAAAAATAATTTGCAAACATCTAAATAAAAATACAAAACAAACTGGCTCCAGTCATTTGGGAGCAGTAGGAACTCTCGTGCGTTATTCATATAAGAAACACAAGTTGGCCACCTCTGACGTATATAATAGTGTCTCGCTATAATAATATGACGGCTGACGAGCGTGGCACATTAATTAAGCTGATTTGCATATTGATGCCATTGTGACTAATATACCGCCGGCTGAATAGACAGAGCTGAAGCGATGCTAAACATGCGAAATCCATAATTATTAATAGTCAATTTTCAACTACGTATCTAAATATTTAAATACTCCCTTATTCAAACACAGGGCTTCGCATATGCTTTAAATATAATATTTTTTAATTGCTTGAGATTCACATTATTACTTAAATTTTGTTTTATTAAAATAAACGGCTACTATTTTCGTCAACAGTGTGACATCTTTAGGGCGAAGTCAAGATTTCGTTTGTTTCGAAACATGTCCATTAGTTGACGAAAGTAGTAGAATCTGACAAACGAAAGAATGCGGCTGACGGCGGATGCACAAAAAAGAATTTTGATAGGAGGCGGTCAGTCGGAAATAATCGCCAATCACCATTGTAAGGATAGTCCACTTCCAAAACGGCTTTGGCAAAGCTGCTAAGTAAACGAAAGGATATTCGCATTAAAATTATTAACAACATAATACAAGGACATGCAAAAAAATCAGACTACCAAAAAATAATAAATCCAATACACAAAACAGTTTACGCTGCCGGAAACCATCAAAATTACACTAATTTATAAATAAATAGCTTGTAAGAACCGTATAAAATATATTACAATGTAATATCAAGTAGAATATAAGTTATTATTAATTATTCAAAAAAATATGAGTTATAATTAGTTACTTCGTTTAACTTTAATGCACAAATAACTAAAATAAAATTAAAAGTAATTTGTTGAGTTTTTTTTTTAAATAAAAAATAATTTTGTTTTAAGCCACTTTATTTATACACATATAACAATTCGACCGGTTTCGGTTAGACTTAACCTTCATCAGGAACGTATAAGTATAAACTTTATAAGTTAATACTTATACGTTCTATAATAACGTATAAACTTTATAAGTTTATACTTATACGTTCCTGATGAAGGTTAAGTCTAACCGAAACCGGTCGAATTGTTATATGTGTATAAATAAAGTGGCTTAAAACAAAATTATTTTTTATTTAAAATTATAATGTCAAGCTACAAAGTGTTTGCTTCCTTCGATAATTTGTTGAGCTCTAGGCATGACAAAAATAATTTTATTCAATAAGTGAACCAAACAATGTATTTTATGTAAAATAATAAAATTTTTGTCTCGTCTGATCTGAAGCATGAAACAGTTTCGAGGGGTGAGTTCTGACGTCATGTAATTTGCACAGCTTTAAGTGCCTGTTTTTTCGGGAAGAAATCGCGTGCGGAAATATGTGATTTTCTCCAAAAGGCCACGCTCAAAAGATTTATAAACAAAAAAGTTCACGCCAACCTTTAAAAGGCTAATGAATATTATTTCAATCGATTTATTATTTTGGTACAAGCTAGAACGACTCGCGACTTTTATTCTAAAATTAGGTTTTTATCGTTCACTATTGATATGAAATCTACTCTCAGGTCTGCCTTATCCATCAAAAAGATAGAAATTTAAAATTTGACTTTATCGAGTGAAAGTAGGTATTAGACAAAAACTTTTTGGTCTGAAAAAAACCGTTGAAAAAAAAGTCACAGTTTTCCGCTTGATACTTTTTTACGTTAATGTTTTGTTTTCAGTTCGTTTCCCGGAATGCCATTATGAAAGAAAAAAAAAGTTTGTTATGTTCAACTGGGCATTTTTACACAATACCACAATGGTTTCGTGAAACAAAGGTTGACTTTTATCGTAAAACTGGGTTACTGAAATGTTTTAAATTTTCTGAAATCACTCAAGTACCCGGATAATCATTTCCGAGCACCCTACTTCAGGTTAGAAATTGATTTAACAAATGGGCCAATTTCGTCATTGGGTGTATTTGAAATATGGCTGGGAAAACAATGGCTCCTGATAAGCCGTAGAGGGGGTGAACAATAGTTATATTCTACCATAATACCTACTGTACAAGCATTAACACCCGGCAGTGCTGGGCCAATCAAACTATAGCATGGTCATGCCGCTTAAATCTCCATTGTAAGATTAGTTTCTGTTATATGCATCGTGTGTGAAATAGAGGGATATTTATAACAGAGCTTTCAGAAGTATGTTATTATTAAAAATGCTTTTACAAAGCTTATTTAGCTGCAACAGCGATTGTCCTATATAGGCCGAGAAGGTATTTAAAATAAGGTTTAAATGACGTGAACTATGTACCTTGTAACGGTAAGAGAATGTACAGCTGGCGCAACGAGAGTTGAAACAAACAATACATGCATAGCGTTGGGCTTATTGTGTATCGGTATACGCTCCAGTGGCGATGTATTTACGATGTGTCATAAAGAAAGAGCCCTTTGTCTTGTTTACGCCTACTTATTGTCACTAGTGGAAAAGGGACAGCGAGTGTTTATGTTGCTATTGTAAATGCACTAAAAGCGTGTCCTATTCATTCAGTTCGACACGCTGTACGTAAGCTATGCATCTGTGTGAGTATTGGCCGGCACCAACTCTCGTGGTGAGACCTATACACCTGATACATATTATTAACTGTAAATAATTTCCTTTGCGAGTACGTACGTATGAGTGTGAACTTTTCAAATTTGGAACTGATGTTAATTGAAATTATATATATATATTTTTAAATCCCTACCTACATGATAAAGTAATACCTTCCTTTTGTAGCAGACATTATTTTATATTAAAAATGGTAGGATCAAATGAACATATATTTTTTCTTAGTTAGTCAAGTTGCATCCCTTAATGTTTCACTGGTAATAACTTTACTAGTAGTGGGTAAATAAAAAAAGAGTTGGATAATATTAAAGGTGTGTAATTATTTTGAGTTGGTGAAATTGTTTTTTTTTTATTATTATCGGATAATTTGACGATCTTCGTGGTCAAGCGGTAGAGACCCCCGACTACTAATCCAAAGGTCGTAACTATGAATCCCGATATGCATAAATAATTTTTGTTGTTAAAATGAGTTATCTCACATTTAGTTAACATAAAATAGTATATTTGCGGCACGTTCTAGAGTGGTAGATGTAGTTACTCTCAGCACCGCCCTGGTAAAAGACCACCATTCAGAACCTAAAATTTCGTGAAATGGCTTTAGCCGTGTTTGGTGACTAGATTAGAATATCCAGGTACTTATCATACTACCTCTTCCTCATCTCATTCTCCTCCTTAATCCATTCTGTCTCACAACATATCCAATTGGGGATGCCATAGTCCCACTGGCTCCGGAGATTTGGGACTCTTGTGCGGTATTCAGATTTAAACAAAAATTGTTGCGCTATTTACTAAAAAAAATACCTTAAGCGCGTTTAACTTTTGTTTTTGACACAAAAATAATTTATCGATTTCCTGAAGAAAATTTCCAAAGATATCCATTTGGTATTCATTTAAATTATACGATAAAATGTGAACCATTTAATCAATACACAATGGAACAGAATATAAAAATATAGTTTATAACAAAACAAAGAATAATACGTGATGCAGAAATCATAATAGTTACTAGTTTTACCTGCGAAAAATCCAGATGGAAAATGTACATTTTTCTTTTTACAAAATACTTTTTACAATTTGCTTTATCCATTTTCTAAATGGACGTTAACAGTGAAAAATCACAGGCGATTAAAAAAGTTCAAGTCTCTTGATGTTTTTTTTTATTGCAAGGAGTTTACGATTGCAATTTCTTGGATTTGGAATTCTATTTTTTTAAGTGCGTTGCAAAGCGACCAAAACTAAATATGTGACAGTTTAATGTCACTCAATTATTTTCATGATTTTTCACAAGACGTACTTCATCAATGAGAAATCAATGATAGTCTCATCATTTACTACACCCACACATTAGTTCAACTTAAAAAAAATGGACGCACTTTTCAAATAAAGGATAAAAATAGCTATCTGGTTTAATATATTTCAGGTTAAATATATGACGGCCTGCATAGTCGAGTGGTAAGACGCTCGACTACGAATCCAGAGGCTGCGGGATCGAACGCAGCGTGCGCAATTTTTTATTATTTAATTAATATGATAAAATAAAATACAGTTTATTTGCGGCACGTTTCAGAGTGGTAGATACTCTAAGTATCGCCCTGGTGAAAGACCACCATTCAGAATTGAAACGTTGCTTGAAATGGCTTAAGCCGTGTTTGGTGGCCAGACCTGAATAGCCAGATACTTCCAACCTTCCCCTTCCTCATCTACTTCCCCTCCCCACTACCTTCAGCCTCACAGCATACCCTATTTGGAGATGCCATAGTCTCACTGGCTCTAGACGGTTGGGAGCAGTTGAGACTCTTGTGCGGAATTCACGTAAAAAAAAAGAAAAAAGGTAGGTACTTTGTCGCTTGGCTGGATTTGAAAAGATGATTTTCATAATAATAAAGTGTATTTTTTTAACACATGCATCCGCTCGATACTTCACAAAAATGCGCTGTAAAAAATTTCCAAGAATTATTATTATAACAGATCAGTTCGAATTTTGGTGAATATTATTATAGGTGTACTAATGGTATGCTGTATCATTTTTCGTTGTTTCTGTGTCTTTTGTTGTCTTTATAAAGTATGCTTGTTTTCATCAGCGTGTAGTCTGGTTTGTCTCGTTGTTTCTTGTTATCTTTGTATTATACTGTGTCTGTTTGCAGCAGCGTCTGGCCTGTTCTTGAGAAAAATAATCTCGAATGCTCATGCGACGGTAAAAAAAAACTTGCTCTTTTCCTTAATTAAATACTAAACCTAATGCAAACTTTGTTAAAAAAGCAACTAATTTTAATGAATATGTTGTCCATTTATTTCAGCTTTGTGCAAAGTACCTACCTATTTGCAACACGCTGCTTGCAATTTAACACCCACCCTTGCCTGGTTCTAGTTAATTAGGAAAAGTCCGCAGACAACCTACTGTACAGCCTTACTGCTGGTAGATACGTTGTAACCTCTCCCTCTTTCTCATTAGCGACGCATGTAATATAAAGAAACGTCAGTATAAAGCATTCAGCGACAGGACCATAGTCTATCTTTTTCGGCAAATAAATCATAACCTTTCCAGATTTTAACGTACGAGCTTTAGGCTCTCTCTCTACTCGTAGCCGAGTTAAGTTGGTGCTAGTAGCTAGTAGATTTGGTTACTCCAGTCTATGTGGGGTACATGCCCTGATACTAGGTGGACAGGTAGGATGGTGGATGATGACGCATGCTTGTAGGTTATGTAATATCATCCCTTAAGCCTGGTTCACAGCATTTGAATTATGTTGATCAACTGTCTGTGTTGAGTGACAGAAGAGAACTATGAAAAATGGGAACCCTCCTTTATGGTTTATGAAAAAAAAAAACTTTATAGTTGAATCGAATATCGGTTTTTTTTTTTTGCTGCTTTGAGTGAGAAATACAGTCCTACTTGACGTCGGGTATGTTAGGTTGATGCATTTTTATAAAATTTAAAAGTGAAAGAATAAATAAACATATATTTTAACCAATAATGCGGCATATTACCTAAAGTAAGAATATCAAATTATTAAATGACATATCTCTGTCAACATTGACCGTTGTAACATAGAAAATATCGTCGCTGGAAAGGCAAAAGGGCTTAAGCAACACTTTGGTCAAAAATAAGTAAAATATGCGGTTTTGATCAGTTTTTTAAGACTTTCGTTTGATTCTGAAGACTTTGTGACCCTAAAATATATTTACCGTTTGGGGGAAAGCTTGACTCAAGCGACACAAGTTTGGTACTTTTTTTAGCTTTTTGTCGCTTCAGGTAACTCAGTGAGAGCATTGAGTTACCTGAGTTAACTTTTTTGTTAAATCCAACCTGGTACTGAAGACCTATGAATTTTATTGTAAAATAAAAAAAAAACTTCATAGTGCTCTGGTGTAAACTTCCCAAAATGGCGCTTCAGCTCTTTTGCCTTCCCGGTGACGATATGGTATTATGAATTACGATACGAGTACATTAGAAGTTCGGTTCAATTAGGAAAATTTTTTTTAGTCTTAACTGAATACTGGAAAAAGCGACTTTAGTACTATCAGCACTAAGACAAATGTATTCTCCCTCATGATTGACTCCCAACGTTTTTGCAGTCTCAGTTCTATTTTGTATCTATCAATAAATATTGATCAACAAATATCGAATTGTCCGCAGAAGGCTTCATTTTACTATATACCCTAGTGCTTCGACCCTGTTTACATTCTGACGTATTCATCATTTCATTAGACGCCTATTGAATCAATTGAGTCACCCATAATTACAAAGTACCTACCCAGCATTAGAGAGATCCAAATCATTATAATCGTACATATTTAGTAGAGGGTACCTACGCGTGAAAGTGTAGATTCTAGAGACTTCTAAAACTTTCCAGTTGGTAGGTCTTTCACAGAAATTTTGGATTCATTCGAAAAGTTATGTGCATGGACCATCCCTTTGCGAGTTTTGAATGGGCAGCCTGTCTAATATCCTCAGTCTTTGAAGCTAGATGGGTTTTACAGATGCGTCTGCTTTAACGTATTTGTAATTAGATTTGTCAAAGAGTATTTATGGTTAAGGTTCAAAGAAAGAAGACCGTCTTTTTAATGAAATTAATGTAAATTTGAGAATTATTAAATTAAGTAACTTATTTGAAATCCAAAACGATTAGTAAAAAACCTCACCAAAACAATACGAACCGTGTAAATTCTACGTGTTAATAAATGTATAAACAAATGTGTTTACAACATGCACAACGTAAGCAATAAATAGTTATTATCATAAAATAAGTGGTTATTATTATTAACTAAAAACAATTTCCTCTGCGAATACGTACGTCTAAACGAACGAGTGTCAACATTTAAAATTTGGAACTGATTTTAATTGAAATTATCAAACAAAAAAAACAGTTCCCTACCTACCCAATAAAGTACCTACCTATTGTGTTTTTTTAGTTATATAAAATATACTCTGTCTCACGAATAAAAAAAAAAAAAAATATTTTTATTTTATCCACAAGTAACCACAATATCTAAAGAAGCGCTATTCCCGACTACACAGATACGTTTGTTTATTTGCAGATTGATTGAATGACTTTGTTTTTTGGTTTTTTTCTTATTATTTCCGCACAAGCGTCCCAACTGCCCGAAGATTGCACTACACAATTTTAGAAAATGATGTTAGGCGGAAGGAAGTATGGAGGGGAAGGAGATGGGGAAGAAAGAAGGGTAAAAACCTGTTGTTTAAAAATGGTCGATAGTTTGCAACAAATAATAAATTCCACCACACCAGCTTGACACACTTAATTTTGCAGGCGTTTAAATGAGAAACTAACGAAAGAAAAATTTTTGTTTAAGTTCATAGATTTTTTGTATCCGAAAACAATTTACAGTGGTAACGCCCTTGACTGCAAAGTTAAGCGTGTTGATCTATAGTCACGATTTTATGAATAAACCACGATCCTAAATAAAAGTTGTGATCTTTGGCAAACAAAACAGGAAATCGTGTAAAGTATAGTAGAAAATAACGGCGGCTCTGGTTACCGTGATAGCTCAGAGGCTTAGAACAGTCACCCGGCTAGCAGAATTAATAAATATTGCTAAATGTTCAATATCAATGACCTAGTTAAACTTAAACCATAAAAATTAAAATTACGTGTTTGTGTACGTGATGGCATAGTTCAATTACACCATCTATGTAAGTAATGATAGTGATTTTTAGTTTAACTCCATTAAATAAAAAATAAATGATTCTTCAACGTAGAATGAAGAAAAATGTGATGACTACTTCTGATTTCTGTCGCAAGATGTCGTACCTGGTTAAGTTTCCGTATAACAGTAGTACGGTTGGAAAACCGGGAAAGGAAAATTTTATAGTCAAATAGAGCTTCGGCAGAAGGTCAACAGGTGCTTCTCTTTTCAATTCTTCGAGATATTAGTGCAGTTGCTCCCTTTTAGTTCAGGTTGATGATTTTATATTATCATCGCTTTTTAGTAAATCCTTATCATAATGAACAGCCAGTCTAGAACATACAACACGTTTTTTTTACGTTAGAATGCTTTCCCGACCATGGATGGGGGTAACATGTGAATAAGAATCTCACCTACAAGTAGGAACATGACATAACACACGCCGGAGGGATTAGGGAATTCACTTTCTCGCGTTCTCACATTTATTAAGACTTTCCTGGAAAAAAACATTTTTATTGACATTCTTAAATTTACACGAAAGTGTTGTGAAGATTCTGATATTGTAAATATATTTGAATATCGTCGTTGTAAAGGAAAAAAGAATGAAGCGACACTTAGGTCAAAAATGAGTTAAATATGCAGTTTTTTTCTGCATCGAATGCTCTGACTTGCGTTTGATTCTTATGACTTTTGTGGCCCTTCAGCCATCTAAAATATATTTACCATTTAAGAAAAGGTTAAAAACGACACAAGCTTATGAATTTTTTGTTGCTATTCGTCGCTTAGCAATATATTTATATATTATAAAAAATAACTCAGGTAACTCACTGAGTTACTTGAGTTATTTTTTTTTTTGAAAATTCAATCAGGTACTGAAGACTTATGAATTTTATTGTGAAACAAAAAAAACTTTAAAGTGCTCTTGTGTAAAGTTCCCAAAATGGCGCTTCAGACCTTTTGCCTTTTCGGCGACGATATGATAAATTAATAATTTACCGACATCCACGCATCCTTTGCTTTTCATTATTTTATTAAAAAGTAATTTTTTGTTTACGTTACGTATTTTGGGCTTAAAAAAAATATATGAATTTTACAATTCAAATAAAAACCGCAAATTTAAAAAAATGTTTTAAATCAGCAATGTTTAACGTAATTTATTCCCAGGTAATATTTTTCGTTTATAATTTTGTCTTTGTGTATTTTTATTCTGCGTGTAATTTCTTCTTCGTGTAATTCTCGCTGTCTAACTTTATCACGTGTAATTTTCCACTGTTTATTTTCATCATGTAAACCTAATAAGGTGTTTGAACAGTGTGAAAATCAACACAGCATACTTTGGCCGAAGGGAATTGAGAGAGACATTAGGCGTTTTCTCGAGAAGGCCATGACTCTCCGTGCGATTTAGCTTCGATGATGATAATTTTCTTTTAAGATTTTCTTATATTTAAAATTATTTTTTGAGACTAAATTTGCCATTAAAATTTAGCTTTTTTTAAATTTTGACCCGTAGTTAACAACTGTTAATAATAAAAAAATGTTGGTTGAAAATAGCCACTATAACTGTCGCTTTCACCAATCAAAACAATACGCGTATTTATTCATTTCACTAGCATTTTTGTGCTGTGCGTTCGCCCAATGCCAGTATTTATTGAAGTGAAAATGGGGGTTTTGAAAAACCGATAAAGATCTTCTGACATGCTTATCATAAAAAACTAAAACTTGTCAATGTTTCATAAAAGGGAAAATGTGTTTCCTATGCTTTCCATGTATATAAAACAAACGTGTGAACTTAAAACAAAAACAAAAGTATCGAATCCCTTTGTATATCGTGGAAAATATTATTGACAAAATACATGTTTTTAATTAAAAATGTTCACATCATGAACAGATCGACCAAAAATACATCTTTGATCTTGGATTATGCTAGTTTTAAGCTCAGACAGCCACAGAATCCCATTCGGTCCTGATTTAGGTATAGACAAGCACCGTGAGGCAGTCGTTGTGAGTTGGGTATGAAATTGTAATTAAAATTTCACTCAGCCGACCGCCGTCATTATAAAAATGTACCCCCTGTGTTGTGTCGTGTGAAGGGGGTGGCCTAGGAGGTTCTGTCGTGGAGCCTACGCCGACCACCCGCCACCCCACAACCTGCTACCCCAGAGGCTGGCGCCCGACACCCACCTCTCGCCACCCGTTACCCCAACACGAGGTAGTTGTGGGTGACTGTTTTATTTTCTCGGAATGCTGCACCCGTCGGAGGCTTTAATACATTCTCTCATTATGCCAACGCTGCGTTTACCTTTGGTTTCAGCAGCGTATCCTGACTATGTCACGAAAAAGGACATTATTTCATTTGAGTGCTTTTAGTTTGTAAAGTGTGTTCTTCAGACCGAGTAGGAAGCTCAGAAACATGTTCCGTGGTTCGTGAAATAAATAAAAATATTCTCATGTAAATTTTAAATTTTATTCCTTACGTTTTACCACTGCCATCGCCATGCAATAAAAATGCATGTGCTACACTAGTAGATATTTATATGAACACAATCTTTTAATAATCTTTTTATTTACTCTGTGTCTTCTTTTGTTCCATATTTAGTTTTAAGAAATTGATATAGTTTCAATTAAGAATAATAAAAATAGAGCATAAGCCTTTGGTCAGTTAATTCTAATTCAAAATATTGATTTATTATTAAAACCGTCTGGTGGATCCGAAGCTGCGATTATGGAATGAAAGAAAAAATGGGAAATTATTCAATCACTGAAAATTTAAGTTATAAGTTTTGATAATGTCATGTTTGTATTAGGTTAGTATAAATAAGGGTAACTTTTTAAAAAAACATTGCAAAGTACTCGAAGTTATTTTCAAGAACCGAGTTATATAAAGTGAACGGATTATCTTATGAATGCAATGTACTTTGTACATGATTTTTATAGAACAGAATAAATATAAAATAAATAATAAAACTAAGAAATTAGTACATTTTTCATGCAATGCTGTAAATAAATGGTAGAGTTTTGGCTATGGCACCCTTGAAATCATGAAATGTGCGACAAAGTTATGTGAATCGGGAAAGAAGGTATAGGGAAGAGGAAGAATGAAGCTCTATAAAGAAAGCTAAAGCCATTTCAAATAAAATTTCCATGAATGCTGTCATTTTACCACGATACGGGTGGTTGCTGTTGAGAGTATTATCAGATTTAATCAAACCATTCAGAGACGAATCGTTGCTTGAAATGGCTTTAATCTTGCTTAGTGACCAAATCTTCCTCTTCTCCACATCCTTCCCCTTCCCGCTCAATTCAGCCTCAAAACATACCCCATTTGAGGATGCCATAGTCCAGTTCAACAACATTATCACCAGACAATACATTTTAATAATGATTTATTTATTATATTTTAAATATGAATTATTTTATTAAAATTTAAATAAAATCAAAACATATATTCGATGTTTTCCCCACTAGTAATTCCCGTAGGGGAAACATTAACAATACAATTTATATGATTGCAAGATGGTAGTATTTTGTTTCAATGTGTATTGTCGTGATATAATGATGGTTGTTTTATTTTATTGATCTGTGTTTGGTTGCAGTATTAGGTCGATTACGTATCTCCCTGTGTCCCATATCCATTTTTATGGATGATTTAAAAGTATTGTTGTATATTTATATTATATATTTATTTATATTTAGATGTTGGTGTGATTTTTGTAGGTGAGCGGTAATCTATTGTATAGTTTTATGCCGTAGTAAATGAAATTTCTCTGTCCAAATGTAGTGTTTGTTTTGCTTGTTAGATGTGACTTACATAGTAAATCGACACACCAGTTTCAGACAGAAAGAAGTCAGAAAAACGACTTTCCAAGATATCACTATCACTGAATTCGCCCGCTGAGGTCTATATATTCCCATAAAGAAATGTTTCTTATTCAGTACTATTACCGAGATATTGCATAATCTTCTTCATGGATGTATATCGTTTCACTACAGATGGTAGTGTTCGAGTAGGAAAACAAAAAACAGATTGTTTTCTGTAAGTTGTAAGTTGTAAGTTGATGAAACCCTATAGACAGTTATAAATTATATTTTTGTAGAAAGAAATCACTTTGTGGTTTGAAATATTTGATAAAAATTAAATTATAACTTTATGTAAGACCACAGATTTCATTAAAATTTTTACGAGCGACCGGTTTCGCTTAGCCTAAGCATCATCAGGATAAAAAATTAAACTAAACAAAAAAAATTGTAGTGTGTGGTTATAAATGCCCACTATTTTATACAGAGGGAGAACACAATATAAAATAAAAAAAAGAGAACAGTAAGAAAAAAAAAGAATAATATTTAATTTAAAACAAAGGAGCAGAAAGAAAGAGACAGGTGATATGAAATTAAAGAGGCAAAACGTCAACTGAGAACGTCATAAAAGAATAATGGGAATTTTTATGAGTTTACGGGAAACATACCTAATATTGAACTACTGGAAAAATTTAACTGATTATTAAAAATATGACTATTAATTTTACTAGCTTTATTTTTTTTAGTGCTTCTAAATGATTTAATCTGTTGCACTTACAATTTTTATGGAGAGTCCATTAATTATATTATATTATAAAAAAGTGTATTACTTGTATTTTTTCATCTCAATCGAAATGTCAAATGTAAATATCTTATTAAGTATCACTTATTTGGAATTGTTTCCGTCTTGTAATGGTATATTGATAGAGTGTCAATGATCGTAAGATTGCACTATGCAAATTATTAGTATTTCAATGGCATATACTCAGAGGGAAGTCGTCATCAGTGTCCCCTCCCCCACGGCACCATTGTATGATGGAAATTGAAAAGAGTGGATGGCGGTGACATTCTTTATTCTCCACAGGAAGTCGGCTCTGAAGGGAAACTAATATATGTCTTAAGGACTACCTAACTACTTTTTTGTCGTAAGATAAACGATAGCGTGTGCAGTGGTTTTTGAGGTACGTTCTCTGAGGGGTCCAAAAGCTGGAGCATTTTTCCTACTTTAGATTTTGATTGAATATTTAATTATTTTAGGCAGTTTGTGGCTGAAGAATGAGTTTAAATAACGTCTAATGACGGTATGATAAGTTTTTAATTTTTATATAATTCAATTGAATTAAATTTAATATTATTATTATTGAGTTCTGCTATTTTAAGTTTTTTATTTTAGTTTTTAGTGACAGCTGTTTCGGCGTTTAAGGCCATTGTCAATTGTCATTGACAGTTTGACAATGGCCTTAAACGCCGAAACAGCTGTCACTAAAAACTAAAATAAAACTTAAAATAGCAGAACTCAATAATAATAATATTAAATTTAATTCAATTGAATTATATAAAAATTAAAATGGAGTTCTACAAATTAAACACAAAAACTATAAAAAAAAAAAAAAAAAGGTATGATAAGTATTACAACCGCATTCTAAGTTTTCAGATTCAATAGAAGGTACTTTTAGCCCTAGGCCGAAGCTTGAAAACAGGATAATATGTGTGACATATTCTTAATAATCAGTTAAATTTGTCCAGTAGTCTAATATAAGGTATATTTCCTGTAAACTCATAAAATTTCTCATTATTTTTTAATCACCTTCTCAGTGGATGTTTTGCCTCTTTCATTGCATATTGTCGGTCTCTTTCTCTCCGTTACTTTGTTATAATTTTAAATGTTATTCTATTGTTTTCTCACTGTTCTCTTATTTTATTTTATATTGTGTTCTCCCTCTGAATGAATATATAACCGCACACTTTGTGTTTTTTGTTCAGTTTAATTTTGCACCCTGATGATGCTTATGCTAAGCGAAACCGATCGGTTATAAAAAAATAAAATACAAGAACGTGTGTTTTGACAAAAAAAAGACTCAATAAGAAATAATTTAAGAGTTTCATTAAAAGACATGTATGAATTTTATGTGGACTACTTGAAAAAATGTGATTAATAAATAAATATGCATTTTTTCAAATAATATTAAAGTTTGACGACTCGAGTGTGACAAATAGGTTTTACACATTTTTCCCCTGTTTTGTTCAAAACCTGTAATCGCTTGCTACTATCAAAAGTCACACTGAAATTGAGTTCTAATCTAATAAAAAAAAATTAAAAAATATAAATATATCTTGGGCATGTGGTGATTGTGGAGGTTGTTACAAATATTGAGTTTTGTCCATAAACAATTACAATAAATAAGTGAAGTTGAACATGATCGCACATGTCGTACATAGACCATAAGCCAGCAGATATCTTTACATCCTCAGACCATATAACCTCTGCGCGACCTCTATGTCTCTTTGATTTGGTAGCGGTGCTTTAATTTACTGTAAAATCGTAAAAATAGGTCCTCACACAAAACCTCATTGAATATCGCAATGCACGAACTAGATCAATCTTTATCGCATGTTTTTATCTCCTCCATGTCCTATTTTCCAGATAAACTTAGTCATAATGCGGCCCACGAGAAAACAAGGTGGATGTTGTCTGTTCAGCCAAAAGCAATAAACAATAACAACGTTTCACGAAGCTATGTCATTATTTTCCAAAAAAGAAAACAGTTTTGTGATTGCCAATTAATTTTCAGGATGTTGAGGAAAGCGGCGAGAGAAAATTTGTGTCAATCTAGGTACGCAAGATTCGTAATAAGGAAAGCAATTTTCCAAATTAATTGATATAAGCTGTATATTAGAATTATTAAGCTATTTATTATACTCCGTCTAAAGGCAAAGCTGTATCAAATTCCACGATCGCAAGAAAGCCGTGTGATGTTTTTAGGAATATTGGAGGAAATATGTTGATTGAAATGCGTATTTTAATTAGGTTTCTAATTGAGTGGAGGTTTTACCGCATTTATGGAATAAAGATGTTTACTAAATCAGAAACAAAAATAAAGATTCCATAAAAAAGATTATTATTGTTATTTTTCTTCGATTAAATAATTAAAAAAGCACTAGAAAAAAAGAAAGCCGTTAAAACTAATAATTATAGTCATATTCTTCATCAGGTAAATTTATCCAGTAGTCCAATATTAGGTACATGTATATTCCCTGTAAACTCAAAAAAAATCATTATTCTTTAATCACCTTCTCAGTTGACGTTTTGTCTCTTTCAATTCATATTATCTCTCTCTTTCTCTCTGTTCCTTTATTCTATTGTATTCTCATTGTTCGGTTATTTTATTTCATATTTTGTTTTTTCTGTGTATGTACATATATAACCGCACTGTTTGAATTTTTTGTTTAGTTTAATTTTGTACCCTGATGTTGCTTAGGCTAAGCGAAACCGGTCGGTCATAAAAAAATAAAATACTATCCATGGTTTTATACAAAGTTATTTTTTTTATTTCTTCAAATAGTATTTTAATTAAAGCTGTGTAATATTATAATACCTTTTCTTTTATTTTGAGAAAAAAGAACGTCTGAAATGATACTGAGTGATTTATTGAAAGAAATTCTACGTATTCATATTTTTGTGTTTCTCGTGTGGAATGAATTAAAACAGTTAATAAAAAAATATTTTATCTAAATGGAAGACAATTTCAAGGTTCTGCTGTTTATTTACGCCTGACAGCTGTTTTGCCTTCCGAGAGTATTATCAGTTTCTTTAATAAATCTGTGTTAATTTTTCGCAAATATTGGACATAAAAATATATATTATTTAATTCTTAAATTTTCTTTCTGTTTATTTGTTTTCACGATTCAACTGAAGATTTAGCACTGACGTATGTATTAAAATTTAACATCTACCTATATCTAATAGATCCCACATAAATTATATTTTAACAAATTCAATGTGTAATTTTGTAGATTTATAATATGTTCCTTAGGACAGCTGCTGAACCAGTTTAGCAATATACACTAAAATATATTTTTTGACTTGTTATAGTATTGAACTAGTACAACGAAATATACTTCCCAGTTCGAACCATATTATTCTCCATTTTCATTCCCATTGGGGTTGCTATAGCCTCACTTGCTCCGAGCAGTTGGTGTTCTTGGGTGGTATAGATCTAACAGCGCTAATTTTTGATCCAGCCTCCATCCAGCTTCCCGGCTAAGAGATTGTACGATTTTACTGAGTAATACTTAAGAAATTTCAATATCTGTTTTACATAAAACAGGGAAGACCCTTTGGACTTATAAACTTTTCTAAGAATTATATTTAACTTCAAACTTAATGTAAGACATCTCATGTTCTTATTTCTCAAGGGCAGGCAAAACTATAATTCGATTTGTAACTTTTTATAAAACTAAACTTCAATGGTTTTTGTTTTCTGTTAAGTGAGTTTCACGAAAACGTTTGATTCGTAAATTTCCTTTAGTTAAAACGAATTACATAAAATAATTTATGTAGGTCTTTGTCTTTTATAGTTCTTTCCTGCTAAATGTATCAAAGAGCCAGACCACATCGCTGTTTTGGCATTCGAAAACTGTTGGTTCTCGCAAGTCTTATGCAAACCGAATCCTAAAGTTTAAAAGTAAACCTCGGGAAGATTTAACTATCTACCGCAAGGCTTGTGTAAAGTACAGTATGGTTGCGAACTAGAAGAATTGTTATACACCATTTTGGAAATGTGTAACGATTTATTGATTGTATTTTAAGACCTCCGTGAGGAAGCCATTAATGTTTGGTGAGGTGACTTAGTTATTCATACATGTTATTTAGAAAATGCCTTATCCTTTTTATCTCGTATGGTGACAATGAGAAATGGGTGGGGTGATCATAATAATTTAGCGCTTTATTATTATTTTTAAATGGCGTAGGTAATACTACGTGATGGACTATATGTTTCCAAGGGAAAGAGGTTGGCAAAGAGATGATTTAGAAGTAAATGGCATTTCACATCTGGTCACTAAACATATCTCAATATATTTCAAACATTGTTTCATTTTTTAATACTTGTAATACAGTATCGTCCACTTTGAAATGAGGTGCAGCGAGGGGAAATGAGTTTCACGGTGTGTCGTAACTTGCCATCAAATGATCACTAACTTTAGGAGTACATTGCATATACAGTATGTTGCTATGTGGGATGTGCAGTCAGCGGCAGATAGCTGACTACCGCTTTAGCATTTACAGGATTACACCATGAGAACAAGTTTGTTTGGCGAAGAGTACGTTTATTAAACAATTTTATTTAATAAGTTGGCGTCTTTTATACTATACAATCATTGTTCCCACCACCGCAGCAGGAAACTCATTGTCCCACGTTAAACTTTGTAGGTGCGTCAGTTGTGTAATGGTTTCGTTGCATCTACAGTTTAGGCTATTGCTCCTGAATTTGATGGCATCAGCAGTCTGGGTAATCGCTTCTAAATTCGGTGGCTTATGTGGCGGATGTAGATTGTTTTAATTATTTTTTTAACTTCAAAAATGAATTTCATATATTTATAGATTAAATTATACCATTTTGTTTGTTTAATTTATCTTGTTGATTTGCATAACTAGTAGCCAATTAATAAAATAGAGAAAAAAACCCTCTCTAACGAGAATCGCAACGTAGTATCAGAGGCAAATGCGTATATCATAATGCTACGTAGACCATATTATGGTGAATATCAAACATTTCCGAAACATTAGCTTAACCCATGGGAGTCTAAGCACCGCTACTACCATGGGTTTAACAACATTATTTACTATACTTGTCGCGCTTAAAATTAATAAACTTGTAGATACATTGATGATATAAAATTAAGGACCGCTTCGTGAAATAGTGAATGAAATTTGGTGAAGGTGTTAAGTTTTGAATCACACTGTCCAATAGTTTCTTACGACAAGAAACCGTTGTCTCCAAGAAACAGAAGTAGGTACAGAAAGTGATGCTTTCAGCTACGCGGGACAGCGACTATTTTCTCGATGGAGCCTTTGCGGTATTAAACGTTACATTTAAGGCAATGCTGATGGAATATATTCATCAAAGTCCTCGGAGAGATGAAATTTGTTCAAGAACATGTTTTTGTGTGGAGTGTTTTTTTACATTGCGGTTGCTTTAATGATAAATTGTAAGTAAGAACTTAAATAACTTGAATTTTACGAGCTGCTTTGATTTTTGATTGGTTTTGAAAGTAGACGGCTCCGTTGATTAACTATGGTTTTAAGCGGAGAAGTTCAGAGTACAAGTAGTTAGTAGATCTCAAATAAAAGGGTTTGATTCCAAAATTGTTAAAATAAACCGACATCTTGGTTTTATATTACATTTAAGAATTAACATGATAACCATCGCACCATTTTGTCACAAGTATAAGGCAATGAGGATGATATGTTACACACCTTTGTCTCGGCATCTACTGCTTGTTTTATTCATGTTTTGTTCATATACCGTCTCATATATACTTCCATGCTATTTCGAGTCGAAACTGGAGTAGCTTGAGTTCCTGGGACATCCTCGATATTTTCTTCCAACTTTTTGCATGTCATATATTGTACACTAGAGGTTTTTTTCTTTTCTTGTTCATAACACTTAAAGGGACCTTGCATTATTTTAGGATCTCCGTTTTCTAACACAATCATACATGTTTTTAATACACAAATCACAAAGTGAATTAATTTTTTCCCCATCTATCATAGTTCTATATGAATTATAAAGTTTTCAGAGAAGAGCAGCCAAAAATAGGACTTTAAGTACGTATTCTTCTGTGTTTTTGTCTTTTTTTCTATTAACCATTTCATTTGATCAATCGCCTATCAAGACGCTCGGCTGGCAGTCAGTGAATCCAGTTCGAAAGCGTCTTTCTCCCTTTTGAATACGAGATATTATTGTTCAGTGGAAAATTATATACGCTATTGAAAAAGTAAGTTTTCATTGCTCTAGTTTAAAAATATAGATACATACATTATTTATGAAATTATTGGTTGTTACCTGAGAAAAAAACACGGGATGTAACTTGACCTACCAAGAAAAAATATCAGTAGCTTTAATCCACCCATTTCAAATATAGAATAATGTTTGCTAATATACATTTTAGGTGGGTAATTTATTAGGTAGGTAGAGATTCGAAAAAAATATTTATAAACATTAACAATTTGTATTAACATCAGCTCCAAATTTGGAACTCTCACTCGTACGTTTGTATGTATAAATGGAAACGTACGTGCATATTCACGAAGGAAATTATTTATACTTAATTAAATTATATAACAGTTGCAATAACAAGTACTTAGTTCTCAAAGAATTAATTGACCAGGAAAAAATGTGTAGTTTATTAACCCCATTATTTAAACCTCCCTTTATCGACTACTTTAAATAATGATTTAAGGCTATCCATCACACACCGCACGTGTCGAAAGCAAACATCAAAATACCCGACAACACACACCTCCTAAATAAATTTTGTAAATCCTCATTTTCGTTTACAAAGGGAGAAAAATTAAAAATTGTTTTTCAATACATCCTCTTCAATCACTGGTTTAATGGCGAGAGCAAGGGCAGCCAACCCGGTCGTTTCAGGACTTAGGGTAGCCCCCTCCCACAGGCCCCGGCCCCCAGATTGATGCCCCTGTCGTAAAACATCGGTACGCGTAAACTATGCCGTTATACCGTATCGGTGAATGTTGCACGTAAAACGAAACTAGTCGTTTCATAGATTTTTCCTAGGCAGCGGAACATTTCGTAGGCCCATTCTGTAGGTCGGGGAACATTTCAAAGAAGCATTCCGAAGGCAAGCGAACATTTCGTAGGTAAGAACGTTTTATTATGGCTGTCAACGCCAAAACCATAGATTGTGGTCATTTCTAGAAGTGCCATATGTTCCTATAGTAATGCATATTTTTGAGTAGGGGAATAGATTGAATAGATAACGGATGACCAAAAGTATAAATCATGCCTCTTTTCAATATTTATCGGGTTTACTTTTCGGATTTAGCTTTTTACCATGTACAAGTATTTTTTTCACAAATGATTAGATTTAGGTCCGAGTTAAAAATAACTCCGACCTTACAATATTAGTTGAGATTCGACTTTCAACTGCCCTCCACATTAGTGATAATTTTTTTGGAAGAAGTACTACGAATTATAAGATTCAACTCAATATCGAAACTATAAATAGCAAAAAAAAAAATGAAAATGCAGCTCCGCTACCAAAACAAAAGTATATTTTTCTATCAATTATCAATTTCTAATTAATTAAATATCTTAATACGCTACGATAATGAAGAAAGGCTAATATAAATGGGAATGCAATAGAAATGCTGGCAAATAAAAGAGCCGCTAAAAAAATACGTTACGGTACCAAACGAGCCTGATTCGCCAAATCTATTCCTGGCCCGTCTTTTGTTTCACCACCAGTATTTAATATAATTTATCTTTTCTCTCACAATATATTTTTTTTGAAGTTTGGAATAATATTTAGCGCTTTCTGTAACCAACGATTAAACTTTATAAATTGTTTGCAAGTGCAAATTAAAATATCGTCGCCGGAAAGGCAAAATAGTTGAAGCGCCACTATGGAAAGCTTACGCCGGAGTGCTTTAAAGTTATTTCTTATTTAACAATAACAGTCTTAAGTACCTGATTGGATTTTGAAAACAAAAAGTTAACTCAGGTATCTCAATGCTTCCACTGAGTTACTTGAAGCGACAAAAAGCTAAAAAAAGGCTCAAACTTGTGTTGCTTAAGTCAAACCTTTTCCCAAATGGTAAATATATTTTAAATGGCCGAAGGGTCACAAAAGTCTTTAGAATCAAACGAGAGTCAGAGCATTCGATGCAGAAATAAAATCTGATCAAAACTGCATAATATTTAACTCTTTTTTTGTACCAAAGTGTCGTTATGGGTATTTGTTTTATTTATTGGTCGAAAATTAAAAATAATATCTCTTTTCTTTACGCAAGATCAACATAAATTATTTGCTATTAAACCCATGGTGTATGCCTTTTCCAAAAGAGTCTGCTTACTACAATTGTTTTCATAATGCATCAAATCGTCGAATTGAAATCATCTAGACTTGGCTATCTTCTGTGCTAACATCAGGTTTTTTTCGAAGGCTATTTTGAGCCCTGCGTCCTAAGCACTGACCAATGTGTCGTAAGAATGCCTCTTTCGGAAATGCCCGGCGATCAAACGCACCTACCCCTCAGGGGCTGAACACGGAGCGAGGCTAAATACCTGAATTGATCAAATGGAAGTATTATTGGATAGGGTGCTTAGAGCCCAGCTCGCCCCCCGGGGGGTGGGTTTGGCTTTGAACTTCTATTTTAGTGCTGTTTACTTTGAAACTGGAGCGGTCGTCGCAGAGATTGAGAAATTATTTAAACGACATCTTAAAATTAATGATTAATAAATTAGATAAATTTAGCACAAAAAGGAAAATACGTTTTTCTATTTTAATGCGTTAAACCCAGGGTCGGCTCGTGACTTTTAAGTGTGCTAGAGTTCTAAGATTAAAAAAATGCCACGATTGATATTGTTGAAGCTGAAAACGTATGTATTTTTGTATGAAGATTTTCAAGATTTTTCAGTTTTGGTAGGTTACTGACCCACACCACCAAAACTGAAAAATCTTCAAACAAATTTTAAAAATAAATAAAAAATACTTTCGGCTACAATATCAAAAAGGCTGTGTTTTTCAATCTCAGCACTCTAGTACACTAAAAAGTCACGAGCCGCCCCTGATTAAATCAGTTTTTTTTCTTAGATGGTAAGACGCTCGGCTATGAATCTCGAGGTTGTGGATTCGGACCCAGCGTGCGCAAATAAATTTAAATTTATTAATATGTGTCAAAGCACATTTAATTCATACATAGTAATGTATAGTATATTTGCGACACGTTCCAGAGTGGTAGATACTCAAAGTATCGCCCTGGTGAAAGACCACAATTCAGAATTAAAACGTTGCTTGAAATAGCTTAAGCCGTGTTTGGTGACCAGACTTTGATTAGTCGGGTACTTTACAACATTCTTTCCGTCTCCTTCTCCTCCCCATTACCTTAAACTTCACAAAATTCTCCAGTTGAGAATGTCATAGTCTCACTGGCTCTTGACAATAAATAAAAAATAAAATATAAATAAAAGTGAAAATCAGCTCAATTTAAAGTTATTGTGATATGGTCATTGTGTTCTGCCAGAAGTGACCTGCCAGGTAAGTATGTTGTTGTATATTTATATAAACTAGGAATTAATTTTAAGTAGAAATTATGATTTGTACACCGCCCTTGAGGCGATTTTTTTAAACGGTGCTATATAAATTATCCAAATAGTATTATTAATAGACGTTTGGGAGCAGTTGGGACTCTTGTGCGGTATTCAACATATTTTTTAAAACATTTTTATACGGATAGTGGATAATAAAATGCAAATATAGTTAGGTCAGTAATTTTTATTGAAAACAAATTATCGTACCCTTAAAACTTGAGGAAATAAATTTGTAGCAAAGTTAGAATGCAAATTGTGACCCAATTTAACGCATTTTTGGCATTGTTTTATATTTTGATAATAGAAAAATTAAAAACTTATACGGCGTTATTTTATAATATTAAAAAAAAAAACTCAACGGCGTTCTAGGTATATCACGCTTTTGGTGAAAAAAAGATCATTCGGTTTGGTTGGGTATTTTGTAAGAAATAAGCTCTGAGCGCGTTCCTCATGGAAAAAAATGTTTATTTATAGATATTTCGCGATATGAGCGTAAGACACGGTGTATGATATATGCGTGTACCCTAACTGGGCTTAGAACTTTTGAATTCAGAGAAAACAGACCCAAAAAACTTGCCACTATGCTACGGAAGACTTTGAATTAACCGTTTTTACTGTTATTTTGCACAATTTATTGGAAATTGGATTACAAAAAATATAAGCTTATGTCACTTTAACGTAGCGCTGAAAGGCTTTTTATTAATAAAAACGATAAATAATAATAAAAAAAAAAACCGTAAAAGAACAATAAGTGAAACCTTTATATGTATTGCCTCACTACATTCACGAGAGTGTAACGTACATTGCACATATTACAAGTCAAAAAGTTGCAAATTTGTTTTTTCTGTTTAAAAATAGAAAAATGTATTTTTTATGAAACATTGTTGTATTTTTTGTTTCGTGTGAAATTTTTATTTGGGTTATATTTTTTGTGTATTATTTAAGACCACATTATTTTTTCACGGATGTTTTTAAAATGTACTAACGTGCCGTTGAAATAAACAAGAAACAAAATGTTTCAGCATGCTCGTTTAGCGAATGCATCATTTTCAGTCAATCATTTTTCATTACGTCAAAAAACATGACGACGTTAAGATTTTTCATTTAAAAAACTGAAAATTCCTGAAAACGCTGAAATATCTATATCAGCGGTGGTGGTCTCCGCTCCCGCTCCCGCTATAGTAATTAATGCCTCCACCGCTCACAGCGCCGCATTCCCACCTGGCGGCGCAAATTCGAAGCTAACGAGAGCCGTTCATTACGGCAGGATGTAAAATACTTCTAGGCTTTCTACCCTCTCCATCTACTCTACCGCCATCCCTCACCTGCACCACCGTTGATATTGGTTTCACAAGGTCGGCCTTAACGGAACTAAAACGGGCAAAAAGTTTTATATTTTTCTGTACTTTAACGAGCGGATGTCTTTAAATATGCGTTAATTACAATTTATTTTTCAAGTGAGATAAAATTTCGATTTATGCTCTATGACTAAATCATGTAGCTAAATTACCCCTAGAAGGTCGATTAAATACATTAATAATTCGTCCTACTGTTTATTCTACCGGTATTTCAATTCAAGATGCGTAATTGATTCTTTCAGCACCGTTGCATAGCCAAGATTCATACCAAACCAATGACCAACATATAAATATGTATGTTTTTTTTAAAGAAAGAGAAACATTCCCCGGTTACGAATAACCTGACAATATTTGAAAAACTCCCGCTGCCATCATAATAAACGGAAGATATTGCTTGTGCAATGACGGAGAACTTAGCTAGCAGAAGAATTGAACCCACGACACCCGGATGGAAACCCGACGCGTTTGTACACTCAGCTACTAATTTGTACCCGCATATGCATTTGAACTAGTATAAATTACTTAAACATCGTAAAACACTAATTTTTGTTACAGATTAATCAAAATTAATTTTAGTGTAAATCTCAGGAAAACCCTTCGTTTTTGGAGTGCTATGTTGCCTTAATACTAAAAAAGCTTATGAATTTCTCGTTTGTGTAAAAATGCAAGACACGTTATCTAGTGCCTTCTTTATCAACCTCCCTCTGCTTGCTCTCACCTGTACAACATATTAGTAATTAGAACCGGCCCGCTAATGAAGTATCCATCGACGGTGCCTTTTGTTCAGGTTGTTCAGTAAAATGATACCATTCTCAAAGTGGCGTGGAAGCCAAACAATCAAAGTAGTGATATTGAAGCATTCAAAGGTTTAGAAATGAGAAAGGAGCACTCAATGCGTTGCATGAATTTGAACTGCTTTGTTTAAGTTTCAGTGAAAGGATAATGAGTTTCTTGCATGCTTTTTTAACTGGTTGGAAAAGTGAATTGTTTTTTTTTTTATGGAGAATGCGGAAGTACTACAAAAATGATTAGCTTACGGCCTAAAAATTAAAAAAATCCAAGTTTGTAGTTTGTGACGTCACCATACGAAAATCATCTGATTTGTTATGCTCATAAGGTATCTTTCGAAACTCTAAAATAAACGCTTTTTTAATATATCCACACTGTGTCAGCCTTTGTGATTTGATGTATGACTTTTAAATCTGACAGCGAAATTAACGATTTTATCAATCGCGTTGTTTTAACCAAAATATTAACCAATCTTTGACTGAATACAGTTGATTTATTTCCACGATCATCAATCCGATGATAGTAAAAAATATATTTTAAAACTCGAAGCAAAAAAACCCATACGGCCTATTTGAGACCACGTGAGTTATGTTTAGAAGAAAATGGTTGTTGAAAAGTCAACAAAGGTTGCTTTTCTGGTTTATAAAAAATGCGTGGGTTTTGAAATAACGGTTTATAGTAAAAATAAATGTGAATGTCTAGAAGTCCATTCTGAACCGAAAAAAATCAAAATTTTCATGCAAGTGGTTCATTGCCTGCACTATCCATTCTCTTTTCAGTAACATATATTTTATTAGTAATTCCTGGGTTTGTTTTAATGTAACTTATTTTTCATTGCATTTAACATTTAATCAAGTAATGTTCAAGAATCCTCTGTTATTTATTTGGAACCTAGTTATATCTTTGGTTTTAATTCAACAAGAAAAAATACTGTTCAAGTCGACACAATGGGATGCACAAATATTGGTTTATAGTTAAAATTACTGGGAGTGCTTAGAATTGATTTGCGTTTGATACGAATTTACGAGATATAGGGTGAAAGCGAATTCTCTTTATATATATCATGTACTAGTAGTTGTTACCCATGAAAAATCACGGGATGTAACTTGTCTTGCACTGAAGATTTTCAGTTTGGTGGTTTTATTTATAAATAGAGTATTTATATAATTAGGATTTGCCCACCCCAAGACATTATCAGAAGCAACAGGATAAAAACATATCAATTTATTGGAAAACTGATGACAAATGAATCAGTTTCCATTAAACATGTCTTCCCAAGAAGAGTTTGATAAAAAAGCAGGGTAAGGTGCTTTATAAAATAATAATAATTATTGAATAATTAATTTGATTATTTTGTTAATGGACAAAGGTCTAACATAACAAAAGCTAACACTCAGTGAAAATTTATAAAACAAAGGGTAATAATACCTGTACAGTAAGTCATAAAAAATAGTACACAAATATATATTCGGAAGATAATATTAAATGAAAGCCGAAACAAATCAATCCACGATTTAAGTTATTTCGATAGAAAAATAACAAAAAATGTGTACTGATCTAACAACTGACTAAAGTAATTTAGAGAAGCTAAGGGTGTAAAAATTCGAGTTTTAAATAATTTTTATACAATAAAAATTGACAACAATTTACTAAAAGCAAAGAATAGGAAATAATGATATATTTTTTTTAAGAAAAAGGAAATAATAATATAAATCCAAAATTTGGTTTTAAACCACTTTATTTAAATATATTTACATTTATATATTTTTTAAATTTATTTTTATTCATTAACTTTTTGTTTCTTACATTATTTTTTTACATTACCTACCTCACTAGGGCATAAGAACCTGTTCTGAGGTATTGTATTGTATTGGTGGACCAGTGTTAAAATTATCCTTTCATCATCAGGAAAATATTAAAAATGGTCCTGAATTATCCCGATGATGGAAGGGTACTTCCGAAACCGGCCGATCAATATTTTCAAATAAAGCGGCTTAAAACATTTTATTGTGTTTATATTATAATTATGGCGAGCCACAAATTTAATCCTTTTTACGAATACGTAAAAGGAAATAATATCGAAGACTGTTAATAAGCTAGTACTTAACAATATCAATATCAATATTAAAAGTAAAAGTATTATAAGAAAACATACAATAAATAACAATTATTATTATCTCTCTAAGTGTGAGAAAGCGATTCTGAATTTCCAAATACAAACAGTGTTAACAGAACAAATAACCATATAACAAGAAATATTAACGACAATAAGTTCATAGTTTTCAGTAAACAGGAGGGACATTAAATAACAAGAATACAAGTAAATGGAAAACCTTAACTAAGCAAACTAAGAACGTATTAAATACAATTACAATATACAATTAAAGTATGGTATTTATAGTTTTTGTGTTCGATTTGTAGAACTCCATTTAAATTTTTTATATAATTCAATTGAATTAAATTTAATATTATTATTATTGAGTTTGACAATGGTCTTAAACGCCGAAACAGCTGTCACTAAAAACAAAAAATAAAAAAGTTAAAATAGCAGAACTCAATAAAAATTATATTAAATTTAATTCAATTGAATATATAAAAAAAAAAAAAAAAAGTATGGTATATTTTCGGAACGTTTTTTAACGGTAGATACATCTAGTATCACTTTGGTGAAAGAGTAGTATTAAAAATAGAAACGTTATTCGTAATATCTTCAGCCACGGTAAGTGATCGGATCTGAATAGCTAGGTACTACCTTACGTTTCACACCCCAATCTCTTTCTCCTCCCCACTTAATTCATCATCACAACATAACCAAAATGGAAATATCATAGATCCACTGATTCTGGAAAGTTAGAACAGTTGCGCAGTATACACATTTAAAACTGGATTATACACAAGAGAAAATGGTAATAGTTCCACAAACATGACAATATTTGAAAATTTAAGGTTAGGTTAGGTTTTCAATTTCCATATGCTTTGTATGGTATTTTTCCAACCAGTTAAGCCACTGACTGTTCTCCGAGTGGAGAGTAGTAAACCAACATTCCTTAAGAGGTATGCACTTTGTTATGCAAAGTTCCAATTTAGTTTTATTTTCGACAAAGGTTCTTGTATCCTCTGAAAGCGGTTTAAATAGTCTTAACTGAGTGGAACTAGTAGAACAACATCATCATCAAATCAACACAGCATTAAACTTCAAACAGGATTGTAACGTATTGTTGCAATTCAGATCATCCACTGTGGCAAAACACGGCAAATATTTTCTCTAGCAAAATGAAAAACAATAAATAGTGTCAAAAGAAGTTAAGTGTCCTTGGGGTGATATTTACGATTACGTTTCTAAACGAGGTTATAACATTGACTTGGAATAATAATTATTTAAACAGTTAAGAAGGGAATGGAGAAAGGCAAGATGAAGATTAAAAGTATCTACCACTGGTCACAAAACATAGGCAAAGCTATTTTAAGCAACGATTTGGCCCGTTAAAGGCTTTTTACACAAATATTACATCTTTTTAAACAATATACTCACAAACAGTGCAAAAAATTACGTACAAGAAAGAAAAAATAGTATTGAATAACAGGTATATCCAGAGTCAAATAGTTTCTATAATTAATTTAGCTCTATTAGATGAAAAAAACTGTACTAGACTTACCTAGTATTGTGATATTGACGTACTAAATATATAAATATATGAACTGTTTTTAGTATTATTTCTTTCTGTTGGGCTTTCTGCACCTTTGGTTTTAAATAAATTGTTTTGAAATTTGTCCATATGTATTTAATTTACACAAGTAATCACTGTTATACCTATATTTAAAAACACGTTTATCTGAAATCTAAAAAAATATTTACATGGCACGTTTTTTACTAATATAAATATTAAAGTTTTGCAATGTTAGATGAAGTTGAAGATGACCGAAAAAGACTTGGCACAATCAAATGAATCATATACTTGAGCCTGGTCATGTTAAGAGACTAAATAACAGAAGAGTATGTATGATACGATGCATACATTTAAGTGAAGCAAAAGTGATTGCCAGTTTGTATGGCGGTGCATCTTCTCTGCCTACCCCTGTTACTTTGTAAAGTTTTGCTGTAAATCATGTTCTTGTTGTTTCATAATAAAATGTCTATTTTTGTTATTAAGTTGAGCTGTTTTAAAAAAAATAGCACTTGAGGTTAAATGTCATGAAGTTATTCAAAATATTAAAATTATTATTAAAAGACTGTTATCTAAAATATTAAAATTTATTTCGGAATCTTTACACTCCAACGAACATATCGACGGTATCAAAAATATTTCTAGCGAAAATCGACTTTGAGGGTTCCCTCACAGTATTTAGAAATATTTTTAAGGAAATGGAATAATATTTTCCCATCATTATATTGTTCAAGGCTGGATGTTAATTTGATGATGTATTTTTTGAAAGTTGTTATCATATCCAAAATGTATTGCCCATTGTTTTTGAAAGATGTAATACTTTTAATAAATTAGGGCTATCCTATGAAGTTGAACATATTTTTAAGAATATTGTCAACTTGATATCACAAAAAAAAAGAAAATTTAATTAATGACAAAAATTGACAATTTGTTTTGTGAAATATTATTAAATATGTCTAGATACTTTATTAAAGATATTGTTATTTAATTTAAGATATCATTAAAATATGTTATTTCAAGGGAAATGTAAAACAAAGGAATAATGTCAACACGTTGTTTAGATAATATTAAAAGATTTGTGTGGACAAAAAATCTGCTCAATAAATATTTGTTTTATCACCACCATAGGTAATATTATCTCCGAAGTGATGAGCAGAGATATTGTAGTTTTAGACGCCTTGCGTAAATCTTGGTCCATTCACATATAAAATATTAATTCTAGGGTTAAATATCCTCCCAGTATCGTTCTGGGGGTAAACTACCATCAGGAAACGAAATGTTGTTACCTAAAATGGCTTAAGTCCATTTACCGGGTCTTAGTAGTAACGTACTTTTTTTCCCAACCATTTCCTCCCCCCCGCCTTAATTTTCTTGCCTCGCAATAGTGAATATTACGTAGATTAAAAAGGTAACTCACTTGTAAGAAACTCAATAACTTTCTAATTGAGGACCGTTTTTTCAATGGCCGTTTTTCACTTATTTAAAAATCTAACCTTTTTCGTAAATTTTAGTAAAATGCGTGTAAAATATTTTGGGTTTATTGAAATAAAATTGCCTACTTTAGCTAAAAAAATCTTGCAAAATTACATTTCGTATTCGTATTTATTCGCCGATTTTTTTTTTCAAAACACACACTTCGCTTAATTTTCAAGTAATTTGTGCGGAGGTGAATTTAAGGTTATTATTTAATGTCGGGGTTAAAAGGTCTTTTTTCGCGTTAAAAATAGGGAAAACATGCGTTGGCTAAATGGAAGTCTTAAAGCTTCAACTCTCTTTTCAGAGGGATCGATGTATTTCAACGCCGGCAAAAATACTTGCAAACAAAAGGCACTTTTACAAAACTGCCCTCCAATCGCAAAATTAGTTATATAACCTGTTTTATTTTATGATTACCTGAGGCAATAGATAAGATATTTACTTTATCGATCGAATCAGAACTTGAGGAAAGTTTGTATCAGTATTCCAGAAGGTTCCAGGTCTCTTATTGTTGGATTAAAAGACGTATTTTTGTTCAAACTTTTTACATTGAAGATATTACTCCTCCGAGCTTTATATTCTGTAATATTTCAACTTGGGTAAGACACACATCGTGCTTGGATGATGATCGTATGATGCTTAAAGTGTAGCAATGAAAAATTTACAGTGAAAATATGAGTGAGAGTGGGTTACTCGAAGTGTGATATTGAATAATATGTGGTTTAGAGGTTTGTGTTATATCTTGTTCCTCGTGTTCGGAGAAAACTGTCTCTCACATTATCAGGTCTGGTAAGTCAAGTGTGCTAGTGGGAATACTATGTTACGTGGGAATGATGCTGAAATGTGGTACTGAAAAGTTGGATACATATATGATAACAAAGATATGGTAACGTATATGTTATACGATTTGACACAGCAGTGTGATATTGAAATTGTAAAAGTGAAGTTGTGTTACTAAACATATAACGCTGGGTGAAAACAAAATTGTGATCGGTAGCCGAGTGAGCAAATGCGTCGGATTCCCACCCGGGCGTCGTGCGTTCAATTCATCTGCTGGCTAAGTCCTCCATCATTGCACAAGCAACATCTTCCGCTTCTTATGATGGCAGTAGGAGTTTTTCAAATATTGTCAGGTTTTTCGTAACCCGGGAATGTTTGACTTTCTTAAAAAAAAAAAAATCACGCCAAAGATGTATTTTTAAACATGTAGTAATTCAAGATAATGTCATTTTTTTTTAAATTTGACCAAAGAATTTCAAAATTTGATACCGCGAGAAAGACAAACTTTTATTTTTTAAAAATCAACTGAAATAAATCAGAATCAGCATAAAAAAACGTTTGCTTTCCAAATATGACCGTTAATATTATCAAATATCAGTTATTTAAGATAAAATTAAAGTAATACATGCTATTTCTAATTGTTTAATTTCTTATCATGGCTTTGTAATCAAAGTATCCTATTTGTCAATATATTCTAAAATATTGAAAATAAAAAAAAAATTGAAAAAAACATTGACATAAGTAAGGATTTGTCACATTAATTCATGTTTAAAAAATAAACTTTTCGTTGTTGTTGATTTTAATAAAACCAAATTTTTAAATTTATTCCATTTTTTTTTATTTCTAATTTTGAAACTGTTAATTCGTAATGGAACTCCATTTTAATGATTTTAATAATACCATATTTTAAACTTTTTTTGTTGTGGTTTTTTTATGAAGTTGTTATATTCCATTTGGTTTCTGAGAAAATATTTACATGACATTCGAATGTAACTGCATCTTTATTTAAAGATATACAGTATAATAAAATCTGACCCACCCAAAACAATGAGATGTGAACGGCTGCCTGATTTTTTCAACTGCGAAGAAATTGCTTGCTCCAAACTTCGGCTGTGGATTTCAGAACTATTTGAATTTAAATATTAAACGTCTGTCAGGAATCACCGAGCAGGAACATTCCGAGTCCCTGAATCTTTTATTCAACTTCGATAGGTAAAGGATTGCTCGCCAACTTCCGAAAATTCGTTCTGGCTCTTTTGTTCTTCAAAACTATGACTCACACAACAATTGAAAAAAAAACAAGAATCCTTGAAATTTTTGATATTTCGGGCCAAAAAAAATGTCGTTTTGGATAATAATAACACCCGAGAGCATTTTTAATATCCAAAGTTGGAAAATTTTGCGCTAGCAATAACGTCATGTGCTCAAAACGAAAAACAGGCCTAAATTTTGAGTTTCAGGACGTCTCATAATGATAAGAGATAATTCCTTTCGCCACTTGAATTGTTCAAGGCATCACATTTTTTGTGTAATATATGTTTTTTTGTTCTTCATATTTTAATATCATTCGGTACTCACATTAAGTCTTATAAGATCGTACTTTATTGATGATGATATGAATTGAAAATTGAAATACCTACAACACATATCTGCCCGTGAATAAGAGAATTTCCACTGTTGGTTTTGTTTTAAAAATACGTCTTTTTTTTAAACTACGTTCGTTCTCGAGTTCTTCTTTTGGTCGCCTTCACAGACAAGTTTGTTAAACTACACATAAGATTGTTTTCAGTTTATTATTATGAATATTCAACACTGTACACTTGACTATGGCCTTAGTTAGGGTTAGGCCTTGGGTAGGCTGCCCAAAATCTAAAATCTCAAATTGTATGGATCAAGTGAAACATGTATTAAACAAAAACCACAAAAAATTACAACTCTGATCCAACTTGTGACAACCTTGAATTTATCGATAGATTCCTGGCTTTGAATATGTTACGCCAAAATATTCCACGAGTCTCGAATAAAAAGAATGCTAGGTAATAAATAATTTCATGATCTATTCCCAATATTATAAAAGTACTAAAGCTCCCGCTTTCCTTCTATATGAAGTTTGATTCCGTAGAAAATAATGGAATATTTCATGAGATGAGTCTAGTACTTTATTACCTGTTTGCAATATAGATTCTGCAAAATATGGGATTTTTTTACTTCAATTTTATTAATACCGAATAAACAGTGATTTAAATCTAAAATTCAGTTGTAGTACTTATATCATATTCTGAAAAAAAATTCGGGTTGTTGCTAAGGTGATACGGGTGGGTATATTAAACAAAACCAAATCTGATTCATGTTAGCACTTATTTGCTTATTTTTAGCTCAACTTTCTCGAAATTATTTTGGCGAGTAATCTAATATTATCGAACACATAAAAGTAAACAGAGAGAGAGAAAATTAATTAAATTGCCTGGAAATTATTTTGTCTTTGCATTGTTGGAATTTATCTGATCTTCAGAAAAAACGGTTACTGGACGAAAAGGAATATAGAGGTGTTAAATGGCTCTGGCCAACCAGCAACCCCTTTCAAACCATCTAACCCCAACGTTCCTTTAACTCCCACTTCTGTCATTATTCTCTTCCACCGTTCACCGTTCACCCTACTGACCTCAGTTTCAGTCCAGCCAACTTATGATCGCATTTGCAGAAACTAAGTTCTCAAAACACAATGGAATGTCGTCGGTGACAGGCGGGAGTTAATTCATTTACAAATTCTGAGAAAATGTACATTTCAACTATGACGGGATGCTGCTAAAGTCCTGGTATAAGACGGTAGTGCATCCCAAACCATAGCCTAGATATTCTACCTCGCTATGCAAGGAATCTCGAGTAAACTTATGAATTATTAAAACATCATTTAAAATGGCATAGTTTTGCTGTTTTGCATTGTGCTTTTGTCCATTGTGCAACCGCTGAAACGGCGGAGGGAACTGCGAGGAATTATACTTTAAATTTGTTTTGCTATTAGTCTAAGGCTGATGCAATACCAAGGTGGCATTCGGAACATTTTCCACCAATGTTAGTTCACGTTTGAAATATCTCAATGGTAAAAGTGAGACTTATGTTCAGCTGCCATGCAACGGAAAACTGGAATCCATTTAAACAAATAAGAAGATTTGAAACAAAGAGCATCTGGTAGGTCGTAAAGTGGTACTTAGCAGTGCCTGGTGTGGTCTGTTATGAACGAGATTATTTACACAAATAAGAAATATACACACATTTTTTGAAACATTAAATAATATCAAACAAACAATACATTGGCGTGGTCTATTTTACTGGTAGTTTAATTGGTATTTGAAAGCTCCTTAAAATCACGATGTAAATATCGTTGCGAGTTAAAAATAGTGCCTTTTATATAGAAAATCAAAAGAAAGGTGTGTACATTCAAATGAGTCAGAACTCACCCGTCCGCGTTCGCGAGTTTTTGCTGCATCATTCAGTCAGATTTCTACTGAACAGCTTAGATCCCAATGTTCTGAAAAATGTTTTGTTACTGATGAAAACCAAAAAAGAATTACAATAATATTTATTATGACAATAGCTACTTAAAAAAAAAGATTTTTTATCCTACTTCCCACGTTTTACTCGATGTAATGACAAGACTCCCATTCGAAACATTTAAAAAGCGGTATAATTTATCAAACTGTGATATTTCTTATTAAGTAGAAAAACATTTCGCGGCTGATCTATTACTTATTATTACCCCCGGGAAGTAACAGAGATCAGCAAGAAAAATCTCCTTCCAACGAAAGTAATAATTTGCCAACTTTATAGCGAATGAATATTCATAACACAAGAAATTCCATTGTCAACTATGCAAACGAGGAATTTAGCTACGAAGCCGTTATTCAAGATAATCAGCATCAATTTGACAGTAATTTGAAGTTAATTAAGAGCCGTTAAACTTAAATTAAACAATTGATTTAGGTAAAGCTTACTTTACGAAATGTATTTCAGTTAGACTTAATTTAAACTTAAATATTTATTTTGGCCTAAGAGGATTTTGAAAATGTGTTCCCACAGATACGAGTTTTCATTAGACAATTAAAAACGTCTTAACATTATTTTACGCTTAGTTATCAAATATGCCGAAAAATATGATTTCGTTTCATATTAAAACAGTATTTTTAAGTTATGTCAGAAGGTTAAGAAAGTATTATATAAAATGCTGCCGGAAAATATTGAATTTCAATCAATCACCAGAAAGACATAACAGAGGCTGTTTACTCGTAATATCAAGTACTTAATTAAAACAGTTTTTTTCAGCGCACGTAATATTAAATCAATATAAGGTTTTGAATCATATTACCGATATAAAAACGTGTGCTAAGATGGATATCTAAAGACCGATTGGAACAAAATTAACGAACCTTGGTCTTCATTAAATAGTGATTAATCGTCGATTGATGATTATGATACAGCCAATAGACCCACATAATATAAAATTTACCTTTCTTGATGGATGGGCTGGTGGATCTTTCTTAGTTTAAATATATTATCGATTGGTTTTGACGACCTCCGTGGTCAAGCGGTTAAGATCCTCGACTACGAATTCAAAGATTTCAAATCAATTTGTTTTATTTAACATTTAGTTAGTATGAAATAATGTTTATAACATATTTGTCGCACGTCCCAGAGTGGCAGATACTTAAAGTATCGCCTTGGTGAAAGACGACTATTCAGAATCGAAAATTTGTTTGAAATTACTGTAGCCGTGTTTGGTGACCAGACCTTTATATAGCCATAGTAAGTGCCAAGGACTTTCCAATTATATCCTTTGCCATCTCCTTTCCCTCCCCACCACCTTCAGCCTCACAACATACTCCAATTGGGGATACCACAGTCCCACTGGCTCTAGACAGTTGGGAAAAGTGGGTCCTTTTGCGCGGTATATTCACATAAAAAGGATGTAGGTTGAAGTGTGTATAAAATTAAACATATTATTCTCTTAATGTTAATATTTAAAGAAGGTTTGAATTATATTTTATTACACTATATGTTAAGTGCTCTTTAGGTAACACTTTACAAAAAACCGGAACTTTAAAAATTATAAATTCAAATATTTTTTAATTGCGGTCAACGCATTACATGACCATCATCATCAGCTGCTGTTTATAAACTGCTGGATGAAAGCTTTCCATTTTCTTCCCGGTTCCACGCTTTGCGCTGCCACGTGTTTCGGCTTACGAGTATATCGATGACCCGTAGGGTATTAGGATGACCTCGAGCCCCAAGGTTCTTCTGGGGCGCCGCTGAATGCCAAGATTTGTCCTGTTCATTGCCTTTCCTCTATCTTGCGTAATCGATATTTGGGTTGGAGGCTTTGATTTCCTTCCTCATTATAAGCATATTGTTTTTGTTTGTAACACTAAGAGCGATTTAATATTGTCATTTTTTATTATTAAAATATTAATATAGTACAACAAAAAAAAATCATGGTATTATTTTCCCAGAAGTAAAAAAAAAACTCATAAAAACTAATCTCAACTTAAAATATATCTGTGTGCGCAAAAAAAGCGGAATGAGTCAATAAACGTAGATAGAGAGAGAGCCAAAACCAAATTTTAAAATCTCGTTTTTTGTATGTAACCATGTCATATGTCACATATCCTTAAAAAATAAAATAATAGCACATTATTTTATTTTCTGACACATCTCATTATTTTTCCTTGATATATATGTAACTAAAGAACAATTCTGCATACTTAACTCAAAACTAGATTTATTTTACTCATTCCGTTTTTCCTTACACACACAGATTTACCTCACCACTATACTCGTATATACCTACAATAAATGGCGTGAATTGTTATGGAGTGTGAGGTAAGCGTGCGAATGAATTACTTTAGATGTGTATGATAGATAAACACCTCACTAGTAGAACGTATGTTGAGGTGCCAAAAGGTCTTTGTCCAAGTTATGTGTAAAATTGCATTTTTGTTATTAGTCATGAAACTGTTTTCATCTTTTCTTCAACGCCATTTTGCTTTTAGTTTTAAGACCCCTTTTGCATTGAATGTGAATATTTCCATTCATATTTTAGTACCGTAAGTATGCACCGATCAAAACCTTTTCCATTAAATCACAATTGGTGACGAAACTCGCCGATAGTAAAATCTGACGTTACCCCCAACAGTATCTATTCGGAAGCTTTTTCCTTAAGTGATAGATGGAATAGTTTCAGAGTTGTGAGGGTAAAACACCAATAAAGAAATAAACGAAGAAAACGAATAAAGTGAAGAACTGATCGAAATTTTTCCAAAATTGAAAATCTTGAATCATGCAAATTAAGTTACGTACCTATGTTTACTTGGAAATTTAAATAATATGTCTTCATAAAATATAAAACCAACCTTCATCTAACTGACATTGATGGGTGACAAATTGTTTCCTTGCATAACTTATAAATATTTTCCCCTTATATGGGACAATTTTTCTCCATGACAGGCGTTTTCACTTCATTAGCTTACAGGGCTGTCACAAGTCTGAAGATTAACCTTTAAAAAATCCAGGGTTGTGCTTTGTATTCAACGGACAGCAAATAATAAATGTCAACAATTTCCTTAACGGATTCTTCTCCCTTACGTATTGTAGGTACATTGTATTGACAGGATCTGTTGACGTGGGGACAGTTTTTCCGTCGTATGTTTTATTCAACATTCTTTGCGACGAAAGCTTGAAGAATGTGGATAGGGTTTGTGATTAATGAGTATGATTAATTCAAAACCAAATGTTGGACCTTTTAAGATGAAGAAATTATAGTTATGAAAATGAAGCTCGTTTTAGAAAGAACAGCCTCATTAGCGTAGTGATCTTCACAATTGACTTTGTGTTAGGACGTTGCTTGTTTAATTCCCACATAAGCAAAAAATATATAAAGATTTAACAATTTTTTATGTGAATTCCGCACAAGAGTCACAACTGTTCCCAAAAGTATTGAGCCAGTGAGACTATGGAATCCCCGATCGGGTATGATGTGAGGCTGAAGGTAGTGTGGAGGAGGACAAATGGGAAAGAGGAAGGTTGAGAAGTGCCTGGCTATTCAGATCTAATCACCAAATACGGCTAAAGCCATTTCAAGAAACTTTTCGATTCTGAATGGTGGTCTTTCACCAGGGCGATAATGGGAGTATCTTTTACTCTGGAACGTGTCGCCAATATATTATTATTAACGAATTGATTATGAAGTAACGCAAATTAAATTAAATTTATTTTCCTAAGCCGGGATTTGAACCTGTGATTATTGGATTCGTAGTCGAGGTTCTTAACCACCCGACACGAAGTTACATTACATAGGTATTACGATTTCAAGAAATAAGGTTTTGACTGTCCCACTTGGAATATAATTCCGTTTTAGAACAGTTTAAGTCAAAGTAGATAAGATTTTTTTTAGCTCTTGGGCGCTGTCAGTTTTTAGGTTGTGATGTTTTAGCTTTAATGTTATGTAGTAAATCCAACAAAAATTGCTTCAGAACTGTCGTAAGGCGCACAAAAAATAATTTGTTACAAATATATATTGATGCCTATTTAATAAGAGGTTGTTATTTTTGCAGTCACTACACAACCGACAATAATCCAGGCAATAACTGCGCGATACGGGAGTGAAAAGGTGGCACTCGGGTACCTTCACATTGGGAAAAGTCTACCTAAATGTCTCGACGAGACTTCCTGTTGAAAGTGTAGATCAGTAAAACATTAATTATGTAACACGTCAATGTTAGGACTGGGTAGTTTTTTCACCAACAGAGGAGTCAAAAACAAAACTCTTAATACAGGATAAAATAGTAAATATGCATTTAGAAAAAGTAGCTACTTTATTTTTCTTAAACATTTTTTGACGTATTTCCATTGAGTGTGCGCGTATTTGAAGAAATGCTTTGGTCGAATAGAATATAATAAGTCCCGGTGTTTGAAGACCCGTCAAATATAACGTTGTCACAAATTGGCATTTGGCACCATTTTACATTTATTTACGCTGGGGTTTTATGGTCTTCATTAACCGTCAATTCTCGACCCCACTCTTAAGTTGGGTTGTTTAATCAGTCGTTGATTAAGCCGTCAAGCATAACCATTATCAAAAATAACAAAACGCTAACGGTGACCTTTCAAATGATAATAATTCTAACTTACGCCACTCACCGATGTGACGACGACGTCAAATATGACGAAAGCTCAAACAACTAGGCTTAAACCTTCGCTACTAAGTACTTGATTGGTGAAAGCGGTAAATAGAATTTTAAATTTATATAATATCAATAATCTAAAACACAAATATAAAACAGAAAAAGGAAAAAAAAATAGACAATGGTCACAACCGAGACATTTGTGACAATTTTCTTTTTACTTTCTGGGTTTTTCTATTTCATATTTGTGTTTTAGATTATTGATAATATTTGAGTATTTAAAAAACATAAGCATTAATGCTTTCAAGTTTTTTGCAATTTCAATATTAAATTTATTTAAAAAACCAACCACATTTATCTAACTTCTTATATTTCCATCGTATCTCTTCTCGATAGTTCTCCAAAATGAATATTTTCCGTCCTTTGTTTAGTCAAAGAGTCCTGAAGATTTCAAAATCGTAAGAGAATAAAAAAAAACTGATTGCTTTTGGGCGCTCATAAATAATTGTACCAAAATCTTTCCAAATTGGAGTAAGAGCTTTGCTTCGTCTTTGCTGGATAAATCGAACACAGTTTTTATCCATTTGTTTATACAGAGAAAACGTGTTATGAGTATATTATGTATACAATGAGGAATTCATGTAAATTTAAGCGATCCTAGGATAAATCAAATGGAGCAGTTTATTTCTAGAGGCTTCGAGGCTAAGGCCAACCAATTTCTCGAGAAAAATAAAACTTATCAATATGGTACAATTTCGGATGTCACATTACGTACAGCCTAACGAATAACAGTAGAAAAGAGATGAGAGCGCTCCAATGGTTTGAATTGCTTCAAATGGCAATACAAAGAGTGGTAGATACTCTATGTATCGCCCTGGTAAAAAACCACCATCCGGAATCAAAAAGTTACTTGAAACAGCTTTAGCCATGTTTGGTGGACAGATTTGAATAGCCAGGTACTTTTCAACTTTCCCCTCCACAACCTTTAGCCTCACAACATACTCGAACTGCGAATCCAATAGTTCCATTGGCTCCAGACGGTTAAGAGCAGTTGGGGCTCTTGTGTGGAATCACTATAAAAAAAGTGCTCTGCCTAAGTGCAAAGGGGTGGGATGCAAACCGATATTTTCAATTTTATTTTGCAGCCTCCCTCCCAAAGTAACAAGGACGGGAATGGACCATCTCTAAAAATTTTGAATTGGATGACACGAGTTGCCCGCTTTCTCAAAACGGGACATTTCCGCGTCCCGACGCTTTCTCTTGGGACAGCGAGACGGCCCCGTTCAAAAAGGGACGTTTGGTCACATTATGTATACACCGTGCTCACACTTTGTGGTACTTTCCGAAAGGAGATGATTCTACGCCACATTATAAGGAAATTTACTATTTAACACTTTGCAAGCGTGATAGTTGCACGGAAAAGTTATTTTATATTTTTAAATGTTACATATCAAAGAAACTACTTATTAGATACACACTTTAAACAATACAAAATATATAATTATGCCCTTCATCTTGTCAAGAGGCCTCATATCTGATTTTACGATAATTTTTTTTCCATAATCGGTGTTGCATTGTAATAACAAAAATATAGTAATACCTTATTTAATTTCTACATTTTGTTGTCAAGCTGTAACTGACAGACTCCGTGGTCGAGTGGTTAAGACGCTCGACTACGAATCCGGAGGTCGTGGGCTTAAATCCTGACGTGCGTAAAAACATTTTATTTAGTTAATACGTGTTACTTCACATTTGATTCGTATGAAGTAATATAAACACAGTATATTTGCGGCACGTTCCAGAGAGGTAGATACTTCAAGTATCGCCCTGGTGAAAAACCACCATTCAGAATCGAAACGTTTCTTGAAATGTCTTTAGCCGTGTTTGATGACCAGATCTGAATACCCGGATACATCCCAAACTTCTCCTTCCATCCTCACTATCTTTAGCCTAACAACATACCCCAATTGGGGATGCCATAGTACTGCTGGCTCTAGACGGTTGGGAGCAGTAGTATATAAATAAAAAAAACTTACATCGGACTTGGATTACCTTTTTATCTTATCATTCGTAATTCAGTCACATTTGGTTTAACACAACTGAAATCTTTTTTCCTAGTCTGCCTATGTCTTTACTACTATAAAGCAGAAAACCTTTTG
The DNA here is from genome assembly GCA_022651775.1 of Drusus annulatus. Lineage (NCBI taxonomy): Eukaryota > Metazoa > Arthropoda > Insecta > Trichoptera > Limnephilidae > Drusus > Drusus annulatus. The sequence goes on along the minus strand of JAGWCC010000398.1, from coordinate 89,060 downwards.
TTTAAGCAGCCCTATTAAAAATTGAGTTCTGACATCATGAAATTCACTGTCCGGAATTATCGGATAAAGGTGTCTCTTCTTAGCTTAATAAAGAGAAGTGATAAAAAATCAAAAAAACATCTTCTTTCCCATTTACTTATCTTCTCATTCTCACTACATCCAACCTCACACCAAAATTGGGGATGCTATAGTCCCACTGTTCGAGACGGTTGAGACTCTTGTGTAGTATGTACTATAAAAAAACACGTTTCTCTGTCCTTATCATTTTATCTTCGCTGGAGAATGAAATTCATCGGAGATTTAAAAAGTGAACTTGGCAAGTGGGATTTATTTCATATTATTTTGGGAGACATACGATGTCGTATCTCGTAAATAAGACTTAATTTGCATTCAGGGTTCAGACTCCGAGCGCGGCTGAGTGCGGTTGTAAATTACTTCGAAGTCACTTAATTACGTGGACGTGAAATGTGTCAGCCTACGTGCTTCCTCCGAGAGGCTCTGTTACGGATGATTATTTGATGTTGGAATTAGTTACGCCTTTTTTAAGGATACATATTTGTTTTATACATTGAATTTATTTAAAATGCTTTTGAAAACTCATTAACTAAGAATATGAAATAGGAATATTGGTTAATTATTAATCAGCACAATAAATATTATTTTTTATGACAAAAAGAAAGTAAAAAAGTTAACGATTTTGGGACGAGAATGGGAATTTTAAACCACTTTGTACCGCGACACCAAACATGTACACCAAAATGTCAACCATTTTATATTAAGCTTTCACCAACAACACAAAACTCCACGTTTGAAAATTGATTATTGTAATAATTGATTTGATTTGATAAATCTGTGTTTGAACTCAATTATCTACCAACAATCTCTCCAATTAATTCCAAGTAGGTAATGTATAAAGACAATGAATAGGGGAGAGATACAAAAGAACTGATAAATTTGGTATCTAAAAAGTTATCAAATTGGTTATGAAGTCGAAAAAATGTTAACCAAAGATTATGATTACAATACACAATACATATGGACTGTGTTAAGGTCAAGGCGATATTCCACATTTTTTTGTTAAGAAACTTAGATCTTTGTGATAACATAATGGTCATGCTGTTATGCTTGACACCTGATCATAATTTGATCAAATGCTAAAACGGGCTGATAATTAGTGGTTAATGAGGGGCAATTGTTTAAAGTGGTAATGGTAAAAAAAATACACAATAAGACTAATCGTCGATTGGCGACAGTGTAAAATGTAACAGAAGTTAAAACCACTAGGCCTAAGTTTGTTTACAAAAAAGTGGAATAACGCCTTTGACCTAAACACAGTATACATGGCCTGTTCAAAAGAAAAGGTGAATTTTGAATTTTCGCGGGCTGTGTACATTCGATTATCGATATTTTGTTGTTGTTATGTTGGTACACATTGGTTTATCATATGTTAGCATTATCAGCCATTTTGGATTAGTGGTTTGTTTTTGAAAACTGGAAAGGTTTGTCACGATTTTGTGTGTTCTTCGATTTTTTACTTATAATATGTAAACTTGAGTTTAATTATCATGAATTGAAAACGTTTGCCTCCCTTTGAGAAAATAGCACAAAATTAGAATCTGACCTATTTTAAAGATTGTGCATTGTTTATCGTTCATCGCTCCTAGAATGTTCAATTCACTGTAAACTTTCCTCTATTTTCAGTGTCCGGAATTGAACATTTGACGTTGTTTCCCCGATTTTTTTTATTTTCATAGTAAGTCTGTGTGTATATTTTTTATTTACTATTGATAGTGTTTTAACAATAATTTCATGGGGTAAAAAGGGGCCGGAAAAGAAAAAATGCATGTAGAGCGTATTTTCTAAAGCTTTGATTGTGTATTTTTGTGAACTTGTCTCTTCGAGATTGCGTTCAATGACCAAGGTTCAAATCGATATGGAAATATTGTAACAACAACGTTATTCGCTATTTGCCGTTGAAGGGAAGTTGAGATTGTTAGTGCTCGAACCTATAACAAGGACGCCGTCTTGGTTAAAAGTTTTCTTATCCTACTCTTATCTCGCTTTTAGATTTCAGCTCTTGAACAAATTGTATATTTCCACAAACACTCTCGAATAACTCGGCAAAGTTGTCTGCAAGTAACTCCGCTAGACATAGCAATCCCAAAAGCTTGAATAATTATATGTGCTTCGATACGTTCGAGCGCACAGAACGTTTATTTAACTTGTATTTTCTTTGAAAACATTTTGTAAAATATGCCCCGTTTCATACTTGTTTGCTTATTTTGCGCTTAAATAATTCAATCTTGAGCTAAGGTTATCCAAATAAGACGATTTCTTCGCCGAAATAACTCGAGATTAAAACAATCACAGCTTGCTAAAATGTTTGGAGTATATTTTGTTAGCAGATTTATTTGCAAACCTAAAACAATGCTTTCGATAAATTAAAAAAAAATGTAATGGACAACTGAATGTTTTTTAAATACACCATTAAATTAATTCAAAGGAGATAGGTTTCCATTGAATTTATATAGATTTCAAAATGTATAATGCATTTCCAGCAGACTTATAGTCAGGGGTGCACTGGTGCAGGAATGCCGTTCCGATACTACGTTTTGGGAGAAATTTTATTTTTATATTAAGTATAAATTAATTATAATTCATGCAAGTATCTTTATACACACACACACATATACACACACACATCTACACATAACACATTTTGTTTTGGATTGTACCTCACTTTTCATTTTTCTTTGTTCTTATATTAATAAATTGGGTTTTTTATGCCGAAAGGATTTTTTCCAGAATAAAGTGTTTTGATTTCATAAACTCGATCTAGTAACATTATCATAACATACCAGCAATAACATTTTTATTTAGCTTCAAAATACACACAATTGGGAGAGCGGCTTACCCCTAGAGCCTTACTTTCCCGTACGACATTTATGCATAAGTATTAATCCTCTACTCTCTTTTGTCTTGTTCTTCTTTGACTACAAGCATAATACGTCGTACACATCCTATTCACATTTTGCCTTTCCAGCGACGGTATATTCCAATGTTAGTTATTATGACTTCCTTCAAAGGTGTGTGACTATAATATTATTAAATTTGAAATACTGAATTTAAAGTTTGTTAAACAAATGATTTTATGGATATTATAATTGTTTGTTGTGATTTTGAACCTCACTTCACTTTTATTGATATATTATTAAAAAAATTGAGTGTCGGTAAAAAATCTTACCTAAATTATAAAAATCAAACCGCACAAAAATGGTATTTGCTTAAATATTCGTAGGAAAACGGCGTAAAAATAAATCCCTAAAAGTTTAATTAACGGAAAAAAGTTTAATATTTGCCATGAAATAGAAAATCTTTGCTTCATTTCAATGTAAGCATGGAATGTGCATTTTTCATAACAATGTCACGTAGCCAGCCGCCTGAGGCTCTGTACCATATTCTTGCAGTCTGCTATGATATAAATTCAAACGAGCCGGTACTGGAAAATTTACGAGTGTACCCCTGTTTATCATGCGTGTGATAAAGAATTTGTGTATCTACAGATGGAACGATCGAATAAATTATCCTCAGTTGGGTTGAAAGAGCGGATGGAACGATACACTCCTTGGCTTGTGTACATTAACACATCTTATATTATGTAAGTACTCTTTCCTTATTCCTGCTCTTTGATTCACTAGTCTCTGACAATTCCCCAATTAGATTCAACTACGAATCCAAAGGTCACGGGTTCAAACCCGACGTGCGCAAATGCATTTAAAAAAATATATTAAAAAAAAGAAAGACAAACATTCCCGGGCTACGAATAATCTGATAATATTTCAAAAACTCCTACTGCCATTATAATAAGCGGAAGATGTTGATTGTGCAATGGTGGAGAACTTAGCCAGCAGATGAATTAAGTGGGAATCCTGCACGGTTGTCCACTCCACTCCCCGTTTTATTCAATTAATAAGTGTCATAACACATTTGATTCGTATAAAATAATAAATTATATATTTGCGGCACGTTCCAGAGTGGTAGATACCCTAAAACTCGCCCTGATGAAAAACTACCATTTAGAATCGAAACGTTGCTTAAAATGGCTTAAGTCCTGTTTGGTGACCAGATCTGAATAGTCAGGTACTTTTCAAAATTCTTATTCCTATATCCTTCCACTTCTCGCTACTTTCAATCTCACATTATGCTCCGATTGGGAGTAGTTGGGCGATTGCAGTTGAGCACTTTTGTACGATATTCATAGAAAAAAAAAACTCTAACATCGGACTTACATTACTTTTTTATCTTATTATTCGCAATTTGGTCACATTTAGTTTTACACAACTGAAATCCTAGTTATTAGTCTATTTATGTCTTTATAAGTAAAAAGCAGTAACCCTTTTATTTAAAGCAGCCAAAACTCTTGAACGTTGAGTCCTGACATCACGAAATTCACTGTCTGGAATTATTGGGTCAACATATCTCTTCTCAGTCCATTTAACATCATTTTAATATTAGGGTTTCAAATATCAAGCTATCATAAAAAAATACGAACATATACTTATGTTGGTAATTTTTGCATTTAGATTGCTTAGTAAGAAAGTGAAGTGATATAAATTCAATCATTTATCACAGGTGAAGCCGGAGGTAACCCTTATAAGATTATGAGAATATAAATCATCTGATCGTTATTTACAAATTTAATTAGATTTAAGCAGGTGTACTTTATAAACACGTTTAATAGTTTCAAGCAATAGATTTTTACCATAATTCCTCAATCATACTTGATACAAAAACAAATCAATCAAACTCGAACACGCGCTGAAAAAGCAAACAGAATTAGAAAGAAAACTTTTTTTTGCTCATTACGGTTTAGTCCGTCTTTTTCGAAAACAAAACATAGAAAAACAAATATATTTCAAAGGCCAAACGAGGCCCAAGGGACTGACTATGAATTTATAAATCCATTACACCTCAGATGTAGTGTGAACCGTATCACTTTCATACTAGGCGAGCCACTCGGGAATACTAGTCGGATTCTCTTTATGAAGAGAGACCTCAAGTGCTTGAGACCTCGCCTGGTCAATTATTCAACAGGGGTTGCATTCATGGTGCTTTCGCAATACGAGAGAACCAATGCAATATCTTTATCAGAAGTAAAGAATGTATGTTCATATCGTACTAAAAACTTACACTAATAGGCCTAATGAATATATCGTCGCTAGAAAGGCAAAAGGGTTTAAGCGCCACATTAACTGAAAATGAGTTAAATATGCAGTTTTGATCAGTTTTTTTTTCTGGATCGAAAAGCTTGACTCTCGTTTGATTCTGAAGACTTTTGTGGCCCTTCAGCCGTCTAAAATATATTTACCATTTGGGAAAAGGCTTGACTCAAGGGACACAAGTTTGGGACTTTTTTGTGGTTTTCATCACTTCAGGTTACTCAGTGAGAGCATTGAGTTAACTTTTGTTTTAAAATCCAACCAGGTACTGAAGACTTATGAATTTTATTATAAACCAAACAAACTTTGAAGTGCTCTGATGTAAACTTACAAAAATGGCGCTTCAGGCCTTTTGCCTTTCCGGTGACGAAATGATTAGCTTACAGTTAAAATCCAGGGTTTTATGTCTCTTAACTTTTACGAACCTATTAGTATATATATGTCTCATAAGTCGATAAGACTGGTGGGACAAACAATAAAAATTATTTATATTATTTGGGTTACTGTATCCCAGCATCACAAATACTTAATGAAATAATTCATTGGGGAAAGAAGGTAAGAGTATTTCTCCCCCTTAATTAAGTAAACTAAGATTATAAGGTTAAATAAATCATTTTGTACGAATTACAAATTTCCAATTTGTGTTCTGAGTTAGTAAAATAAAGTTCGGTTCGTAAGAGTTAAAAACTTTTAATAAATCATTTATTTACTGAAAATTTGAAAAACATCAAATTAACAACGTGTCTTTCAATTTTTTATACAGTTTAATTGGTATTACAAAGATCCTTAAGGTATGATGAAAATTACGTTGCGAGCTGAAAATAATTGCGTTGACCTTGAAATTCGGAAAATAAAAGCCGCTTTATTCTTATTACGCCAGAACTCTTCGTTAGAAAGTTCACATTTTATTTATAATTTAGGGGAAACGTTAAATTACAGATATTAAATTAAGAAGTTATTTAAAAAAGCCTGTGGCGCAAGAACAGATTTAATGTCTCAATTATGACATAATAAAAAAAATAATAAAAAAAACAGAAATAGACCAGTCTGAAGACATGTCATAAAGCGAAACCGGTCAGGTCCTAAATAAAAAATAGTGGAATAAAGTAAAAAAATTGAATTTTTAAAATCATTTAAAAAACCATTTTTTCATGGATATATTTATTCATTATTCATTAGGAATATTCAACAGCTTAGGAACAAATAGGTCATTAATCCATTTACAAGTTGTTCACATCACGCATTATATATTGGTGACAAAAAAAACTTTATAAAAGAGTTACTACAGACTAAGAAAAATACAAGCAAGTGCAAAAAGTTAGAGTATGGTATTATTATACTAAAAAAGCTTTTAAAGTAAGAGATCTGAGAGCAGAATCTTGAAATTATAATGTTTACAAATATAAATTTATTCTTTCAAAACTTACGCAATAAAAATATGGGCAAAATACTTTTATTAACTTGATGGCTGCTTTTAATCGCAACGACAAAGAGAATTGTTCAAATACTTTGTGTTACGTAGAAGCATTAAAAAATGATGGACCAAAATGGAAATCTTAAGAAAGAGGCCATTATATTATTCTAGAATAAATAAAATCTTTAGTCGATATCAAGGGAATGCGATATTCTTCCATCGTTTACATAAGGTTTTTCCAAGATCACATTACAAAAATAATCCCCAAGTCAATTTTTGATCTCATTCATCGGGAGATATTAAAGAAACCCTGCTTTACATGGAAAGTATCAGAGTTCAACAACTTAAGGCCACCGTTATTGACTGAAGAAGTGGTATTTATTACCGACTCGAATCACCCTTAGACGAGGAAGTTGGCAAGTTCCGAGGGAGAGATTTTCCTCATTAGAATATGAGGTGAAGAGCAGAAGATTTATGTGGAAACTACCACGAACCTGTAATGTTTGGATGAGGCCATAAAAAGAATAAATTCTACCTCGTTCCAGTGGTAGTCTGTAATTTTTGGTAGAATGTTCTATTCTCTACGATGTTCTCGGAGGTAAAGGTGCAGGTTAAAAGGTTTCGGGATTTTTAAAAATAAACAAAATCAAATGTCATGCGAAAAATATTGCTAAGGATAAATAAATCTGAGAATTCCTATACGGAACATGTTTGCTAAATCACGGTTTTAAATGTGATAAAAACGCTTTAAGAAATGGGACTTGGAGAAGAAATATGCACAAAGAAATCAATAGATTAGTGTACACATAGGAAATCAATATGTTCATGTGAATCGTACTGATAATAGCGATTTATTATAAAATGCATATTTTTGCTTCATTTATATTTATGACCGGACTGATTTAAATATACGATGGACATCTTCAAATTGCTGCACAAACTTCCATATTACAACATTAAGAGTTTAAAAGTACGATTTTAAAAATAATGTACACGCATTATTATTATTTTTTATCTTCATAAAAGGATGAGTTAAAGGTCAGCACCCAAAAATACACACTTTTCGGCTTTCTAGTACAAGCAAACCATACTCGTACATGATTAATTTGTTATTTTTTTTACGGGTAGTTAAAAAAAACGTCTAAGGTTTCCAGTGAATAAAATTCTTAAAAAGGAATCTATTAAAATTTTCATGAAATGCATACTAGAATTTTAGGTACAACGTTCAAAAATGCCTTTGCTGGTTTTTAAACTGCACCCTTCACTGACACATTAGTATATATTTTCATAGATTAACGTGTTGCGTCATTCTCGAGTGCTGACCAACTCACAAATACGAACAATTGAAAAAAATACACATTATTTCCGGAAATAGCAGCACCCCAAACATGTCAATTTATCAACATTATAAAAATATATATCCATAGCCTGGCTATTTGTCGCATTATCTCATCTGAAACAACCGCTCGCGTTTAGTTTTCGATGAATAATAAACATTTTTAAGAGATTGATTATAAGGAAAAATACAAAATAACTGTAATTTTGTATTCAAGTGTCTCTAATTTTAATGTAATCTACAATTTTTCACAGGTGAATAAAGCTATAAACTGGAAAGGGTAGAAAAAAATCCCATAATCTTGCAGCCGCAAGGAGTAACATATCGGACTCTATTACGTGCACAGTGTGTGGCTCGCAGTTGCTCAGAATTTTGGAGTAGTTAGCGAGATAATTTATTACATTTATCCCTACCACTATGAGTGTCATTACTCAGGTAAATAAATAAAAAAGCCAATATTTAAAATTTTGTAAAAAATGACATTTTCCATACTGATAGAAAAAATGTATTATTTTCCCTAAATCTAGATTATATTATTTTTAATTTTGACTACAAACATAATGTTGGCTTTGCGAAAAGTCAAAGGCGAAACAACCGTCATGCGTAAAAATGAATATTCCTAGCAGAACTTAATAAACAAGATAAATAATTTTAACCACTGTTTGGGAGTTCTACCCGTAATTAGAGCTGTTATTTTTTATTCAATTGTTGTGTTATTTTTTACTGTCTCTGGGATTTTAATAAAATAACAAGGTCAAAGGAAAACATTTTAAGCTTTTTCTAGGTAAAAAAAATTCCACCCTAAACTGTTTACGTAGGTATCAAAAAAAAAATGAACAGAAAAATAATTTTAGTCGTGAAAAAGTTAAACAAATAGTTGCCGCTTACAAAAATAGTGTACAGATTTATTATAATTTGTTAGAATTTGAAATCATTTTTAAAGAACTTCTCTAAAAATATGAAAAACAGGTAAAAATATATAGAAAAAATGAAATTAATGATCAGATTTATTAAAATTTCTACGAATATGAGGTAAAGAATTAAATTAATAAGAAATATAACGATAAAAAATTTTACAATGTTTTACGTATTAAACTTCCAACAAGATATTTGGAATTGTGTTTAGAACGAGTTTCAATGTATAATTCAATGGGAAATATTTTCTAAAAACTTTATGACTCTTTTGGCAAGAAGGTCGTCGATCCATTAATATAATGATCAAAGTGACTAATTTATATAGCGGCATTACAACACAATTTACGTCTTTTGTGTGTAGTGTAAATGTAAAGACTTTGTAAAGACCGTTTTAAGAAAACCTCTGGGAATTATGAAATATAACAAAACACATTTTTAACTATTAAAAAAATTGAAACTGATAATTCGTGATAGAATTCCATTTTAATATGAATTTATGATCAAAAACCTTTATAACTTATTTCTACTCTGTACAGTATTAAACATTTTATGCAGAGCTGATGACGTTCCCGACCTACATGCTAAAATATACCTTAGCATCATTTAAGATTTTGCCAGTTTGACGATGCCGGTAACAAGGTAAAACCAGTAAGGTCAACAAAAAAAGTTGTAAAGGTTACTTAATCATTAATTTAGACTGATTTTAAACTTAATTTTTTTATCTATATCCTGAAGTATTCTGAATACGAGAGTTTTTTTTAGACATGTTGAAAATATTTGTGAAATATTTAAATAATATTGGTGAAAACAGTGATTCTTCAAAAATCTTATGAAAATGTGGCACTTATATGTGCCAATAATTTTTGGGCTTGTTCAAAAAGTTATTACCCATTGGTACCAGTTTTAATTTTTTTAAGGCAATAAAGTGCGTCGTCTTCATCTACCACATCTTTCATCAATCGTACATTGGATTATTCAGGGGTTCTGCCTATCATGTACGTGATGAGAGAGCTTAAAAACAGTTTTATATTTTATACCTCTTATTATAGACTTCCTTAATGGACAAGGTCACGGAAGAAAGTGCTGTACCAGTGTCGTAACCTTAAGTGACTCCACACCTTAGAGTATACTAGAGGTAGCCAAAGCCAAGGCAGTGAAGTGAGTTTTGGACTTGTTTTTGATGATTTTAACATGACTCGGCACACCTGGGCGTGGCTAAGACTAAGGCTACGGTATTTATACATCCATTCATATCACATATCGACATAATGTTTTTGTGTATTCGTATGGCCACTTTTTCACAGTATTTTGATCAACAAAAATATAGCATCTAACTTAAAAAACCGTTTAGTTGTGTCAAGTTTAGTGGCATAATAAAAAATGTGGGCGGAGTCCTGCCGTTAACCAGCGAAGATAGCCAGCTTAAGATCATTACGACAGTATATAGAAGCGGTCTAAGAAATTTGTTGTCTCTTTCTCTCTCATGGTGTACGATGTAAAAATTCGGAAAAAAGTGATTTATTACAATTTTGGATGGGTTGGGTAAAACAAATTAGCCATCCCTCCATATATTGTTACTTCAAGCTCCACACAGTCTAGATAATCTCTCGAACGGAGAAGGGGTCATGTGGTTTGATAACATATTGTAGAGTAATTAAAATGAAATAATAAATTTGCATAAGACCACAGATTTATTTATTTTTTTACTACCGACCGATTTTTTTCTATTTCTCTGTGTTCCTTCGTTATAATTCAAAGTTAATTTATTGTTTTCTCACTGTTTTCTTATTTTATTTTATGTTGTGTTCTCCCTTTGTATGTATGTATAATCGCACACTTTGTATTTTTTGTTTAGTTTAATTTCGTACCCTGATGATGCTTAGGCTAAGCGAAACCGGTCGGTCTTAAAAAATAAAATAAAATTTGCGATCTTGAGTGATTGCTTTCAACGAAAATATATTAGTGCTAATAAGTCGGATGAAAAATGTTTACTTTTCAAATAAAAATAAATTTAACCTCAAATCTTCCAACAAAATCTATCAAAATCAAAGTGAATGAATCATTTCGATAGGCATAAATACGCTTTCGTTAGCAGATGAAAGTCAAAGGATAAACCATGATTATGGAATAAGCCCCGCCCTGAGTGATTGGGTTGTCAATATATCCATAAATTCCTCCCCTGAAACCAACATTGCGGACCGCTTCAATGCCGAGGCCTCCCCGCATTAATTTGACAGTAATGAAGGAATATTAATAATAAAAATAACATCTACAATAATTATTATTTATGATTTATTGCAGTCGAGCAAAACAGTGTAATTCTCCTGATTAATTTTGAGAAAAGACAATAACAAGAGAAAACCTTTTTCAATTAGTAACTTGGTGATGGAAAACAATATTTAATGAAAAATAATGTTGTTTTTACAAGTAATTCATACATTTTTGTTTTAACTAATACATAACTAGTGATAGATTAAGAAGATTACAAAGATGTAATGATTAAAAACGCAGTATATTTTATGCTTCGTGACCGAAATACCGAATTTATTTAGCGTTAATGGGTCTGGCTAGACATACAAAAACGAATTTAAGCAACTTTTATACTTATTTTAAGAACTAACTTACTAAATATAACTCTGTATTAGCACACACTCCTTACTTCATTTACATTCACACATACTCTTCTATGATTGTAACTCTCGAATTGGCTCGACTTAAGTATTTGATTCAATTGATCGTCCTATGTCTTCCTCGGGCGTCCCCGACTTCTTCTAACATTCTTCTTACAATCCTTTCTTTGGTCAACTTCTTTACATGCCCAAACCATCGACGCGTTTTTTTAACTCTATTTATTATACCTTGTATTCTTTCCAGATATCCACATTATTAACACGGTCACACATGTTTTTAACGCACATACGCCTCAGGGATCTTATTTCTACAGCATTCAGTCTACTTTAATTCTGGTTAATTTAATCACTCAATTGTGGACTGCTGGCAACGCTTCTTTGGACATTTTTTTTTGTTTGCGCCAACAGCGTTTATTCCCTTTTTAATGAAATTTCCTGCAATCACTCTGCTTTCAATATTCTTATCAGCCTTTCCATCTCTCGTGAAAATACTTCCGAAATCACAACTATATTGCAAACTGTTCTCGTACTCTCTTTTTCAAACACCACGAATTCGGACTTACTTACATTCATCATCAACTCATTCTGTATAAGGTATATCTCAGGAAAGTGAAATATTTTAATGTCTTAATCAATTTTTTATCGTGTGATATCGTTATTGTTTATTACTGTTACGTAAAACCTTTAGCGAAAATTCTAAGTGCAAGTGTTGCCGATAGTTGTGGGAGGAAAAAGGGAGAGGAGGGTTGAATAGAAAAATTCCGCATTTTCCTTTATCGTACGAAATAGAAGAGTTCCATAAGAAGTATTAAAAACAACCCGTTCTAATATCAACCGCTTTAAATTTTAGGCACGCGTTCAGCATATCTTCCGGCTGTGACAGAGCGCCTAAGGGAAACATCGCAGTAGCTTTTTTGGACACATTCTTTTAAAATACCGGTAAACCAAACTCTTATAAAAAAAAAACGGGGACTTTGATCGGAGACAAAACTGTTTTTATGCACAATTTGAACACATTTTTGCAAACAAATAAAAGTATTAAAAAAGCTTTTTGGGATAAATAAAAAAAATTACCATTTTTAAAAGAGCCACGCTGTATTTTTAATATGTTGGCAATATCATTAACCCAAAAGCTCTTCCACCATATTTTTTTCGGTAATGTGCTTATTCAGTCGGAACAATCTGTATCGCATTTGGCCTCAATTAAAATATATTATATAATGTAAATAGCGGGGGAGAAAGATACCCTAAACCAGTGCTTCACCAACTTTTTTTAACCAAAGACCGCTTATTAGAAGGCTTTTTCACTATTTATTCTCTTCTATATCTATGATTGACGGCCTCCATGGTTGAGTAGTAAGACGCTCGACTACGAATCCAAAGGTCGTGGGTTCAAACCCGGCGTGCGCCAATAACTTTTATTTAATTAAAATGTGTCATAACACATTTAATTCGTATATAAAAATAATAAAAAGAATATTTGCGGTACGTACCAGAGTGGTAGATACTCTAAGTATCGCCCTTCTGAAAGACCACCATTCAGAATCGAAACGTTGCTTGAAATAGCTTTGGCCGTGTTTGGTGACCAGATCCGAATAGCCAGTTACTTCCCAACCTTCCTCTTCCCAATCTCCTTCCCCTCCCCACAACATACCCTATTTGGGGATACCATAGTCTTACTGGCTCTAGACGGTTGGGAACAGTTTAGACTCTTGTGCGGTATTCATATAAAAAAAAAAAAATTATTCATATTATTTATGTAGATACAATATTGCATATAAAACATATTGCATAAGTATAAAACATGCTAGTTTTGCTATCCAGCTTTGCCCAATATATACTTTTTGTACTAAACATTTCTTATTTTTTACATAATAATACTTTCAAACTGATTCAATTACGAAAAAACTATGTATATTTGAAATAACGCTGCGAGCTAAAAAAAGTTGCGATGATCTCAATTAAGAAAGGTCACTCAGAAAAAGTTTTGAATAATTCATAACGCCATTGCTCATCGTTCATTAATACTGCTTCATAAGACAAGATTTTATATATCATAGTAAATAGAAAAATACTCGTTCCAAATTTGATAGGAGGTACTAACGACCACCTCCACCAATAGAACTAAGCTATTGCTAAGTTATAATTTAAGCTCAATTTATTTCTTTCCATGTCACCAAACCGGGAAAGCGTAATTTCCGCTCACCAGTAGAAAAAGGTCACATATTTCCATAGAATAATCATTATTTTTTATTGAATTAATGGATGATCTGTGTTGCTCGATGTTTGATATTTTTTCCCAAATTATTTGAATTTTTTAACCTGGTTTGGGAAGCATTGACGTTAACCAATGATACATAATAAAATAGATGACCTACATTCTTGTAGCAAAAATATAGAAAACACAATTTATATTAGTCTTGTACGAAATAAGTTAACAGTCTGAATTTTATTGAAGGCAGAACATAATGCATATCACTAATCTAAAGTTTGATAGGTTTCAAATTCTAATTAATTTTTATTTAAGAAAACAAATAACCAACCTCGATTCTGAACATATTAGATTAATAGCATATGATATTGTGCAATTAATAAGTTGATTGTGAAAAAATATGAACAGATTTAAATCCCGTGCCTGTGACGTCATCCTATCCCAATCGGGATGCCATTGCAATGTAATGGAAAGAAGTGTGATGTCGCCTGCTTCAAAATAACATTCGAATTGAAAGTGAGCCTATTTATAACATATAAAACTATGGCATTTAAGTGAAATATAAATATTAAATACTGACATAGTATTCTTTTGACGGCCTACGTGGTTGAGTAGTAAGACGCTCGACTAGGACTCCAAATGTCACGGGTTCAAACCCGGCGTGCGCAAATAAATTTTATTCAATTAATATGTGCCAAAATACATTTAATTGAAAATAAAATTTCAAAGTAACCCAATAAAAGAATATTTTTAAAATTAATTTACAATTAAAAATACCTAATTTTCCTATTAGTTTTCTTTTCCCGGTAAAGTAAGAATATCCTCATTCACTGAACTTCAAGGTTTTTTTTTCTGTTTGTTTCCATTAATTATTTAGTTGTATTTTCTTAATACTAATAACCCCATTTTTTAAACTCTATTTATTAAATAAATGTATAAGTTTGATTACTCTGTATTGTATATTTTTTGTAACTCATGTATTCTTTAATTTCCTTTGTCCCAGAGGAAGTTTTTATAACTCGTCAGGGTTACTATGTATGTTAGCAAGATATTAAAAATAATAATAAATAATATGTTTATCTTAATACATATATCAGATAGTTTATTATACTCCCTATATTAATACTTTATTTTTTAATCACTTTAATTAAATGAAATTACTCGTACATACGAGTGCAATGTAAACATTACTTGCTAACAACCGCAAGGGGTTATCTAATACATTGAATTTCTATGTCTTAACACTAATATTTCGCACTGATTTTCTGGTTCAATTATGTTGAGGGTTATTTAAAAAAAATGGGCTTTAATTATTTTCTTCAATATTTTCTTTTAATGCGAGAAGGAAGAGAAAAAACTTTTAGACGATAGAATCTTTTTTATATCGTGAAATTTCGTTTGTAGACAGATAATATTTGAATTGTTCTGATGAAATTTATAGGCTTCCCTTTTCTTCTTCATTTGGGTAAACAAAGCTCGTAAACAAATGTTATTCAAATACGATATTTCTGTAAATGTTTTTTTTAACTGTGTTTATAGAATTAAAGAGTGATTCTAAATTTTATGATCCTAAATATCATATTGACATTCTCAGAAAATCAAAACGATGTATTCTAGTTTTTTTCGTTTTTAAGATATTGTTGAGTTTTTTTATTATTTATCTTGGTAAATACAAAATTTAAGGGATTGCTCCGTGTCTGTCTCACTAGGAAAATCCTGTGTTGAGACAGACGCAGGGTACACAAATAATAATATAAAATGGAAAATTTACAGATAAATATTAAAAAGACTTAAACAATAAATAAAGTCAGTTACATAATAATAAAATGAGAAGTAATCAAAACGGGAAAATAAATTATAAAAGAACAGGGTTATTATATGGAGGTTAAATTTTAAGTTACTGTTAAGGTTGCATTAATAATCTATTGGTTTTTTTATAATCCAGTTAGTGGCAAATAAAAAAAGAAAAAAAATAGGATTGTAAAAATATAAATAATATATATATATATAGAGGGAGATCATTCTTGTATATAAACTCCTTATACTCTAAATTATTAGCCCTTGCCTGGAAACCTTTGCGCAATTATTGTCTGACACGTCATATGATTGGCCGAGCAGCATAAAGGAAGCAAACAGTAGGGTGTTTGCCAAATAAGTGTGTATCTTTCACTTTTCACTTTGCAGTTACAGTCTTACTAGCGTAGTTATATACATTCGGTATGTACATATTATATACATGGTATTTTATACTTATATTCTGTAAGGTAATTATTAAATCAATTGAAAATAAAGCGCTTTAGAATGTATGTAATATTCTAATTGGTTATAACTTGGATGTTTTAAGTAATTAGTTATGGATCTAATTAAAAAAGAAAAATAATATCAAGATGCAGGAATATTGAAATACCCTCGGTACGGGATCAAATACTCAAATAAGTCAAAATTATTATAAAGATAAAAATATAATTTCATATTTGTAACGATTTTTAAACGTATTTATTACGAAGTAAACAGATATTTTTATTTATAAACTAACGGACTATTGTCCAATTACAAAAATACATAACGCGAAATGGAAAAAAGAGCAACAGAAAAAAAACAGCGCATACATAATATTATAATGACGCAATGACAAAAATAGGACCAAATATTCATAAGAAAGAATATCCAAATCAAAACTAAGGTTAAGTCAATGTTTTGGTATAGTTGTAAAGAGTGACAAAAATCATTTAGACAGGTACTAAAAACTTCAAGACCATGGCTTGAAATAAGACAAATCTCGACATTTTGGACAGTGGAGAATGATATCAATAATTAGTAGAGTGATGATTGAGGAACAGCAATTGTTTTTGAGAATACGGCAAGGGATGTTGAACTGGATAAGTTGCAACAAAGAAGGTGAGTCAATTATACAATATTTTTTAAGCGTATTAAAATGAAGATAGTTATTTGACCACTTCAGCTCGAGGCGCATATTATTTCTGTATTCACGAAATTTAGTATTAAGAAATGAAAATCATTAAACAAATCAAAAACGTTTCATGAAAAGGTAATATGAACCATTCCACACCGAATCCTATAAACACACACTTCTCCGTAACGCGCACAGCCAACCGTGTTATTTTTATATTTATTTTACATATATGGCATAAACATGTGCCATTGACAAACGAGGAAGTAATGAAGAAGCACAACAAAATTAAAAAGTGAGAAGTGTGTACACAAAACACAAAAGGAGAAAAAGTAAAAAGGTGTGTAAAAAATAAGTTTGAAAAAGCAAACAAAATTCAAGGTGGTACTGAGTGAGATCAAATAAGAAAAATATGACGGTAAACTACTAGTAACATTGTACATAACCTTGTGGAATTAATGACACTGAAATAAATTGTATTTATTCCAAAGATTGTCTTTAGAAGAACTGTGCATTTCTATGAGATAAAAAAAAGATCATCTCTTAAATTGGCAGCGTCATTAGTCATCGGAAGGTTGAATGAACCAAAGGGTAGGTCTGTTACTAAGTTCGGGAGTCGCCCTAAATCTTGGGATATACATCTATTTTAGCTAAGGCTGATAAACGTTTCTACATAATTCATGGTAAACCAGGTAAAAAATGAGAGAAATATGCCATTTTGATCAGTTTTTTGTTCTGCATTGAAAGCTTGGACTTTTGTAGCCCGTCAAAGATCTAAAATAAATTTACCATTTGATAGAAGACTTGACTCAAGCGACACAAGTTTGGGACTTTTTCAGCTTTTGTTATTTCAGGTGACTCAGTGAGTAAAAAAAAAAACTTTAAAGTGCTCTAGTGTAAACATACCAAAATGGCGCATCAGCCTTTTTGCCTTTCCGTTGACGATATAATCAATTTCGCGAATTAGAAACTTGTGCGTATTTTTAGTTTTTTCACTGTTGACAGATTATCCCATAAGTCCGAGGCTTTTCAAAGCCTACTTCTGTAATGATATTAGAACATTTTTTCACTTATTTCATTGATAAAATGGGTAACTATCACAAAAGAAAATTTAAAGTTATTTTCCAACTTTGTAAAACGCCCTTGGCGTGTTAGGATTTTTGAAAATAGCCAAATATCATTTTCATTTTGTCGTCAGAATACACAATAGGACACCCTAACTAAATATATATATATATATATATATATATATATATATATATATATATATATATATATATATATATATATATATATATATATATATATATATATATATATATATATATATATATATATATATATATATATATATATATATATATTTATATATATATATATATATATATTTAGTTAGGGTGTCCTATTGTGTATTCTGACGACAAAAAAATGAAAATGATATTTGGCTATTTTCAAAAAATCCCAACACGTATATATATATATATATTTATACTCGTATATATAAATATATATATATGTATATATCAATTCTCCACTTTGTAAGAAGTCAAAAACCTTCTGTAAAATAAAAATGGATGGTTTATCCAAGACACCTTCAAGGTAAATAATATGTGCTCGGGTAGAGCTTTGTATGTCATACAAAGATGGCAGCCAAATCAGAAGAAAAATTGAAATAAACGATATTAATGATTTTCAAATGAAGAATGAAATTGATTGAAAATGCCGGATTCTTATAAGGTCTCGGTAGCTTAATTGGCAGAAGCGTTAATCCCGGATAGAGTAGAGGTTCCGAGTTGGAGTCTCGGTCGCGACCGTTATATTTTTTTCTGTTTCATATTTATGTTGAAGATTATTGATATTATTTCAATTATTAATATAAATAGTTGAGTTTAACAATACATGCACATCGTTCGACAGAGCCGCTGGCTTACATGGCGAAGCTTATTTAAAACAGCACGATAATTATAATTTACGATCAAAATGACGAATTTCTGTGAAAAGGTTTTCTAATGGAGTGAGTACTGATTAAGTTTAAATATTTTCTATCGCAATTAACTGGAGTGCACATATTTAGAGAACGCTAATTGAAATTTACCGATTTACTTTTTATAGACAGGAGGATTTTATTAGTATTCTTGTTATTTTTATTGTTTTTCAAAATATTAAGCAAATGTCAAGTTTTAAACAAAAAATGTATTTATAAGTATGTAATTTAAAAAAAAAAATTTGATGGGAATAAACATTTTTTTCTTTAAGCGACCAATATTTTATATTAATTATATTATTTGAGAATTTTATTAATTGGCCGTGTAATTTTTTTTATTCGAATACCGCACAAGAGTTTGCCTGGAGCCAATAAGACTACGGCATGCTCAATTGGGGTACGTTGTGAAGCTAAAGAAGTGGGAGTGATATAAACTGCCGTTAACAAACTGGTGTTTGACAGGCATTTTAAAAATAACGAATTTAAATAAAACGATTCTTTTGAAATCACATTTAACATTTTCGTACACGAAAGTAAAAGTCGAGTGACGTAATTGCCCTATTTGATCTTGCTTATCATAAAGTTTTCATGACATAATCTTAAGTGATATGTTTTTGTTATTACTTGGAAAGAAGTATATTAATAATATTTCAATAATCTTTATGTTAAATATCGCACCAAACTCTCATTTGGAGTGAAATTAAAACCCGCCTTCGGAACGGAAGTGTTAATTACTTCAGTGTTTTTTAATCAAATGTCTCGATTATTTCAATGACTAGTGGGTGCCTCTGTTACAAAGTCCTAACCAAATTCTGAACATAAAAAAACACGAAATTTCCCGAAAAATCTACCTTTTCAACCCTTTGATAAGTTCTTTTCAACGGGTCTCATTTCCAACCTTCCCCTCCGACATTTCCTCGGCATATTCGTGTCTGGTAAGCCTTGAGACGACCAATTACAGTGAAGGAGTACTTGTAACTTCATTAAAAATTTGAATAACATTCCGCGATTGTTGGAGGAGAGAGGGAACAGCCAAGGCCAGGAGGAAATACGAAGTTTTGCCGGGGCGTGTACGAAATGACAAATAACTAGCTGGGGAAAATATTACATAGAATTTGTGAAAGAAAACGACATAAAAACCTTCTTTCAAATCATAAAAGATAATAAGTTTCAGCAGCTCGTAACAAAAAATACCGGAAGATTTTCGAAGAAACCACTTTGCATGCAGACTGTGCGGTTTGACATTATAATATAAAAGAAAACAATTGTTTTGCATGACCTACATACTTATAAATATTTTTTTCTCATGTCGTTGCCAGGTGGAAGCGAAATCGATAGGCAATAAGAATATTAAAAGAATTCGTGCGACCTATGGAGGGATTGTTTAATTTCTGAAAAAAAAAAAAAAACAATTACCAGCGTGGGGTTATTGACCGGTTTTGATCAGGAATACATTTATTTTATTATGAATACCTCACTGCAGCGTTTCCCTATAGGTTAAAGCAAGAAGTAATTTAATTATTTCAAGCAACTACCCCCGTAAGAAACTAAAGTTGGGGTCTTCAAAACTTTAAAACGTATTAGGCCAGCGCGCACGGGTGACTTTTGTCACGGGAACAGTTTCGTCATTGTCTTCCAATCGAGCACGCACACGGTGAGTGACTGTCCCAGTCACCCTTTCATTCCGGCAATGAATTTCAAACAGGCGGATGAGTCACCGAACGACATTGTGTCACCTGTGCACGAGCGCCCATACAAAAATACACTTTACAGACACTGTGACAGTTTCGTCACTCGAAAGTCGCCGGCCAGTGGAACTAAAAAGTCACCCTAATGTCACATCGCTGCGTGTGCAGACCTTTATATACTCCAATAGATTTGGAGTATATGAAGGTCCGCACGCCTGGCCTTAGACATCGTTGCAATTGAAAGATTTTCGTCATTTTGTTTTTTTTTTCAACATTTTAATGCTCCCCGTCAAGTGTCGATTCTAGGCCCATTTCAGCTTTTTGTCAAATCATAAAAGAATAACTGTTATACTTTTAAGCTGATTACAATTTGTTAAAAAGTTAAACCGGATCGACAATCTGCGTTTGATGGAGACCATTAAAACGAAAAAAAAAACGAAATGGTCATAATCATTGTCACGATGTCGTACGTGACGAAAGTTTGAAACAACCTACACTAAGTATCTGGGCTTTTAAGATCTTCAGAAATAATGCATTGGTATACGTGAACTGAGCTTTTAAAAAGTGAAAAGACTAATTACACTCGTACCAAGGTGCAGTTTCAATTGTTATATATTTTTCAGCTATATTAATAATAAAACTGTATTAATATAACGTAGTTAAATACAGTTAAACCCTTTAATGCCTGACATAAATTATTGAAAAAGGGGCTTGTGTATTCTTTGTACATTACTAATAGTACTGTCCTGTATTTAAATTTTCAATTTACTTAATTTAAAAAAAAATCTAACACTGCTTTACAACAACTAATTTGTTACAATTACACTAGTTTTATAAACTATTCTAATAGGTTTTGCCTAGTTCTTGCTTCGCTGCGCAACCGTTCTAAATAATAACTCAAATAAAAAACAGTACTTTTATTTTTATTAAAAAAAACCTTTGAATTTACATTTTGTTGTGTGCAAATTAGAATGTACTTCATTTCGTTATATTTCACCTAAACTATACAGCTTAAGAATAACTTCTCTTTTGTATTAATCATTACTACAAAACTAAAAGTAATTAAATCACCAAAATGTATTTCGAGCATCACTACTTTCTACTCCTTCAAATATTGAAATTTATCATAACCTTACATCAGTCATAATATTGTATTGACATATTTTATTGTACATTTCCATCACCTACTTCAAATTAGTTACACCTAGTGAGGTGGGTAATGCGAAATACACGAGTAAGTTTAAATTATTTTACAAAAACGAGTATACCGTAAAAGAGTATATTGTAATAAATTAACGTTATATTTATATAATCACAAATTTAAAAAAAAAATTCCTTTGATACATTTAATTTGTACCAACATTGTTAAATATACATTATTTTACAAAAAATGTATCCCGAAAATTAATAAACGTCGATTTATTCACAAATCTATTTTACTTAGATAAATACTATCTAAAGGGTGTGCTTATTATTTAAAACTACTTCAACTGTGTTAACGTTGTTCAAACATCGTTACGATTTAATAAGCAATAATAATAATCCTTTTGTTAAATGTTTATTCATGAGAGAGATATTGTTCATACACTCAAATAGTCTATTCTCAAAGGTCAATAAGAGGACAACAAATATGATGAAGAGAAATATATTTGTGTGGGCGAACGAATCTGTTTTTCACCGATTAGCTTATTTGTATCAGGCGTGACTATTTTACTTTCCGAATACATTGTCAAACTCTCGAACGGTTGTGTTTAAGGTTGTGAAATAATTAAATTACATTTTATAGTCTTAAAAATAAATACAAAAACGATACATTTATTAAACAGCCATAATAACCTAACTATAATAAGCCTTTTGACACTTGAAAGATATATATGTATATATCCTATTGCACCAATTTAATAATGTTCATATGTTTGATGAAAGGAAAATTTCTAGAACCTTCAGGCAGGGACACATAAAACTCTTTAATATCCCAGCCTATAAAACCGTTTACGGACAAAAAAGTTTTAAGTTCAACGCCATTAGGCAATTCAATTCTCTGCCCAGCACCATCAAAAACATACAAACCAAAAGCTCCTTTAGAAGCAATATCACTACTCACCTTAAAAATCAAATTTAATTTAGTTCTTAGTGTGTAGATTCTATATCTTCAAATTTGTCATTTACTTATATTATTTTTATTATGTATGTACTATATTTTCGATATTAACATGTTATTATGTAGCCAAAAAACCACTTTTGCAAATTGCCATCCCAACACAGGCTTATGCCTAGTGGGATAGGCAATATACCAACCAATAAAAAAATGTATGTTGTATGGTAAAATAATAAATAAATAAAAAAAAAAAAATTTTAATACATAAACGGTATTTCTGACCCGAGATTGGATGTAAGCAATCGTAATTTACGTTCTTTACGACTTGGAATATAGCATGCGGGGTGTGTGTAAATATCGAAAAACTGTCGATTTATGATATTTCAAAGGTTGGTTTGGATATTTTTTTTCCATGCATACCAGTTAAGGGTTACGTCAAAGGTGTTAACGAGGAAATTTAAGGGCTTTGAGATTTTATTTATGTTATTTTTTTGGCCTAATTATTTACTACTTTTATTAAAATATTGATCTTTAAATAATATTATGATGTGAGTGTAGAAATGAAAAATGGCGTTCGAATGAGAAACTGTTTCCTTAAATACGTAACTCAAATCAAATAATGTAATTATACCTTGTAAAATAAATTGAAGGCTTCTTTTGATCACTCGCGTTAAAGATTCGCATAAAACAGATTTTAAAATACGTTAATCAAAATAATTATTTTCCCGAGGGGGTTGTATTGAATTCGATGATCCCCTTAATTAATACCATTCAATAAAACCTTTTACCAGTCATTGAGTAATGGCGAAAAATCATTTTTACCACTTGGGGATATTTTAATTGACGAATAAAAACGTCATAAATACTCGTTTGGCTAACGATTGGGACCGTCTGAATTTTCTATAAAGCTAAATGATTTATAAATGGAGTGTAATAAAAACTCATCAAAACGAGTGATTTACTTAATTTTTTTTTATAAAAAAATACCGTAAATTCGAATTTTTTAATTTATTTGAAATAAATTGGCTGGAGGCGCTTATATCTTCATTTGTGGATGGTTTTTAAAAGCACAATATTTTACCCGTGCTCCGAAATTATTGAAATATTTTAAATAAACTTTGCATTTGCAAGTCATACATTTATTCTGACTTTTTAAATATTCCTACGCCAATAAATCATTATTTATCAAATATTCCATAAAGTTTTTTTTAATAATTGTCACTGTCAATTGCATTTTCGCACATTTTTCTATACACATGTTTAATATGTTGACAAAAGCTATTTTCTCATTGCGGGTATTTTAGATTTGGCTTTCAAGTCATGGACTAGCCTGTTTACATCATAATTGTCAATTATGGAACATTAAAAAAAAGGTTCTTTTGAATGTTCAATCAAAGCAGAATCAAATATTGTATAAATAAAGCCGATACGTTTTTTTTGGAAATTGGTTTGACAAAGCAATTTCTAAAGCTTTATATCAATATTTCATTAAGACGTTGAAAATAGCTTTTTAGAATACCTTTTCCCACCGGTTGGGGTCCAAAATACCCCATTTCTTACAAAAGAAAGCCATATTTCCGTTTCTCCTTATATAACGATAATATTTGTTGAGCTCCATGTTTCAGAAATATTACCTAAAGCTTTAGAAAAATAACTTAACGGACAGAAAACTTACCGTAAGGTATTTTACACAGAAAACTCAAATGAAAACTTTATTATACAAACAAAAAAGGGCATATATACAGATTTCACGAGCTAAAAGGATTTTTATTTTTTGTTTTAAATTGTGATTACATCAGTCTATTAAACAAAATTAATGTTTTGGTGAAAATTGGAAGACTTTCGAATAGGCAGATCAATGTGATAATATGAAACATTTGCATATTTGCAGGTTGATTATTAAAAAAAGGTAAAATTAGTGGTTTCACCCCTCTCATGTTTGCACAATACGATTATATCGTTGTATGAAACACAAACCTGAATTACATTTAAAAGAAACCTTTTAGTAATATTCATGTAACATATTTATTTGTATGGGTTACGCACTGCACACCACACAGCTTTGGTTTAATTCGTATTATTAACATTAATGTATGATCATAATTCTTCGTCAATTCACTTTGCTTTGATGACATAATCACTCTCGCAGGAATACGATTCACTAAGAAACTTCCGAACAAATGCCTCATTAAATTCCTATGATCTTCTTGAATCATTTTCTTCCTAATGATGCGAATGGTGGTAAAATTAGTGCAAAGTTAAATCATAACTCATGAGAATTTCTAGACAAGTAAAAGCTTTAGATTTTACAAGGTCAAGACATTTTCAAAATATTATTAAACGTCTAGGAGAAATTTGATTTAAATGACAGTATTATTTGTTTTTTTTTTTTTTTAATTTTTTTTTTTACCTACGTTTAGTAGCAGTGGCGGCTCCTAACTTTTGAGTACGTTTGAGTGTTGATTGAAAAATACGAAATTATTGATGTTGTTTTCAACAATAATTTTTTTACATGAACATTTTTAGAATTGTGGGGTGGTGTCTCGGATTGCTGAAAATCTTCATAAAAAATCAGAAAAAAAAAAAAAAATTGTTCGGTTAAAACATCAACATAAGCGCGTATTTTTTAATCTTAGCAATCTATTACACTAAAAAAACACGAGCCGCCACTACGATCTGCCGTTTACACTCATTATAAATTCACACGTTTGAAAAGCAAAACTACTCACTTCAGCTTCGTTAGAAAAAAAAGTGTACGCTTCCTAGTAAGAAACAAGAGTCCTCAAAACTTTTGTCGCCTTAAAAAAGTGGATCCAAAACTATAGACACCTAGTATCAGCATAAAGGACAATGCCAAGCAATCGTTTTGTGAAAACTAAATACGTCAAAAAGAAATCAATTACATTTATTTCCTACCTTCGTTGCCGGTGATCTGTACACTATACTCGAAAACGCTCTCTCTACATTTAAATATAAGAAACTTTATATCGACCGGTTCGTAGCTGAGTGGACAAACGCGTCCCACCCGGGCGTCGTGCGTTCAATTCCTCTGCTGGCTAAGTCCTCCATCCATTGCGCAAGCAACATCTTCCGCTTCTTATGATGGCAGTAGGAGTTTTTCAAATATTGTCAAGTTATTCGTAACCCGGGAATGTTTGTCTTTCTTTAAAAATAAATAAAAATACATATATTAAAAAAGCTCAAACGAAATTATCGATCATTTTCATTGATATTTACATATTAATTATGTACATACCTACATACAGGTATATAGCGAGACTGTAACAAGTTTCGGACATTTTGCATGGGAGTAGATCAAAATTAGTAGGTAATAAGATTAGATTAGGTACTAGTAGAGAGTGACATAATATTATATCAGTGAATTTAGGTACTAAGTAGCTAACAAAATCAAAATACTGTCTTGTTTTACTTGATAACGAAATGAAACATTGAGAGAAATGTTGGATTAGAGAAGTCTGATAAATGTCCTAGCGGAAAAAAATAAGAAACTGTACAATTGGACAAGGGTGGATGCACCTTCTATACTTTAAGCTTCATATGACTCTGGTAAAAGATTTAGAACTGAGACTTTCAGAAGCAGAAATAAAAGAAAAAAATATTTTGAATGCTTAGATTAGGATGCAACCATTTTTTACAGCTTATTAAAAAAACAATCGGTTAGTAGCTGAGTGGACAAACGCGTTGGATTCCCACCAAGGCGTCGTGGGTTTAATTCCTCCGCTATCTAAGTCCTCCATCATTGCACAGACAATATCTTATAATGATGGCATGAGTTTTTCAAATATTGTTAGGTTATTCGTAACCCGAGAATGTTTGTCTTCCTTTTTTAGTAGTAAAAAAATACTAAAATAAACAATAGTAAATAATGTCAATATTAGAATCAAAGAGTATCTTAATTGTTTAAATAACCAAGGTTTTTTAGAATTCGCCAATTATTGAAAAATCTCATACCTTCAAGCACCGGTACTCGTATTCTCCATAAAAATGGTCATGGCAACAGATTAAATAATTTATAAGCACTTGAAATAAAGAAAGCCATTCAAATTAATAGTCATATTCTTAAAATTCAGTTAAATTTATCCAGCAGTCCAATATTAGGTATATTTCCCGTAAACTCATAAAATTTCTCATTATTACTTAATCACCTTCTTAGTTGACGTTTTACCTCTTTCATTTTATATTTTCTGTCTCTTTCTCTTTGTTGCTTTGTTATAATTAAAATGTTATACTATTGTTTTCTCACTATTCTCTTATTTTATTTTATATTGTGTTCTTCCTCTGTATGTATATATAATCGCACACTTTGTATTTTTTGTTTAGTTTAATGTTGTACCCTGATGGTGCTAAGGCTAAGCGAAACCGGTCGGAAATAAAAATAAATATAAAATCTGCGATCTTATACAAAGTTTATTAAAAAGTAAATAAAGTCGTATCTTTAGAAAAGCTATGGCATAGAGAATTGGCAAATGAATTATTGGTTTTACTATCGTCATGAGATGGTTAAGGACGACTAAGATAGCTCGTTGTTATTTTCTGCAAATTATCTTTTCTAAAACTATGAATTGGGAATCTACTTATGGATGTTAGGAAGTGGGAGAATGCCAAAAATAATTGATGTATAATTTGGGAAGACTCATTTTAAAATTATTTCCACAGTTGCACTTATTTTAAATTAATGACTTTAAAAATGTTAATTCAGTTAGAACAAACAGACGTTGATTTAGATGGTATTAGTAGAATTTAACATAGATATATAATAATTCGTACAATTCAAAAACCAATTTTGAAAAATGATTTTTGACGGCCTCCATGGTCGAGTACCACGCTCGACTACGAATCCAAAGGTCGCGGGTTCAAACCCGGCGTGCGCCAATTACTTTTATTTAATTAATATGTGTCATAACACATTTAATTCATGTAAAAATAATAAAAAGTATATTTGCGGCACGTTCCAGAGTGGTAGATACTCTAAGTATCGCCCTGGTGAAAGACCACCATTCAGAATCGAAACGTTGCTTGAAATGGCTTTAGCCGTGTTTAGTGACCAGATCTGAATAGCCAGGTACTTCCCAACCTTCCCCTTCCCAATCTCCTTCCCCTCCCCACTACCTTCAGCCTCACAACATATCCTATTTGGTAATGCCATAGTCTCACTGGCTCTAGACGGTTGGGAGCAGTTGAGACTCTTGTGCGGTATTCACGTAAAAAAAAAAAAAGGAAAACAAACAACAATGATGTCATCCTATTCATAATTATGTGGCACGTTGAAAATATCAAGTCGGGTCTGTTTTTACGAGCAAAAATCGAACTTTAAACAGTATTTTACGTTGAAACCATACTATAAAATTACAAACAACTATAGATGTATGGTAATTTTCTAACTCTATTTTTAAGAATAGTTATAGTTGAAACAGAAAAAATAACGGTCGCTTATTGTTATTTTTTGTTTCATATTTACGTTGAAGATTTTTGATATTATTTCAATAATGAACATAAAAATAATAAGCATTCAAGCTTTAAAGTTAATTCTAATTTAAAATAAATTCTCAGCTTTGTAAGAAGTCTAAGATCTTCCGTAAAAAAAATGGATGTTTTATGCAAGACATCATCTAGGTATATAATATGTGCTCGGGTGAGCACGAGAATTTTCTCAATTAGGGAGGTAATTATCATTAATTAGAAATTAGACATTGTGTATAAACTGAATTAATATTATTTCTACTGCAAGTATTAAGTAAAAATGATTATTTTTGTACAATTGATTAAATTTAAAAAAAAAGGTGGCAGCCAAATCGGAAGAAAAGTTATTGAAAATATTTAATAATTTTCAAATGAAGAATGAGATCGATTAAAAATATCGTTTTCTTATAGTCTCAATTAGCAGAAGCGTTACTCTCGAATAAAGTAGAGGTTTCAAGTTCGAGTCTCGGTCGCGACCGTTATTTTTTCTGTTTCATATTTACGTTGAAGATTATTGATGTTTTTTCAATAATTAATATTTAATAAATAAATTACTAAAGTATTTTTAGAACTAGAAACCTCCCAACCATCATAACTCAGCGTTGGAAATATAGATTTGTAGACAACAGCGCCGAGCGAACGGAATATAATTAATCCGCAGTTTGCTCATTGGATTTTGTCTTATTCGCATTCACAGGAAACACGAGGTAATTAAATTATTTTGAGCGCCTTAATACTTAAGTTGGTATTTGACGAGAATTCAGCATCTCGAGTAGATACAGCTCAATTTTCAGCTTGTACCGTGTAAAAGACGTAGGTAAGTATTGACGTTCATAGGTAATTTATATTCTCAGTGTCACCGGGTGAGGTAGGCATTGACAATCAGAGTTAAAAGAAATTGCCAGTTTCGTTCTGGTGACATTCGTATTAACGTTTGTACATATTAGTAAATCTATTAATATTCAATGAATCGATAATCGAGTATAAGAATGCAATTTTTGTAACCTTTATTTAAAAAAATTGTTTTTATCGTTAAACTTGTATGATGGTTTTATAATTGGACGTAGTTATGCTGAAAGCATCAAACCCCAAGAAGATGAAACCGAGAAAAAGGCGTTTGAAAATAAGACGATCCAAAAGCATTAATATGCGTAATCGGCATTTGTAAAGTGAATATCAGTGTTTATTTCTTTATGAGAATTATTATAAAAAGATTATTTATAATCCATCAATGTATTTATTACAAAAATAAGCTGTTTATGTTATCCTAGATTTGAATGTTTTTAATCTTTAATTTAAGTCAAATATCTGCAATGAGCGTTAATAAAAAAAATCAATTACCATAAATCTATTGCATTATTATATTTAAAGCTTGGATGTTTTCAGCAGATAGAAATCTCGTATTAATCTATAGGAAAACATGTTAACCTGGATTTTGGCAAATTGTGGGTTGAACGCTTTCTGCATAACTACGTCCAATTTGTATTCGAAACAATGATCAACCGTTTTTACTAGAAACACTTTTCACGTTTTAAAAACAGGAAAGGTTTTTCTATGTATTATTTGTATTAAAATTTGATGAAGTTATTTCAAATATTTTATATTTTTAAAATAAAAGTAACTTTTTTTTGACACCACTTTATAAGATACATATACCAACCGGTTTCGGCTCTAGCTGAAACCGGTTGGTATATATATCAAATAAAGTGGTGTCAAAATAAAGTTACACTTATTTTAAAATTTAATTATGTCTTACCATAAAGTGAGTGCTTTATGTCAAAGTTTCAAATATTTTGTTAAAATTAATTATGATTATTGGAATCAAGTAAGTTAGTTTTTTAAAATGTTCTCAATAAAAAATGTTATTTAACCTTTTGAGGGCATAATCAAACATTAAAAAAACAGGAAAGCTTATGCATAAATAATAAATATATCTAGCAGGACTTATTATCTTTTAACAAAAATCTGTTCATCTACCACAAATAAGATCACACGAAGAAGCTCTGTTTTTTTTTTTACAGATTTTCTGTCTGGGATTTTACGATCAATGCAGCTCGCCACATTATTTCGTTCACGAGCTTTGTTGCAATGAAATATTAATTTCAATATGAAAGTAAGCCTAATTGTTCATTTCATATTATTAAATTGCTCAATAAGAAAAATAAATTGTATTTGCTACTCGATCGTTGCCGAGCATACGTACAATTTTTGTTTAGATAATTTAAAAATTATTTTCTGTAAAGTTAACGCAAAAGCTGGAATCAGCTTATAAAACGAAAGGTAAATAGTGAGTAAATATAATGATGGAATGACAAAAATACATGTATCAGTGCCGGAGTTTTCATTTTGCAAAATAATGTTCAAGTAAAAGCCCTCATGCTACTAAATTTGCATTTACTTCGAGTGTCTTAAATATATTTATCTGAAATTACAGTCGTTTGAAGATTGTTACCGTTGATTGTTAGTGTTATCCAAAAAATATTTTAGTATTTTTTTAGAGACTAGCAGTTTCAAGTGAACATTAATGAATACTGAACAAACGTGCAAAATTAAATATTTGCTCTACTCAGAATTTAAGGAAAAAGCGAGACAATAAAGTATTAAATATGATAAGTTCGAAGTATAACATTTTGAGACACAAATAATCCACTCGAATAGAATTACTAAAAAAAATATTACGGTGTTTTAGAAAAACGTATTTTTAATTATAATGTTATATAAAATACAAATTTAATAGTTTCAATGGTAAATTTTCGCTTATACTTTTAAGAATTACATATGTATATATTTGAATGGTATATTGTTACCGTCTTGGGGGGCCTAGCTCAAACACATCGATAACTAATCAGAATTGATGCGACAAACTAAGCTATCAACGTTTGTTTTTCCATGACAATTTCATATGTATGTTTTTAAAATACATGTCAAATTTTATATGATAAACATTACGATGTATTACAAACTTTAGATATAAGGATGTTTTGAAAAATACCTCATTAGTAAGTCTATACAATTTTCTTAAATAAAAACTCCAACGTACTTATTACTTTATTATATTTGTATGTTTATAAATTTTTGTATTGATGTAAGGTACATTCTTCTCCAAATGCACTAGAAAATGCTTCTAATAGAAGAGTTGTATGAAATCTAAAATTAATAATATGTATTTAACATAATTATTTTATGAAACGTAATATTTTAAGTAAATAAAAACGTTTTATTATTAAAAGAAAAGAAATCCGTAGCTCAAACAATGCAAATAAACTAATACGGCAATTCTGACACATTTTATTTATCGCGAAGTCGTTTTGAAACGTCAAAAAAAAGATGATCGTTTTAAAAAGCCGATTTCATTAATTATTTTAGACACGTTTTAGACAATGTTATGAATAATTGTCGAAACATCGTTTACCCGATTTCAAATTTGAAACCATTCATTAAAAAGTAGCTTGTGCATTTAATTATAACTTGATTTGAGCTTTCGTTTTCGAGTAAATTGAGTCCGAAGGTGGAATTTTTGTTGAAATTCAAAATGTTTCACCAATTTACTGTCTTTTGAAATGCGTTGAAGCGTAGAGTTGGGAGTAATGCGGCTGCTATGGACGGTAAATATAACTCAATAAGTATGTTTCAGATGATGCTACTATTCGAACTGTCAATTGTATATAATATTTAAGAAAAAATGAAATCCGCTATTAAGGCACAATAAACAAATACATGAGTATTTTCCTACCACACCGAAGGTGGATTCGGGACTGCATGCTAGTATTTACCTGGGAGGATGTGAGTGCGCTCCCCCGGTAATGACGTTGAAGTAGTGAGCCCGTAATGGAGACGAGGAGGAAACGGAAGCCGAGCAGAAGTATGGAATTGTGGAGTGCTTAATGCATTGTGTGCTCTGAAGATACAATCCCTAGAAGTGTGATCTATACCGAGTTTAAAGAAAACTGATATCGTCAATTTATATAAAACCTTTTGACTCCTAGGCCCCAGATGGGCCGATGAAATTGATTATCAGCTCAAGAAAGAATTTCCGTCTGTGAAATTCGTTGATCAATTTCACAAGAAGTAAGGAAAAATTTAACTTAATTTGGACACACGGATATGCCCACAACATTGTTCCATTACATATTTTGAAGTCATGTGTATTAATTTTTACATCATTTCGTAATTGAAATTAGAGGAAAGGCTTCGATGTCGTATTTAGTGATATAACAATATTTACTCAAACGAAAAAATAATATTGGTTAAATAAATAGTAAAACAGGCATAAGTAAGACATTGCACAGGCAGAAGAAGGATAAAAGTAGACAAAATTGTCATTTTTATTTAATGACTAATCAACTCAAAGTCAAACGCATAGACCGCAGCGTAAAAGTTTTCGTTGATAATAATACAATAAACATAAATAAGCAATTTGCAAACAGATTTAATTACCGTACTGCACAGGTATCATTTAAATATTTTTGATAAATAAATTAGCGCCGTTTTGATGGACTGAATTTGCATCTTATGTAGAACTGTTTTCCCTTTCTAGGCTTAAGTAATCTGTGCATTGGATGCAAGGGGAAGTTTGAGTGGCATTTCGATACCCTATTTAATGGTCTCAATCATAACTGCTCCCGGAAATGTAAATATCACGAGGCACGTGACATGGGTACATTTAAGCTTGAACTGTGCCATATAATGTAAAATTAAACATGTAGCATACATTACATAGCACTTGAACTTTGATATACGCCGTGTTTCAGGGTGGTACCACGAAAACCAAGGGGTTTATTATAAATTCAAATCTAAGAAAAACACGAACAATAGTTTTTTTCATTAGAGCTCAAACGTTTTGTATTTGCAGACGATAAGTCTGACCAATTAATCCTTTATAGTAAACACTATACCGCTGACTACAGGCAGTAATCTACCGCTACTGGCTCGCTAAATACGAACTCTGTCTAACCGACTGTAGCCTAACGAATGATTGGTTGTGCACATACCTACTTATGCTAATGGACGGGTAACTACTCCCACCAGATATAAAAAAATTGAACAAAACATGATTTTTTTTCTGGAAAATAGTTTTACTATTTGAAAAAAATCGTTAAGTTTTTTTTCTTGAAATGTCGTTTTTCTTCTGAAATGTCACGATTCTACCCTGCAATAAGGTGTACCATGTAAAGTTGAACATGTGACATTTTGAAAAGGTGTAAGGTGGTAAGGTTTACTGCAAAAACAATGTTTTTAAAGGGCGTGTGAAGAGTAAACGTGTATTCATTGTACTCAGATTTAAAGATGAACTTAATAATGAGGCAGGTTGTTAGATGTAAATACGAAAAAAAGACTTACCGTCGGAGCGTGGTCTCGAGTGACGGATTGATGCTGAAAATAATGTGAAGGTTATAAATTAGTAATAGATTCAGCTAGAAATGCATTGAAAAAAAAAAAAATTGAGGTCATCCTGAGTGAAATTATCCATAGTACGAATTAAATCTAAATAAAGATCATCAACAACATTTTTCGTTGTTACAAATAAATTTGCCAAATACAAAACTACCTGCAAAGAAAATACGCACTTTTTAATTTTCTAATATAAGCAGTACTAAAAATAATTAATCTGTTAATTCTATTCTGGTAGTTAGGGAAATGTCTAAAGTTTCCAGTGAATATAATCTTAAAACAGTAATCTTCTAAATTATTGATGAAATGCATACTGGAAATTTAGGTAAAACGTTCGAAAATGACTGTGCTGGTTTTCAAACTGCACCTTTTACTGGCATTTTAGTATTTTTTTAATTTTTTTTTTATGATTACAGCTTAAGATTTTTATTTATTGGAAAACTTGGACAGTTTCCTAACTGCTAATATAGAATTTACAAATGAATCATGTGCAGTTTTGATTCTATTAGAATGTTCCGAAATGACGTTAAGCACTATTTTAGATGCTGAGTCTTAAGCATTTTTTCCGTAACAACAATATGTAAATAAAAGGTACCTATGCGTGAAATTTTTTATTTTTATTTTTTTATAGCTTGTTTGAATGGAAAAGTAACTCATTAAATGTGTAAGTTAATTTATAAAATTTATTTTGAAAATGCAATATAACTAGTTATTATTCGTTCCCAGTTTATAGAATAATGTCTGCTAAAATGCATTTTAGGAAGGTACTTTATTAGGTATGTAGAGATTTGAAAAGATATAGATTTATTACGATAATTTTTGAACATATCTATCAGTTCTAATTATGAAAATAACTCATAAACATACTTAGCCCAAGCATAGTCAGGGTACAAAATTAAACTAAACAAGAAATACAAAGTGTGCGGTTATATATACATACAGAGGGAGAAGAAATTATAAAATAAAATGACAAAACAATTGAATAAAATTTTAATTACAAAAAAAGAACAGAGACAAAGAGACAGATACTATGAATTGAAAGAAACAAAACGTCAACGGTGATTTTACAAAGTTCTTTTTTCATTTCTTTAAATATGTCAAACCACAAAGTGATTGCTTTCTACGAACATATAAAGTATTTTATTACACCAGTAACGTACATACATACGTAGTTTTAAAATATGTTACTCGCTTTCATGAATGCCGTTTTCTCAAGTGTCTCTTTTGATTGCCGTCGTTAATCAATAAAACGCGATACGCATTGGTTACACCTCGATTCCCAATCCTGTATTCCACGATAAGTTTGCTCGCAAAGCACCATCGTAGTGTACCCACGACCTGCGCCACTTCCTTGCCTGTAATTGAAATGTCACAATTAGCTTTGAAGCCAGCCAGCCTCGGATACAAACACAACATGATAGCTAAACATGTTGGCACAATGAACAGCGAATCAAAGTGGATTTGTCAGTGACAATGGTTGAATTACTCGAGCCTATTGGCTCGACTTACAGTGGCGTAGCAAGGAACGCATCAAACGTATCAGATGACGGTTAAACTTCGTTGTAACATCTCCTCTTTTCTCATAAACGATGTGTGTATCGAAAAAAAGGTGATAAAAAAATATTTCGGCAGCAGGACCATGGAGAGGTAGGTTTGTCCCTTGTAGTAAGAATATATATGGAGAGGTACCTTTGAGAAATAGTGTAGTCAGAACGGTTGACTTTATACTGACTCGGTAGAAAGAGACAAAGATATATTAAGGATGTTAAATTGCCTATTAGTTACCGCCCACATGAAATTGGAACATTTTTAATAAACATTTGTTAAAATATCAAACCAAACAATATCACACAAACATAAATAACAGAAGGTTTGCCAAAATAATGATAGAAACTTTTTGTGAATTTTATGTCTCTATATCATCAACAATGTGAAAATTCTAAAGTTCGGTCAAAAATATTTAAAACTGTTGAAATACCTCTGAAAAGTGATGTTTTACAATCTTTGTTTGTTTCTTATTTGAACATCCACGCACAGCGCACATCACCATCATGTTTTATTAATTTGTATAACTACTGCAAGTTTTTTAATCAATACAAATAAGGAAATAACCTGAAAATCCGTTGACCTAAGTTATAAATCGATGATGTGAAGTTAGCGTAGACGGAGAACATTCTTACATACTTAGAAGTGCTGCAATATTATGTGGCGACTTTTCTTGTCTCTTTCTCCTTCATGGTATAGCGACGTAAAAACCCGGAGGAAGGGATTTATCGTAAATTTTTATGGGTTGGGTAAAAATATATATGTTAAGCTCTCCCTCCATATATATTCTTACTCCAAATTTTCCCTAATTACTATATTCACAATCGTCAGTTAGAGAAGCGCCTGCTTGTGGCAAAATTCTATTATAAGTAAGCACATAAAAAAAGTAAATAAGCTAAAGAATGATACATTTTCGAAGAAAGCAATTACTTTGTGGTTTTAGATATTTAATGAAAATTAAATAACAATTTTCTGTAAGGCCACAGATTTTACTTTAATTTTTGTGAGCCATCAAAATTAATAGCCACGTTTTCAATAATCAGTCAAATTTGTCCAGTAGTCCAATATTAGGTATATTTCCCGTAAAATCATAAAATTTCTCATTATTATTTAATCATCTTCTCGGTTGACGTTTTGCCTCTTTCATTTCATATTATCTGCCTCTTTCTCTCTGTTCCTTTGTTATCATTTAAATGTTATTCTGTTCTTTTCTCACTGTTTTCTTATTTTATTTTATATTATGTTCTCCTTCTGTGTGTATACTCGTATATAACTGCATACTTTGAATGTTTTGTTTAGTTTAATTTTGTAACCTGATGATACTTAGGCTGAACGCGGAAAGCGAAACCGGTCGGTGATAAAAAAAAAAAAAATCGTTGGTAATACAAAGTTATTATTTCATTTTTATTAAAGTAAAATAACCCGTCAAGCATTCTGAAGCTTGTCCAAAATGTTGAATGCAAGAAGTATTGTAGTTCACATGCTAATCTAAAAATAAGTAGGTACCTTATATCAATATGTACTGAAGACACACAACTCGCAAACAATGAAAACACCATGTCTTTCAAAAGATTTTTTCTTTCGTCTCACTTTTCTTTCTTCTCTCGTCTTGGCCGTTTAACCCGTAACTGTCAACGTGTATTTTTGTTGATGCACAAAGACGCAAGATGCATATCTTAAAAACTTAAACATATTTTATTAACACATTTTTCACGAAATATGTTCTGTCACAGTCTCCACGCCACTGTCCGGGCAACCGGTAAATTTTGGTGAGAATAATTTGTAACTGACGCACGAGAAGTGTAGGTAATTGAACAATCAATTAATTAATGAACTATGAAAGCATTACCTTGGAATACTGATAAGTGTAATGTTTGAGTACGCACATAATTATGCAGCCCGAAATAATAGCGTGGTTAACATTTGCACAATGTCAAAGGTTGTATCACTTGGTTTAAAGGTTAGTTTTTACTATTACTTTTCAAAGTGTGAATACCGTACGAGAGTCGCAACTGTTCGGACCCCGTGGGACTACTACTGTGTATGTTTGTGAGGCAAGGGGTAGGGGAAGGGGAAGGGGAAGGGGTAGGGGTGGGGGAAGGGGAAGGGGACGGGGAAGGGGAAGGGGAAGGGGAAGGGAAGGGAAGGGGAAGGGGAAGGGAAGGGGAAGGGAAGGGAAGGGGGAAGGGGAAGGGGAAGGAAGGGAAGGAAGGGGAAGGAGGGAAGGAAGGAAGGGGAAGGGGAAGGGGAAGGGGAAGGGGAAGGGGAAGGGGAAGGGGAAGGGGAAGGGGAAGGGGAAGGGAAGGGGAAGGGGGAGGGAAGGGAAGGGGAAGGGAAGGGGAAGGGGGAGGGAAGGGGAAGGGGAAGGGGGGAAGGGGAAGGTGGTAGATACTGCAAGTATCGCCCTGTTGAAAGACCACCATTCAGAATTGAAACGTTGCTTGAAATGTCTTTAGCCGTGTTTGGTGACCAGATCTGAATAGCCAGGAACTTCCCAGCCTTCCTCTACCTCAAAGTCTTCCCCTTCCCATTAACTTCAACTTAACAACAGTTCCCCATGCCATAGTCCCACTGGCTCTAGACGGTTGGGAGCAGTTGGGACTCTTGTTCGGTATTGACTGTATAAAAAAAAAAAAAAAAGTGCATCGTATTTCTCCATGTCTCTAAAAAAAGTTTAATTTAATTTAACGCAATGCCAAATATCTCTATATTTTGATTATATTCTGTTAATAATATTTTGATTTGATTCTGTTGACGAAGGATTGCGGTTCATTTAAATACGGGAACAACGGGTTTTAAAGGATACAAACTCCTAAAAAGATAATAATGAATGCCCGAATCCTATAGGGCACACCAGCACAGTAGAGGTTAGGCTTTTTCTTTTTGTATTTAGTGCACTTTGTCATTTTAGTCATTCGATGAAGAACCTTTTAGGTTGAGATGTTTCAAACTTTTGTCACATTTGACAAATCGATTAGCGCCATTTGTTTTTTTTTTGTACAATTGTGCGGTCGCCGTCAAACGCCGATTCTAGGCCCGTTTCAGCTTTTTATCAAATTATGACCAGCCGTAAAGCATAAAAGCCATGCTGTTATACTTGTCGGTCGATTACAATTTGATAAAATTCTGGAACGGGCATCGAATCGGCGTTTAACGGAGACTTTTCAAATGTAAAAAAAAAAAACAAAATGGCGCTAATCGACGAAATACGACGAAAGTTTGAAACACCGCAACCTTAGTTACCTCAATTTATCAAAAAATATTAAATCATTCTGGAAATATTTACCACGAACCAGACAACACAACTTTAAGTGGTGGTAACTATATATCTTTATATGTGATTTTTTTTTAGATAATATCTTGACTCACTTTAAGGGTTTAATTGTATCTCTTTTTAACCGATAAAATTGAAGTGAAAAAAACGAAAACCCAATTTAAAATATTTTGGGAATCGAAAAACAAAAAAGGTGTTTAGTTACTGTTTTGGGCGCCTGTAAAGTTAACCGTGTCAAGCTGTTAGAAAGACGTTCGGAGAAAAATCTAAATTTTTGCATTTAGTACTTTTACCTGTATATTTACGGCAGACCTTTAAGTGTGGCATTTTATTTGTGACCGTTACAACACAAAACAGATGTTAGTAAGGGTTTCATGCAAAAGAGTGTAGCTACTAGACTATTAAGTATTTTTAGGTCAGGGGTCTGTAAAGCGAGACCCCCGAGCCGCGTTTGGTCCTTGGGTGAATACTTCTGTCACTTTGAAGAATTGGCCGTTAATATTTTTGTTGGTTCATATTATGAAATTCCTTTTTATTTTCTTGTACAATTTTTTTTGCACTGCTTATGTTTATTGTTAAAAAAAATAAATATTTGTATTAAAGCCCTTAACGGGCATAAAAAAAAAAATATTAACTATAAGTGATTTATAGAATAACAAAACTGTTTCTAAATCTCAGGAATCGACCTATGACGTAACGATTTGTAACATTTCACTCAAAACAGTATTTTAAATACAAAAACGCACTCGTAGTTCTTTTCAACTTTTTTTCCAGTTAACGTATTTCTGTAACGTATTTTTTGATCAAACACTATTCATATTAGTAAATTCCAACACATAGATCGTTTAATGCACTAAAAGCGCAGCGCATGTCACTCTAAAAAAATTTTTTTTTGCGGAAATTACAAACAATAAAAAATAGCCAATATATTTTATTTCATTATGTAACAAAAAATCATTTTTTTAGTTACCAACTTGTTTGTTTTCATTCTTTCTTTGGAATTCCATCATTAACTAACTTACTTATTAATTTATGTTTTATAACATTTTAAAAATGATAAATTTTGAATTAAATTAAAAAAAATAATATGCTATTTTACATTTGGACGTTTTGGAAATTTTGAAGATATCGTCTTTGAATATGTAATTTTGTAAGCTGTACAATGCATTGAACGGCAAGACGTTTAAAATAAGTATAAATAGGAAACTGTAACAACTTTACTTATAATACGTATCTAGTACGAGATAATTTTCATATAATTAACACATCGCAGACAAATATCCCAGTGTGCTACGCAGCTACACCTCCATAAGTAATACAACTCGGGTATTTTGAGTTAAGAACCTTTCACATTATTTGATAGTATACCTGCTGTATCGAACGTGTCTAGAATAATCTAGTTATAAGATCGAAAAATAATTCTGTACTCTCCCGGGTGCGACAGTAGCCCAATAAATGCTATGCCAACAGCTACTTGCCGACACTCGGGAGAAAAATATATATACGCACTAGGATAAATTGTAAATATTTATGTTAACACATCAATGTAAACTCCACGGGCCTAAACCTTTTTTGTAGCTTGGATATTGAAGTCCGCAGAGGATCAACACACTCAGCCGCTCATGTTAATAAGCATGAGCTAACAGCTACATTAGAGGAAGATCTCAAAAAACGTTATCTTCCTCTTTCGGCGCTACTGGATTATATTAAACAGGTCACGAGTCTCCTCTGACCACTAACGGGACTTTTCCTCAAACCCCGCCACCCTACTTGGCCCAAAAGCGGTCAAGACGGACGTCTCGCTCCGATTCACGCAGGTGTCTCGTACTTCCACGACCCGGCCCGGATTGGTTGAACCGATTTTGGCCGTTTTGAGAACTCAGACAGACGGCAAAACGCCGTCTCGATTACAGACTTTTCTGCTCAATTTTGTACACAACGGCAGACGTACAAGCAAATAAATATCACCAATCTGTTTATATACAAATTCTGAACATTATGAGATAAAAATATAATACAATGTACTCCAGGAACTCCCGTTATCGTCCGAACTCTAGAACCTGTAAAGAGATTCGCGGACATGTAAAAACCTAAAACATTTTTCTGTGACTCAATAAAAATTCTTGAGACAAAGTAGGTTAGGCAGAGTGATAGGCAATTTAATAAACTAGAACTAGATTTTTTGTTTACTGTTCTACAAAAATCTGGGACGACGGGGCAGATAGACAAAGTTAACGCAGAGCGAACTAGTCACCCCCACTCCGGCGAAATTCGGGCTAGACACCGATTCCCGGCTCCGGGTATAAATACAGGGTGCAAACCGATACTCGGCACTCTGCTCTCAGCGCCCGCCGCCTTCACTCACTCTGCCCAGCCGTCTTCTCTCGCATTTGGACCTTGACCTGCTCTTTGATTTCGCCCCCCTGGACCCGTTCTCTCCGCAGCTCGAAGTGATTCCTCGCCAGCCGGAACCGGATCCAGAAGTCACCGTTCAGAGAAGTATCAGCGTCACTGAGAAGCCAAACGTCTTTTTCAAGACGAGGGGATTTCGATTTGGAAGGTTTTTTCTGCGTGCCAGTTCCCTATTGCTAATTACTTTTATTTTTTGTGCAGGTCTCTTCCGTCCCGTACACCTGCCTTTGAAAGAACACCTATCAAAATGCCACATCTAAAACTAACTATGGTTATTATAATACTCGTATAGTAAACAAATTTAAGTCTTTTTAGATGACGACTTCCGTGGTCGAGTGGTAAGACGCTCAAAAACAAATCCACAGGTCACGCATTCAAACCCGGCGTGCGCAGATGCATTTATTTAATCAAAATGTGTCATAACACATTTAATTGATATAATAGTATATTTGCGGCACGTTTCAGAGTGGTAGATACTCTAAGTTTCGCGTTGGTAAAAGACCACCATTTAGAATCGAAACGTTGCTTGAAATAGCTTTATCCGTGTTTAGTGACTAGATCTGAATAGCCAGGTACTTTCCAACCTTCCTCTTTCCAATCTTCTATCCTTTCTACTACTTTCAGCTTCACAACATACCCCAATTGAGGATGTCATAATCTTACTTAAAAAAGATGAACTTTTTGCTGTTGTTTTTATTCTGTTGAACTGATACAGTACACAGCTATTTCGAGCTCTAAACTAGATATAATAATATAAAATCAAACATTCAAGTTGTAGTACACATATCAAAATCTAGATTCATGATAATATATACATATACATTGTAAAGATGCAAAATCCACTATCTCAGTTTGACTGTTTACTGTGTGTGGCACGTGGTATACACTGCATTGGAGAGTAAAGGTCGGGGCGGGAGGTGGGCGGGTTATCAGAGTGACCAGTTCGAAGTGTTTTAAAATTTTGCGCACGCCGGGATTTTAATCCGTGACCTCTGGATTTGTAGTCGCGTATCTTAACCGCTCGACCACGGAAATCGTCCATATACTTGTATATATTGTGTAGATGCAACGTCCGTTATCTCAGTTGGACAAATTTGACTTACGCCGCTGTAGTTGCAAGTGTGAAACACAGCAGGCTCTCTTGTCCCAGAAGTTTTCCAACCCCTGTCTTGCGCCATAAATGTTTTCCTATCTAAGAGATCTTTGACATTTTATCGCCGCTATAAGATTCTGTTTTATTGAAACGTCGTAAATTTTACGTTCTTCATCTTGATTTATGGCCTACGCCTCTTTAGGCCCATGAAAAGGAATCGCATTATCCCGTGTTCGCAATCTGGACTCGGAAGCTGAAGTGTCGTAACTGAAATTAGTCAACTGACGGGAAAATTGGAAAGGAAACTCTTAGCATTGATCGCCATTAATTATTTTTTGTCTGGAGTGGAATGGAGCGACTTCAAACAATTTTGAGTTCCGAAAAAATTCTCACCAGCTGAATAGTATCTAAGATTTTGATTAAAATATTATCACATATTTGCGTTGAAAAACTTGTCAAAGTGATTTTTTTAATTAGAATTTATCAAATGATGCTTGGTAAGGGCTGTTCAATTTAGCCTTATCGTATCAAAATGTGCAAATCAAAAGGACAAAAACCCCATTGTTATTATTGAATATTTAAATAATATTAATAATCTAAAACACATATATGAAACAGAATAAAGCCAGAAACTAAAAAGAACAATGCTCATGACCGAAACTCGAACTCGGAACCTCTACTCTATCCGGGAGTAACATTCTCCCAATTAAGCCACCATTACTTCATATTAGAATGCGGCATCTTTAAACGATCTCATACTTATATTGAAAATTATTAATATTTGAATTTTCTTCTGATTTTAGGCTTCCATCTTTTTTCGTTATTATTATTAGTACATAGTTAGGATTGCGTGCATCGGTGCATATGTAAATACTTTGATGTATTTGCGAAACGTCACTGAGAAACTAGCTCGCGCTTTTTTATTATTTTTAGCCAAAAGGGACAAGGGTATTTACAGTGTTTTTTGTTGTTTTAAAATGTCATTTTTATGAATTTCACTTAAATCATCTCTGAAATCAAAAAGTTTGTTTGAAATTTACTGTATGCAAGCAATGCATCTGTGTGAGTATTGTGTTCATGTACAATCTGGCTACGGTGTTTATAAGGTCTACGCCTACCGCACATCAAACATGTGCCGCAATAAAGGATTTATTATAATAATGGATACTTCGTCCTCATTTCCATTCAAGCTTTCACACTATTTCATTTTCTATGAACGCAAACAGTTTTTACGTTTTCATGGATACAAGTCTGATCACCGCTGTAGCCGAACGGTCGGCCTTTTTATTTTAATATTTATTGACTGAAATTATATTACTGTCCGATATTTCATCACAC
The DNA here is from genome assembly GCA_022651775.1 of Drusus annulatus. Classification (NCBI taxonomy): domain Eukaryota; kingdom Metazoa; phylum Arthropoda; class Insecta; order Trichoptera; family Limnephilidae; genus Drusus; species Drusus annulatus. The sequence continues at coordinate 46,119 of JAGWCC010000398.1, read as the reverse complement.
TTATAAAAATATTAAATATTATACTTTTTAAATATAAAAGTTTTTAAAAAAATGTCATCAATGATTATTGTTTAATACATATTTCTTAACGTCGTTAATTTAATAAATTATTTTCAGCCGAACATAAATTACTTAAAAATAAATTGAAAATTCAGTTTTTTAGCTAATTTATGATATTAGTTATTAATCGAAGCACTCTTAATAATATTAAAAGCAGACAATAGCAAAAGCGTTTAAAACTCATGTTTGTATCACTCAAATTTTGTTTCGATAATTGATCATTACGTGATTTATACGTTGGTAAGTAAAATATAATTTCGAGTAGAAAAATAGTATAATAATATGTAGTATTATCTAGTACTATTATCACTGTAATACGTTAATTGCAGTTGAGCGTTGAGATTATTTCACAAAAATATATTTACTTTGGAGAAACTATTAGTATTTTTAGTAAGTATTTAATTATGAATAAAAACCTTCATAACATATATCAACTTATTTCCTTAATTATAAAGAAAAAAATAACTGCCCAAGAGTCCCAGTGCCAACAGTGTCTATCTTAACCACGTCAGATGAAGATCTGCAAGGCTGTAAGAAACGTTGGCCATAAGAGAAGAAAGCATAATACGGCATAGCAACCCAAAAATCAACCACGATGAAACTATTGGCGGTGAAAATCTTAAATCACATCCGAAGCATGCTTTCTTTAAAACATATATTTTTTAGTTAAACCTAAAATGTGACTTACCGCAATATTCCTTTCTATTCAAACATTGAGCATCCCCGTTAAAGGTTTAAGCTAGTAATACTTTGCTTGATTGAACCCATTAAAGGGAAACATTAACACGAGTCCCGACTTACAACAAAGCATTGATTTTTGCTTTATATAGCACGTACGCTATTATTTCTTTCTTGAGATACTCGTACTCCGGCGTGACCACGTACACATGCCCCAAGAACGAAACAGCAAGGAAACAGCTACTTTGCCAAACCGCCAACATCCCTTTGAGCTCGGTTTTATTATATACCCGGCGAGTTATTATATTATCGTCTGAACAATTTTGTACGTTGTCGTTTAGAAAACGAATCAGCCAAAGGGCGCTTTAAATATTGCATAAACTTTTTGAAAAGGTGTTTTATTACCCGAAACACACCTTTATTATTTTTTAAAGTAACACTATCCTTTCTGAATGATGCACCTAACATTTGTACACGGCTGAAATTCAATACATGAGAATGGGTCGCTTTTACGATTCGTTTTTATAATCAACAGCTCAGCTGTGGAACTATTTTCCGGCCTCTGTGTTTCCTCCCTCCTCCAACATGAGCCTCTTCAAGACCTAGGTTTACTCCTTTCTTTCCTCAAAAGACCCTTCACACAACATCCCCAAAGATGACATAGGCCTTGAGGAAAATTATTTCCCTCAATGCCTACTGTGTACAGTTAATGTAAAAACAAATTAAAATACTATATAGAGAACTATATCGCCACCCAGTTGGGCAACGTTGTGAGGCAGGTACGCCTTACAAAGCATTTGATTTCAATAAAATTTGGGCAATTTCATTCAATAAATGCATTGTCCCCAAAATGTGTCACATTTATACTTGAAAGTATAACGGGTATCTCAAACTCCCTTGGCTGACTTGATTGTGAATGGTCATTTCTGTTAAAAATCCACTGTGGGTTTTCAAAAGGTATGCTTTTAAGTAATATGACGACGCTCTAAGCATAAAAATATGTCCCAGCAACAATACATAAGGCAATCTAGTTTGCAAACCTTAATCTCGGCCTACCTTTTGCTCCAGTAACAGTGTAAAATAGTAGTTCACCTATTCTCAAATAATAATTACTGTCAATCATATAAATGATATTTAAGATCCTGTAACAATCATTTGTACTTAATAAACTAACGGCTGAAAGTATTAATCAAAATGTGACTAATCATGTTTGTTAAATTCGTTTTAGATGCGTTCTCCCAAAGAGTCTAAACAAAGCACTTATCTTAAGGTTCTGAAGGATTCTTGCTTTCGCTATGTGTAAGAAAAATTTCCACACATACGTGTACCATTTCCTATTCCTAAGTAAGTGTGGGTGAATGTTCAGAACATTAAAGCCGCTTTAATAATCTACTAACTTTATGCTAAGCGAGTTACATGAGTTATGTTATATTAGAAATTACCTCTCTTAGAAATACTGGCCTTTTATATCTAATAAAGCAGAAACGCTTGTAATTATTGTATGGCTGGGAAACACAAGAGTGTTGGAATCGTATATTGTGAACGAGTTCTTAATCCATGGGGAGCGTTTATCATCTGGCGGAAGGAATACTAAATGGTTTTGTAGGCTTAACAATGCATAAAATTATCATTTATTATTTTATGAACGGGAGATACAAAGGATTTAAAGACTTTATATTTGGAAATCAACATTTAATTTGACAATATTTAAAATGCAATATATTGTTTTGTTATTATTATCTGTTTCCACCTTAGCCAGAATTCAAAGCAAAACACTACCCCATTTTCACATATAATCAGGTCCGTAAATAAGTAGTATTTGTTAATGTTTATTTTATATAGGGTATATAAATTCTATGAAAAATAATATTTATTTATTATTATTTATAGGTATTGTAGGAAATTGAATTTAATATTAAATGTTTTGATTTATCGATAAATGTTATACCTACCTGTTTTCGTTTGTTTCATCATGAGAAATACCTGGCTATTCAGATCTGGTCACAAACACGGCTAAAGCCAATTTCAATCAAGAAAAGTTTCGATTCTGAATGGTGGTATTTCACCAAGGCGATACTTGGAGTATCTACCACTCAGAAACGTGCCTCAAATATACTAAATAATATTTCAAATGAATTAAATGTGTCATGACACATATTGATTAAATATGGGTTATCTGCGCACGCCGGGTTTGAACCCGCGACATTTGATTCGTAGTCGAGCGTCTTTCCACTCGACCATGGAGGCCGCATATTATATACTTGACGATATATTATATGATTGATGGACAAACTAAGCTCAAAAGTTTTTCTCTTGAATATTTTACACCCCAATTACACACGCTGTGTCTTGTTAAAGTTTGTCAAGAATAATGTTTAATTATTAAAAGTAATTTTGCAATGATAATTCCAAACAAAATTTCTCAACTGTCCGGTACCAGAATGACTTCGGCAAGTTGTAAGACAAAATGAATTGGAAATGCAGAATTTTCAGATGTAATATTACAATGATGATTTTTCTATTATTTTAAACTGTTAACTCGTTGTGAAATTTCATTTTAATGATTATAAATAATTCATAGTGACTGAACACTTTATTAAATCAAAAAGTCAGTCAAAATGGCCATCCAACGTCGAAATGATATGGTATAGTTTTATACTTTACACACATCCATAAAATACATTACACTTATTGAACTTTACATATCGCAGACTTAATTTGATTTTGTAAATACCTGCAAACATTTTCAGAAGCATCTCTGCTTTAAGCGCAATCAAAACATTATTTCTGGACCGATATATCTGGGTTTTGCGTTATAAATATGAAAATTCTCTAACCATTGGCCAAATAAGCCCATCTAAATTACGAAATTTAAATTTTTTTACTCTGATCAATACTTATGCTTTAAACTGTTACATATTTTGGAAACAATAATTCCTCAGTCGGATTCTCGGTATCTACCTATAAATTAACAGCAATTTACTTATTATACTGCATTGTTTGTCGAACATAGGAACGTTCCTTACGTCTCGAATACTAATCAGTACATGTCAAAACGTTATTTTCTACAGCGACAGTATTTACTAAGAAAACGTTATATTCATGAATGAATAAATATGTTGTTTTCGACTCGTCGTATTTGATCGCTCCTGCGAGTGCTTAAGATATAGGGTAATAAAATATGTATAACATTATGTGACATAACTAACTAACTAACTAACCATCACGCTGTTTCACCGCAGGGGTAGGCACAGGAGACGGACCGCAAACACAACTCTATCTTGGCACACACTCCTTGCTTCATTCACATTCGTACATTGTCTCATACATACTATTCTGTTATTCTGACTCTTCACATGACCCGATTCAAGTTTTTTTTCGTTTTTAAAAGAAAGACAAACATTCCCGGGTTACGAATAACTTGAAAATATTTGAAAAACTCCTACTGCCATCATAATAAGCGGAAGATCTTGCTTGTGCAATGATGGAGGACTTAGCCAGCATAGGAATCGAACCCACGACAACCAGCTGGGAATCCGATGCATTTATCGACTCACCTACTAACCAGTTATTTGATTCACTTGATCGTGCCATGTCTTCCTCGGGCGTTCCCGACTTTTTCTTCTTCTTCCATCCAATTTCCCATCATATATTGTTTTCATACCCCTTTCTTCGTTCGTTCGCTCTACATGCCCATGCATTTATTTAAGTAGGTATCTTTTTATTTATTTAAATAATGAGATTTAATAAAAAAAAGTTTTGTGTTTATTAAAAAGTTCTTTATTTGATAATAAAAATGAAGTGTTGAGCAGTTTCGGTAATCCAGAAATTCCAGACAGACAAAGCTGTGCACATTTTATAATTTCAAAGCTGACTGTTGGAGAGTTTTCTGCTCTAATACATTGTCTTTTTATTATCAATTCTTCACCATTAATGTTGGGGTTAAAATAAAATACAATACAAAGCTACATATTAGTCTGTACGCACGATTAAGAAAACACGGTCAAACGTTGTTATAGGGGGCCAACACGTGACAAGAGACATGGGAGATGGAGGAAAGGAAGTAAAGGAGGAGAATAAGTGGACCGAAGTTAAAAGGTTTCTATTTTCGTCGTAAGAGCATAAATTCTCAACAATGGGACCCAAAGACTCTTACCATGAAATATTACACACACCCTGGACGGTGTACAGCCTTTACATTATATTTTTTCGTAGGAATGAAAGAGGCATGTAGATATAGAATGTGTATCTTTTTAAAATCTAAATCTTCTTTTATAAAGGACGTCAAATTTCCAGCAAAGCGTTGGAATTTTTAACAAGAACCTTTACCAATTCCAGAGACGTTAGTTAGTTTAAGTTTGTCTTAAAACTTGAAGGTCAAAATAAGTCAAATTAGGAAGAACTTAAATTTTCTGCGTGGTCTTCATATTACAGAGGGGGGAGTGGTTAGCGATATTTTAAGAACTGGAACTGTGCAACCGGAATGTCGACGGTTCCATTGACCGGCTTGAAACCGGTTCTTTTTTGCCCGGATAGATAAATATCAACCATCTCTGATGCTGTATGTTTTTATTCTGTTAACGTTACACCATTTTTTCCATAAAACTGCATTTCTTGGAACGATGATAAATTGTTTGTCTGGCGCAATAATGCTTGTATTTTACACATCGGTACGATGTAATAATAATACGTATTATCTCCTGACATTTTAAAAGGTTTTGTTAAATTAAAAGCGGTAAAATTGAAGAAAAAATACAGTCTAACTAAATACGCGACTGACAGCTGGATGACGATGTGACAGTTTGAGCTGTCAAAGATAAATACCGTGTAATGCGTTGTTTTTGGCGGGATATACCAAAAATCCAACGGTAAAAAACAATTTTCGTAGAAAGTTTTGATATTTAAATAAATAGGAAAAATCCCGTTAGTAAAGTTAGACGGTTAAAATTAATAAAAAAAAAATGTACTGAAATTCCTTGTTGAATATTTTGAAAAAATTCCAATCAAATTGCCCTTTTGACGGTACGGATGACGTCAGGCACCCCTCCCCCCGCTTCCTGCCTCTGAGATACTGCCGATTTGGAGGCGTTTAAAAAAATCAAACTTTGAGAATTAATTTAACTATGAAAACGAACTTTAAAAAAAAAAAAAATACTGGTATTTAAGTTTGAATGTGAATATTGATAAAAAAATCAACTCGAATTCCTTATTGTTTTATTCCATGTACCCGGCGATGGCACGGGTAGTATCATAACTAGTAAACCAATAAAAGGATAATTTGTTAATGTATAATATAAAATTAGAAAACAACACGAAAAACAAATGTACACAAAATAATCGAGTTTCGATATAGGTACATCTTTTATCAGAAAGCTTAAAATTAAAAAAAATATTGAATAAAACACGTTTATACAATTATATAGTCAACAAAGAGGAAGAAAAATAATGTTTATGCTCTTTCATTTATAGCGCATAGAAACCAAAGATAACTTTCCTTAACCTCATGAAAAATGCTAACGTTTGTCACAGACTCATTTATTACTAATTAGCAGCCCGCGTGGTCGAGTGGTAAAACGCTCGACTGACAGCACGATTTTCGCAAATATTTTTTTACTTAATTAATTTGTGTCATAACATATTTAATTAATATAAAATAATATGGATTTAAATATAGTATATTTGCGGCATGCAGGTATCGCCCTGGTGAAAGACCACAATTCAGAATTGAAACGTTGCTTGAATTGGCTTAAGCCGTGTTAAGTAACCAGATCTGAATAGCCAGGTGCTTCCCAACTTTCATTTTCCCCATATCCTTTCCCTCTCCACTAAATTTAACCTCACAATATACCTCAATTGGACGTAGTTATGCAGAAAGCATTTACATCTTAAAATATGAAACTGAGAAAAGGGCGTTTGAAAATATGACGATACAAAAGCATTAATATGCTATCGGCATTTGTTTAGTGAATATCAGTGTTTTTATTTTATTTAAGAGAATTATTATAAATAGGTTATTTAAAATCTATCAATATCCTTAAAAATAAATCTTATGTTGTTCTACATTTCTATGTTTTTGAACTTCAATTAAAGTCAAATATCTGCAGTGTGTGTAAGTAAAAATTGAATAACCAAAAAACTATTGCATTTAAAGCTTGGATGTTTTCAGCAGATATAAATCTCGAATTTATCTATAGAAAAACATGTTAAACTCGATTTTGGAAAAATGTGGGTTGGACGCTTTCTGCATAACAACGTCCAATTTCTAAAAAAAAATGGGAATGCTAAAGTATCACTGACTTTAGGCGGTTAAGAGCAGTTGAGACTTTTGTGCGGTATTAACTATAAAAATAAAAATTAAACCGTATTTTTAGGCATCTCATCTCAGTGCAAACTTTTATTTTTTATTTTATATTGTCTTTTAACACTTCAAGTTGGTTTAGCTACATTCTACAACGTCTTGTTGTAGTTAAAAGTGTAGCCTGGCTGCAGTTGTAGCTACCGCACGACCTCTAGACGGTGGTCTGAAGCGCGGTGACCTCGGCGTGCGGAGCGGGCCCATTTCACTAATTAGCCGAGACTCAACCCCGCACGCGCCCTTGGGGAGGACTAGGACGTACACGTACACGCTCCTACTACCGCGCCAATGGTACACTATATTACTAAAGCGGTCGCGGACCCGACTGATAGCGCGCTTAAATTGTCTGGAGAAATATTCGTTTCGTCATCTTAAGATTGAATTTTTGTTATTTATTATTCGGTAAGCGCTTAGGGAATGGATCATTTCTCACACCAATCAATCGTAGATACGGAGTGTTTTTTAATACTAAGTTAGTGTTTTCATAAAAGTTTTTTGCATTTAAAAATAAATAAATAAATTTTAATAAAGAAAGACATACATTCCCGGTTTACGAATAACCTGACAATATCTGAAAAACTTCTAGTGCCATCATAGTAAGCGGAAGATGTTGCTTGTGCAATGATGGAGGACTTAGGCAGCAGAGGAATTGAACCCACGACCCCGGGTGGGAATCCGACAAGTTTGTCCACTTAGCTACCGACCGGTCATTGTTTATATGATTAAAAAAATAGAGCTATAAAAAAAAAAGGTTTTTTTAAACACTAATATCAGCATTATTGTTAATTTATGTAGGTACCCATGCAAAAATGATTATCGAAAATAATCTAATTTAACATAGTAAGAAAGTAAAAAAATATTAATAGTTTGCTTTTTTGTATTTATTAGGCCGTATAAGCTTTTAAATTCTATAACGATATTTTAATTTAAAAATAGTTGTATAAAGTAGTAAGGAGAAGTAGTCTTGGTGTGCTTACAATGCTTTTTCATATATTCAAGCCTCATGCTAAACCTTGAAGTAACAATATATGGAGAAAGAGCTAATTCTTTTTACCCAACCTATACAGATTTGGGATAAATCACTTTTTTCGGGTTTTTACGTCGTACACCATGAGAAAAAAGAGACAACAATTTTTCCCGAATTATCGCACCGTTAGACTGTTCTTCGTGTCCCGCATCTCCGTTGACTCCACCCACACGTTATGATACGCGAAATAAATTGACATAACTCAACGGTTTATTAGATGTTTATAATACTGTGAAAAAATGGTAAAACGAATAAACAAAAACATTGTGTCAACATGTGCTTTGAATGGATGTATAAATACGAGTCCGGCAAACCTCCTATAAACTGACTACAGTTCTCTCTACAGCGCTCTCTCTTGTATGAGTAGAGAGTACAAAATTTGAAATAATAAAATAAAAACAGTTAGGTTAAGTTGTACAAAGAGGTATAGTATATATTATAATAAGGAAAGTACGAAATAAGTAAGAAGGTACATTGTAATGGGTAGTAGAAACTTGTTTATAATACAGAAATCCTTTATTACGTCCGATTAGGTGTTTTGAAGAAAATATATTATGTAAATACAGCAATACTAAAAGTGGCACATGAACAAATAATTAATTGAAAACATTCAAATAAACTGATTTTTCATTTTAGACATAGTGTCATAACAGCAAACATCTATTAAAAAATAAATTATTTATAGTTTTTGTGTTAAATTTGTAACGCTCCTAGAAATATATATATGTATAAAAACACTTTTTATTTTTATTATTTACTGAGTTAGTAAATATTACATGGTACATAAACAAATAAAAATAATTTGTGATAATTTTTAATTTGGTTTAGAAAATAATTTATTTTTTTTTAGTTTGGAAAATCGTAACAAATTGTCAAAAATACAGCCAGTCTCTGATACCGTAACATTCTCCTTGCAGAGATTAAATATACAGTCCTGACGCTGAGAGTTCCAATGTAACCTCTCTTTATGTTACATGCATCTTTATGCGAAAGAGAGAGAGGTTACAATAGAGTTATCAGCGGTACGCCCTTACAGCGCCGCGTGACGTTAGTGGCTTCTACTTCCTACGTAATAAGAATAGAATAGAACGAGAATCGGGCACTTGTTATCAGTTCAATTTATTGCGATGGGAGTCCGGAGTTCAATACGAAACCATTCTTATAAAAAAATAACGAACAGACACATAACCCCAATTTCCGTAGCTTGTGAAAGTATATAGTAAGTAAGTATAGTGAGATAGAAGGGTTTTGCAAAGATGCAAAAAGCAAATAACTTAACGTATATTCGAAAAAACTTAAAACCCGGTATTTATCAGAAATACAGCTGCAACAATAAACATAACAACAAGACAAGAAACTTCTCAACGAAATTATAAGATCTAAAAAACAAACTTAAAACAAAACAAATCCATAATGAGTCCCAACTGCCCCCAACCATCTAGAGCTAGTAGGACTATAGAATTTCCAATTGGGGTATGTTCTGAAGCTGAATGTAGTGGGGAGGGGAAGGAGATGAGAAGGAAAAGGTTGGGAAGTACCTGGCTATTTAGATCTGGTCACCAAACACGGCTAAAGTCATATCATGCAACGTTTCGATTCTGAATGATGGTATTTCACCAGGGCGACTCTTAAGAGTACCTACCACTACACAAACTTAGCAGTATTACACAAAATCAAAGAGACAATCATTCTCTTTTTATGTAACTAGTCTCTGAAATGGTATTAAAACGAAGAAGGGTTAAGATATGGGAATGTTAAAATGTTTTTTTTTTAGTTACTTAAAATGTAAAATATAATCTACTGATAAGACGTAACAATGCATTAAAATTGCTTAAAAAATTATACAGCCATCGAAAAACACAAGTGCAACAAGTTGTTTAAATTTCCTTTTCTGTATTTTTTTTTGAGAAAGACTAAACCTCTAGAGTTTTTAGAATTTAAAGTAGAACCTGTAAACCCCAATAGGTACACGTAATCTCTTAACTAAGCTTAACGTAACATAACAAATTCAAAACTCTTCTAGATTTAGTCTTTAGCTCAAACATGATGTACTAATCTTAAATAAGTTTTTTACAAGCATCCGGGTCCTAGTCATTATCTTTGTGGCTCAGCTCTCCTCTCAACGAGCGATGAATGCAAATGATGCGTAGACCACTTAGAAGCACGCTCAATTAATGCTTTTAAAAATTATTATGTCTAATTTCTTTATGAATTAATGTTTTTCATTATTAGTTTGCATATATGCATTTCAATTCTAATTTTGTTTTATGAGGTTTTATTTGGTTATTTTTTGTATCATTGTTAATTATGATATGTATTGCATTGCAATATCCCTGTATATCTTCTGGAATAAAATTATTGTTATTATTACTACTTATTAGCATAGTGGTGAACGAAATGTAAACGAGTACCTACACAAATTTATTATACCTACCTACCTATCTATTTATCTCCTTATTTTTTTTTGGATATATTTTTTCAATGTTCAGATCACAAAATAGTATTTTTTCATTTATTTATTTTATTAGACGCTAGAAGATCACAGTAAAAACAATAACAACATATTTCAAAAACACGTTAATTTGTACTGTATTTAAATGTGTATAATATATATTTTTGTGCAACATTTCATCAAATCACCTTCAGAATGACCTACGAAGTAAAGCTGTAAGTAATGTATTTAGTTCACAAACGTTTATGAAGTAGAGGGATGAATAATTATTTAAGTGGCCAGGTTCATAAAATTTACGAATATTAAATATTTATTTACGTTTATGTTGGTATTGGTTTAAATAGGTTGAGATTTGTAGTTTTGGTTAATGGTTTAATTTCTAACCGAAAACAGCCATTAATCATCACAATTATCTGAACCAATTAACAAAAGAGAAATATTCTTAAAATGTGTAAAATACATGGAGATGGAGCTCAAAGAAAAGCTTTAGCATTAAAACTTGTTATCATTAATTCCTATCTTCTTCCTATTTCTAACTTAAATAAATTAATGGATTTGTAGGATGATTTGACAAACATTTGAATCGTGTTTTTTATTTGAAAAATGTTTGATTATTAAAATACAACGTGGTTTAAATGTTTCTGAAATTTATTTCAGAATGTGTACTTTTTTGTCACTAAAATATTTCCAAAAAAAAAAAGTAAAACAAACCAACACAATGATAATGCGGTAAGCTCTTTGTTTCTGAACCCATGCCACGGGTTTCAATCGTGGTTATAAAAAAACTTTCCCTTAACTATTTATACCTGTTTTTTTTTACATATAATTTAAAATTAAAAAAATAAATAAAACTCGGGAAAATTTGGATAGAAACTACTAGTGATAAAACAATTTATTTTTTCTAACTGGATTTGATGGAGTATTTCAAAATCACGATTTCTTCATAATTGTTAAAGCTTTCATTTGAGACATTGATTTATACAATACTCTTAATACAAAGAACCACATAATTTGTTTTAATTTACAATTTAAAACAATTTCACAAGAGCAAGAAAACAATTAACAGTCCTACAAATTTAATGTTTAGTCTTTGTGCGGAAGAATTCTGGTTAGCCAAAAACTTAGCTTAAGAAATCCCACAATGCTTTATTAAATCTTGTAATGTTTGCAATCTGGTCTTTTGGTCCAATATTAATAAATTTAATCTTTTGTAATTATTCATTTACTTTCCTTGCTTATAATATGAACTTGTGAAAACCATTTTGACCTTTGAAGACAATATCAACATGGAAAAAGATGCGATTAATTTTTAAACAGTTTTATTCCCCGATTTTGCCCAACTTAAAAACATGAGACTTTTTATTAATAAAATTAAGCCATCTCGTATAACGACTTTTTCAGGAGTGCTAATTCAACTGAACTAATGTGTTCATCTATAAAAGCCAATGGACAGTCTATGAAAAATACTGATCTATTTTGTACAGCTACAGCAAAAAGCTAATTCCACGAAATTTTAGTAAATTAGGGTTTTGGTGCTAGAATTTAGTTTTCCGAAATTAGTTATCAGATCATGAAACCCGTTAGGTCGGGAACTCCAAAACTTTGTCGGACTGCCAAATACTACGAACACAATTATTTTTAGTTACCCTCCAAACGAAGTATTTATTTTTTGTAATTTTCAAATGTCATGTCATATCTAATTGAACAAGTTTTGGTGTTGTCCCGACGTCCACACAGTTGAATTCTATAATCATTGTGTTGAAAACTCATGATGTATTTTCAATTTACGTGCAAAACAAATTGTGGTTGTTAGGTATTTCGTACGAATTTCAACGTGAAAAACTGTAAAAAATTGGCCTGAGTCGCAAGAAGCCGTTTCAAAAGTATGTACGAAATTTTCAAATTCGTAATTTTTGAAAATATCTGTCAAATGCAGATATCAGATTCTATGCCAGATTTAAAAAAAAACATTCCCTGGAAAAAATATTGAAAAAACTTTTACTACCATCATAATAAGCGGAAAATATTGCTTGTGCAATGATGAAGGACTTAGACAGCAGAAAAATTAGACCCACGACGTCTGGGTGGAAATCTGACGCGTTTGTCCACTCAGCTACCTACCGGTCGATTAAAGATTAAAAACATATTTTTAAATTTATGTCAAAGGGAAGAAAAATAATTAATATTTCTGAAATACATGGATAAAGCACAACACCAAGCATATAAATATTACACAGGTACTATACTCTGGTAGAAACTAATTGAATATATTCACCGACTAAAATAATTTAAGGTAGTTGAAAGATTTAAATTAATTTATGCATATTATAGATTGTACGTAAGAGTAAAAGGTGCTGTGTTATCTCTTGTGATTGTGTAAAATAACTTTCGAAAAACATTGACGACAGTCCAACGAACTGGGGACATCTGACTTTAAAGTTTCTCGAATTGATGGGTAATAAAGAAGATGAATTCGAAGCACATAATCCCCAGTAAATTAAGTCGTCGTTGTTAAGTGATTGCAAAGCTTCGAATACGTAGCGTCATTAAGCTTAATACAGCTCTGAAAGCTTAGATATTCTTAAACTTAGGTATTCAGATCTCCTAGTTGAAAAAAATCGAATTAAATTAATTAAGTAATATTTCATCTCGCCCGGGCAGACAGAGATTTTGCTGTGGGAAACGGTATCTGGTCGTAAGGAATCTTACTCCCACAAAGTTCGTAGAAAAAAATGAAAAGTTTTAATAGGGCACTTTCTTAAATGGTCTACTATACGAAATTAGTTTCAAACATTTTTTTTATTACATAGTTTGATCAATAAAAAAAGTTTCATTCCGGACCAATATAATTATGAGAAAATGGACACAACATGTATATAAGGATAACAAAGCTGTTTTTCTTTGCATATAGAAATGTCTGCCTATATTTTTTACAAACATCACTGCTGAAATTGTAAACAAACACTTGTTGTTTGCTTTTAGTATATAATTTATTAAATTCATTCTGAAGTGCAACTTTTCAATTCTCCCTTGATCTCGAGGAATGAAAAGGAAATATATAAAAAAAATTTGGTCAAGTTATAATTGAAAAAAAACCTTTGATTTTAAAGTACCTCCCAATAAAGTTTTTTTAAAAGTGCCTAAAAATCACCAAAATAAAAATAATTTGATGATTTATAACTCAGTTTAAATTTCAAACAAGAAAAATAAGTTAAGATTTTAAAAAATCATAAGAAAGTATGATACAAACAACATAATCATTGTTTTTTTGTCTGAACAGAATTAGAACATTTTCTTTTAAATTTATTTATTTGGGTGTATACTGAATACTCTCAATATTGCCCTGGTGAAAGACCACCATTCTGTATCAAACTCTGCTTGAAATGTAATGAGCTATTTTTAATGACCAGAATAGCCGAGTACTACTCAAACTTCCTCTTCCCCACCTCTTTTACATCTCCACTCCCTTCAGCCATATAAAAAACCATAATTTAATTTAACCCCAAAAAATAGTGAATACTTTAAGCATTTCAGAAATAAGATATAAAAAATTTTCTTTTCAAAATTTCTATAATTTTCATACAAAATTTTCAGTGGTGTGCCAAGGTAATAAAGTAAATACTTTCATGGTCATTACGACTCTAGCGTTATCTTAGAAAAATCAGCTTGTTAAAAATAATGAATAGTCCATGGCGTTTTCAACAGCCCTTATTTTTTTATTGAGTGTTTGTCCTTGACCTGGATATTTTTATAACCAGTTGTTTTAGCGACATGATCCCCATTATCGTTGTTATTTTCCGACATCAGAGACAAATTGTGAAATTATATAAAATGACAGTGTGCTTATCCCGTTTCCGACAAAAAAATATTTTCGGTTTATTTTACCCTTCTAACTTCAGCTATTTTCGAAACTAAATAACGATCATTTCTTCTACAAAGAAAAAAAAGACCTGTGTGACTGTATTTCTGGAACTTTATAAAAAATAAATAGGTACACATCCACATAATTAATATAAGCAAAATTAATTAATATTATAATGTAAACGATTTCCATTGTGAGTACGTGCTTACGTACGTGTGTACTTTCCAAAAAATGGAACTGATGTTAGTTCAAATGTATTTTTTTTTCGAATCTCTGCCTACTTAATAAAGTACCTACTTAAATTGTTTTATATTTGAAAAGGGTGGATTAAACCATGGCGTTAATCGTTATTTTGTAGCATTCTAATACAAACAATACTATAAATGATTAATTTGTAAATGTTCTATGGATAGTTAGAAAAATGTCTAAGGTTTCCAATAAATACATTTTTTAAACTGAAACGTTTCAAATTATATTAAAACATACTAAAATATCAGTAAAAGGTGTAGTTTAGAAAACCAGCGAAGGCATTTTTGAAGGTTTTACCTATAATTACAGTGTGCATTTCATAAAGAATTTAAAAGATTACTGTTTAAGAATTGTATTCACAAGAAACCTTAAAAAAGTTCCTAACAAACCGCATGTAATTGACAGATAAATCATTTGTAGTATTGCTTGTATTAGAAAGCCAGAAAGTATGCATTTTTGGGTGCTGACCCTTAAAGCAAATAATATTTTTCTTAGAAAGTCAAGTTACATCTCGTGATTTTTCACGGGTAACAACTAGTTAGGTATACACAGTTTATATAAATAAAATACATTTATGTAAAACAAGAAGCTAGTCTAACTATCATGAGTATTTTTATATTTTTGTTTACCATCTTGAAATTAGTCAACAACTTTGACTCGATCTCTAATTAGCCGTTACGTCGTTTCCCAGAAAGGGTAGGTAAGGAAGATTAAACGCAGCACAACTATATTTGTATATACTCTTTGCTTTAATCAAATTCAGATATATACGATCATTCGTTATTCCGACTTTTGATATGATCCAAATCATGTATTTGTTTCACTTGATCGTGTCTTTTTGGAAAGTTTCCGAATTCTTCTGTCGTCCACTTGCAAGCCATAACTTTTCCTAATGCTCATGTTTTCGTTCTTCCAGTTGTAGTAAAACTAATGTAAAGATATAAATACACATAAAAAACTGATTTCCAGTTATTCAGACGTCTATTTTCTAACAATCTGTCTCAACGTTTGCGCAATGTTTCATGGAGTAAAGAGTTTTTTTAACGTTAAGACGTTTTTTCAAAGTTTTTCATTCTCATGTTTATTTTTTAAAGTTATTTACATAACAGGGTGTTTTAGGGGGTCTTCAATGCTTAGAGCAGCTGCCTTTATGGCAAAAATGGCCATCACGTGTTCAACCTATACTTAGAGATTGTACACGACGAATACAGAATACAGAAAAGCACACCAGGGATTTTCTTAAAGTTTTGTTCAACGAACGAAATCGATGGTAAATAAATAAATAATTCTTTACCTGTTTTTTATTCAGCCTTTATTCGGCTTTTATGACAATATATATATTTTTTAAATACATTTAGTAAATGCCTTTTTTATAGTGAACACCTCACAAGAGTCCGCTCAGAACAGTATAGAGCCAGTAAGACTATGGCATCCCCAATTGGGGTATGTTGCAAGGTTGAATGTAGTGGGGCAGAAGAGGAGATGGGTAAGAAGAAGGCTAGGAAATACTTGGCTATTCAGATCTGGTCATTAAACACGTCAAAAGTCATTTCAAGCAATATTTCGATTCTGAATAGTAGTCTTTCTTTTTTGGAACGTGCCGCAAATATACTATATATTATTTTATATGAATTAAATGTGTTTTGACACATATAAATTAAATAAAAGTTATTTGGGCGCGCCGGATTTAAGCCTCTGGATTCGTAGTCGAGCGTCTCACCATTCGACCACGCAGGCCGTCAAAAAAGATTGCCCGATTATATATATATACACTCGTATAGACATCGCCTCATTGAAGTTCTGAAATTCGAAAGTGGGGCAAGGCGTTCCTAATTTAGGACTGTTGTGTGACTGAAAGAAGTGAAGAGGTGATGGAGATTGGAAAGAGAAAGTTTTGGAGGTTCCTGGCTATTCAGATCTGGTCATTAAATTTTTATATAATTCAATTGAATTAAATTTAATCAAAAACTTTAAAAAAAAAATACAAAAAAACTGGTCATTAAACATGTCTATTGCCATTTCAAGTACGAAATGTTGCTTTAAATTCTAAATAGTGATCTTTCACCAGTCTTTTATTGAGAGCGCCACTCTGGACTTTATTTTAATTTAAAATAAGTGAATTAAATCAAATTCATTTGCCCACGCCGGGTTTTGAATGCATCTGCAACCAATGATCTAAACCGAACGGTACAAGTAAATTATAAATTAAAAAAAAATGCGAAATAATTTATGTATGCTGTATAGGTGTGGCTGTTTAATAATGGTTATAGAAAATCAATGCAGGAGTGCGGTAATTTAATTATAGTTTTACAATAGCAGTTGTCGACGTATGGTTATGTAAGTATGGTTATACAATTATGGTTGTCGAAGTACGCTTGTAATCTAGTTGTTGTATGACAAGTCAACAGACAAGATAGGAAACGAACCAGCGAGACCGTGATGAAGTCGGCCATTATTTCATCTGGCCACCGGTAAACACCGCTGCATTTCTCGCTTGCCGCCCCGCCGTACGAAATGCGCTAAATTTGTGTATTGTTGCTCCCAAACTCGATTACTGTCCCGCCTGCAGATTACGTATAACCATAGTAGGAGGAACTTTCGACTCGGAAACTATGACTTTGTGTTTTTAGTTGTTACCGTGGCGTTTGAACATTCAAATCTAACAGGAACGCTCGCAGCTTGATAAAATTGTGTCTGCATTTTAGAGAAAATTAGTTTTAGCTGGAGGTGATTAGTGCTGTATTATCAGGAGGAAATAGAATAAAACTCAATGTTTTGTTTTTTGTCAACAAGGCTTTGTTCCGAAAACGTGGTTTTGAGCTTATTCAGAAATTAGAATTTACTGAATTAGAATTATTTGAACCAAAATCGAATCAATCAGAATTGACACAACTAGAATTGAATCAATTACACTTATTTTGATAAGTATGAACTTAATGAGAACAGATTCGAAAAATTTTAACTCATGAAGAGTGGTTATATAAATCGGTCAGTTTGGATGGTACAATAAGATTTCAATAAACACGAATAAGGCAAATAAATTGATTGATTCAATAGGAAGCGAATAAATAAAAACTGAGTAATTTAAAATGAGTAAAAAGTAATTGGGTAATCATAAAATGAGTTCATAAGAATTAAGCAAACATGAAATGAATAATTTAGAAATTAATTAATGAGAATTAGGTAGACAAAAAATGATTAATTTTTAAGCCTCAGCACCTAAAAATGGCGTTAAACGTCACTCTGTAGCATTCTTATACAAGCAATACTACAAATGATTTATTTATAAATGTTGTAGTGGAGTTTTCTGGGCAGTTAGGAAATGTTTAAGGTTTCCAATGAATATTTTTTAAACACTGAAGCCTTTTAAATTCTATTAAATACATACGAAAATTTCAGTAAAAGGTGCATTTTGAATAACCAGTAAAGGCATTTTAAAAAAATAACCTAAAATTCCAGTATGCATTTTATAAATAATTCAAAAGATTACTGTTAAAGAATTATTTTCACAGGAAACCTTAGACATTTCCCTAAATACCCGCGTGAAATTAAAAAAATAAATCATTTGTAGTATGCTTGTATTAGAAAGCTACACAGTGTGTATTTTTGGGTGCTGACTCTTAAGTGAGTTAATAAGAATTGACTCAAAATGAATTTTCTCGACAAGAATTAAAAAAAAAGAATTAATGCAACCTAATTGAGGAGAATGCACTAACTTTAGATTAGATGGTAATAAACCTATTCAAATGAAAAAGTATAGATAAAAATACATGAAACATAAAACATTACTAAATAATGTGAATGTTACACAATTTCAAGCAAAATAAATGTTTCCTTAAACTTCAATACATAAAAAAACGTTCAATGGATAAAATGTTTTTTTTTAAGTAGAAATTTTTTTAAAAAAGGTACAAGAATCTGATTCTAAAAGAAAATGATATCAAAAACTGGGTTTTACGAGACCGAGATGGGTAACAAAATCAAACTTTAAAACACCCACTTTAAAACCTTTAGGGTGGCTTATACGCTTACGTTCACCTCATACTTATCCTCTTTTGGCCGCACCAGGCTTAGTCTCTTTTACATTGGCCACAGCCTTGAACCAGCTACCACACAGCAAATTTTAAAATTATTATCGACGATATACAACTATACATTTTAAACATTTTCTATTTTAATTTTTATAGTGAATACCACACAAGAGTCCCAACTGCTACCAGCTGTCTAGAACCAGTGAGACTATGGCATCTCCAATTGGGGTATGTTGTAAGGCTGAAGGTAGTGGGGGGAGAGTTGGGAAGTAACTTTATCCTAAACATTACCCACAGATGTATATAACATGTATTTATGGTATGTAACATTTAGAGCACTAAAATTATCTATTTATTTATAAACTAACGGGCTATTGTCCAATTACAAAAAGGACATAACACGAAATGGGAAAAAAAGAGCAACAGAGTAAGAACATCAATTACATAATATTAAATAAAGCAATGACAAGTCGAAGCTTTGGTAGAGTCGTAAAGAATGACAAAAATCATTTAGACTGGTACGAAAAATTTCAAGACCATGGCTTGAGTTAACAAGTCACGACTTTCTGGACAGTGGAGAATGATACCCATAATTAGTAGAGTGATGATCGAGGAACAGTAATTCATTGTTTTTGAGTCAACGGCAAGGAATGTTGAACTGGATGAGTTGCAACAAAGAAGGTGAGTCAATTATACAACGTGAAGCTAATCTAGAAAATTTAGACAAAAAACAACTCATGGTAGGTATCTCCTTGCGAATGACGGATGCGAGTACTATAGAAAGACAAATGACTAAACTATGATGGTAGAAAAAATCTGGAAAGCACGAGGAAGATATGGAACGATTAAATAAATCAAATACTTGAGTCGGGTTATGTCAAAAGTCAGAATAGCCGAAGAGTATATATGTAAATGAAGCAAGGGGTGTGAGGAAAAACAGAGTTGTGTAACGGTAGATTCTCTCTGCCTATCTTTATCTCTGTCACGTAGAGGCTTTTGAAGAAGAACTAAGAGTGTCAAGAAAATTACTATGAAATTACTGATAATCTTCTTAATTTTGTAAAGCTTTTGACTCCTCGATGATACCATTCCACTTTTGATCATTCAGCTTCTTAAGGTGGGGCAGAACATTGTCCTTAAAGCACTCTCTTGATCAAGCGTCAGGCCTGGTATCTGATATTAGTTATAGTATATGTAATAAACAACCCGCCACAATAAATATTTTAATACGTTTTTATCAATCATATTACAATTTTTTTTGACTGTGCCCTTTTATTTATTTTACCCGCAGCTGAGCTTTTACATTATTGTTGTTATATTTAATGTCATAGCCGCTCGTCACACGTAATCAATCGATGTTAGTCGATTGGCTCTTCCGTTATTGGGAATAATAATTCTACTAGTCAATGTAAAGTAGCTTCACACTTTTTCAACCGTACTTAAGTTCAGCGGCGTGCATTTTTTTCAAATTATACAGTTTTTTAGAAAAAAAGAAGCTTTGGTAAATTGATGTCATAGTTAGTTAAATATTTTTTATTTTATTATTTCTATTTTTGAAGCTTTTAATTTGTGGTGGAATTCCTTTTTAATGATTTAAATGAGTATGGACGGATTTTAAGAGTAAATTAAAAAAATAAAAACTGTTCAAAATAAAGTAGAAAATAATAGATATTATAAATTAAAAAAAAACAACAGATGCATCTAACTTATCACTATGTGCCCGTCTTCCAGAAGGGAATAAAACCACGCGGTGGTTTATTGGAATTTAATTGCAAAGCCACCCTGTCAGCAACCAAACAAAATTCCAAGTCACAAATGTTCAATATGATAAGACCCAATAAGCGTCCATTCCGGACATAAATAGTAAACTCGATTAATTTTAAATTGTACCGGTCTGAAGATGCCCGTTAAAATGAAAAAATGTGGAATAAAGTTAAAAAAATGGTATTATTAGTTTCTTGTTGTGAAAAATTGTTGGAAAAAAGAAAAAAGTTTTAAGCCGTTTAATTTTCAAGGTGACTAATGGATGCGCATTAAAAATCAAGTTAATATTTTGAAAAATAAAATTGTAATAATGTTTCAATATTGAACCGATGCCTTCTTAAGCTCAGTTTATTGAAACCGAATATTGTTCACACCCCATTTCTGCTTGGAAAAAGATGGAAATTGAATAAATTTTTTTATTGATAAAATATAAAAATAAACGTTTTTAATACCGCTGGAAAAAGCCGTAGGACGCTCCTGACAACGATTTAAGTCACCCACTGCGAGTCGTGAATATGACAGTTCATATTATATAATCAATATCCCCACATCTCCCGTTTTCGTCACGTAGTAGAGCTCGATAATCGTCAAAAGGCTGACATTAAGGACGTGAATATTTTTCGGATGGCTCATGATCAGGCAAGCAGCCTTCGCCAGATACGGGGCGGTCCCTTTGAGGGTGGAAAAGGGCCCGTTTATGAAAATAAAGCTGGGGTTGGAGCGCAGCCTTGGTGCCGGCTTCTCGTGGCATATTTCTACTGCGGAATAACCCTTATGCATCCACATAGAATTTAGCAGACTGGCCAATCGAATGAGCATAAATATAATAAATACGTATTTTTTAAAAATAAGACAATCAATCACCTTGTTTGAAGCACTGAATGATTGAAATATTCATCAGTTTTGCTTAACTTAGCCTTAAAGGTTGATACGACAGTATTAAATAAATTCTATGTGCAAGTTGTTTCAAACTATAGATTGAAAAAGAAAAAAAATCTGTTAATAAAGATGCACTATTTTGAGATCTACAGCCGACGTATGGACCAAAGAAAATTTTTGATCCCACCGAATATCCAAATATGTAAGAAAAAAAAAAACGGTAACGCGCCTAGTAATATAAATAATTATAAAATATAGACCCCGGAACTGTGATTCTAACTCTTCGGTAGTGAACTAAGGTTGAGATGATTCAAGCTTTCGTCACATTTGTCATCGTTACAATTCAATGAATGGCACCATTCGGTTTTTTAGACATTGCCGATTATCGGCAAGTTTCAGCTATTGAACAAATTGTGATCAGCTGAAAAACATGGTCATGTGTTTATGTTTGTCAGCTGTCCACAATTCGATTAAAAGCTGAAATGGTTCTAGAATCCACGTTTAATGGCGACTATTTAAATGTTAAAAAATGGTGCTAATCGTTCAATTATAACGATTTCAAATATGACGATGTTAAATGTGACTAAAGTATGAACCACATCAACCTAAGTGAAAAAAATGTTTAATATTTCTAATTTCGAAACCGTTAATTCATGGTGGCATTCCATCGTAATGATTTATTTAAAACAAATATTGAACATAGCTAAACGTTATATTGAAATACGAGGTTATCATAAAAAAATAAATTAAAATAAATATCTTTTTACATTATACATTTTCAGATTGAAATAAAAAAATCTCAGGTACAAAAGTTAAATTATCGTTTTAAGTTGCATTTGTACGGCATCTTTTTGTAAGCTCTGATAATATTCAGAATCATAAATATGGTAAAAATTGTTTTAGTTTTGTGTAAGAAACTCATAACTCAAACAATGGAAGGAACTTCCCAACTTTGGCTTTCTCTTTTGCAATTTTGCTTATCCTTCCATAAAATTCCCTTCCGTAAAATCGGGGATTCCTTAGATAGAATAAATCCTAAGATTCTCGTGTGAAATACAATATCTATAACAAAAAGCAATAAAATTGATATTAAAAGTTTAAAAGAAGAGTTTATGTCAAAGAAATGATTACTTTGACGAACTTTCTTTACACTTAACTACTACACACGAACTTTAGGGACGAAGAGTAGGGACCATTCTTGACTCTCCTATATCTTTGTCCCAATGCAATTTGGTTGACACGCCACTGAATGTTTCGGTTATGGAGCACAAAGTTAATCACCGACATTATTTTACGTAATAATAGGCAAAACGTTAATAGACCAGAAAATAGGATTTTATAATATAAAATTTGTGGTTATTTCGTGAGGGCATGTTTTGGTTTAATTTATATCGTTACTTATAAAAGTAATAATGTAAAAACTGGTAATTTCCCTTGATATTACATATTAAGTTTTAGCATCAAACACGCTTTTCTTCGAAGGCTTGGAAAAGGTAGCAAGCTAAAAAGTAAAAGCGGTGTTTTCTTCTTCTTTGAACTAGCATATTTAAATACATCGCGGTAATAAGAAAAAAACTGTAATAAACAGCAACAAAAAGTAAAAAAATGGCAAATTTTAACCTGGTTTTAAGACTAAATAAATTAATTGATTTACAATCCTCATCTTTGGTGTGGGAACGGTATAATATGTATCAAAAACAATAAAAAACGATTGTAAATATTTTCTGAAAACCATCACATGAAATATTTATGAAAAACAAATAAAGATTGGTAAACATTTGTTTAAGTACACTTTTCAACTGTCTTAAAATAAGATTCGTAATAAACTATCAGTTATTCAATTTTCTCTACAGATAATCATTGTAGTGAGGAGTACTTCTTATGCCTATAATCATCACTCCACGTCACCTGACGTGCCTGGACAGTAATTGAATAGGGGCAGCTGTGCGAGCAATCAGCCCTCAGTTAAATTACAACAACACAAACACCTGCATTTACGCAATATTCATTCCCTTCTCATCGTCATTGTAGTTGATGAAATATAGAAATGCCTTAATTAAGAAGATGCTGCCATTACATTAGCCTTAGAGTATATAAAGTGGTATCAATCTAAGGCAGTGTGGTTAGTTATTGATGATTTTTACCTGACTTGGCTGACCTGGGCGTGGTTTAGACCAAGGCTAGGGTATTTATACATCCATTTATATCACATATCGACATAATGTTTTTGTTCATTCGTATAAAAACTTTTTCGCAGTATTGATATCAACAAAAATATAGCATCTAACCTAAAAAACCGTTTAGTTGTGTCAAGTTTAGTGGCTTAATAAAAAATGTGGGCGGAGTCCCGCGGTGACCCAGGAGCCCAAGATCATTGTGACAGTACGTAGAAGCGTAGTATTATATTTGTTGTCTCTTTCTCTCTCATGGTGTACGATATATGATGTGATTATCGCAAGTTTGTATCGGTTGGGTAAAAATAATTAGCTCTCTCTCCATACATTGTTTCTCCAAGACATTAGCAATACGGCACTTTGTGTTCAGTAAAGAAGGCTGTTTGAAAAGAGTTATTTTTTCATAAAAAAGTGTTTGTGAAGACTTCCGTATAGTAATGGTTTACGCATTTAATACTGAGGTGGCGAGTGAAATTCTCACCACGCACTTAAATTCGATAAAAATTCTTCAGGATTCTAAATTTTTTAAATATAAATAAATATACCAATGAAAACTTTCGATAAATACTAAACGTTGATGTTGGTTCAAAACCAATGCAAAACTGAAAGATCGGACCTTTAGTAAAACGGTCGAAATAATTACTTTACCTTACTTTTATATGATCATAGTATCAAAAACAGAATTTAAGGGTTTACACTTTTTAATGGAAAAACCTATTTTAGTAAAAACATTTTGGAAAAAAAAAACAGTGAAGATATATTTAGGAGCTCACCGAAAAGTATTCAAAAATGTGAATGAAAGCCTGAATCTGGATGCGAAACACGCCTCAAAGATATCCATATCAATTTTCGTTTGAGAATACTTTTCCCTTTTCTCTGGAGCTCAGGAAAAAAACGTATTTGAACTATGTTGTTATGGCCCAGATGCAAATTTTAAATAATGCTGTAAAGCGATGCAAATCGCTCAATAAAAATATAAGGTCCCCAGAAAGATAAAAAGGCTGAAGCGCCATTTCGGGAAGTTTACAACAGAGCACTTTAAAGTTTTTTATTTTATTTTTACATTAATATTCATAAGTCTCCATTACCTTGTTTGATTTTGAAAAATAAAAGTTAACACAGTTAATTCAATGCTCTCACTAAATTGCCTGAAGCAACAAAAAGCTAAAAAAGTCCCAAACTCGTGTCACTTGAGTAAAACCTTCTTCCGAATGCTAAATCTATTTAAAATGGGTGAATGGCCACAAAAGTCTTCAGAATCGAGTAAAAATAGTCAAAGCATTCGATGCAGAAAAAAAACTGATCAAAACAGCATATTTTACTCATTTTGACCAAAATGTAGCTTAAGCCCTTTTGCTTCTCCAGCGAAGATAGGAATCATTTTTTTCAGTTAACTATTTAGAATTATTATAATACCCGTTTTGTGTTTTAACCCTTTGTTGAATTGGCTTTAACTTTGTTCACTAGAGCTAAGACAGATCACTAAGATGAGACAGATATATACATTTTAGTGTAGGTATTATGGACTATGTATCATAGTAAAAGAGGAACATACTTCCGACTAATTAAACTTACATCATAATTATTATATCCGATTCGGTAACATGTTTTGTTCAAAAGCTCTTAATTGAAATGATGATTCAACCTGAAAATAGTTGCTAACACTTCAAATTCAGTAAGAAAAAGCTGTATGTATAACTTGCAAAACATCAGAGCTTACAGCTTGAGAGAAAAAAACAAGCGATTGAATTTTCTGCTTTATAGTTGTGATTTTATTAGTACTCGTATTTTCAATGAAGGCAATCACTTAGGAGTTTGACATTTTACATTTTATTCTTCTAAGTTGTTTTAATTGAAGAATTGAACATTTTTCGTTTTTATTTTTAGGACGTGCATATTGAAATACTTCGAAGACATATTTCAAAGTTGTGGGCACAAAAAAATCCTATACAACTATTCACATTTTAACATGATGTGTCAGTGACATTCTTGGCAACAAAAGGTGAAAGGAAAGGGGTGGGAGATGACAGGTAAGCTCTCTCTTGCTTTTCTTATTGGGAGGTTTTAAATATAAAGGGTAAAAGCAAGGTGTAAAACTGCGAAAGACATACATTTACATACTTTTGGATAATTACGTAGATGGGTAGATCCTTGTGGAGTCTACAGGTTGAGTTTTGGTTTATAAAAAAAGTGTTTATTCACTGGAGCACACATTTGATGGGTAAATATGTATTGTGTGAAGATAAATTATCATATAATGTATTTAATTAAGTGGGCGAGAGGGAAACCAAGGAAGATAGAGAGGGTAACAGAACGTCAAGTTTGAGGGAAGGGAAAAGGGGAGGATAAAGGAAACTTGTTTAAGATAGGACTATAAGTTAATTATTACAATTAACTTATAGTCTTATATTAAACATGTTTCCCTTCTCCTCCACCTGTCCCTTCCCTCAAACTTGACGTTCTGCTACCCTCTCTATCTTCCATGGTTTCCCTCTAGCCCACTTAACTAAATACATTATATGATACCTTTCCTTTGTCCTATTGTTGTCTCCCTCCTAATATTATATCTCTCTTTTCCCCATTTTCACCATCATATATATATATATGCAAATTCCTCTTATTTAATTAGTATATTTTTAAGTCCCGATGAAGATTCTGCTGAATCGAAACTAGTTGACATATACCAAAATAAAAGTGGATTAAAACAACGTTTGTCTTTTATTTCATTAATCATGCCAATCCACAAAGTGTTTGCTTATTGTGATAATTTAAATTATTAGTGTTTAAAAATGTGTATAATTCTATGAACACATTACTTTACTTCTATTTAAAGCCAGTTGGATTCAAATAACATCGTACCGTCCTTAGAAAAAAAAGGTATTAATTATTATACTGCCTATAATAATATTATATACCTACATAGTTATGCTGCCTAAATACTAGCTAAGCTTAGATAAATAAAGTGGCTAATTACGTGGGCATAGAATTCATATAAAGAGTTTTTTTTTTGTATATTCCAACACAAATAAACCTCTACCTTAAAAAAAAGATTTTTCAAGGCAGTGCTTATAAAATATAATAGTATTTTAGTGCTTGAAGAAGACAGATTTTTATTTTAAGCTCAAGTTTAACATACAATAGTAATTTTAAAATGTTATACCTAAAAATACAGACATTTCAACATTGTTTTTTTATTTATTTTACAGATACCATATATAATAAATATATATTTTATAGTAAATACCGCACAAGAGTCTGGAGCCAGTGGGACTATGGAATTCCCGATCGGGGTATGTTGTGAAACTGAATTTGTTGAGGAGGGGAAGGAGATAGGGAAGAGGAAAAGGAAGGTTGGGATATACTGATTATTCAGATCTAATCACCAAACACGGCTAAAGCCGTTTTAAGCAACGTTTTGATTCTTAATGGTGGACCAAGGCGATACTGAGAGTATCTTCCACTCTTGAACGTGCCGCAAAAGAACTATATATTATTTTATATGAATCAATTGTGAAATAACACATAATAATTGTTTACCGGGTTATGAACCGATATATGTATCGGTTATATATGTATATATATATATATATATATATATATATATATATATATATATATATATATATATATATATATATATATTATATATAACCGATTTTTACTTTTTCTTCTTTTTGTAAACATACTTCTCACTAATAAATGTTATTGTTCTCCTTTGTTACATACTTGTATGTCAATGGCACATGTTTTGTCGTTTATATATATATATATATATATATATATATATATATATATAAACGACAAAACATGTGCCATTGACATACAAGTATGTAACAAAGAAGAACAATAACATTTATTAGTGAGAAGTATGTTTACAAAAGAAGAAAAAGTAAAAAAAACGGTTTAAAATTCAAGGTACTGCTGAGTAGCAGTAAAGAAGAAAAATATCATTGTTTACTACCAGTAACATTGTAAGTAAACCTTGTGGAATTGATGACAGTGAAATAAATTTTAAGTATTCCAAAAGATTGACTTTAACGTGTTCCAATAAAGTACTTATATATTATAAATTATTATTATTTATTATTATTATTATTATTATTATTAAATACTTAAAAAAAAGGAAAGACAACATTCTCGGGTTACGAAAAACCTAACAATATTTGAAAAGCTCCTACTACCATTTTAATAAACGGAAAATGTTGCTTGTGCAATGATGGAAGACTTAGCCAGCAGAGGAGTTAAACCCGCGACGCCCGGGTGGGAATCCAACGCGTTTGTCCACTCAATTACCGACTGGTGCATATAAAGTAGTAGATACATAGGCTACAATAGGCAAAAAAAGACAAAAAATTATGTTATAGAGGCAAGAATTAAAGTTATTGGTTAATGTGTGACCAGAAATAATACAAAATAAACATAATTAATAAATCAAAAAGGAATTTTAATCAATATTTAACATGAAATTCAGTAATAGGGTATATAATTTTCTATTTATACTTAGTGTTATATTATCAGGGTACTTAGTTAAATAGAGCATTAAAAAGGTGCGATTGCATGTTAAAATTCTTCATACTCTTTAAATTAAATTCTCTGTACTAAGACACATTCTTCTTTCAATGTTCCATCTCAAATTAACATTGTTCACATATCGCAAAATATAAAATGATCTGTCACACCCTGTAAAGCACTCCTACCCCTCCCGGAAGGCTGTATGCCGTGTTTCTGTATAGGGGTGGTTCGCTGCTTGGTTCACAAGGGTAGCGAGAGGTAATGGGTCACATGATGTATCATTTTATTATTCCCAAAACGTACTGTAGCAGTTTGTAAGCGGATCGCGTCCCTTGTATTCTTACAAACGGAGATGCGAGCCTCCTTCAGAAGGTTTATGGTCACCGGCCCAGGCTTTGATAGTATCGAATATGAAATATAGCCTACAAACGTCTTTGTACAGAATGGCAAAATGGAATATGAAATGTATCATTTCTTTTAAATTTTTTGCGTCTCTTCGAAGCTTCTCGAACTTTGAAAAGAATATTGAACGCGAAAGGCTTCTAAGAAGAGTGATGTAAATTAAAACGTTTTTAACTATGACCTCTTTGGCAAAAAGGTAATCTTCCAGGCTACACAGCTCAGACAAATAATATATTATTGGATTGAAAACATATTTACATACAAAAAATTACATTATCTGTATCTTTCTCTCTGTTCCTTTGTTATAATCTAAATGTTTTTCTATTGTTTTATCATTGTTCTGTTATTTTATTTTCCTTCTTTATGTATATATAACCGCGCACTTTGTATGTTTCGTTTTGTTTAATTTTATTCCCGGATGATGCTTAGGCTAAGCGAAACCGGTTGGTCATAAAAAAAATTTACGTGGTTCTTTACAAAGTTATTTTTTCATTTCTTTAAATATGTCAAACCACAAAGTGATCGCTTTCTACGAAAATACATATATACATACTTATTATATTCGCACCTCGTTTTCAAAGTGAGAGGTTATCTCAGTAAAGCTCTAGTGAGATTTCAGAATCGAATCACAAGCTTAAGATTCCATATGAAGGTGTCTCCCAACAGATTCTGCTAAGACTCGAAGGTAGTAGATATACTCTAAGAAGATAGTTCGTATACTGAAAAGCTTACTTGAACAGAATGCAAGGGGTGTTCAACACAGCAGCTCGACTAATATGCGGTGTCAATAAATTTTGTAATATCACTCCTCTTAACGTTATAGCTTACCCTGACTTCGAGTCACAGAAACAGATCAGTTGAAAATTTATCTAATAGTGTACAAGACGCTGAACAGGGTACCACCATCACCTCTGGCTGATATTCGCGCGAAGGACAATCTTACTTTAAAGCAAACTAACGTTTAGGACGGCCAAATCTATTGTGTCGAACAGACTGGCTGAACCTTCTCGTGTAAATATTGCAAAGTTTGGAGACAGAGCATTTCCTACCCTGGATTCACATTTTTTGAATAACCTGCCATTTATTCTAAGGACAGAAGCCGGCTTAGAAAACAAAAACAAAACATACATAAAAAACACAGCTTTTTAAGAAAGGCTAACTACGAAAATCAATAGAAAGCACCCTCGAGGTGTCCAAATCACCAAACGGCGCAACGTAATGTTGATAATTTATGATTATAAAGAGCCTTTAATTATATTAAGTGACCAGTCATGCATTTTCTCTTACTTCTCCTTCCATCTACCACTTGCTTTAACTACGCAACATCCTCCAAATATAAATGCCACAGTTCCCATTGCTCAGAAAGGTTTGATTTTTTGTGCAAATTCACTTTTTTTAAGGAAATTTGTTAATTTTTAAAAATTTCATTCTCAATAACATTCTTATTGTAAATGATAATTTTTATTTTTTATTTGTGGTTTTAAATTTTATTTTTTAGAACACCATTTTAATTTTAAAATTAAAAGTGAATGATAAAATTATTAGAGATGGTCGATATCAGAATTGGGTGTACCTGCGGTTCCTTTTAACTGGTACAGGAATATCAACCATCTCTACAAATTATTAACCGAGATGGAAACGTCTTAAAAAGTACGCGAAATTGTTGGTAAATTGATATCACTGTTTTTGCACCCAATGCCTCCATAATATTTCAATTTATACACAGTTT
The DNA here is from genome assembly GCA_022651775.1 of Drusus annulatus. Classification (NCBI taxonomy): domain Eukaryota; kingdom Metazoa; phylum Arthropoda; class Insecta; order Trichoptera; family Limnephilidae; genus Drusus; species Drusus annulatus. The sequence goes on along the minus strand of JAGWCC010000398.1, from coordinate 15,945 downwards.
CAACTCTAAGATTATCTTAATAACTTGAGAGTGTTTCTTTAGGATTTTTTTTCACTGCTCTTTTTCTGTAACTAGAGTCGAGCCATGATCCAAATATTGGGACGCAATACTAAATCCACTGTGTCACGAGATAAATCATTGTGAGTGATTTCTCCAGGCATTTATTTGACTAAGCCCGGATAATATTACTTTATTCTTTTTCCCTGGTAACTCAATCTTTAAAAAACTTTATAAAGGTACAAAGAGGCATAAATTTTACAGGAATATAATAACAACGACAGAGGTGACATTATGGAAAGTTTGCAAGCAAACAATACAACAGTTTATCAATTTTCGTCTTGATATTTGGAATGATGTTTGTATATAGGTGCTAACTCGGTCATAATTTATGCTAAGTTTAGAGCAAAGTTTCAAACAGTCTTATAATATTATGTTATTATTTGTGGGTTAATGTTACAAGAATGTATGCACAAGATTTTAAACTCCAAGGAACTCTCAGGCTGCAAACACGGTGAGCTATGCTTGTGAGTTGATATTGAGGTGTAGGTAAATTTGGGACTCTGATTATACTACTTTTTAAGCAAATAATGAATACACTCAGACTTAAAGTATCATCTCGGTTGATAGGTAATTTTAAAACCGACTTTATTTAACAAAAAAAAGAATTCAGATTATAATTATTTTACAATATTATTCAGTCTATTTTACAATAATGTTAGAAATTTTAAATGAGATTTCTCGTTAAAACGGGTTCAACTTGGTAAGTGGCGCCAACGGAGCTTGCATCAGATGACGTCACATGGCTATCAATTTGTCATTGATAGCGTTCCAGGCAGTATCGAATAACGTCAAAGCCGCGCCAAAGCGTTTAGATTTCTGAGCTTTGAATATTTTTTAAAATAGAAGTTTATCGGTTTATTGACTTTTTATGAAATATTTTAAACTCGAATTCATCATCGAAAAATATCGCATATTTTCTTATTTTTTTAAAGTTAGATTAATATTTCAGAGCCCCATAGATCATGATTGATATCATCAACCTTATAGTAGAAAAATGCAGCCCGCACACTGCTCACCGGGTAGAAAATAATACCTTCTCATTAATGCACCTCTAACCACAGTTAGGAAGACGGAGTAATAGTCCCTGGCACTGTTCAAAATTCCTACAATACGATATACGAGTATATGACTGAAATCATGTTTTAAGTGAAATGAAAATTAAAAAAAAATATTGGTACAGTATTTTCAAACGAAGAACGCCGTGCAAATTTAATGAGCCCAGAGCCCATTGCTTAAAAAATATTTAGGGGGACGTACAAACGAATTATCTGCGTCAAAGCTAAGATTATTTTTTCGTATGGTACCGAAAGGTTTCGTGGAACAGTTTGTTTACATATTTTATTCGTAGATCAATAGAATACACATCTCTGTATAGGTAATCAAAATAATGAATTATTGACAAAGTAATGTATGCTGACAAGAGAACTGAAGGGGGAGTTGAAAAAATTGTCTACAGAGTAATGTTTTACATTTGGGTATGTTAGGCTTTCGGGTATGTAGGCTTTAACATTTTTCTATCGATTGTATACACATCTCTGTGTACACAAAATAATGAATTATTGACATAATAATGTATGCAAACACTTTCATAAACAACTAAAATTTCGACAGAATCGCTGTTTGTTGCGAGTTTTGCGAACGAGGTAAAAAATAACGCTGCCTGAAATTGTCTTGTTGTTATTAGATTTCTTTCGGGGGGGCGCTGAAAGCTGGGGGATAATTTTGTTGAGGGTTTTATGTGTTTACGGCTCGCCGTTAAAAAGTTCGTTGAAGGTTTATGGAGAGGAAGTTTACCCACCCTTAAATTATAAGCTTCCAAAATACCATCAGAATATCGAAAGGGGGACAGACTTAAAACAATGATGAAGTAATAACTGCGGATCAGTTTCGGCGGTTACCTTTTATGGTTTCATTTAATGATTTAGAAGCTAAGAGAACCAACAATGAACACATTCAAACGTTTGCTGTGTTCGTCTATTAAGGATTACAAGTTGTAGTTTTATAACACTGTTAGACATTAAAGATTTCATAAAACTGTTTTTCACTACTATTAAATTGCGCTATAAATACTGTGAAACATATATCGTTAAAATTTTTTGGTATATTTCAAAGTTCTTTGACTCAAGGAAAAAATTATTTGCTTAGTTAAAAAAAATATCGAAATCGAAAACAGTTTAGTGAAGTATATGTGTGTCAAAATTACCATTCCAAACAGGGTGAGTGAACATTTTACACACGATCACTTTATAACAAAAAAACTAAAACCTTAAAGCGAATGTTAGAGAAAGGGTCACCCAAACCATTTATTTAAATATAACACACATTTACCCATAAAACAATTTAATGTGATGTTTTATAACTTAACTATTGATTAAACAAGCTAATATTGCCTAGTTGTTTAATTATTTTTAACGTTTTAGAAATGTTTGGCTTAATGCTTTGGCAAACCCGTTACGACTTTTTGACTGATAATAATTCAGAAATTTTGGGATATCTTTTGGTTAAGTATATCCCGCGTATCATGTAATATAGTGTTTGTTTGGAAGTTCATCTTTAGCACACCCTCCACCACTAATCAATCTGAGTCTAAAACACTTGTTTATTAAGTTTCTAAGAAAATAATAAGGTTATGAAGCTACAGTAAAGTAAAAGTAAGAAAGAAATGGTTGGGTTTGATTGAAAGGGAATACACAGGTGGGGAAGAATTCAGATATAAATTAAGTACTGTTTTTAAGTCCTGAACAATTTCATAACTCTTGGGAGAATGCAGCAGAAATGTTTGTAGAGGTTGAATAATAAAATTATAAGGGTAGAAGATATAATATTAAATCGGTCTTGTTTCTTAAGATCAAATAAGAGTGTAATTTGCTTCACCCAAATATGTACAAAAAGAAATCAAGATGATGGTTTTCATAAAAAAACAAAACATTTCTACGTGAAAAACATTTTTTGGAAAAAAAACGTACATTTTTCAATAAGATGAAAAATCAACTTTGTAAAAGACAACAGATTTAATTGGAATTTTTATGACCGATCGATTTTGCTTAGCCTAAGCACCATCAGGGTATATAATAAATAAAAAAAAACAAATTGCGCGATTATAGATACATATAGAGGGAAAAAACAATAAAAATTTACATAAGCAGTGAGAAAACCAAAAAATAACATTTTAAATATAACAAATGAAGAGAGAAAAAGAGACTGAAAATATGAATTGAAAGAGCCAAAACGTCAACTAAGAATGTGATTAAGTAATAATAAAAAAAAATATTAGTTTACAGGAAACATACCTAATATTGGACTACTGGACAAATTTAACTGATTATTTATTGATTTTATTGGTTTATTTATTTCTAGTGCTTCTAAATTTTTGTATTTGTTGATATGTCCATTTTTGTGGAGAATATGATCACCGGTGCTCTTATTGAAGGTATTGTTAAATTCTTATATATTTATATATAATTGTATGATTTAAAAAAAATAATACATTTTAAAATATTTTTGTGTGAATATAGCACAAGAGCCCAGTAAAACCACGAAATTCTTAAATATGCTGTGTATCGAGGCTCAAAGGAGTGGGGTGGCGAAAAGAAATGGGTTATAGTTTAGGAGTTCTAACTGTCCGAAGTCCGTAGAACTATGGCATCTCTAATTGTCAACTAACTCAAGCCATGGTTTTGAAATTTTTAGTAGCAGTCCAAATGATTTTTGTCATTCTTTACTCATTTATGTATATTTTGTCCTATTTTTGTCATTGCTTCATTTAATATTAAGTGTGAACTGTTCTTTCTCTGTTGCTCTTTTATCTCATTTCGTGTTATGTATTTTTTTTTTGTAATTTGACTTTAGTCCGCTAATTTACAAAAAAAAAACAGACAGGCGGTTAGGTACCTACCTATAATTTATCTTAAAAAAACAAATTGAGTCAAATTTAACTCTCAAATCTTTTAAAACTACCTGGCTTTTCTGATTTGGTAACTTCATACGGCTAAAGCAATTTCAAGCGAGGTTTTAATTCTGCATTATGGTCTTTCACCAAGAGGATACTGAGAGTATCTACACGTCGGAACACATTTTTCTTATTATTTTCTTGATTTTCAAAATACAGTAAGCAGGACATAAATAACTTTATAGAAAGCGCGTAAGTAAAACCATCGATTAAATTACTACATAATGTTGCTATCGAATATTTCACAAAGTTGAAAAAAAAAGTTTTCAACGAGGACGTTTCAACTTCCCTTTCCCGTTTGTGCCCTATTACACGTACCCATAGAACATTACGCTTTTCCTTTTATTAAGAAAATTCATTATCATTAATTGTCATTAGAGTAATTAAATTACTCGGAAGAAAGGAAACGCTGCGTATATATTTGGTGACAATGAAAAATAAAAGTTCACCAAGAGTATAACATACCAACGGTATTTCTAGGAAAATGATAACACGTTGCCCATTAGAAATTTAAAAACAAACATTTTTTGATATTAATCCTATGCAAAGAAGTACTTTGATCGGTGAAAAATTAATAATATAAATATAAGTATTTCGCACCCTTTTTAAAAATTCGTGTTTTTTACATTATCTTTCCGGAAAATGTGAAAAAATAAAATTCTTTCACCATATTTTAAAATATTTTTCAATTTACCGTTGAATAAAATAACAAGAGGGCAGGAGTATTATATTCGCCGTAAGCAGAGAGCCTTATAAATATTTTATTTAAATGTAAAAATAATGTAATATTGTTTAACCGAATGGCAGGTTTTTTTTTATATTAGGTAGTCGATAGCTTGGTCAGTAGACCGCCTGGCTAGCAGTCAGATAAGATTGAGTTCAAAACACAAAGCAGGTAAACAATTCAATATTTGTATGTATGTATTTTAAATCTCAAATCTAAGGTGTTTACAACTTTTTTTTTTAATATTATTTTTCTAGTGAAATTAGTGACATTGTTTTTATAATGCAAAAGTGTGTCCTCAAACAATTTTGAATATTTATTCACAAAGCAATTAAAAATAAAATCATCTTTATCGAAATGTTTTTGTATTAAATATTTGAAAAAATACCAAACAATAGGGTATTTCTTGCTTTGTTTCTTACCAGTCAAGATTTTATTTCGAAACCATACAGCTCATTATAGGAAAGATGTAGAAAGCTGTAAATAGTTGGACATTCTGAGCAGAAAAAGCTGAACTTATAAGTTGACAAACAGATTTTTGGTTGCACAATATAACATAATCTTTTGAATATTTTACCCCACCCCAGTACGAACTTGCTTTAAATAGACAGTGCACCACAAATAGAATCCCTCAACACAATACTATTGCATACCACAAAAGCATACGTAAATACTGCTTAAATACAAATTACGTCTACGTGCCCCCGTTCTAACGTGACGGACATGTGGGAAGCTTAAAGTTGACACGACGCCATTTTATATTCCTATTCTGGCAGCGACCTGTCGTGGGTGCATTATCCCTAACTGGAAAGGAGGATAAACCGGGAAAAAAGGGGAATGGAAGGGAACGGATCTACCCGCCACTCATATACATGAATTTTTTATTCATCTTGTCAAAATAAACGGTTCTTTTGTGTATTTTTCTTCCATTCTATTTTATAGCAGTGAACATTGTTAGAAGTAATACGGTTTAATGTTACATTTTATTTCGTACTAGTTGTTACCCGTGAAAAATCACGAAATATAACTTGACTTGCCAAGAAAAAAAATTGCTTTAATCCACCCTCTCCAAATATAGAATAATGTCTGCTAAAATAAACTATAGCTAGGCACTTTATTAGGAAGGGAAGAATTTGAAAAGTTTTTTTTGACGTTTGATAATTTTAAATAACATCAGTTCAAAATTTGAAAAGTTCACACTCGCACCTACTCACGAAGGAAATAATTTATAGTTCATACAATTTAAAAACCTGATAATTATGATTTGATAAGGGTTAAACTGGGATTTAAAATTAAAAAGATCTTGATGTTTGTTGGAATGCATTCGAAAGAGAATAAAGTTTGTGGTTTTGGATAAATTGTACATAAAAATGGAAATTATTATTCTTTGGCATTTTTTTCTTATACTATTGTCTGACCGTGTTTATTTATTTACAAAAGTTCGCTTGTGTGTAAAGATTATCAACCTATATCGTTATCTGGTGGGGTGACGTTGTGTTGCAGGTTAGGGAAAGGGAAAAAAATAACAATATAAATAACAGGTTCGAGATACGAGACATTCTCGTGTTGATAACATCAACTGTACCGGTGCGCTAGAGATCAATGTTGCTGACTAAAGAGATAAACCGATAGAAATGGATTTCAAGCATGACTGTGTGCCCGAGGTGAGGTCAATTATACCTTACTCGGTGAAATTGTAAATTTCCTTTCTTGAACGAATAATCAATTTCATTGGCCTGTCTGAGGCCTAAGAACCGAAAGGTCTTCCATAAATTAGCGATTTAGGGATGTTAGTAGTGTCTTTGAGCAGTATCTTAATTGGACTTAGTTATGCGAAAAGCACACAACCCCAAAAATATGAAGCCGAGAAAGCGACTTTTTAAAATATGACGTTACAAAAAAAAAATTAAATTAATTGGCGTAATCGGTATCTGTAAAGTGAATATCAGTTTTTTTCTGTATGACAATTATTAAAAATAATTACTTTTTAATCTTTGAATTAATTTACATAAAAAAATGTATTTCCTATGTTATCTTACATTTAAATGTTTTCAAACTTCAATTTAAGTAAAATATCTATAATATGCGTTAGTGAAAAATCTAATTACCAAGAATCTATTGCATTTGAAGCTTGAATGTTTTCAGCAGATAGAAATCTCATGTTTATCCATAGGAAAATAAGTAAAACTCGATTTTGGCAAATCGTGGGATGGATGTTTTCTGCATAACTACATCCAATTATTACCCGTAAAAGAGATTAAACGAATCCATGTTTCATCTGCATATTAAAGATGACAATCGATCTGAACCAATTGATATTTGCACAGGGCGTTCAACCCACCGATCTAAAATAAAGAAACAGTGTATTCTATTATATTATAAAGATGTTCACGGGTTAGCAGATTATATTTCTGTCAAAATGTGAAATTCACATACGAATTTAATTCATTAATTTTTAAACTATCGACACGGCGAACTTATGTTAGCCAACCAGAAAATCCGTCAATATTAAATATTTATTATTATTAAGCCCCCAAAAAACTTTAAACAATCAAAACCTTTGAAAACCGTAGCAATTTAATGTTCATAAAATTAAACAAACATCGGCGGTTGATCCCATTTTAATCCGGATGGTTTTTGAAACCATTCACAAACCCGCAGAGCCGACAGGTAAAATTAAATTAAAATGAGAATTTATGAGTTTAGAGGTAGAGCGGAGATAATATATTATAATATTGCAAATGGACTTGAAAACGAGTTCAAATATATATTTGCGTTAATGGGTCACTGCCTTAATTAAATTTTTTTCTGTTTAAGTATCACTATTTATATGCGTTCGCGATGGTGGAATAAAAAAAAGATTTTGATAGAGCACTGAGAAAACAGGTAAAATTAAATAACAAAGGATTAGAGAGAAAGAGACGAATAATAAAATACTGATAATAACAAATTAAATAAATTTAAAAAATACTAACATGTTTCTCTATTCTTCTGTACGAATCCTGTACAATAATTTTTACTTTTGAAACTGATGGTTCGTGGTGGAATTCCATTTTAATATGAATTTATGATTAAAGAACCTTTGCAACTTGTTTTCACTAAGTTACATTTTTTTAAAACTATATATCAATACTGGACAATAAACCAAGCGGAAGATCTCGCACTTCATGGCTTAGAAATTTATTTTACTGGTACTAGTGCAATTCCGCTGCTTCAGTTGTTTCACCTTGCAGCCTGCGCAGTAAACATTATTTTAATGATAGCCACCCTCCAGTAGGAAGGGGCACCAGAAGATGTTGAAGAAACTCATTTAATTTTTACGTCAAAACCAAGTTCTTTGCAAAAAACTTTAAAAACAACGATTTCCAGCCATTTTTCATTTTGCGTCACGTGACAAAGCACTTATTTTTTGCCTGGCGGTTGGGTTTATTAGAATGTCGAAATGTGCCTACTTTTGCAGACCATTAGAGTTGAAGCAACTTCGGAGGGTTTGGAAATGATTACATACACACAGTGATAGTTTATTGTATGAGAATAATGCACTTTTTTAGAAATCGTTAATAAGCGTCGTTCTGCAAAGTAAATTTATGACACAAAACTCAAAGAGACATGATAGCTCTAATTAAAAAAAAATGATAGTTAAGACAAAGGTTTTTACCGTAATTAGTAATTAAACAAGGAACTATAATCTTATAAATAAGTCGTTTCTATGTGGCCTAAGCACATTTTGATAATGGTCTTAAACGCCAAAACAGCTGTCACTAAGGATAAAAACTTCTACTAACAAAACTAAAAATATTAAAAAAATAATTATTAATTTAATTCGATTATTATAGAAATTAAACACAAAAACTAAAATTAAAATGAAATAATAACTTTGTGTAAGACCACAGATTTAATTTCAATTTTAATGACTAATTTAACTAGTTTAATTTTGTACCTTGATGATGCTTAGGCTAAGCGAAACTAGTCGGTCATAAAAAAATAAAAAAATCTGTGGTCTGATACAAACTTTTTTTTTTCATTAAATATGTCAAACCACAAAGTGATTGCTTTCTACGAAAATACTAAAACTATAAATACAAAAAAATTTTTTCTTCGATTTCGCAGAATAATAATACATCAAATTATAAATGGTGTAATAATTTAATATATGATCCAAAAATCCATTATACCTATTTTTAATGTGACTAGTTATCGGTATAGCATTTAGTGATAATAAACTGATGCTCTTTTAAAAAAACTTTATTATATTGTTCACACGAACCTTTAAGAATTATTTAACGCCCCCCTACTCTAACGAGCAAATTTATGAAATATTATTGCAGAAATTTATGATTCAATGGAAGATCTAAGGCTTAAATTGCCAAAAACCAAAAATACAGGTCAGAAACCCTTACATGAATACACTTTTTTCTATAGTTTTATATGATCGTTAAATAATTTAACCGACCGAATAAGGTTAATATTTATATGTTAAATATAAATTATAAAACAAGGGGCAGGTCATTTGTTAGAAACAGACCTTAGCTTCATTAAAAATAAATTACTTATAAACACACTGATATTAAAACCTATTTTAAAATTGTCCACCTTAGAAACTTTAGAAAAAAAAAGAATATAGTTAACAAAATAATAGCACCCTTCAAATCATCTTTGATAACGATGTTTCCTTATTTTGACACCTCCTACCCTCCCTCCCCCAAAATCACCACCCCACGACCCTCACCTTACACAATATCAAATTTTATTTATGTACTTGTATACTTAATGTTAGTTTAAAAAACGCTAGTTAATGACATGTCGAAACAGGTAGCAACTAATTAAAAATGAAGTAAAAAATAATGTACATTGTGAAAAAATAAAACTCTTTAAAAAAATATATTAAGTTGTTCATCATAAGGTATTCAATGAATATAAATTTGTAAAAATAAAATAGAAGTCGATACGCAAATATTATGACGTTAGGGTTTCTGAGCTGTATTGTTGTTATAATACTCAGCACCCAAAATGGCGCTAAAAGACACTTTGTACCATTCTGATACAAGTAATACTGCACACGATGTATCTGTGCATTCTACATAAGCAGTTTGGAAAACAGTGACTAAAATATTTAAGCTGTAATCTTTTAAATTCAACGAAAAAACTGCAAAATGGCAGTAAAACGTACAGTTTTAAAACCAGACATTTTCGAACGTTTTACCTAAAGTTTCAGTATGAATTTCATATAGAATTTAAAAGATAACAACAAAAAAATTGTATTCACTAGAAACCTTAGACACTTTTCTAACTACCTATATAGAATTAACAGGTACATAATGTGTAGTATTGCTTTTATTAGAAAGCCAAAAAGTGTGTATTTTTGGGTGCTGACCCATAGATTTCCGAAAAAGTTGAGGTGATTTTTTTGGAGAGCCACTATTCAATTTAATAACATTCCTGAAGCTACATAAAATAATATAAAATCTATATAGTTTTGTATAATACAGCATAGTTATGGGATTACGTTATGGTATCGATAACGTAATACATTTATTATTCGTTCCATGGTTTAGGGAATCATAAATAAAAGGCTCCCATTGGTCAGCCAATCCGACCGGCCTCGATGATTGGTTCGTGGCGCCCCGCTTTCACCGCTGGAACTAATTGACGGAATATTGAATAATAATTCGGATAAATGTCTGCAGGGACCGCATAATAAATAAGGACACTTCGTCGATTCTCCCGCTCGTATCAGTCGGATATTATGCACTATCGATTTGTTCATTTGTGCACGAAAATCTTTTGATACTTTAATCAAGTATGATAAATGAGCAACTAAATAACTAACCATCACCCTTCACTCATATTCATTCCGTTAAAAAATACTATATTTTAATAAAAAAACAATCACTTTGAGGTTTTATATATTCAGAGAAAAAAAAACTCTTTACAAGACCACAGATTTAAAGATAAAGTGGAAAATCATTTCATCTTCGAGTCTCAAGCAGCAAAAGCTTTCTTTTTTTCCAAGAGTGGTAGATATTTTCAGTATCTCCTAAGTAAAATACCACCATTCAGAGTTGAAATGTTGCTTGAAATGGCTTCAACAGTGTTTACTGACAAGATCTGAAGAGCCAGGTAGGTCCTGCATAAATGTTTTCTTTCGTATCTCCATCCCCTATCCGCTCCCTTCAACCCTATAATAAATTCCCATTAGGGATGCCACAATCCCACTGGTTACAGGAAGCAGGTATATGGTATTCACATACAAAGTAAAAAGTGTGCTCTTGTCTCATGGAATTTAATATGACTACGCGTATAGGGTGCTGTTCGATCTCTCTTTGCAATGCGGTGCCTCACTGCTTCAGACTGGTACAATTTAAAATGAATCAATGGTATATTAACTATTTATCTCCAAAATGGAGGCCATTGACTTTATACAATATTGAACATTGGAGACGGGTAACATAGTGATAAGTTGAATGAAACTGCGGGCTTTTATATAAAATCTATTGTTGTCAGCTTTATTAATAACAGTTGGCTATTTCTGATTTTAATTATTAGTGATTTTCACGTCCCGGTTGCGTAGTGTATTTATTAACAGGTATATTTACATGAGTCCATTGTCGATTTTATTATAATAGGTACACTTCAGGGTATTATCTTTTGTAGATTTCCTCGTAGATATCAGCGTCAAAACTCAGGGGATAAAATTATTCTTTATATGGTAGACAGAGAGAGTATTGCACCCACCGCTCTGTTCCGCTGAATTTTTTTTGTTTTATTAATGTCCTCTACAACACAGGTGAACTCCCTAGCGTGGAGGACAATGTACATTATTTTGTAAAAATATCATGTTAAGTAAATAATAATTTTTGTCTAAAATTTACAGGTCAACGAAACCATCTTCAGCTTGTTTATCACCATATTATTTATCCCATAAGCTAGATTGACTAAAATTATACATTTTAAATACACAAAATAAGTCGACACTAAATGTTTTTTTTCTCTCCATATTTGTTAAATAAGGAACAATAATGTTGAAACTTGGGTAGATCCGAGTAGTAAAGCTAGTAATTTCATAAATATATTTATCTATTCAAATAATTTTATTCTTAAAATGTTGTACTACAACATATTTCTGAAAGCTCGAGACAGCGGTGGAACTTTTTCGCCATGTATGGTTTACACGGAATGAAGGAATGTGAGTACCTAAATATTATTATGGCCAACGAACCCTTGAATATAACGTACTGTTTATATTATACGTTCCTATATCGTCGCCGGGAATGTAAAAGAGCTGAAACGCCATTTTGGGAAGTTCACACCACATCACTAAAGTTTTTTTTTTGCTTTACAATAAAATTCATAAGTCTTCAGTATCTGGCTGGATATTGAAAAAAAAGATAACATAGGTGGCTCAATGCTCTTGCTGAGTTACCTGAGGCGAAAAAAAGTTTAAAAAGTCCCAAACTTGTTTCACTTGAGTCCAGCCTTCTTCCAAATGGTGAATATATTTTGGATGGTTGAACGGCCACAAAAGTCTTTAGAATCAAACGAGAGTCAGAGCATTCGACACAGAAAAAAAATATCAACACTGCATATTCAACTCATTCATGACGTGTCGCTAAAACCCTTTTGCCTTTCCAGCAACGATATGATTTCATTACATTTATTTAAAATTGTCGTTTCTATGCGCATGTCGATAAACTCATTGAAAAAGTTTCGAATGCAGTTTATTTTCTATAATCTAAAGAAATATAAAAAACGAATTTATTGCCGAAAATTGGCATATTTCAAATTTTTAACACAATATTAAAAATTGTATGCATGCTCCTTCATCTAAGCATAATATGAACTAAAGTATACAATAAAGTGGATGAAAGAAGTTCGGGAACGCCGTTAGATTTGACGCGAAAAGCGGATCAAACATTTGGGTCGAACTCACGACAATAGAAGAGAATTTATGAGACGACATGATGTTGAAAGAAGTTGGTGTCAATCTCATACTTCTTGAAAACTATAAATATTCCGTTTTCAATTTTATTTCTTCCGATATTTGGTCTCCATCTTTATAATCTTGAGCAAAGTTCTATCCGAACACAATTGAAAACATATCATGCATGAACATTCTTCCATTTCGCTATTGATTAGCTAAATTAGAAGTGGCATGCGAGAAGCGTAGCAGGCACATCTGTTCACAATACAAACTGTTTTCAGCTACCCAGGATCTATTAACACAGTCACGAAAACGTATTATAATTATTAACAGGGTTGGGGTATTCGGAAATTAATTATTCAAAGTTCGTATGAGTAGTTGGGAAGGAGTAATTATCACTTGGAGATAACAGCCAGGGACGAACTGGCCTGAAATCTCCACTGATCTTCTGATGGGCTGACAGCTGAGGGAAGCGATATTTTTGGCGTTTAAATTAATTGTTTTTTTTTGTTTATTGCTATACTTATTGTTTTATTCTGCGAGACCTCTTAATGTGCAAAGAACACGATAGTCTAACTAGCAGGAACTAAGGCATCTACAAACTGCGGGCTGTTATAAGGCGGAAGGAAGTGCAGTGCGGAAGTAGAAGGCAAATAGGGGGGAAGAGCTAACGACGTTTTGGTTCTGAGCCTTCTTTTACCATACCAAGGCGATAATAAAGCGAGTATTTTCCACGACGGAGTGCCACAAAATATATTTATAATTACAAATAAACACCTTTTGATAATGTAAAGTTATGTAGCTTCGTGTAGGAACATGTTTTTATTTATTTGAAAACGTTTTACGGTTTTGGCATAAGATATTTTAAAATATATATTTCAAACATATTTAATAGTATATTTCAAATATTGGATTATTAAAAGAATATTAATAAATTTCAAAGAACATGCAAATGTAAATAGACACAGCGATCGAGACTCAAACTCCGGACCTCGACTCTATCCGAAAGCAGCACATCAACCAACTTTTCCAACCAATCTCCGTAACTTTTTACAATCTTATACTTTTTGAAAACCATTAATATTCTTATTCAAATTTTAATTTTTCAGATATATGGCATCCATTTTTATAATCGTTAGCAAAATTCTATCCGAACACATGCAAACATAGATCACGTCATATTTTCCTACCTTTTTTTAAAAATAGTGAAGAACTAGAGCCAATGAGACTATGGCGTGCCCGATAGGGTATTGTATGGGACGTCTGTCTCACACACAGACTGAAATATAGGCCGGCCAGTCGTGCAGTAGCCGCTGTAGATGTGTGGATCTCTCACACGCTTTTATGGGAGCTGCTGCTTCGGTGATCCAAGGGGGGAAGAGGTGAGGTCCAGGGTGTCGTAAATCAAACGAGCGGTCAGTAGATCAGATGGAAGGCAGCAGTAGGCAGAGCGGAGTCGAAAGGTGAATCTTGTAGTGTGGCGAGAGAGTGACTTGAGTAGGTTATTGCACTCGTATTAATACCCGGCGCCCGACCCCTGTCCTCTCGTGCGGGCCGGGACGAATGCAACCCATTTTCATGTGCTTTGTGATTTTAGATTCGTTGTGTAACCCGCTACACATTTTGCAGCGGATGAAACAAAAATGCCGGCTATTAACCTCTTCAATTTCTCTCGCTCAGCCTAAGCTGCATTTTCTCCACATTTTTATTAATTCCAATAAAAAATTACAAATACAACTAGAAGGGGTCCCAAGCCCGACATTTTTGGGAGAAATTATAACAAAGAACTTATGTCTAGACAAATTAACCGCCGAGCCCCACGTGAGGGGCCCCTGCGCGCTGAGGAAATCCGCGCCGCCGAGACTCACTGGGTCAAAAAATGTCAAAAAGAAACCTTCGGCGTGGAAATTAATGCGATACGCCGTAATGCCCCGGCGCCGGTCGGTAGCCGGCTCAACGCGCTAACACCTTTTCTCGGACAGGACGAGATATTACGAATGGGCCCCCGGTCATATTAGACGGAGATAACCCGTATACACGCTTGCTTATACGCCACTACCATCATAAAGTGGACCACGCAAGTACGGAGAAAGCAATGGCAGACATACGAAATAGTTTTTTTGTGCTCAAATTACGTACAAATATCAGAAAAATTGCGCATAAGTGCCTCGTATGCCGCATGCGGAAAGAAAAGCCGCATCCGCCTCTAATGGGACAACTACCCGCTGCTCGAATCGCTCACCATATTCGCCCTTTCACTAATTGTGGGCTCGATTACTTCGGGCCAGTACAGGTCACCGTCGGCCGGCATCGCGAGAAAAGATACGGGGCCTTATTCACATGCCTTTCCACTCGAGCGGTTCATTTAGAGTTGGCCCATTCCCTAAAAGCCGACTCAACTATCATGGTGATTCAAAGAATGACGGCTCGTCGAGGACAACCCGCAGCAATATATTCGGATAATGGGACTAACTTCCACGGAGCAGACCGGGAAATGAAGGAAGCACTTTTAGCTTTGCACGAGGACCCGCAAGTTCGAGATCATATTGCCACTCAAGGAATCGAGTGGCACTTTATCCCTCCAGTATCACCACACATGGGGGGAGCTTGGGAACGCCTCGTGCGATCAGTAAAAGGGCCTTAGAAGCGGTCTTAAAAGAACGAGCCCCCCGAGAAGAAACCTTGTTGACGGCCATGGCGGAAGCAGAATTTGCAGTAAATAGTAGGCCGCTGACCCACCTGTCAGTCGACCCCCGTGATGACGAGCCGCTGACGCCTAACCATTTTCTTCTGGGGTCTGCGGGGACGCGACCTCACCTATCACTCTACGGTCCTAAAGAAGAAGAGATCTGCCTGAGACGACAGTGGCGCATCAGTCAGCAGATTGCCGACATGTTTTGGCGAAGAAGGTGGCTGAAAGAATATCTCCCTACACTAGCTGCCCGACCTAAATGGCAACACCGGAGCACTCCGATACAGAAGGATGACCTAGTGCTGATAGTTGACCCGGCCCTACCGCGCAACAGTTGGCCCCGGGGGACGGGTCATCGAAGCCACGCCCGCGGCTGACGGCCAAGTACGAACCGTTCGTGTACGTACCAGTACCGGTGAGTACACCAGACCAGCTGTTAAAATCGTCGTCCTCCTTCCAGCCCTACCGGCCGAACTTCCTGCATCAGACACAACTTCATTATATCGCCGGCGAGGAGCTGGCGGCCAAGGGCTCCGTCACCCACGACCCCGATCCTAGCTGACCAGGGCACAACTGACGTTGCACCGGGGAGAGTGTAC